>OZ023242.1:19719228-20319228 GCA_964006365.1 Trididemnum miniatum | reverse complement strand
AAATTATTTTAGCCCCTCCAAAAAAATATTTATGTCGAAATGATGACGATACATAGACCTAAACCCAATGGTTTGTGATTTTTTTCCAGATTAAATGCTTCAATTGATGTTAAGTTTAAATCTAGAGACTAATTTTTGATTCACTTGCTGACTTAATACTGAAAGCAGAAGGGGTTTCAATTTTCACCGCAAGACAAACTGATATCTGAGTTTAAGGAGGAAAAATAAAGCCGCTGTAAATCTCAAAACTGGACGTTTCGACAACATAAATTCAGCTGTCATCATCAGCAGTGTATGCAAGGCAGTACAAAACTGTAAGAACTAGAATTTAAAATTCTAACTACAAGTAATAGCATAACCCAGGCAACGGGTCAAAATAAGTAGTATAATTATAACGTCATAAACCACAAGCTAATAAAAAGACTGACGGAGTTAAATCAACAATTAAATAAGTAAAGAGGAGCGGATTTGGAGTCAACAACTAGAATTTAAAATTCTAACTACAAGTAATAGCATAACCCAGGCAACGGGTTATGTTGACTCCAAATCCGCTCCTCTTTACTTATTTAATTGTTGATTTAACTCCGTCAGTCTTTTTATTAGCTTGTGGTTTATGACGTTATAATTATACTACTTATTTTGACCCGTTGCCTGGGTTATGCTATTACTTGTAGTTAGAATTTTAAATTCTAGTTCTTACAGTTTTGTACTGCCTTGCATACACTGCTGATGATGACAGCTGAATTTATGTTGTCGAAACGTCCAGTTTTGAGATTTACAGCGGCTTTATTTTTCCTCCTTAAGCTATTTTCGTCCCATATTTATTGTATTCCGAATGATATCTGAGTGTTGTGCAATTGCACATAAACGCAGTGAACGAAATTTGCATTATGAAATCACAAACGCTGGTTAATTGAATACTACGCTGTTTAACTTTGCTCTTTGTTTTTTGTTGTTGTTATTTTTTGCCCTTATCTAATTAACACATTTTACTTTTCTTTATCATTTTATTTCTGCTCAGGATTGTTGTAAGTTTCGAGAATATTACCAGTACATCAGCGCAAATTTATTACTTGCGTTTTTCGTTTCCGCTTGCAAGTTCTGTCTTTGTGCATAAAGTTTTACTTGACTGAAACTGATCTGTTCAAGTTTGGGAAGCAATCAAAACAAAAAATCAGAAAAAATTTAGGCTCATTTTTCAGCCCCCCCAAACAGAGATTAAAACCCCCCAGAACATAAAGGCTGACTACGGCCCCGGTGGAGCGAAACAGGGTTGTTCATAGACAAATTTATTATCTGCTGTCATTAGGCTCCAAAATTTACCTCGAGTCAAATTTCCATTGGGACATCTCACAGACACATATGAGTAACAAGTGCAACCTCCTTCACAGGCAACGTTGTCAGGTGGTTTGCGTCCTACAAAAAATTTATCAACAACTCGCATTATCGCCAGCGAGACATCAAAATAAAACTCCTTCATATTTTGCTCAGTGAGTGAACATCATTTGCAGCGATGCCAATGCTAAGTCTTCAATGAGCAAGAATGTTTTTAACGATTTGTGTTGTTTTGAGGAGGAAGCTTTTAAAACTTCATTTGTTGATTTTTGCTGCTGTGTGCTAGTGTGCAACATTCACAACCACACCTATGCAGTATACATATCAGGGGCGTGCCCAGAAATTTGAAAAGGGGGGGGGGGGCGCAATTTTCTATTTCCACGTCTTTACATCTTTCAACATCCAATTTACCCCCCAAAATCAAGTGAAAACCGAAAAGAAAAGGTCATCGCGTTCTCAGATGTCCTGTTTCCACTGCTACGCTGACTGGAGATATATATCAGATTACATTTCATCAGAGGGGGGCGACCCCTTCGTTTTTGAATGATCTAAATACCAAAGTTTTTCCTCCCACATCCAATGGTTAACTATTCTGAAGTGGTAACAGTTCAATGTAAGCCAGGATACAAAGGCGGGGATGTTGAATATCAGTAAAATTCGGAGGGAATTCGGGTTCCTGTTGATGGCATGAATATCAGCAGCGACCCTGGTAAGTATATTTTGTATTAATCGTGTAAACCAAGGTTTTAACGTGGCTTCTAGCAGTAAGCTCGCTCTGTTTATTCGTTATAATAATGCATTACTGTACTTTATCAAATGTTCATGTTGCATTGCAACTTTGCAAGTTCAATGTGATCAAGAAATCGTAGTGGATCTGAATGCTGAAGTGAATCCTCTCTCTTCTTCGGTTTTTTATCTTGACATTGTAACAGTTCAATGTAAACCTGGATATGCAGGAAATTATACTGAGTTAATCAATGCAATCAGGGCCGGATTTATCAATAGGCTAGGCAGGCTGAAGCCTAGGGCCTTGGATAAATAAGGGGCCTCGTCACGAACAACGAAGTCCTTCTTTTTATCAAGAATTTTGTTGGAAATCGACCATCAAGACCTTTATAGGCCTAAACGTGGAGACAAGAGCGTATTTAGGGGGGCATTGTGTCGTGACCCCCTCTTTTGACTCTGCCTTTTGGTAAAAAAGAACAAAATTAATGGTGCCAAGTGACCAAAATATGCCAGACTCTTTTGCTGGTTTCTGTAGCTTATGGCCAAGGAGGTAGCATGAGGAGAATGCATCCTCCCACCAGCCATTTTCAAAAACGTTTTTGATGTATACAATTTTTCCATAATTTCGAACCTCTTCCATAGCAATAAGCTTTACGCCTTCAGCACGTACATCGAAAACGTCGAACAAAATGCATCATATTTGGCGAAGCACTCAGAATTAGGCTCAAAAAATTTAAACAAAGTTTGCGTAAAAATTATTCAAAAAGCACTAAAATAACCATTACAGCATGTAAATTTTCAAAAAATTTCCCGGGCAGCATGCCCCTGGATCCCCCTTGAGCTTTTTCTGTGTCTCAATGAGCTTCAAATTAGCTTTGCCGAAAAAATACGCTTAAAAAAAGTGTGGAAATTATGCCCCCTCCCTTTCAAAACTTCTCACTACGCCATTGCGTAGAGATGAGTCTGATTGTTGCTCACTAGGGCCTCATTGATCAAATTGCCTAGGGCCTCTCATTGTCTTTATCCGGCTCTGAATGCAATGCAAAAGGGGTTCCTGTTTCACTTAGTGATGATCCTGTCAAATGTTCTGTCAGTACTGTAATTAACACTGTTGAGTTGCAAATCTACTTTGATTTACATTGAAATGCTATTTGCTTTCGTTTGAGCCGGTACCACCGTTTTTGTTTTTGTACGTTTGAATTAGTTTTCCTCTTTAACCTTATGAGTGTGCTGTTACTGGTAGTAACTTCAATGTTAACTTGGATGGGTGTAATGTGTTTACTTTTTAGAAGAAAATCACTGAAATGCTTAAATCAAGAAAAAATCGATGACTTGCGATTCCGTCGCTGAAAAAATATCTTTTTTTGCCGTTTATGAGCTTCGGTTCTGAGATTTTTGCAGGCTGTGTTTTGCTGATGAACTTATCTAGAAATTTATCGTCAGTGTTGTTAGTCATAATTTAATTTAAAGTGCTTTTACATCATGGGAGACGAAGCAGAAGTGTTTTAATTGAAATGAAAAATCGTAAATAAAATGAATGATGTCAAAACGTTGAGATAATGCTATTAATGACGAATAACTGATTGCATGATGATTTTTGTATGGAGTGTGAACAGATTTCAAATTTTGACGCAATAGTTCAAGTAAAATCCAAAAAAATATCAGAATATTTTGAATTTGTTGTCAGCCTGGTTTTGTTTTGGATGTTCGGCGACACTCTAAAGGCATTCTTTTTTTTAAATCATTGAGCTTTTTTGGGGGGGTTATGCAAGTAAATTAGCACTTCTTCAAAGATGAATAGCCATATTTTTTAAACTCTAAATAGAGTATCATTTCGGTTATAACTGTAAATTGACATTTTGACGACATAGGTTCAGCTGTTATCATCAGCAGTGTAGGCGAACAGTTTTGCATTGTCTAGACATAGACATATTCTATGTAGCTGCTGCTTAATGAAGCCAATATAGTGTGTTGATTGCTCTGCAATGTAGTTTCCATGAGAAAGATAACATATGTGCTTATTTGATTACAAATAAAAAAGACTTGTTTATTATTTACATTTCAAGTTTTCATGTGTTTGCATTTTCTGAACTCTTAACATGTTTTAAAAGCAGTTTTAGTTACGGCGGTATCAAGAAATTTGCGTTGATTTCTTACAGTGTGTCGCAAACTGCTGTACTTGTCAATAATTGACGTGCCTTCATATTCATTCTAATAGTTAAAACAGTTTACCACATACATGGGACACTTTATCACATGCTATTTAAGGACTCG
This sequence comes from Trididemnum miniatum, assembly GCA_964006365.1. Taxonomy (NCBI): domain Eukaryota; kingdom Metazoa; phylum Chordata; class Ascidiacea; order Aplousobranchia; family Didemnidae; genus Trididemnum; species Trididemnum miniatum. Next base: position 20,314,893 of record OZ023242.1, on the reverse strand, counting down.
AAACTAAAACTCGCTATACAGTATCGTGTGAGCGCGTAAGGACGATTTAACCAACCATGAAGAAAGTTTACCCCTTCCCTAACTAACATTAATGTGCTTTTTACTACCAACAATAACTTTATTTCTAAATATTGCGGAATTACAGGTTTTTCACTTTTGAATTAAATTACAGGTTTTTCACTTTTGAATTAAATTGATTAAGCATTGAGAGATGAAAAGTGTAATTTTCGTTTATTTTGCTGTGATATTAGTGGGAAATTGCTGCACAGGTGCATGAGAAGGTTTATTCGTGACGGATTTACATTGTACGCAGTCTGTAACCTTTGGCTCGATGTAAAAAATGAAAAGTCCAATCTATACCATGATTTGAACCAAGCCAGCAGTAGCGTATGTAGAAGGGGAGGCATTGTGTCGTACCCCCCCTAAAAGTTTCTTGAAAATTGCTCTGAAAATTTCTCCCTGAAAATTTCTTGCAATGCCCCTGTAACCTCGAGTCAGTTAAATTAATTAAGCCTTCGCAGGGGCGGAGTCTTTTTTTATTGGGATGGGGGAGGTGGAGCAAGTAAATCCTTACTCTACAGTTTTGTACTGCTGGAAGTATCAAAGTAGCTTACCAATGTGTTGATAAATTTGGTCAAATTCATAAATAAAAACTTAAATGGTATTGAACACCGCTCTCATTGATACGTCAATGCTTCAAGTGCATTGCCTATTTATTCTGTCCACGAGTCCATTTTTAATGTTTTACTGTAAACTTATTTTTTTAACCGGATAATCATAATTTGCAAAGGTAGCGTAGAGAGAAATTTTAAGGTGGGGGGGGGGGGGGGGAGGGGAGGTGAAAGCTTAAACTGCAAAAGCCATACCGATACAAAAAAGGGGGCATGGATTAAATGCCAAACCATGATATTTTTACCTCAATATTTTTAGGTTATTTCAGTTCCATTGCGGTGGACTCGAGCGGTTGTACTACGGTCAAACTTACAACTAAAATTACTCCCGTAACTTCAACTTTTTCGTTTGCATGGTTCGTTAACAATAACGGTGCAACCGGTGATGTGAGTTATTCAAGTTTATAATGACCAACTAAATTAAACTTCTATATGTCTGCTTGCTTTCTTTTACGATTTCATCACATCTGTTGCATTTTAAACTTGGGCCATTTTTTTTACCTAAAAAAATATTTTTGACTTTAATTTAGCAAATTTTTTGACACTATTTTGATCTAACCGCTTTCGCCTATTATTTATGTCTTATTGCACTTTTTTCATTACAAATGTTTCATAATCCGCTGTTTACATATATTCTTAAGAAGAAGGTAACCTACTCTGAACATTTTTTCAATCACCCAGTCTTGAAGCTAATGCAACAAAGCGACGCATGACGTCAAAACCTAGGTTAACAAGCCATTGTGTGTACTGGTGTCAATTTATGGAGTGTAATAGAAAATGCATTATAATATCACAACTGTACTATACATTAACAGTTTGTCTGTGATCATGGATGTTTTTAACGAAAACCACTAGGTATAGTTACTTGGACGATTTCATGCATAATAAGTGCTGTTTTTTTCTCAATTACCGCAAGTATTTTTACTATTGCAACTATTTCAGAGTAATCAAATAATAGCCTACAGCGCATAAAATTAGCTCTAAAATTCAAAAAAATATAGAAGAAATATAAATTTTTTAAATTTTTGCAAGGAAATTTTTGATGAAAACAATTTTGACAAGTTTACAAAATTTTGACTTCATGCGAAATTTTGACTTTATTTTGACTTTTAAAATCTAGCAAAACAGACGCCTGAACATCTAAAACGAAAGATAGTACACGCAAGGGTTGAAACCTGGCTACTTGGCGTTAGGGTGTCACTTTCAGTTTTATTGTGTAGTGAAACCCAGATGTCAGGTTTCAGTTTTGGTTTGGTTTCACCGCTGTTGCAAAATAGGTTCCAGTTTTACTTTTGCTTTCGGTTTCTGGGTTTCAGTTTCGGTTTAAGTTTCATCCAAGAAAGCTGTTTCATTTTTAATACGGATTATTTAAATGCTCTACCCCTTGGCATTTTTGTTTTATTACGATGATAAGTTGCAGTTCAGATGAACGAGTGAGGAGAGCAATTACTTCAGTAGTTGTCGACTTGGGTGTAATTCCGAGTCCGGTGAAACCAAAGACTCAAAAATTAGTATTCACAGCTTCTTTATGTCACGCTTAGCATTGAAGAAACTGTGCTGGTAATGATGGTGATGACAGTTTTTAAAACTCAAAACCTTAGAAAATTTTGAACAGGTTTTAGTTTCAGTTTCGGTTTTGACGTTTCAAGAAAAAACGGTTTTGGTTCAGGTTTAGGTTTTCAAAAATTTGGCTGAGTAGGTGTTGGTTTCAGTTTGGGTATCCAAAATTTCCTTTAAAACCGGGTTTTCAGGTTTAGGTTTAGGTGTGGGTTTTCACCCTTGGGTACACGTTTGATCGTGTAATAAGGTCCCGAAAAAATTTTGACTTAATTGACTTAAGCGGGCCCTAATTATAACGTAACACCGAAACAAATAAAGAACATCTCACTGACATTTACCCTGTCCACATGTCCAATTTTCATAGACTTAAGGCCCGTGGCTCGTGCTGAGTCATCGTTTTTGTGGATAAATTTTTCGGTTTTGCCTAAACTTTTGTGGCCCACGAAAACAGTTGCTTGTGAAGGCCCACAAAAATGATCGGTAGACCCAATGGAGATTTATGATCTCATCCATGTAACAAAGAAAAGATCAGTATTCCGACATGTCTTGTTATCTGGAATTAACGCAATAACACTCAAGCACTGTGGACGCGGGCCAAGAAAGCCCACAAAAACTGGACAAGTAGACAGGGTAGACATTTTTCTGTTTCAAGTTCTCGTTTTGCTTCTTAGGATTTTAAGTCAATGTTATACTATTAGTCAAAAAAGTTAAACAGACTAAATAACCTACAAAAGATGTTTCAACCCTTACAAATGACGCTTACTGGTTGGCATAAGACCGCTAACGGTACGGTAGGTCTTGGAGTTTGATTCCTGGACCGGTCATATCGGCACAGTGTCTCCAACGGCTCGCCACCGCTGCAGTGTTTCTTCGGTGCTGTGTTGCCCATGTGCTAAGCCGCGAAGATGGTCCCGGTTACTTGTTACACGAGTCGGCGCAATACCGCGAGTATGATGAAGGTTTTTGATTGCTCAACCGTTAACTTAAGTTTTGTTGTGATCTATTCTATCTTTAACTTCAATTTCCCTTGATTAGGTTCTGCTTGCAGCTGTTGGATTGGATGGAAATGGAAATATTTTGGTGCAGTTAAGGGATAATGCATATTCAGGACGATATGAAATCAGGTAATTTGCTATAAAGTTAATTCCGTTCCCTTCGCATTGTTATGGCATAGTCCATAGGATAATTTGCAAGCTATGAGCCTATAGTTTTTCGTGTAGCAATAAAATTTGCAAATCAAAATTCAAAATACATTTATGCTAGAATGAAGATAAAACCGTTAAGTTAAACTGTGTTATCCGACTAACTGATGCTTTACCACAATGCAACGCTGCAACTCAGCACAAAATTATGGTTTAATACCATGCAGGGCATAAAAAAAAAATTATTACGATCTAATCTCCATTAAGCTCGCGGTATGACGTCGAAGCGTGTAACAAGTGACGGGGCCATCTCCTCGGCTTAGCGCCTGGACAACACAGCTCCGAAGAAACGTCGCAGCGGTGGCAAACCGTTGGCGACACTGCGCCGATTTGACAAACTCGCGAATCGAACCCAGACCTGCGGCAATAGCGATATTTTTTACTTTTGCCCCAAAGTAGTCTACCATAATTTGCTCATACTTGCAATGACTGATTAACGACGAAGAGAACTCATGAAGCAGATAACAGCCACGATTTCTGATTTGTCGACCTAATATTATATCGAAACACAGAATTAAGTTTTAATAAAATGCTTTTTGGTTGTTTTTTTGGTAAAAATTAGTATTTGCAGCTTCCCTGGCTGTTGTCCAGCTTTTAAAGGACTCCGTGCAAAGAACATTAAACAACCGGCAAGTATACTTGTTGTGTCTTTGACACACTCGCACAATATTTTCTTTTCACCCCAATAAATTGAAGGAATAGCACCAAAACTGAATGATAAATGTTATTAAGAGCGAAAAAACAGCAGTAACGATAAGTAGAGAGAATGAGAAAAATTAAACGAGGTATAACAAACTGATGGTTACAAATTATGCTGAGAAATGCCTTAAAGGTATTCGACGTGAAACATTAAAAACTAAGTTGTAAAAATGCTATGTAATTGATATTTTATTAAAGGTAGCAAAAAATTGACATTCACAGCTTCCCTGCTTGATTTTCAGCGTTAAAGAAACAGTGTAAAAAAACGTTGAAAAAGAAAATAAGCAGGAAAGTTTACTTGCTGTACCGTTGAAACTGGCACTTAACGGAATTCCCTTATCTTAGAGTGGTAGACAGGTGGCTGGCAACTTCTGTAAAGAGCTTTTTATAATGCTGTTGTGCTATATATTTGCTAGACACTGTACTAATGACTTCGATACGTTTTGTATTTTCAGCAATGAACCTTTAGTGTTAGAACCGATTAATGCGCCATTCAACAGCACTTTAACTTTCATGGATCTAACGCCTGATGAAACTTTTGATTTTGGAGTGCGACAAGGTAGTGTGAGAGTTGCATCGCCATCTGTCAGCCGACCAAGTAAGATCTCAAGGGCATCAATTATATCATTTTTTGTGAAAAAATACTCAAGCTTATCAAGCCGGAACGGTCCGGCACGCCGTTCCGGTAAAATATTTGCTGCCGGAACGCCGTACCGGTAAAAGATTTTAAATCTAAATCCAGCCTATAGCGCATTCCACAAGTCAAATCACCAGAAAAAAAATAATAAATTCAAGAAGTAGTAGTAGTAGTTCAAATTTATTCACGAGATGCAGAAAAGTAAGAAAAGCAAACAAGCAAAACAAAATACACCTTCACAAACATATGAAAAAAAAAGATAACGCATCTCGAGGGGGACTGCGAAGTGACCGATAAAGGTCCTCAAGTCATGCAGCCACCCAGAGAATGTGTCAGTCGCCATATTTAAGGCGACAGACATAAATCGTCATACATAAATGCTTAGAGTACATTAGGTAAAAAAGAAAAAAATTATTTTTTTTTTGAAATTTGGCGTTTTATGCAGTGCATAGCTTTCCAGTTGGTGATTTTTTAAGCTAATTTTAAAGTTTTGGTAGGGTTGTTTTTTTAGATCAGGGTTTAATGAGTTTCAAATTTTAACTCCTTGAAACCTCAGAGATCTTTGACAGCGGCAGGTAGAAAAGTTGGGAAGATAAAGATTATTTTTTGATTTTGACCTGGATTGTCGATCGTGGATTTTAGAAAGTGAACTGAATAAGGTTGAAAAATACGGTGGAAGCATGTTCTTGGAATATTGATGCATAAGCTTTGCAATCTCATGAGCGCACAGGTCCTCAATTTTAAGAACATTTAAGTTTCAAAATTGTGACGTAATGAAGGAACGCCTGACGGAGTTGGTAATGATGCAAATGGCTTTATTTTGGAGAATTTGCTGTTTGTTAAGGTAAGTTTTAAACGTGCTACCCCAGATTGGGAGTCCGTATAAGAGGTGGGGATGTACGAGGCCATGATAAAGGAGAAGAAGGGTGGAAGAGGGAAACAGGAGCCTTAGCTTGCTAAGAACTCCTACAGACCTGGATACACGATTTTCGAGGCTGAGAATATGAAGTTGGAAATTTAACTTATAGTCTAAAATAACGCCGAGATATTTATGGAAATCATTTAAAGAAATATTTGCGGTATTATAAAGTAAGTTTAATTCTGGTTGAGGAGTATTCAGTTTAGGAGATACGATAATTGCTTTAGATTTCTCGGGGTTGATTTGCAGTTCATTAGCACAGCACCATTGATTCAAGTCACGCAGTTCAGAATTACATTTGATTTCAAGCTCATTTAGTGCGGAGTTCTTTACCATTAAACAAGTATCATCTGCAAATAAACGGGGTTGACAGGTGATAGCATTTGGAAGATCATTAATATAAACAAGAAAGAGGAGCGGGCCTCAAATAGATCCTTGAGTTACTCCTATACTAATAGGTTTTGGGGAGGATTCAACATTATTAATTGAAACAAACTGCTGTCGATCAGACAAATAACTTTCTATTAATGTGTAAGCAGGGCCTCGAATGTCATAATGAAGATCTGGAGTTTATGAAGCAATATTCGGTGGGATACAGTATCAAACGCTTTACGGAGATCCATCAGGAGAAGGGCTGTAAATATGGACTAAATTTTTGGAACCGGGTTTATAAATGAGAATAGCTTTTGCAGTTTTATAAATTTTTGGAAAAATTCCAAGTTCAAACATCAAGCCGAAATAGAGGGACAATATGGGGCTAATACTTCATTTCCCAAGCGCGAAAAAAAAGAAGATACGTCTTCACAACCCGAGGCTTTGTGAATGTTAAGCGAATTTATGGCATTGAAGACTTCGATTGGTTGTGAGGGTCAAGGACTATGGTCTGGGATACAGAACTTTTCAAAAAAGATTTGAAATCTGGGTTTTCGTAGGCGCTGGCACTTTTAGCTATTGAATGACCTATTTCATCAAAGTAGTTATTGAAGTGTTCAGAAATTTCATCAGGATTGACAATTTCGGCATCATCGACTTTTATTGTGGTGGGAGAGGGAGAAGAACGTTTTGAAGGAATGACCGAGTCAATAAATCTCCAAAATTCTTTGGAATTATTTTTCTTATCATTTATTGCCTCATTATAATAAAGTTTTTTGGCATGGTCTTTTACTGTAGTTAGTTTGTTGGCGTATTTTTTGTATTAGAATTTGCCGAATTCATTGTTACCGAGAAAATAGTTTTTATATAATAATTGTTTATTTTTGATAGAGGTTAGAAGACCTTTAGTGAGCCAGGGTTTGCTTTGAATTCTTTTTTGCTTTCGGGAGGCAGTATGAAAGGGTGCGTGTTTCTCAATTACCTCGGAAATTGTCATGATTGGGTTGTTGAAGTAAAAATCAAGCGAAGAAGATGTTAGGGAAGAGTTCGTTATGTCATAGATTAAGGGCAACAGAGATGATTGTAAGTCAGTACGGAATTTAGAGCCATCAACGGAACGATAATTGCGACAGGCGTACGTATTTCTAATGTTATTAGTATTTTTAAATTTAGGGTTAGTAATCGAACAGCAAATGGCATAATGGTCAGCCAGTTTATATAAGAAAACACCTGATGTGATTACAGATTTGTAATCATTGGTGAGAATGGGCTAATTAGGCTCACTTTTATTAAATAAAATTATTTTTCTATAAAATTAGCCTAATTTCAAAACTTTTTATCGAAATCAAAATTCTTAAATGCGAACAGCTTCTCAGCCTTTTGTTCAAAGTGCCCGTAAGCTAAAGAACCGGTTTTGTTTGAGGGTCTCGTCTGCTGCCCAAAAAATTCCAAAGTTTTCCAGAACCCGCCCAGACTAGGCATTATTTTTACAAAAGTTTGGCCACATTGACACGGAAATTGGTATTTTTATGAGAGAAATTAGGCCTATTTGGATTATGGCAGCAGAGATGGAAAAATTTACTCAGTGGTTTGAGCAAAGCAGCACAAACGGTGTCATCACAATCTAAAATTTTCCTTCGCGCAAATGATAGCCTCATTTTCATGACGACGTAACCAGTAACCTATACTAGCCCAGGGGTTCTTAAACTGCGGAACGCGAAACGCTTGCAAAGAGGGCGCGAGAACTTTTATCAAATGTTTTTCTCTCAGTGGGAGTTTGATTTGATGCTTCCGTCACCGAATGGTGAAGCATATGGCGTTAATAAATTGTTTCTATTTATTGTGCATAATATCCATCAGACAAACTATTTAACAGCTTTCATTAACGCAACAGCAGCTATTTCATAGTTTGTTAAAATTTAAAGTTGTGGGTATAATTAAAGCGTTTGGGATTTTGTGACTGGATAAGTGGATACCTAAGACTTATTTGCTTCTTTTTATCAGCAACTACAAAAATTTTTTTTACTTTCACCGGTGTTCTGGGCTTCTGGCGCAGTACCGGTAAGAAAAATTTTCTGCTTTTACCATTGGTTGTATCAAATCCAACTTCATCTAAGCATCGAGAAAATTGTACCCTTTTAAGCAGTAATATTACAAACAAATCAAATCAAGTCTTCATTATACTCGTGGTATTCCGCCGAAGCGTGTAACGAGCAGCGGAGCCCATTTTCGCGGCTTAGCGATTGGCCAACACAGCTCCGGAGAAACGTCGCGGCGTTGGCGAACCGTTGGCGACACTGTGTAAATTTAACCGACCCGGGATTTCAACCCCAGACCTCCAGCACCGACAGCAATATCTTGACAACTGAACTAACTAACCGGCCGGTCACAATAATGTTAGTAAGGAAAATATTATATTCCATGTTGATCACATTCTTTAATGATTACATTACGGTGAAACAACCCGTTGGGGATCAACTGAACAAACTAAACTGATTCGTCAAAAGTAATTTCAAATACTGAGTTTACTTTTCCAAAAACGTGGGATTGAGGAATTTGCACAGGTTTGTGCGAGCCCGTTGAAATTTTAAATGATCAGTGGACTTGTTATTGCTGTTTATATAGACTTTAGATCAGTGATTTTTGAAATGAGAGAACAAGTTGTTAACAAGTTCCATTCAAAAGAGAACCTGTACTTGTGAAATTTTGAACCTTGTCTTAGCGCAAATACAGTCTGTTGGTAGAAATGATTAAGCCATCCGCACCTTGTGTGAAAAATGTATTCCAAAAACTGGGCTTGGATTTTACTTATATTAGGCACCTTACAGAAACACAATAGAATAATTATGTTGTTTACACATCGTAATGCAGGTAGCAGTTGTTTGACTACTTACGTATCTCGGCTTCCCACCACCTACTACGGTCTACTCTACAACATTAAGTACAGGCTAAGCAAGTTAAAGCCTAGGGCTCCGAGAAAACGGGGACCTCGGAGAAAATGAGGGGCCTCATCACGAACATCAAAGACCTTTTTTTTGGTCTTCACTAATTTCTAGTGAAATAAGCCTACTAGAGCTTTTCATTGTGTAAATCCGACCCTGATTATGCCGGTACGAATTTTACATAAATGCATAACACTGGTTTTCAAAATATTTTTTGGAGGGTAAGCAGTTGCTCCCTTGGATCCTATGGTCATGTCCCCTTGTTTTTGTCATATAGAATACTAACAATAGTGGCACTTCATTTTTAGGAAGTCGGACAAATATTTTTCCAATTGTGATTGACGGATTACGGATTAGTGAATGTTGATCAATAAACCATGTTCATCGCGACATGAACTTAAATTTTAAGCGTGGGACTCAGACTTGTAACTTTAACAGTTTGTGAACTCGACTTAAACTAGTGACCAAAAAACTCGTACTCTTTAGAGTGGTAGAGTTCCCAACAGCGGTTAGTTGTGCCCGTATAGAATTGTGTTTTTTATTTGTCCATGACAACCACTGATCTAGCATCTATGCGAAAAATACAAACTTTAGACGTCAGCAGATATCATATTATTAATTGTTCTTTCTTTCAGCATGCATTTTGAATGTGAATTATTGTGACAATTGTGTTTCTGAAATTGTGTGTGGTTCCTTATACGAAAAACCATGTGATTGTGGAACTAGAATAACTGTGAATTGTCCCAACGACCCAAGCAACTTTGTTGACGTTGTATGCGACTTAGGTATGTAAATATTATTACTACGCGATATACGTTGAGTAACTGCAGATTTTCAACACACTTTGCATTGTTATTCGAAGTTATAATAATGCATTTTGAACTTTTGCGATTTTACGCATGATATTAAATAGGCGATTTAAGTAGTCCATTTGCAGATTTAGTTCAATTTTAGACATATTTTAACAGAAAAATAGCAAAAAATTTGTTTCAATTATTTAATTATACTGTTAGAAGCGACCGACTTGACAATGAGACAAATCAGGATTGTGAGTTATCATGGTAACTAAAGAAATCAAAACTGCACAAAAAACTAGGGTATCGGACTGTCCGTATTTTATTTTCAGCAATATGGATGATTAAAGTGCGCACCGCATGTAGGCTACTGCAATCCCGGCATTCATTTCTTGAAAAGTGACGCTACTTTACGTGACATAGGACAAAGACTAGGTTGGGGGTAAGCGTTGTCCTCTAGTTTTTGTAAAAATTTTAGTTTACTGTGATCACTTATGAAGCGGTATAACCGTATATCTGCGGACGCACAAACAAGACTAGAAATGAGACGGCAATTGAAGGAACTATTTTCAACGCTATAGTTGAAAGCACAAATTCGCAACATTTCATTGCATGCATAATCAGTGGCATAGCCACGTGGGAGTTTTGGGGGTTACGACCTCCCCTTTGAGCCTCAAATGACGTCATACTTACTTCTTTTTCCGATATTTATTTCAAAGTGCTCGATACTTTGTCATTGATAATCTGATTTTGTAATTGTCATAATAACAAGAATTACGTAGCGTTGTCTTCTGAATCTTCTTCTTTACCGATATATATGCTTAATGAAGCAATGACACAATTTTACTAGCAGGGCAGTGCCGCTTCTGTACATGCAACTGCCCTTGGCCCTTCAGAACTTCCGTAGAAAAAAGCAGTGGTGTAAAAAGTAGTCCAGAAATCTACTTAAGTAAAAGTATTCCAGAAATCCAGAAATCTACTTAAGTAAAATCATTCAGCGCTTTGCATTTGTCATGAACGGACGTGTTTAAGAGACGGCAGCGTGCAATCAGCAGCAAAATCTCAGAACCATTTTTGCACGACTAGTGAAATAGAGACTGTAAGCTGATACTGACACTATGTCTGATAAACTAAACAAGAAGCTGGACAAAGTTTTAGAAGCTATTTCAATGCTAACATCGAGAATTGATAATCTAGAAAAAACTTTGTTAACCGTTGGAGCTCGAATAGACGAATTAGAAAAAAAAAGTAACGAGAAATTCGAAGATATACATATCTGCTTAAATTCTAAAACTGACAAAGATGAAGTGGAAGAATTGAAAATAAGATTATCAATACTCGAAGAAAAGAACAAGCAACTAGAAACTACAGCAGTTATGAAAGAGTCTTACGAGAAAAGGTTTAACATTCTGATCCATGGTATACCAGAAAACAGTGATAACCCGTGGGAAGCCCCGATTGAAACTTTAGATCGCATTCACAACTTCATGAACGAAGGGCTCAAAATTTCGAACCCTATGGCAATCCAGTTAGCAGATTATCACCGTTTACCACAAAGGCCACTATTCAAAGATGGTGTTAGAGTAAATCGTCCTATTATAATAAAGTTAATGAACGCGGCAGATAAAAGACATATATTTGCCAATGTAAAACGCCTGAAGAGTTACAATCAAAACAAAAAGATGTTGAAACATAGCATGGTTTACATAACCGATCATCTGCCTAAGTTGTTTCAAGAAGAGCGTAAATTGTTGATGCCATACTTTAAAAAAGCCAAGAGTTTGAAGAAAAAAACCATCTGGAGAGCAGAAAATGGCCACTATTACTTGTATGTGGATAATGTCAAAGTAGACATTCCAACAATATCAGATGATAAAAGCTGTTCGTCAACAAACGATATTTTCCCGTGAAACTAGAATGTGTTCGTTGGATTGGCATGAATCGTTTCATACTTGCGTTATCTCTATACCTGTTTCTTTCGATTGAAAATCTGCCTTCCTATAGGACTACGCTTTAGTTTTGTTTGTTGTGCACTAAACTACACTACATAATACGCACACTTAGCAAACGATGTTACTTATACCGTAGTACTTTGGGAATATATCTGTAAATTTGTCGATAATGTCTTGAATCTTTTATTTTTCATACCATACCCTATGGTAAACTGTAACTTGAGATGTAAACTAAATTTTAGCTAAATTGATTACTTTAAGACTACATGAGTCTCGACATCGTTTGAAGATTGTCATGACAGTGATAGCAGTGAAACATCACGAGAATTGCGGGACGATTTCGCTCGGCTTACTGTGGTTTTGAAGGGCAATGCAATTCAAATCTGGGCGTTGCTATTTGAAATTAACAAGGTTTGCGCCGCGAGCTGATTGCTTAGTGTGCTGCGTGTATCGTTTCCAACGTTTTACTCATTTGAACTTGCAGACTCTTTGGTGAGTACTGAGTAGTATGTTTGTAGTTTTTCTTTATTATCGCGAATTTATTCTTTAAAATTGCATACTACACCTCGATATTACCTCATTGTCACTAATGTCAAAGGCCATAGTGTCTGCTGATTGCCTGCACTGTTGCTGTACATTTTCGTTTGCCTTGTTTATATGTTTGCTAATGATTTCCTTGTCCCCTCGGGTCCAGCAGCCTCTCCTTCAGAACAAGCAGATCCTGACAATGATAACCTACCCGATATATTATATCAGTCATTACATACTAATGTAACTCCCTGCAGAACTCATGACCTCGGTGATCAACAGTTTGTAAACAATGACTCCTCACATTTCATTATACATCTCAATATAAGTTCTTTGCGAGCCCATTTTGATGAACTAAAAGAATTTCTCTCAAATTTCTCAAGTCCTCCTTCCATAATATTTATCTCTGAAACTCGGATAAATGTTGAACCTCTTTTTAATGTTAATTTACCTGGCTATACCTTTCTTCACATTCCATCAAACACTAGAGCCGGCGGTGTTGGTGCATATTTTTTAAATAACTTAAATGTTGTTAATAAAGAAGGGTTTGGTCTTCTTGTACAAGGATGTGAAAATCTATGGTTTGACGTAAAATTTCCAGGACAAAAGCAAAAATACACCTTTGCAGTAATATATCGTCACCCACACAATAATATATCTGAATTTACAAGTGCATTGGACGAAACATTAAATATTCTAGATAAAACAAAATCAAACAAGGTATATATATTGGGTGATATGAACTTAGATTTAAACCCCAATAATTTATCAATTAGTGCCTTGGAGTACCTTAGAACGTTACAAAGTCACGCGTATTTTTCAGTAATTACTGAACCAACTCGTGTCACTGCAACCTCAAAAACTTGCATTGATCATATATTGACAAATGACAGTAGATCTTTGATAAAACCTGGCGTCTTTTCATATAAAATCTCCGATCTCTATCCGATTTTTTTTAACTATCACCAACTTGAATCGAAACAAAACTAATGCTAAGGACAATTATTCCTATCGCAATATTAACTCAATTAATGGTGTCAACTTCCGTACTGATTTGGAAATTGCCCTAAACCCCATTCTAGTTGATATAAATAAATCAACTGTAACGCACCAAAAAATTGATGAATGCTTTTCTAGACTAGTGAAAAGCATTTCTGACGTCATTGACATCCATGCTCCAATTATCATTGCGTCGCGTAAACAGCGACGCCTGCAACAAAATCCGTGGTTAACAAAAGGCTTGTTGATTTCAATCAAAAATAAACAAAAATTATTCAAAACCTGCTTCTTGCAAGGTAATGACTTTCAAAAAAACTTTTATAAAAAATACGCCAACAAGCTTACCAGAATAAAAGCCCTATCAAAAAAAATGTATTATATTGAAGCCTTTTCACAAAGAAAAAACAATCCTAGAGAGTTGTGGAAACTGATTAAATCAGTTATTCCATCTAAAAAAACAGCCCACCAACCTAGAAAACTGCTTATTGAAAATAGAGTTATAGAAGACCCTACTGAAATTGCTCAACATTTTAACAATTATTTTTCGGAAATTGGCAAAAAAATTGCACAAAATTCTACTGATAATACTACTAATGATACAACCTTTAAAAAATATTTGAAGAAATCTGTAATTCACACCATAATGTTAGATCCCCCCCAACCAATCGAAATCTATAACACCATTAATTCCCTTAATCTACACAAAGCCTATGGGTACGATAATATTCCATCATATTTCTTACGACTTAATAATGAAGTGCTAGCGCCTATACTTTCCCTACTTTTCCTACATGTTTTTGAATTGGGATACTTTCCCCAAATTTTTAAAACTGCTAAAGTTATTCCAATCTTTAAAAGTGGTAATATTCAGCTAGCTCATAACTTTCGACCTATTTCTCTTCTTCCTTGTTTATCCAAAGTCCTTGAAAAACTTATCAAAACGCGTCTACTGAAATTTTTTGATAAGAATAACATTTTGTACAATCACCAATATGGCTTTAGAAAGAATCATTCCGTAGTGCATGCATTGTTAGATGTTACCAGTCTTTGCTATGACTCAGTCCAAGATAAAAAATATTCGGCTCTTCTATTAATGGATTTTCAAAAAGCCTTTGACACAGTGTCACACGAAATCCTTCTAAAAAAACTTTTTCATTATGGAATACGTGGCCCTGCTCACTTATTAATAGAAAGCTATCTTGCTGCGCGTAAGCAGTATGTAAGTATCAGTAACTGCGCTTCTTCTACTAACCCCATCGATATAGGTGTACCCCAAGGCTCTATTCTTGGGCCACTGCTTTATCTTGTTTATGTAAACGACCTCTGTAATGCCACTACCAGCAATCCACGGCTGTTCGCCGATGACACTTGTCTGTTTCTTAGTAATTTATCTCTGACGGATCTTGAATTAAATTGTAACATAGAATTACAAAATCTCAATAAATGGTGCATAGCAAACAAACTACAAATAAATCCACAAAAATCTGCAGTCATAATCATTCCTCCAAAATTAAATGCTCCCATACCTCTCATAAATTTGTCTTACAATAACTCTGCGATTTCGTACTTTAACGCACATAAGTACTTAGGTATAACCATTGACAACAAACTAAATTTCAAAACACACATTGACAAGATCATCTCTAAAATTTCAAGATCTGTAGGAATCTTAAACAATCTGCGACACATGTTACCAACTTCTTCTTTGGTAGTTCTTTATTATTCACTCGTACACTCTCATCTACTATTTGGCCTCACTGTCTGGGGTAGTACATTTCCATCATATTTGACCAAATTACAGAGGCTTCAAAACAAGGCCATTAGAATCATTACCAATTCCGACTTACAATCCCCAATCTTGCCAAAATTTCATAATTTGGGAATTTTGAAAATTACTGATCTATATACTTATGAAATAGCAAAAATGATGCACCACCTTTCTAAACAATCCCTAACCTCTCCCCTTTCTGCACTCTTTAACAAATTGTCGAATGTTCATAGCTGCAACACTCGAGCACTAGCTCATAATAATCTTCATCTTCCTAAATTCTCAACTAATAGATGTCAAAATTCATTTCGATATAGAGGAGTGAAAATCTGGAATTCAATTCCATGTGATTTGAGAAATCAATCCTATTCTAAATTTAAGCTTAATTATAAAAAGACTCTTCTCAATAACTACCTATAAATTTGGAGTTAGTTATAAAAGCAAAACGCTCACATAGAACCTTCCCCTTAAAATCACAAGTCTTTCATCAATTTTGACGCTATTTTCCACCGTCTAATTGGGTGGCTGCTTGACTCGAAGACCGGTCATTCGCAGTCTCCCTGCGAGTAATAAACCTGCTGTTTGATTTTTTGCTTTATTTACTTAATCCATGTATTGATATATATATGTATTTATTTACTTTTTTTTTCTCTTTTGTGTTTCGCTTTGATTATTACTCGAAAATAAATAAATATCATCATCATCATCGTTATTGTTATACTGATGGCGGAAGCTACTTGAAGTAGAGTAGAAAGTATGAGATGTAAAAAGTAACCAAGTAAAACTAAAAAGTACCAGCAAGTTGAAGCTACTTAAGTACAAAATAGCTTTTGCAAAACCAAGGCCATAAAGCTGAGCTTTGACAAAAGATAATTTGCTCGCTTCCAAACTTGACATATATTATGCCGATGCTTAAGTATAGTTAGGATAATTCGCAGATTTATCAGACGAAATCAAAAAAGTGAGGTGTGTCATAATCTGCAAAATGCAACCTCAGTGTCCACGCCAAACACAAACAACAAAAGACCTCTGGATATCACAAAATTGTAAAACTTATATAATAAATAACAAAAGTCTTGTCAGCCTTGCTATACGCACAGCCAATCCAGGCTAAACTCATTCCAAACTGTAAAGACTCTTTTTTGCATTGCTTTACCTGGACATCTCTACTTCATCTCTTTTCTAGGTTGTGCCCTATTTTTAGCAGGCGACTGGCCACAAACAACGATACCCAGTGAAAGAGCCTATAACTACTAACCCACAACTAAATTACCGGTAGCCTAACTAGCCCACATCACTAGAAGCCCCCATGGCAACCCACTCATTTGCAGCTGCAGACGCGTTTCGACCTTATTATGACTGCAGACGCGCGGTAACTTAGTTGTGGGTTAGTAGTTATAGGCTCTTTCACTGGGTATCGTTGTTTGGGGCCAGTCGTCTGCTAAAAATAGGACATAACCTGGAAAAGAGATGAAGTCGAGATGTACAGGTAAAGCAATGCAAAAAAGAGTCTTTACAGTCTGGAATGAGTTTAGCCTGGATTGGCTGTGCGTAGCAAGGCTGACGAGACTTTTGTTATAGTCGAAACATTTATTTGTCCCTTGCAAATTTTTTATATAATAAAATACAACAATATCTAATACTAATGTGGTCAATTTTATTATCAAGCATGATTGTTTATCATTTGCGTGACACATTGCTTAATATTAACTACTTGTCATTTTTAAAGCCACTTAGATAGCGTTACTTTCTGATTGAACTACGCAAGTAGAAGTAGTCGAAATTTAAATCGCTTAAGTAAGTACTAGTTACCAAGCAATAATACCGGTACTTAAGTTGTCTACTTAAGTAAAATCACTTTGTTACTTGACACCACTAGAAAAAAGGCTAAACGATTTCATGCAAAACTGATGTACGTATACTGCAGCTCAAAAAAGAACTAAATCGCTAACATTTGAATATCGTTTTACCAGTTTCACCAGAAAACATTCCTTTGACTTCCTTACAACAATCGTGCCCTAAAACATCTCTCTTAAATTTGAGGCCATCTTTTGTTATTATACAACCAGGGGCGGATCCAGGGGGGATGTGGGGTATGCTGCGTATGCATCCTCCCACCAGCCATTTTCAACAATGTTTTGGATGAATATAATTTTTCCATAATTTCGAACCTCTTCATAACAATATGCCGTAGTAGCCTTAAGCACGCATACTCGAAACTGTGCGAACAAAATGCATCATTGGTGAAGCACTCAAAGTTACGGTCCAAAAATATGAAAAACTTTCCTTAAAAATTGTTCAAAAAGCACTAAAATGGCCTATTCAGTAGGCAAATTTTCAAAATTTTTGATGGAGCATGCCCCCGTACCCCCTAGAGTCGTTTTTGGTGCTTAAGTTGCGTAAAATATACTTGGCCGAAAAAAACTACGCTTAAAAAAGTGACGAAAATTGGTGCTCCCACCCTGACAAAAATTCTGAATACGCCCCTGACATGAAACATTTTCGAAAGGCTTATTTACGTCCGTTTTCAGGTCTAAACGTCTTTGCATTTAGTTAACATTCCATCTAATTCAAAATTTCATCCCCCCACTAAAACTTTCTGGATCCGCTCCTGTATACAACGTATGGTCAAATGTGAAGTCATTCTCAACCCCCCATTGCAAAATCCTGGCTCCGCTAGTGTGCATAATTGCATATTATTGTAGTTTCAAAATGTTGTGCTGCATTTTTTGCACCTACAGTATGTAACTCGGAAAAAAGATATACTTTTAAGCTTTGTTTCTTATCAAAAGCTTTTCAGTATATTTTGAACAGTTTAACAGGAGTGATTTTGTTTTCAAGTTGATTGCGATGCTAGCTCATTGGAAGAAGAAAATTTAATACCAAGCAATGGGCAAAACGCCCTGTTTTTTAATGACAGAGTGTCCTTTATATGTAAAGATGGTTATGTTGGAAATGAAGCTGTTTACATCTGTTCATCTGGCGGATTTAATGATATAAACCTTGGTTGAATCTATTACTTCGTGTTTTGTAAAAATTGACCCTTCATCGTTTTTGTTTTTACAGAGGTTTGCTTTGCGTTGACTACTCATTTTTTTTATGCTCTGAGAGAGAGAATTCGGTTTTGCTCAAGACTGTTTGGCTTAGAGTCTAAATGGCGTGAATAAACAAAATGCTAAATAATAGTGGTTACATGAAATGTAACGACAGTACTGCAAAAATTTTTAGAACCAATCAATTAAGCAGATTTGGAATGATAGATCTAACTGGAAGAAGCATGTTTCTCTATGATTCTTTTTGAAGTTGAATCCATCTTTGGGAAATTTTTACATTTCAATAAATAAAACAATCGAATCAAATTTGCAGCTTAATTCACATCAGTGTGGTGCGTATTTTGGTGCATTTTAATTTTGGTGCTGTAAATAATTATGTGCCAAGTATTGTTTGGCAATTTAACAGTGTGTACCCATCTCCATTTCTGCATGATACTGGTGGGTAATTCAGTGCAAAAAGTTCGAATGTGGAAAGGTTATGTTTGGGAATAGGTACGGAAAATGCGACTTGCGCAGCCTTACATCCAGCTGTCGATGCTTTTAATCCGTGTAAATTATTTTTCAAAAAATCAAATCAAATCTTCATTATACTCACGGTATTACGCCGAAGCGTGTTACGAGTTGCGGGGACCATCTCCGCGGCTTAGCGCCTGGGCAACACAACTCCGAAGAAACGTCGCAGCGGTGACTAGTCGTTGGCGACACTGTGCCGATTTGACCGGTCCGGGAATCGAACCCACAGACCTCTCGCACCGAAAGCGTGCGCTTAGCATTTCTTGATGAATTTTATGACTCGCAATGAGCATGTTTGTTTGTTTCATTGACTTAACTGAAGCGGTGGACGGTGCGGTCCGGCACCCCAGGGTCTTAATAATTCTTCAGTGTTTTTGCGCTTAGACTTGTTTTTAATGGCGAACGTTTGAAAAGAGTCTAATGTTTGCACATAAGAGCTAAAAGTGGCACGTAAAAAGATAAAATTTTGGTGGGTGCTAAATTTTTGCAAAGGTGTAATAAAACACTTGCAACGTCTGATTTATGGCTATGAGTGTTGGAATATCGAATAGGAAAGTGAGATCTCGAGTTTAAGCTGTCGAAGTGAGACTCTTGCAAAGATTTAGCGGTTTGAACTTGTTGGACCAGGTTAAAGTGCAGATAGTCGTGAATTTTCATACATTAAATCGCTGCTTTTCTGACTAAAAAAACTGTCGCTGCGCTAATACGGGCATGTGACACGAATGTCCCTGGACAGAACAGCCTAAAGTTTAAACGTCATTGATTTTGAAATATAACATGAATGCTGCGCTGCCTTTTAATTATGTAATGAAACAGTGGCGTAGCGAGAAATTTTAAAAGGGGGGGGGCCATAATTTTCAAATTTTTTTAAACGTTTTTTTCGGCGGAACGAATTTAAAGCTGATTGAGAAGCAAGAAAAACTCTAGAGGGTCTGGGGGCATGCTCCCCCAAAAATTTTTGAAAATTTACATGCTGCAATGGCCATTTTAGTGCTTTCTGAATAATTTTAAGGCAAATTTTCTTTATTTTTAGACCCTAATTCTGAGTGCTTCGCTAAATATGATGCATTTTCTTGGCACATTTTCGATTATTCGTGCTTAGGGCGTAAGGCTTATTGCTATCAAAGAGGTTCGAAATTATGGAAAAGTTGTATACATTAAAGCATTTTTGAAAATGGCTGGTCGAAAAATGCATACCCCTCATTCTACCTCCTTGGATCCGCCCCTGGCCATAAGCTGCAAAAACCATCGAAAGAGTCTGGCATATTTCAATCACTTGGCACCATTAAATTTGTTCATTTTTACTAAAAGGCAGAGTCAAAAGGGGGGGGGGCATGGCCCAATGCCCCCCCCCCTAAATACGCTACTGTAATGTAACCAACTGCAACTCGTGGAACAGCTCACTTGGTTTCATGCGAACGTTTTCCTAAAATAATATAAATCAAACCTCATAACACTAAGCTAAAGCTGCAGCTGTTTTATGATCATTAATCGAGTCCATAGTTATTGTAGTTAGTGGACTGCGACGTTCGGGGCGTAAACAATTATGTATTGGCGAAATATTAACTGCAACGGCAATGATTGCTGTTTTGTACCTTATTAACGACAAATGTCACGAAGCCAAAATAGAAACGAAATTTAGAGGCATTTTTCTTTCATCAAGAAGTTTGAGCTCTGGCAATACTGCAGAATAAGCAACCAAATGATTAAGAACGCTGGTTTTACACGTAGAAAGTGTTCAATAATAGAAAATGTCTACCATCCTAAAAGGTTTATTAATGACAGCGAGTCAAGGAAGCCTAAAAAACTGCATCAATAAAATTAACGTTACTTTAATGGAAGTATGCAAAATTAATCTACTTAAGTAGTAAAAGTAGTTTCAAATTTTACATGGTTTGTTTATTCTCTAAATGTTTGTGTTTTTATTGTATGTTCAACCCAACGCATTAGTAAAGCCGCACAAATGGATTTTACAACAGATGGGTCCCAGACAATTATTTCCCTGACCCATTTGTTCTTACCGAGACCCAAATGTCCGAAAACCCGAAAATGGCTGTCACTGGTATAAAATGCTGCTTTTAGTTTAATTGCTTATTGACCATAAGGTTTTTAACAAGATGATTATCTAACCGGAACTTCTTGAAAACACGCACTTCATTACGTTGCGTAATGTACGCTTATTGACAAATTAGCGTTTATTTGAACTATCGATCTTAGAGAAAAAAATTAAAAACATCTCGTTCAAAGCACACACTGAGAGGTAAAAAAACGTGAAACAATGTATACCAAGCATTAGGCACAAAGAAAATAAAACAAACTCTTATTTAGAAAATCTTAATTAATTCAAATCGTGTTTAGATAAGCTTTGGTATTTACTTTTTTCGTTACATAAAAGTCATTTTTCTACTTAAAAAAGTAATTTAAGTAGCTCGTCATTGAAGATACTACTGAAGTGTGTACTAGGTAAAATCACTTCGTTACTAACCAACTCTGAGTAGAACGATGAGTTTGTGGAGTTCCATTTTGGTAATATTTTCCTTATATATGTCGATGAGACATTTAGGACTATAAGATAGGCCGTTTACGGTAATACAGTATGATTGTGATTCTTTTTTTGTAGATTTTATGAACAGAACAAAATTTTTGTAACTTTATCCGTCAGAAAGCGAAATACGGTAACGTGAATGTACAAGTTGTGACTTGTAAATTAGACGTTTATTGGCTACCATGTACTTGTCGTATTTTTGTCACAACTTATTTTTCCACTCGATATTTTATTCTGTGGCTTGTATTACGGATGTTCAGGCAAAGAAAATAATTACGAAGAGCCGCAACGATAACCACAAAAAAGGTAGACAACAATTACAGCAAAGCAACAAATGAACAAGACATCTCTAAAACGAAGCTGGAATTTTGTAAACAAGTATGCAAGTGACACCCTGACAGTCCACAACAAAGCTTTCGTGAACATTGGTTATCACAGACTTTGCTTCAAGCTTAAACTGTTTTTGACAGAAGAACAATGTCATTTACAGACTTGGACTAGCGTGAGAGCTGCAGTTACCAGATAATTATAGCCTCATGAGCTACCAGTATATCGTCATGTGCTGGGTAAAATGAAGTCGATGCTTTGAACTTTATCATCAGTAGCAGTTTTTGAATCCATTCTTGAGAGTCCATTTTGTAAGTCGATTCTTGCCTGTAAAAACACAATATTAACATATTTTGAGCTGAAGCGGCGTCAAAATTAAGTTCTTACTTTTATAAATCTTCTCTCGGGTTATCCGCTTTGTTATAAATCGTGTCGAGTAAAGGCACCAGTCATTTACTTAATTACTTCTGACTCGAGTCAAGTAAAGAAGGAACCGTAACAAAGAACAATTTTATAAAAAACACTCACTAAAATTTCGTTACAGGCCTGCAAGTTTTGCATCAGTTTCTTCTCGACCAATATTTCCGATATTGATATCTCAGCCAGATGAGAACAAACAATACCACAACGCCAGCAAAAACTCCAACTATGACTGTACCTGAAAAGATGAAGGCATTTATGAATAATTGGCGGATCCAGGGGAGGAGGGGAGCTAAAAAAGCTTAATCAAACTGTAAATTTTGAGATATGAATTTTAATATATCTTTACTTGACTCGAGTCTGGAGGAAGTTTTGACTCCGCCAAATTTCATGTAACACCGCACCATAATTTCGTTTGTTTGCTGTATTCTATTAAGCAGCAAGTTGAAGCAGAAGTTCATCCCATGACAGCTCCAAATCTAGTCCAGATTTCTCTTGAGCGCATATTATGGGCCTACCACTTTTTTTGTAACGAGTAAATAGTATTAACACAACACCTAAACAGCCAGAAAACACAGATAATAACATGAAGGCTACAGACGAAACTCTTTGACGTCACAACACATCTGGCCTGTATAAGCGGTACAGCGGTTCACGCGCCTGCGTTGTGGACCCAACGGTATATGTTTGATTCCCTGCTAGAGCCGATTACATCAGACACACACCGAAGGCTGCTGACTCCAAGAGCGCAAGCTTATTTTGCTGTCTCCCTCACCACACCATTTAATTTTCTGTTTTCTGCTTTATTCGTAAACTTAGCTAAATATTAAGCGATCTATTTTTTAGTGTGAAAACTTGACGTTGCTTTTTGACAGCTTTTGCTCATACAAAGAATCAAGAAAGGCATTTAATAGGATTACTCCATCTTCAAATGGCATTAACTTGTTGTTACTAAGCGAGTTCGTTATAAAAGAGCAAAATGGTCTGAAAACAAAATGATTCATTGACTACGGTTTTCTAGTTAACTGAAAACATCAACTGCTAACTTCTCTTAGCAAGAATCAGCATGCAATTATTGTCAAGACCACAACATAAAGTTTCACTATTTACTTGATTAAATACCAAAAACTTCTTACTTGTTGTAGATGAACGTGGAGCAGGGCAGGGTTGTTCATAGACAAACTTATTATCTGCTGTCATTGGGGTCCAACATTTACCCTGGGTCAGATTTCCATTGGGACATCTCACAGACACAGTTGAGCTACAAGTACAATCTCCCTGACACGCAAAGTTATCAGGTGGCTTGCATCCTACAAAAAATTTATCCACAACTCGCATTATCGCCAGCAGAACATCAAAGTCACACTCTTCAATTTCAGTCAGGGACACGACCTAGCAGTCCCGCTAGGCGACGGGTCACAGCGGTACCGCACGCAGGTTACAGACCCTTCGTGACGGGTTCGATTCGCAGCTCGAGCCGATCATATTTGACATATTTACTGGGTAGTTACCGACTTGAAGAGCGCAAGCTCACCTTGCAGTCTCCCCTCATTGCTGCTGAATTACGACGCCTGCAACCAACGCCTCTCAACACGTCACACGAACATCTTGCTCTCACTGCCTTCCACGAAGTTAACAGGCCTGCAGCATCAAGCTTCTTTTACAGCAGAGGGGGGGACATAATAACGAATAGTAAAATGTGATTCATTGCATTAAACTTCTATAAATCTTCGGTATATTACTTGCAAAAAAAACTATTTACTGGAACACTTAATAACTGAGCCACCTTGCAAAAAATCCGTACTTTATGTAACTCCAAATAACTGAGCTTCAGGCCGTCTGGTTAGCAGAAAATGAAAAAAACAAGTCTTACGTTTCTTGCTGATCGGTATAGTTGACCTTCGCTCAGTGCCAGCCTCGATAGTAAACACAAAAGATGCTAAATCTTCCAATTCATACACAAAATCCATGGCGTGTTCGTTTATCTCCGAGGCTAACGAGCGATTGAAACTAAAAGATCAAAATGTTGAATGAAAAAAATAAACAACTACATCATAATAAGCTTCAAAACTACTTATATCCCTTTTAAACTAATTTATGCCGTTTTCGCTCATATTTCTTATATTCCTAATCCCACAACTTCGTACTTTTTTAAATTTCGTCTTCTTCCATCTCCTTAACGAATACTTCAACTAAGAGCGTAGCCGGTGGACATCACTCCTTCTCTTTTTGACGAAATTCAATTTAAAGCGTGTTTAAAACATTGTTTCAAATATCGCATTGTTCGCAATTGTTGATCAGTTGTGATAGCCCCATAAAGTTTTCTGTGGTTGAGCCCTTGATCTTAACTGCCGAATTAAACGACGTAAAATTGACGCCATTTGTTTCGCAAACGAACGACAGACATGGTTCATCAAAATACTGTCCGAGTGGATAAAGCGTCTGCCTATTAAACGGTACATACTCGGGCTTGATTCCGAGGCAATTCAAACCAAAAACTTACAAACTGGTATTCAAAGCTTTTATGCTCGACGCTCATCATTAAAGAGACATTGTGGAAAAGAAGCCGGTAAGTTTAGTTGTGGTGCGGTTGGATAAGGCACTTATCGGTATTAGCCCATCCGCGAGATCGCTGGCAACTCTTAAGCGAGCTTGTTACGGCGCTTCAGTCGCTTTCTGGGAATATAAGGTTAAATATGCAATTTGATTATTTTTTAAAATCATTCGACTCAGAGAGAGTAAAAAGTAGTGATATCTAAAGGACTTTGTTTTGTTTTTGAGCGATTTACTACCATTCACTAGTATACACTGTGCGTACAATATTGTACAGCCGGAACTGCAGTCTCCAGTGCTGTTTATATCAGTCCTCTCCAAAGATTCATTATCACGAGTAAACTCCACATTTATACGAAGACTCTGAAAAAAAAAATTGAAACTGTCCAAATGATCTGTAGTAAACGGTTTAAATTGAGGCTAAAGTGCTTCTCCATTAAGCAACGTAACCGTATGGAAAACTATCAAGTGGGAAAATATTGGGCAAAAATGCCTAACAGGGTATAAACTAAAACATTACTACAAAAATAAAAATTTTAAAGATTGCGGCCAGTTTTGCTTCATTGTGGCTCCTCAAGTTAGTGGAAATAGGACCGGAATAACAAGCTAAAATCTTTATGTTCGTTGCTTATAAAATCGTAAGTACGCCATTGAACTAGACTGAGTTTAGCCCCCCTTCATCACTAGCTTATTTTACATACACGTCTCCACTAGTTACAGTACAGGATGTTTTTCCAGAGTATTTTTCACATTTTCCAAGTTTCTTAAAAGTTTTGATGCGAAAGTACTGTACCGCAACTATTCCATGCAACATATTTTCACGGAAATTTGGTTCGCTTTTCGTTCTAGGTTATTGAAATTATACTTCACGTCTTTGCTTCAAAATATTCGAAAAAATATATAAACATACAGTAGTATCGTAATTAAACAAAAACAAAACTCTCTCACTGTATCAAAAACAGCTTTGTTGACTTGTAAGAACTTACTATTACGCCGCCTTTAGCAACTATCCATGACAACGATGGTGCCCTTACAGCAGAAGAAACAATTACTTGAGAACATGCTTGTTTAACTAAAAGCGGGGTGATGACAGATTGGCTGAAAACAGGGGTGAATAAACCTGCATCATAAAAGTAGAAATGAGTAAAGATGGCTGTTCCAAGAAATCATAAAAATCAAAACATCGTTGCTTATTCCAGATATTACATATTATTTAATTTACTTACAAAAGAATTTCCAGAAAAAAATCTTAAAAAAGCCCTTACTTCATGACTTGTCTCTTGGTTACCTCAGACAAATTCTGCCGAAACAAAGGAATAACTCATAGAAAAAAATAAATGATAATTATATTTTTGAAAAATAATAATGAGTAATTTTTCAAACACTTACATGCACATACAAAGACACGCAAAAACAACAAAATTTCTTGGAAAACGAAACAGTTGGAATGATTACTTGGTATAATCAAGATGGTAAATACTATGTTCATAGTACTTCAACAATTTGGAAAATGCATCGCAATAAAGCATATTATACCAGTTCTTAACTATTATGGCCTACAACAGCATTAGCTGGTGATAAAAATTCGTCGACACGTAAGTTATCTTGTGTGATTCAACGCTGAAACAAAAAATTATTAATGTATGCAATTTTATCCTTTCATAATGGAGGATTGAAGAATCGGGGAAAGTGTAGGGCCAACTGACACTGTAATAGACTGTGGACGGTTGCACTTCTGACGTCATAGCATCAAGTGAACTAGGGCCAACTGACACTGTAATAGACTGTGGACGGTTGCACTTCTGACGTCATAGCATCAAGTGAACACCCAACTTAAAACATCATTCAGATATATCTTGATTTTATTTATGGACACATAGTGCTTCGGAGCTGCGTTGCCCAGGCGCTAAGCCGCGGAGATAAACCCTGCGACTCGTTACGCGCTTTGTCGTACTGAAATGAAATGTTGTGTGGTTTTATGGCGCTTTATAACTGCTAAGGTCCTTTAGCGCCAGGACTAAATTTTGTCAAGAATTCACTGACCGCGAGTATAATGAAGATTTGATTTTGATTAGTACAACATATAACACAAAGTGCAAAAGTAAGAAATACAAGGGCTCTTTATGAACTTGCTTATCCTTAACCCTTCAACTTCATTACTTTTCTAAGTTGTCTCCTCTTATCATCAAGCGGCCAGCCATAAAGTGAAAAAGGCGAAGATCCAATCCACAAGTAAGTCAGCCTAATTACATAAGACTACTCCAGTCCCTTAAGACCTAAGTTAACGGACTCTCTCAACTAGTAATAAGAATTCCCTGCTAAGAGGAAACAACCTGGAAAAGTGATCAAGTTGAGAGATTAAAAGTAAGCAATGTATTAAATGGACCGGCCGTTAGCTCAGTTGTTAAGCGCGCAGGCTTTAGGTGCAGGAGTTCTGGGGTTCGATTTCCGGACCGGTCAAATCGGCACAGTGTCGCCAACGGCTCGCCACCGCTGCGACGTTTCTTCGGAGCTGTGTAGCCCAGGCGCTAAGCTGCGAAAATTGGCCCTGCCACTCGTTACACGCTTCTGCGTAATACCGCGAGTATAATAAAGATTCGATTTGATTTTTTTTTTGAAGAGTCCTTACAGTCCGAATTACAATTAGCTTGGATTGGCTGTGCATATCAAGGCGGACAAGACTTTGCTTAACAGTCGGAACATAAAGTTGTCCCTTGCAACTTTTTCATCAAAGCGCATTTTCACAAAACAAAAGCGCATTAATCTCACAAGGAAAATGCAGATTCGACTGAAGAAGGGCTTAAAGCAGGGGTGTGCAAAGTTTTTTGAAACCGGGCCAAACAGCAACAAGTGCAATATTCTGCGGGCCGCACCTTAATTATCTTCATATAGTAATTTTTTTCATTGCAGTAACTGGATGTTTGACAACAGAGCTTCAGCTGTCATCATCAGCAGTGTATGGTAAAATAGCAGTAAAAAACCAACGCAGTAAGAGTAAGCAGTAAGGGATTATGACAGCTGAATCTACTGCTGATTATGAAAGCTGAATCTACTGTATGCTATCAAAACGTCCAGCCACTATGAAGAAAATTACTCTAGCTTTGGCAAACCACACAAAGTCCAAAAAGAAAGGTTTGAGAAATTGGCGCAGTGGTAAAAGACATTGCCGTCTGCGCGGAAGGTTTGCGGTTCGATCCTCGAGCCGGATAAATTGAACAAAGCGACGTCATCGCTTCTTCGGAGTTTGAAACTGTGTTTCCCAAGCGCTCAACCGTGGAGATGGGTACCCGCCACTCTTTACAAGCTTCGGCGTAATACCGCGACGATAATGAAGATTCAATTTTTCTAGAAAAGGGCTTGTAGCGTAAGCTGACTTTTTCAAATTAAAACAAAAATCTCAACGGATTTTGCTCAATTTTTTGCGAAATACTAAATACTTACGCTCTATTTGGTGCAAATTTTTAAGTCATATTTTTTTATTTTTTAGCAAACAGTAAGTTGGCATGAAGAAGAAAATTCATTTTTCAGTAAGTCAACGGACATACTGCGTCATAGTTATCAATCCGGCTCGGGCTTTTCGGGTCGGGTCGAGCTTGAATTTTGAAAAATTGTCGGGCTTCAATCGGGCCCGACGCCATAGTTAAATCTTAAATACAAAAAAGTTAAGGATATTATTCAGTGTGTATACTCTTAATTCCGTATTCTTGACTGTAATAATCATTGCTGTCCGTAACTAGTGCGACTGTGAATGGGTAAACCTGGTTCTCTCTTGTTATTACAAGATCTTAAAATTTGCTGTGATATTTTTGATTTCGGGTTTAGATCGGGCTCAGATTGGTCGATAAATTGGGATTTGGCTTCGGGCTAGAAAAACCGGGTTCGGGTCGGGCACAACATCTTCGACCCGTTAACAACTATATAGCCTACTGCGCTTTGTTTCGTTTAAATTCGAAAAAAAAAGCTAGGAAGACAGGCACTTTTGACTGTTGTAGGCCATTTGTTTTTGCTTGTGGCTTTTTCTTCCCAAAGTTAGTGGGAAGGTGCATCATCGTTTTTTTGTCTATTGATAAAAAAAGTCTGAAGTACAAAAAATTAAAAAAGTGGACTTAACCTACCATGTTTTTGATTTGCACGACAGTATTGTGTTTCAAACGCTATATTTGTGACATTAACTTCATCGCACACTAAAACTTGCGAAGCGTTCGCGGGCCGCAGTCTATTTTAAACCGCAACCATTCGCGGGCCGCACAATTTTCCAACGCGGGCCGCAGTTTGCACACCCCTGGCTTAAAGCATGCCATCGCCTGTAAACGAAAGAAAGAGAATGTAGCCCTACTGATCATGCAACATTGCTCAAAAAGATACGTAGGTACAGTGAGGGGCACGATAAACCTTTCTGTGCTACAGCGATAACAATAATTTCAAAAATGCTCTGGGCGATACCGATAATCGATAAATCTCAATTTTTTAAAGCGATATCGGTAATCGATAAATTATCGCCGATAAATTTTTCCGATAAATGTTGCGGTAAATTTTCAATGTGTTCAACGAAGTTTTTTTTCTTGTGCGTCAAATCACAAAAGCGTTTTTCTAGATTTTTCAAGATAAGAGAGCAAGTTCACGGACTCGGCCGTGAGATTAAACCAAACAAAGAGAAATTTTTTAAATTGCAACAAGACTTTACCGACGCCGTGAATTTTACCATAGCGCCAACTTCCTAACTTTGAACACTGTGTGCATAAAGAATTGTTCATCGCGATAATTTATCGGCGATAACAAAATATACTACAAAAGCGATATCGGTAATCGATAAATCCAAACAATTTTGAGCGATAACGATAATCGGTAAAAAATTATCGCCGATAAATTATCGCGGTAAATGCCCATCTCTGCCTAGCTATTGGGCAACTTGTCGGCATTGCACGTCGTAAAACGCTTTGCCTTAACTAATGTAGACTGAGGCAGGAGTAAGTTATTCAGCTAAATAAACAATGAAAAATTTAAATTTTGAAATTGAAAAGTTACGGTACTTTTCACAATTAACAGATAGGTAGGCCTAGCAACAATTATGCTATTTAATTCATTTGTTAATGGCGTAGCCTTTTTACTGCCATATATTTTCAAGTTGCTGGTACCATTGCCAAACAAACTGCATTGCTACGACTAGAAACCTACGGTGACCATGACATAGCCCCAGGTAATCATACCTCAAATCAAATCTTCATTATGCTCGCAATATTACGCTGAAACGCGTAACGATTTGCGGGATCCATCTCCGCGGCTTAGCGCCTGGACAACACAGCTCCGAAGAAACGTCGCAGCGGTGGCGAGACGTTGGCGACACTGCCGATTTGACCGGTCCGGGAATCGAACCCCAGAACTCCCGCACCACAAGCGTGCGCTTAGCAATTGAGCTGACGGCCGGTTGGTAATCATACCTACTTCCTGAATTTATCTGTGTCAGGGGACAGGGGCCGATCCCACAGTTTTTTAGGGGAGAGCTGGAAACCGAAAAATGCTTATCTTTTTGTTTTGTGCAGTTAGAAGTATCAACATATCAACTCTATTTGCAACAAAAAATTAGGGAGGTCTTTAGCCCCACGCTCTGCATATGCCCACAGGTATTGTTGTTAGGCAGCAAGGCCTACTTAAAAAAGCTGAGTGTGATAACAATGAGCTAGCAAACGTTGTCGATTACCCGAAAGTACTGGTATAGTTTATATCTTACCTCTTTCACTTAAAAGAGCTCACTATAAACCTCTTGTTTTCTCATTAGACCGAATGAGCATGAAAGGTCAGCTATATTTTGATGCTGTTGAGATTACAGAGGTATTAATATGCTACCGGTGCTCTCCATCAATACCTCAAAAAAAATCAAAAATCAAATCTTCATTATACTCGTCGTATTACGCCGAAGCGTGTAACGAGTTGCGGGGCCCATCTCCGCGGCTTAGCGCCTGGGCATCACAGCTCCGAAGAAACGTCGCAACGGTGGCGAGTCGTTGGCGACGCTGTGTCGATTTGACCGGCCCGGGAATCGAACCCCAGACCTCCCGCACCGATAGCGTGCGCTTAGCAACTGAATAACGGCCGGTTATCAATATCTCTACTTCTGTAAATACCGGTAGCGAATTATAGAGTCAGACTAGCTGCTGTTTTTAACTACCCTTAACTGCAGCTGGATGATGTCTTCACAGGCAAGTATTTTAAACCTCAAGTTTTTCAAGGGAAGTAAGTATTGCTAAGCCTATCGCTCCTTTTTAAATGCGGTACGTACAGTTTATGCCATTTTGACTGTCGCTTCACGGTGCTGCACCTTTAAAGCTGGACTTCCGGTAGGCCTACATTAACAACTCTGCATTTCAAAAGGCCAATTCTCCGCCTAAGCTTGAAAGCTATTTTTCCACTCTCTTGCCCTACGCTTAAATGAAGCATTTTCCACCTGCTATGTCACGCTTAGTGCACCGGTACAGCATTCATTTTCATTTGCATAGACTAGCAGGAGGCTTGCAGACAACAGTTTGAATTGAGAGAATGCGTCTGTTATGACATCACATAAAAGCACAGTACAATCAAACCATGATCAAACCTCAGTATAACTGTTATCGAACGCTTCTGTTCTTGACCAAAAAATTCGAGATTTTCATGTTTCAGACTTGGAACATAATTCGGATCACGACCAAACTTAGCAAATGCAAACTGACTGATTGCCTGCGCCCATCGCTTTTACCACGAGGTAAAGGTTACATTAATCCTACATTTCGGATTTTAAACAAATCGCTTTGCGAACAACCTACTCGAACGGATTGTGTTTGATTACCGAGATTTGACTGTAAATCAAAAGTAACTTGATCAGATTTGGCCGTTTTAGGAATTTTTACAAATGCTGGTACCTGCCCTCCTTAATCTAAATATGGTTCTTCAACAGGGGCGATTTCGGCCTTCAGAGGGGCGATTGTAACAATTTTTGAAATTGGGGGGCGATTTCACCTTTCAGGGGGCGATTTTATACTAGCCAATATTGTTAACAAGTGAACAAATGTTAGAAGTGGCTTCAGGTTTAGTGATTGATTGATGATTGCTTTCTTCATCGTTACCCTCCTATCACGAAAAAGCGGCGGAGGCGCTATGCTTAGGACGAATCCAGACTCTCTTAGGAGCTGGCTTTGTTTCAGAGTTTTCCGGTTGAATTTTGCTTCTGACTTCTTTAATTTGCTGCTTACCGAATTCCACCAAGCAGAGATAATCATCGTGAAGCATCTCATCCAAAGACGCAACGACGAGACTTGGTTGGGAGTTGAACCGTTAACCTTGCGATCATGGGGCAAGTCCAGGGGGTGGAAATGGAATGAGGGAATGCATTCACCTCACCAGCCTTTTTCAACTATGTTTTTGATAAATACAAATTTTCCATAATTTCGAGCCTCTTCGATAACAATAAGCCTTACGCCTTAAGCACGCACAATTGAAAATGTGCGTACAAAATGCATCATATTTGGGAAGTATCAATCAATCAAGTTTATTTCACCGTACACTTTTAGAAAATTCGCATAGGCAGGAAACAGCGAAAGACCACAGGGGTCATCTCAGTCTGCTGCACCTACTACAGCAATACTTACAGTAAACATATTGGCGTAAACTTAGCATGACATAAAACGTTAAAAAAAAAGAACACATTACAAAACAGTACTGCCATAGCTGGGATTAAAAAAAAAGATAATGCAAATCATAAAGTGAAACATTAGGCTATAAACCTATTCCCGACCACTACTTATAAATAAAGCAAAGTAAACGAAAAGTAAGTAGGCTACTCAAAATTAGGGTCAAAAAATTTATACAAAGTTTGCTTGAAAAATGTTCAAAAAGCACTCAGCATGTAATATTTCAAAACTTTTCCGGGGGAGCAAACCCCGGACCCCTCTAAAGTTTTTCTGTTTTTCAATCTGCTTTAATTAGCTCTGCTAAAAAAACTACGCTTGAAAAAAAATGATGAAATTGTGCCCCTCCCTTTTAAAATTTCTTGCTACGCCACTGCATCGCACCATGAATAATAAATACCATTTTCGCAACATTGTCTTGTTATTTTGATTGAGAATTCAAGCAAAATTGTAGACAAAAACATCCCCCCAGTAAAAATTTTCTACTTCGCACACAGCCTACGTCTGCGCAATAGAATTAAATTTTGGTAGCAAGGGGGCGCGGATTTTCTCTCGATGGCCCAGCATAGGAGCAACGTTTAATCAGCGGTTTCACAGGTAAATAATAGAATTTTAATTACCTGTAACCCTGCTGTGCGGTTAAATAAATTATTTTAAATTAACGGATCATCAACAGTTCAGTAAAGGCCATTTTCATAACGATAATCACCGAATGCAATTACACGAGGATTTTGCTCGTTATTGACGTTGCAGGCAATTTTATTGAATCCATCATTCGACATCTGTAACTTACACAATCGAATGAATGAATTCGACAGAAAACAAAGGTAATATTTTATTCAAATCTGCAGCACATGGGAGGATGTTTAATAGCAACACTGGTAAAACATGCTAATTGTAGGAACACAATTCGTGGAGTTTTTGAAAACTTTAATTACAAAAAAGAGCCTACAATAATTATTTGAAACACAGTCCTGTGAATATTTTTGAGACGTTTCGATTTATACTTAAACCATTCTCAATTTTGTTCAAATAGAGTCTTGAAAGAGCTAGGTTCTATTTGAATTAGACTGACAATGGTTTAAGCATAAATGGAAACGTCTCGAAACTATTCAGATGGTTCAAATATTACTGGCTCTCATTTTTGTCATTACAAAAATGTTAATTATTATCGTTCACAATGTCGATCATTACGTAAAAAAACAATACTAAACTCACACTTTATTGTGTTACCAACGGATTTCCAAGCATTTGCAAAAATTCAAAATAATCGCTAAGTATTTAGAATACCTATAGCGCAAGTATTTAGAATACCAATATCTATGCATTATGTCAAAATTTTTCCCAAGTATGTCAGGATTCAGAAAAATATCTCAAGTAAACAAGCAACTACAAAACTTCAAAATTAATACTGGCAAAATCAACGCACAAAAAAACAATACTTTTATTTGAAAAGACAAGTTTGTAGGAGTAGGTCTAATTTGACAAACAAAAAGCTTAGCGCAGCAATTTAAGCATCATCGTTTATCCCAGATTGCAAATGATGCAAGTCATCACAAGACGCCATGCTATTACAAGATGAAGTACGACTGTGTTCATCTTCCCCGATATTTTCATGGATGCGATCGCCAGCTATCTGGATAAGAGAAATTGAGGCATTTGAAAACTAAAAATTATTGCTTTACAAAGCCACTTGAGTTAAACGAGTCAGTTTAGAACGACAAAATCTGAGATAAATTTTTTAATTGTAGTTGCTTTATTTCATCAAAATATGTTTTGCTCTGCAGTGTGAAACATTTATTTATGTTATCTTTTTTACCTTTGAAATACCGCACTAGTTTCATGGGAACGATAACTTTTTTTCGACAACTCCGTTCTTCAAAAATTGTTGATTGTATATTTACTTTTGACATTGAGATGAGTAACGTCTTGAAACTTCAAGTAATTAAAAAAGTTTTCAATTATTCTGGCTGCATGTTTACAACCGAATGTATTGACTTTTTACATGTTTCTTTTTCTTTAAAATAAGCCGCATTATACTCTGTACAAAGATAAGCGAAACAGTGCTTCAACGTGAAGTAATGAAAAGCAGATGAAATAATATCAGTTACCTGTCCATTTATTTGAGAATTTAATTCAATTGCTTCATAAACATTTTCATTTCGATCTTCCTGTAAAATATACTCAGTTAATCAGGCCAATACTTAGTACCAGCATAAAAATGGTACCAAAATTACACTTGCAAAAGGCCTTTGCACTGACTTAATTATTACTTGTGGACATTACGGTCAGTTACACATAATGGTATTACAGTTGATTTATCAACCATGCTGAAGTTTTAAAAATGTAATTTTTTTTCTTTCTTCGCTTTAAAACTTTGATAGCGTAGGACTTCTGGATCAACATACCATATTCGTAGTGTATAAATCTTCTCTTCTATCGGATGTGATAACTTCGTAAACTGCAACACGACAAGATAATGTAACAAGCACAAAACAATGTTTGAAAGGCGAAATACTCTGACGTGAAAATGAGATTTGCCTATAGACATTGACACGTGTTTCGTATACTAATCCAGCCTCAGCAGTGCACCCGGGACAACCGATATTTATATTGACAAGCTATTAGAGACCACAGTTACTACATAAGCCATACGCTTTTTCATAATTTTCGATGGCAAGTTTAATTATACGAGAAAAATAATAGTCTAACTTTCGTAAGATTTTTTCTATCGAAGTGCAAATAAATTTTTAGTGGTTATTTTTGCAGCTATAAAAGCCTGGGTGGTATGATCACAATAGTAAAAATTCAGGAGTGGCGAATCGCTGGCAACACGATGCTGGATTTAATCACATGTTGGAAAGTCAAATCCATGTCTTTATAGTGTTGATACAGCCATTTTATTACCATTGTCTCTGTACTTTTTCAGAGGCATGTCGGAGACAATGAACATCGTCGCAATGCAGCATAACACAAACAAAAATCCTCCAGCGCAAATCGCGATGAACTTTGTTGCATTATCAAATGAAGCCACAATGTAGAATGAGATGGTTTGATTTCCGAATAGATCGGATTGAAGGGTGAGGTCGTATTTTCCTTCGTCTGATTCTTTCGTCTGTACAAGTTTCACGATTTCGTTTTGGTTTCACAATTTATCTACTTACTTCTATGTCTGGTTTACTATTATATACATTCATATATAGTGCATTGATTTATCTGTAATTAGTAGGGCGATTCACGGTCAATAAAGTCAATTTTTTTTTGGAAGTAGAAAATAACTCTAACAATGTGGAAACAAAATTTCACGGTCGTAGGATCAGTATTGATGAAGTTATAAAGTCAATAAATGTCAATTTTTTGTTTGTTAGATCAATTTTTATTTATTAGGTCAATTTTTGCTTTCTTGCTTTTTTTGCGCAATTCTACTTTATACTCATAAAGAGATAACTCAAATAATTGAGAGATGGAAGTTCGTAACTGTTGGTGGGACCAGGGAGGTGTATGCTGTCGCCAGACTGTTATCGGTATTACAGTTTTACACAATCATGCTTAATTTATTAATATAATGTTTGATGTAATTTCATTGATTCGATTGTGAAGATCCGTTCAGACAGCTTTGCAAGATCGCAATTTTGGCAAAATTCGTGCATGATAAAATAAGCTTTTCGTCGTGTTTTCATTTGTTGCATATTTTTGTCGCTACGTATCGGTAGTCAAAAACATTAGATTTGAAAAGACAATGCACTAGGTATTCGAACATACTTTGAGGGTGTCCATAAAGTCCGTGTGCACAAAGAAAGTTAAAATTTTCTAAAGTGCACACGGACTTTATGGACACCCTGCACTAACTGAAGTGACTTTAGTTGTTTTTTTCTTATGGACTGGTTCTTTCATTTCAATGTTTCGTTAGTTCAATAAAGTCAATTTTTTGATAAAATAAAGTCAATTTTTGGAGATTTTTAGGTCAATAAAAAATCGCCCTAGTAATTAGCGAAAAATATCTTATTTGCTTTATTTGAATTTTATGATTAAAAAACTTCTGTCTTAACCAGATCATCTTCATAAAAAATATTAAGATATTTGTCTTCGCAATCTGCGGATCCTTGCTGCTTTTTGATCCAATTTTTTCACAAGGCGTAACGAAAGTGCAGTCAATCAGAGACAGAATTTAAAGCACTTAACAAATTTATGGAAGTGAATTTGATGTGTTCATCCCAAAGTTTTTCAACGTTTCAGCTTGTTAAAATAAAGGCTTTGTTCCAGACAAAAAAACGATTTCGCACCCACCCATTTTGTTTTAATGGAAAGTTGAAAAGTATTATATTTATTTACCATGTCCACAAACCCACTTTAATTGGTTCTAAAGGCCCATTTGAACTTCCTGCATCATAATTCTTTGTTGGATGTCATAATTCAATCAAGGGATTATGACAGAAAACAAATACATTACGATGCAGAAAGCCCATAGGCTTTTGGAGCCGCTTGAACTTGGCATGCGGTCAGGATAACTTACTTACTTTCATTGTAAGCAATCGAAAAACATGTTTATGATTGTAAATGTACCAAGATGTGTTGAGATGAATAACTTCAGAACCTGAAAGATTTGCTGCTAGATAAAAATCATGCTTCTTTTGTTACAAAAGTGTACGACTGAGCTTACCATTCTTGGTGAGAAAAAATTTCGAGATCGCAGGATTGGTGAAAAATGTAATACTGCATGATCCGGATAAACCAATCGTCCAAAGACACAGAAGAAACTCATTTAAAATTGGAGGATCTGATGTAAACGTATGTTACAAGTGCTACTATACGACAAAATAAATTAATAGACTCTGCAGTGGTAGCAGAGTCTTGAGAAAATCATTGTGAAGTAGCATTAAATCAGAGGCAGACTGCATTACAATCATACAATCAGAGATAATGCTTTTGCATAATATATATTTGCTCGTCAATGGCTATTAATATAAAACTACTTTTTGCGTTATTTCCAGTTTGCTCGTAAACATAAGTTTGATGCAATTGCATCTCTAGTGGAATGGCTGTAAGTTAAAGTTTCTCTCGTTAAAAGCAGACTCACATACGTAAGAAGAGGAGCTTTGAATTATCACAGGGCGCTTTCTCTGCAAGACTAAGCTACGGTGCATTACCAGACGTTGAGTTGCAAAAATATTTTCAACGCAATTTTTAGATATCATCAACATCAAAAAGCTTACTGCAAATTTTTGCTATAAAATTATCCTGCTAGTGCATTGAGTAGATTACTAGATTGTCGATTCTAAACAAAATCATGTTGAGTTCAATTGCGGCATAGATGACGAAAAATTACGAAGTATAGTTTGCTATCGTGGTGGCAGTGTTAATCTTACAGTAAACGTTGATGGTGTAGATGGGTGATCTTCCTGTATTGTTGCGTTGAAGAGTGAATGGAGTTACGGCTTGGCAAGAAATATTTTTACCATGATCACTTGGTAGGATTGGACCAATTGTAAATAAATGACCCTAAAACATCTTTAACTTACAAGGGCCTTTAGGCAAACTGCACAAAAAAAGACAAAACTTGGGTTAAATCTTCAGCATATAAACCAAATAATCATCACATTTCGGGTCAGACCTAAAGGTTACTTTAGCCCATTTACTGAAAATAAGCTTAAAAAATACCTTTTCCAAAAACTGAAAAAGCGATTTAGCAAGGATATGGCGTTGGTGGAACAATTTCATTATGAAATATTAGCAGGGTAGTGCTTACCATATTTCGTAAGAATGCAGCAGTATCGTAGTAGAACAAAGTTGTGTTACCAAAAGGAAATCGGCTCAAGTAGTCACATGAGATATTAAGAAATTCTCCTTCCACACTAGTCAGTGAGCTGTTTATCTTTGGTTGAGGAGCTAAACCAGTAAAATATGCTTAAATCGAGGAGATTTTTGTGGACTCTTTTTAATGGATCAGGCATCTGTTTTGCCAGTATTAGTATTATGACGGTATGAATACTAACATTTTACAAAGCAATTACAGTTTTTATCTCACATAACCACACACAACGTTGTGGTAAACCGAGCTCAAAATTATGCAATCAACTGGTAGCACGAAAAATGAATAAAAGTTATATTACAATTTTATTACGAACAGTGCAGCCAAAATACAAGCGAAAATACTTGGGCGGACGTTTTGCTCACTTCTGGTGCCATTGTCAACGCTAAAAACTTACGTTATGCTGAGTCTTAAGCCATGATGCAAAAAAAAAGGAAACTGAGACAGAACCTGGAAAAGTTCTACTGGGTTACGTGTTAAATAGGAGGAGTGGAAAGGATGTGGAGTCTAAGTTAAGATCCGATTTGAGTTGATGAATGAAAAAGAACTCAAGGATGAGGAGTTTGTATTTATCTGAGGAGTGGGTAAGGATTTGTGGGTTGTTAAAGTCTACTTTATGATCGGTGTGGGATTGGATATGGTTACATACTTCTGAGGTGTCACTGGTTTGATGCTCTTGTAAGCGTTTGATGAGGTTTCTGCGGGCTTGGCCAATATAAAAGGATCCACAGGAACAATTAGGACGGTATACTACGTTGCTTCTTCTGAAGTGGCTTTGGGTATCTTTTGTATGAAAGTAGTGCTTAAGTTTGCTTATTGTGCGGATGAAGCGTAATTTGGAATCAGGAAGATACTTGCTGACGAACTGTTGCAATTCCTTCTCAATATTATGTGAAATAATGCTCAGGTATGGTAGTTTGAAGGTGAAGTGGTCACAGGTTTGGGTTTGGGTTTTCGGATGTTGGGAAAACTTTTTGTTCAAGAATTTTTTTTTTCTTGGACAAAAAATTTTCCCAACTTTTTTTTCTCAAGAATTTTTTTCTTTTTTTTCTTGAACAAAAAGTTTTCCCAACATCCAAAAACCCAAACTTTGGAAAAATTTTAAATGCAGTAGAGCAAAACTTTTAAAATACCGCAACTTAATCTCACCGTTTGCGCAAATTATTTTGTCTTCATTTATCCAAGTTGCATTACGTTGACACCAGGTGTGATTGTTTGTCACAATAGTCTCATCAACATTGTACACAACTCCATCATGGTCGCAGTAGAAATACCCCGATTGGTTATAGGAAGGATGATGAGACTTAATTCGAATTTCCTTCGGCAAAACCCTATCACAGTCTAAAAGTTGTATATTTCTGCTCATTACATTGTAAGTGAGTTAAATATATAACTAATGTATGCGTCAATATAAAAAGCCCTATGGCGATAGTGCTCGAAGAGCATTCGATCCATTTAGGTATTCATTGACGTCTCCAATTTTGCTTATTTAAACCAGAAACTTATCCTTGTTTTTTACAATCTTGTTTTTTACTACTTGTACTAGTTTTTTTGCTACGAAAAACCATCAAAAGAATTTGGTATATTTTAGTCACTTAGCAACGTTTGTTCTTTTTTTACCAAAAATCTGAGTCGAAAGAAGAGGCAATGGCGCAATGCTCCCTGCCCCTAAATACGCTCATGCGTTTGAGACAATACGCATCGTGTTACTTTATTTGCTAGTTTAATTTTTCTAAATAGAGATGGCACAAATCATAGTGTTTATTGAATAAAGTCTCTTCAGTGGTGCTTAAAACTTCAAATCCATGAAGTAAATCCATCAACATACAATGCATTCTACCTAGCACCTTTAAAGGTTACTTCTATATCAAACTCAAGTTTTTGGCCCCAAACAACGATATCCAATGAAAGAACATACAACCACTAACCCACAACTAAGTTAGGTAGCTTAACTAGCCCACATCACTAGAAGCCCCTATGGCAACCCACTCATTTGCAGCTGCAGACGCGTTTCGACCTTATTATGGTCTCATCAGTGCAGCATAGCAACCTCCCACCTTCCTGAAAAAAAAAAAAAAAAAAATTCTAACCTTCAAAAGAACTACACGCTCCAAATCTAAGCCTCTACTCGTTCTGCTCAAGGTAGAAAATTTGAAATAAAACCTTCAAGAAAATAATACAGGCTGGATTATGATGTCACACATTCCCTGTAAACAAACAAAGATTGTGACGTCATGCTAATGTTGCAGTACAGTCAATCTTCATTAAACGAATTGCTGAATTCAGATAGGCATGTGGATCATGACAAGCATTTTTTTTTTCATTTTTCAGGAAGGTGGGATTTTTTTTTTCATTTTTCAGGAAGACAAGTATTTTTTTTTTCAGGAAGGTGGGAGGTTGCTATGCTGCACTGATGAGACCATAATAAGGTCGAAACGCGTCTGCAGCTGCAAATGAGTGGGTTGCCATAGGGGCTTCTAGTGATGTGGGCTAGTTAGGCTACCGTTAACTTAGTTGTGGGTTAGTGGTTATATGTTCTTTCATTGGATATCGTTGTTTGGGGCCAAAAACTTGAGTTTGATATAGAAGTAACCTTTAAAGGTGCTAGGTAGAATGCATTGTATGTTGATGGATTTACTTCATGGATTTGAAGTTTTAAGCACCACTGAAGAGACTTTATTCAATAGTCGAAACGTATCCCGTCTGGTGCAAAATAGTCATAGTGTTTACTTGTTTCGTTATTTAAACTGATTAGTGTTTCTATTCACAGTGCTGTCTGCTTAAATGAAATCTACTTACAGATATGGTCTGCTTAAATCATAGCCTGCTTAAATGCAATCTACTGTTAACCAGGTCTTTGATCTTTGAGTTCATTGCGTAAAATAGACTATCTTAGTTAAAACAACAAAAATTACTGTTTTATAGTCTCACATTTTATTTTTAAATACGTTACATTTCTTTCATCATTTGTGGTTATGCCCACGAGCTGTCCGTTGTAAGATATATCCACCGATCCAAAAGTAAGAGTCGTGACAGCTTCATCAGATCTTAATGTCAAGACTCTACAAAGCGTCAGCATTTCGTCAATATAACCGGCTGGTTCGCGTAGTGGTTGAATACATCCGTATCAGTGCGGTAAGTCTTCGGTTCGATTCTTGGGAGCATAATTTTCGTAAAACCGCGAGTATAATGAAGATTTGATTTTTTAATTTTTTTTCATATCATGCTTTTACAATTGTGAATTTCAAAAATTGAGAGTGTTACTAAATGCTGTTAGAGTTTGCACCAACGAGAACGGATAATGTAGAAGTTACTTACTCTTTTAATCACTTCTAGAAAATTATCAGAATTATACAGCATAGATACTTTTAAACCCCCTCATTACGAGCAGAGGTCAATAGCAAAAAGAATACTGACTGGTAACCATAGGCTAGTTGACCGAAATGACCGTTTTATTACCATGCAGCAATAATATACGCAACAGTGCAAAGCGTCAGTTCACGAAGCATATTTTTATTTTTGCCTGTAACGATGCTTACTTGACCTTTAAATCGTAGCCTTTCCAAACTCCATCAAAAGTTTTAATAATAGACGTTCCATTGTTTATTAGTGCAATGGCAGCAACAAGAACCTATAACGATGAAACATTTCAATACTTGAAGAAATACAACTGCAGTAATTATATCAAAATTAGTTTCTGACGTGGCAAATAAATATAGGATAGAAATTTGAATTATTAGGGGCGAATCCAGAATTATTCGGGGAATTAAGAATACAAAATTGTCTAAGCCAGGGATGTCCAACCTGCGGCCCGCGGGCCGCATTGCGGCCCACTTAATGTTTGGATTATGCCCACTATCGACTCATTAAAAAATAATTTGGCAATTTTATTAAGTAGTAAGCACAAGAATCTTCACGTAGTTTGACCAAAATACTTTATATTTAATAAATACAGTGATTAACATAAACAATTTTAAGTCATTGTGACCCATGCATTTTTGAAAATCTATTTGGTTTATTACTTTTTCACAACAATAGCTAACTCAAATTTGGAAACGTTTTCTATGACGGTGATTAAATTTGCTACAACTTGAAACCCTGCACTTTTTCGATTTGA
This sequence comes from Trididemnum miniatum, assembly GCA_964006365.1. Taxonomy (NCBI): domain Eukaryota; kingdom Metazoa; phylum Chordata; class Ascidiacea; order Aplousobranchia; family Didemnidae; genus Trididemnum; species Trididemnum miniatum. The sequence continues at coordinate 20,272,855 of OZ023242.1, read as the reverse complement.
AGCACTGTTTGGGCCTGAACTACTTTGAAAAATCTTTTGTTAGCTGTTGTAACTGCATGGCGTGTCGGTACTATCTTTTATAGAGAACAAATTTGTAGAAACCTTGATTATAACACATGTTCTCATCTTGAAAAATTTTTGATTTGTCGTAAAACCCACCATTTGCTCATAAACATTATTTTAAGTTTTTAGACGTGGCTGTTGCAGTCGTCATGCATTTGAGTGAAGGCCATCTTGCTAAAACTAAATTATCATTTTTGAAATAGTTATTAGCCGTGGTATCCTTTGACGCCGCTAACTTGACGGTGTCAATTGACGACTTCAACTTTTCGTTGACGCTACCTGATGCGCTGTCAATTTTCAAAAAGTCGACGTTGGGCATAACACGATAGGCCATAAAATTTTAGCTGTTTCAGCGTCAAGCGTCAATTTTTAAATTACAATCATAGACTCACGCAGGAGGGCCACCGCGCCATGCTCCCTCCCCCTTGGCTCTGGCGTTCAAGAAATTTGTAATAAGCTAAATCTAACTTTTAGTTGACAAATACTCAAATTAATAATGGTTACAGCCTTCTTTCATTTATTTTAGTCAAACTTCTGTTCTCAAACATCGAGCATCGGTTACTGATTTATTTTTGCATTCCGTATGAGTCTGTAGTGACTTCACTCACTTGCAGGTACCAGTATGTCCTCTGTAGATAAAAAAGTGTGCTAAAATGAGTGTTTTTCGATTAAAAATCGTAAAAACTCTTTAGGCGGGCTGGGGCTAACGCCTTCATCAAAACGTGGGTGCGCCTCTGCTGATTACTATAGCAATCTTTCGTTTCCTGCAAAACAAGCGAAATTTTCAAGCTAAAAACACTGCGAATTGCGGTCAATGAAATTTTCCATTGTATTAAGATATTGTGGTGATTTTGCGGCCCAGTTAAATATTTTAGTTTGCAATGCGGCCCATTTAATTAAAAGGTTGGACATCCCTGGTGTAAGCGGTTATCTGGATCCAGAAGTACCGAATTACGAAGTACTCACATGTAGGACCTGTAACTAAAAATAAATGGGAAAAAAATTTTTTCAATTTGTTTATTTGTTTTTGCGAAAAGAGCAGTGCGCGACTAGTCCAACAACAGCAAAATGTGATCATGGACTTCTAAGTCCATGATGTGATGTACTGTACAGGTGAAAACATTTTCTGTATAGAACGCTGAGCGAGTGTATAGAACGCTGAGCGAGTGTTGTGGTTAATTTGATCACGAACCTGTTATAATCGCAGGCAAGTCTTGTGGAATGAGAATGAGCAGAGCTGGGCAGCCGCTACTTAAACAGTAGCGCCGCTGTCGCTGCCGCTATTTGACGAAAAAAGCAGCGACGCTGCCACTACCGCTACTTGAATTAAAGAAGTAGCGGCGCTTCCGCTACTGCCGCTACTGCATGCGCTTCCGCTGCCGCTTCTGCATGCGAAAACAGCGGGCGCTGCCGCTACTTTAAAATTATGAAACTGCGAAAGTTTTCGTACAAACTAAAAGTCACGAAACTTACGATTAACAATGACATAAAAGTGAATTTCCTTCATTTCAGTCATTGATATTTTAATGAAAAACAAATACTGGTGATAATAGATGCATATTCACAGAAATCTGATCAGGGGCCTAGTTGGGGGGGGGCAGGATAGACAAAGATCAATTTACTTTTGTTGTTTCTTTCGATATCACGAGCTCAAGGCAAATTCTCGCATCATAAAAAGGTATAGCCTACTGTACTGAGAACATTTTCACCCAAATCAAAATGAATATCATTGGATATTTTAAACCACACAATCGGGAGTAAGTACACAAAGTAAAATCAATTTGCGTCCCCTTGAAATTTTTTCCAGGCTACGCCACTGATTTGTTATATCTATGAGAGTTAACTTGACTTGGCCTACTTGTTGTTATGCCATACTGTTTTAACCACTTTTGGCATAAAATCAACAACCATTTTTCTACTACTTTAGTGGTTCTGAATTTGTTCAAAATTTTCGAGCTAACTTGAGTTTCGTATTTTTGTTCCGGTATATCATTTTTAGTCTACCACCGCAAAGACTGATCAGTGATTTTTTCACATTAATTGTCTCATCGAACAGACAATGTTTTCGCTTTTTTTTCCTGAACGGGTTGTAGTCGTAGTGTTAATGTGAGAAAACGATTCAAGTTACTCGAATCAAAGAAGTGAGAAGTCAAACCAGCGGGGGGTATTAGTGAAATGTTTGATTTCTGATGGCGAGATGCAGCTGTCTTTATGAAGCAGCAGCTGTCAATCAGGATTGCGCTGGTAGCGGCGGTGCTCAACAGCGCCGCTGAGCCCATCTCTGAGAATGAGCATTGGAAGCAAATTGGAAATAGCCACAAAAGCAGCGGGGAAGGATATTTTTATTGAATTTAATTATAAATTTTAAAATTTCAAGTTTACATATGTCATTCAATTTTAACAAATTTAGTTAATGATATAAAGGAGAAAGTTTGGTATTGAAACAGACGGTGCGCGAGATAATATAACTTTGTTGAACTTGGATATTTTTCAAATGTTTAAAACCAGTATTTTCCGAAGAGGTGACAGCGTATTGCGAAGGCGAAATAAACACTTCTTGCTACCGATAAAGTAACAAACTTTTTTAGCTTAAGCGAGATTCTTTTAGGAATGCTCTTGAACGTGTTGGGGGCGGTTGGACCAAAAAAGTTTGTGGGTAATTAGTATTTAGTACACCTAAATATTTAATTACGCTTTTATTTTCAATTGGTTCACGATCTGACTTTATGCAAAAGTCATTATCAGAAGACTGAGTTTTTTTGAGAAAGATGATGAAATATTTCTTCCATAGCGTCTTCGCACAAATTGGAACCACCTGAGTTGCATAGTTGCAGCAACTATTTATGGTTTTAAATTTATGCTTCAATTAAAAACGACATTGCATTTACAGTATCTTTGCATGCAGTTGTTCATCTCTATACTGGTTACGGTTCTGTATTTTACCTCTATTTTTAGTAGAAATATGAAAAAATCTTACGTCCCGGAAATCCCAGTACACATTGGCAATTTGTATATCGGTGACCGTACATTCTATGGTCACGCTTGAGCCAACCGCTACAAATTCCGTCTGTGGTTTCAGGTGTACTTTGAAAGCATTCACCATTGGTTCAATGACAACTAAACCTAAAACAGCACAATTATTATACGTTTACGTTAAAATTACATTATTGAACTGGCATGAAAGTGAAAAGAGTTGCTGCCGTAATCTAAAAGAACTTGGCCCCGAGTTAATTAACATAACAATTTATTCAGACAAAAATGACCCTGCAGTTTGTTTCGAGCGCGTGTAAGTCTTTACAAATAAACGCACCTTTTGTAATGTTGACTTCTAAAAAACCGGCTTAATCTTGAAAGCATTAGCTCATGCGAAAGTTACTCGTTTTACTTTCCACGATTATGTTTTTAAGTGATTCAGTCGCTTTAGCTGATATTTTTATGAGTTGTTACTTACAGAAAAAACTATCTTGCCGAGTAACGTACCGGTACAATGTTAAACTGTAGTTAGTTAATGGTGATGCTGAGTATATACTGAGGACCAAGGACGTATCTCCAAAGTACATGCTGAGAACCAAGGACGTATTCAATTTGTCTGCTGCGATGGTTCTCATACCTAATTTTAGTAGCAATTTAAGAGATAAAGAAATCCTAGTTGTTGTTATGCATTAAGGCCAGTCTAAACTTGGCGTAATTTCTCAGCGTAAAGTAAAAATTCTTTGTTTATTCATTATGTCAATTTTTACACCGAGCGTAATTTTTTGAAACTCTGGGCGTAGAAAAAAATTACGCTCGCCTTGCCAAAAATACGCTCACGCTTTGCAAAAAAATGGAATGGACTACGGCAGGGGTGGGCAAACTATTCGCACAAAGGGCCGCACTGCTAAAAATGTTACAGCCGAGGGCCGCACTGATTGGTAGAGCAAAATGAAAAGGGAAGTCACGACCGCTCATGTCCTAATTTCCGCTCAAAACCAGGTGAAGAGCAAAAAAAGGTTTCCACGTCCGCGCAGATGTCCTAATTTCCACTCTAAATCAAGTGAATAACAAAAAAAGTCCTCCCTTTCGCAAATGTCCTAATTTTCTTTGAAACGTCCACAAATGTCCTAATATTTCACTCCATATCAGCAAGGTAGAGATGGCTCGGGCTGACTTTTTTGCAACCCAGACCGCCCATGGCCCGGAACCTCTTTCCCAGTAGCGGTAATCGACCCGGAAACTTATCCCCAAAACAAAGCCCGGCCAGCCCAAAGCCCATTCTTTTATAAACGTTCAACCACATTTAACAGAAAAATGAAAGTTGAAAGGGATTTCTAAGATTGTTAGCGGCTCGTTAGCGGCCCAATTAGAAACAACAGATAGAACTGGGTCGTTAGTGGACCACTAAAAAGACCGGTTAACGGCTCGTTAGCGGGTCTTTTAGAGGCTCATGCCATTTCTACAATAAGGACTAAGGAGCAAGGTTTATATTTCTGTAAGCGCCCGCGGGCCGCATAAAATGATCCCTCGGGCCGTAGTTTGCCCACCTCTGGAATACGGTATGCTCATTTGTTTTCAAGTTTTGTTTTTTCCCACTTGTTTGTATCCCTTTATTTCCTATGCTGACGTTTGATTAGAAGGTTCTTCTAAAATCTCTAGTCTCAAACTAGAATCCAATTGTTAATCATTTATGATTTTGTTGATAAGCATAGGAGATCCCAGAAAAATTGGAGATCTTTTACTAATTCAACACATCCATTCTTTGACTGACACGGTAGGGTGATCTCTGACTTGCCTTTTTGGTGAACTCGCTGTGCTAGAATTGGCCTCATACCGGTATTTGATATTGTACTTCGAACGCCACGCAAGATTTGAAGGGTGACGTTATATTAAGGAATCACGCTGCATGCATTAGGATATTGCACGTCAACGTATCAATATCTTATATTTAAATCCAAGCGATATCGAAGATGTAAATAAAAATTGCCGTCAAAGTGAAACAAAACTGGAGCAATATTAAATAGGTGTGACCATTCTTTCGCCAAAACCAGCAGGATGCTGCCAGATAAGAAGTTTCACGAAAAAAAGTTTTTGCTTGATTTTGGCGAAAGAATTTCCACACCTATTTGATTAGTCGATATTGCTCCTTCGACAGCGATTTTCCATTTACACCTTTGATATCGCTTAGATATCAATTAAAGGTATTGATGCGTTGACGTGCAATATCCTAACTTATGCAGCGCAAAGAGACAGAAACGGATAGAATTTCGTTTGTTGATCATGCTTCAAGACTTGCGAGATTGTTTTAGTAGCATGCTGCTGCGGCCTGTGAGGGTGCAATAAAATTGTGCACTTTGCACTGCAAAAACAATAATTACATTGTGTAACAAAGACCCAAAAATGTTCGGTCTCGAGACCAACTTTGAATGTACGAGACCGATGCCGCACCATGTCGAGACCAAGACCAAGACCATAAGCCAAAGTTCAAGACCGAGACCAAGACCAAGACCGCAAAGTCGGTCTCGAGACCTACATCACTGATTTAAACCAAAACAACGCAACAGGAAACAGATTGTAATGCACCAAAACTTCATACGAGGGTCAACATCAATTACTGTGCAGCAGTGATAAAGGTCTTAAGACTGGTCTTGGTCTCAACAACGGTCTAAAGACCATTTTTTTAAGGTCTTGGTCTTGACCATTTGCGGTCTTGATTTTGACCAATTAGTTTTGTCTCAAGACCGAAAAAACTATAAAGCATTTTGTAAAAAGTTAAGTGATCCTGCACAGCTAGAAAAAGTATCCAACAGCGTGTACGTGATTGTGTCGTTTTAATTTCTTTTAATATTCTATATATATTTTGCCCGTTTTTTTTTTGTTGTTATAAAAAATAGCAATAAGTGATAAACTGTTAATTCTCATCCCATTTTTATGGTCTTGGTCTTGAAAAAAATCAAAGGTCTTGGTTTTGACAAAGACGGACTTGGTCTTGAAAAATTTATAAGCTCTTGGTCTTGTGGGTGATGGTCTTAACTAAATCACTGCTGTGCAGCATTGGAGAATTACAGTTTTTTTATTGAAAACAAGGCAAGTATTCGTGACAGTTAAAATTATAGTCGACTTATGTATCATACTAGCCCTCACAATAACTGGAAATTGATAAGTTGGTGCATTAATTTAATTCCAGACTATCATCATTAGTATCACTTATAACAACAAGCTTAAAAATGAGTCAATTTTGGGTTGTCTTCGCAAAGATTCACGTTTTTCGGCAGCCATGCATCTCGCAAAGTCGTATCAACGTTGAAGTGTACTTTAACATGATGTCAGTTTTAGAAATTTTGTTTCGAAATATCTCACACACTTTCAGTTTTTCATCAATCGACAAAACAACTCTTTTGCATTTAGCCATCTCAAAATCTAGGATCAAGATTTTTTTGAACAACTGACTCTGTCGGCTGCAATAATAACTAATAAATGATCATTCGAGCTGTCTCATTCCAAGTTCTGTACCGGACGAAGTAGTTTTGTTTGGTTACAATGGCAATTGACAAGGCTTGAGCAAAACTGTACGCAAATATTTCGACTATAACAAAAGTCTCGTCAGCCTTGCTACGCACAGCCAATCCAGGCTAAACTCATTCCAGACTGTAAAGACTCTTTTTTGCATTGCTTTATCTGGACATTTCGACTTCATTTCTTTTCTAGGTTGTGCCCTATTTTTAGCAGGCGGCTGGCCCCAAACAACGATACCCAATGAAAGAGCCTATAACTACTAATCCCAAACTAAGTTACCGGTAGCCTAACCAACCCACATCACTAGAAGCCCCCAAGGCAACCCACTCATTTGCAGCTGCAGACGCGTTTCGACCTTATTATGGTCTCATCAGTGCAGCAAAATATTGCTGCTTGATGCACAATATTCCGTGAATTCACGGCCGCCACTGGTTATTGGTGACATAGTTAACAATCGGGCTCGGGCGTTTCGGGTCGGGTTCGGACCGGGCTCGGACTTGGATTTTTGAAAAAATTTCGGGCTGCAATCGGGCCGGACACCGGAGCAAAATCGAGATTTTCAGTGAGTGATAGGGCTTTCGTGATTGTTGAAATAAAGCCAAAAAAACACCTGGTATAGGCCTAAGTATCGCTGTACGTAATTAGTGTGACTGTGGATGGGTAAAATTCATTTTCTTTTTTGTAAAAATTTCTTCAAAATTTGAAGTGATGTTTTTGATTTCGGGTTTAAATTGGGCTCAGACTGGCTACTAAATTAGGATTCGGGCTCGGGTCGGGGCTCGAAAAACCGGGTTCGGATCGGGTTAGCTCAACATCTTCGGCCCGTTGACCACTCTGATTGGTGATACTTAAACTTTTCACTATTTATAGCATTCTACTTACGCACTACATCCTTATATACTTCTATAACTAACAAATGTAATCTTTTAACTTTTTACTATTTTAGTTTTAAAGCCGAAAATGCATCAAAAGTCACCAAGAAGACAAGCTTAATAAATAAACTTAATACATTTTGATGTACATACCTAGCGACGCAAACAAAAACTTTACGGAAAACAAAATTTTCTGGGACATATTGAACTTTCTACCCAATGAAATAGGTAGTATTCATCCTTGAAAACCCAAGATGCTGGCTAGTCTACGTCTTATTTGCTTCCCAAACTGATAGCCTTGGAAGCATTCATCAAACAAGCTAAAATATCTTCATTTTATAGCGATGCTGCGCTGTCACAGCCTGATCTTGCAATCGGGAAACGCAGTAATGAACCTTGTGTCGATTGCAAAGTTTATTTGAAACTAATGGAGAACCGGAAAATATCATTTGTCAGTGAAAAGCTGTCATGATGAACTGCGCTATATGAAAATGTACCGATGACTAGTCATTTGTTGCTTTGTAATATCGGCGACTTAATTTATCGACTCCTACGCTTAGTGCAAAAATATTTTTTTACCAAAAGTATTACTAAACACGACGAATTCAAAAATGACATTAAAAGTTTTTAACTGCTTTTAGTTAACGGCGTTTAAAATTTAATACGATTTCTCATAAATGCTACTATCAATACGTTTCACGCATTGATACGTGAAGAAGTTACAGCCACGATGTTCGACCTTTGGTCAAACAAAGAGATTTCGGTTGTCGAATTCGAACACTACAATCGTAACTTTTTCACGCATCCATGCGTAAAACGTACACTTATGAGAAATCCTATTAAATTTTAAACGCCGATTTTTCGTGAACTAAAAGCATTTAAAGACTTTTAATGTCATTTTTGAATTCGTCGTGCTTTTTAATACCTTATGTGAAAAACATTTTTGCTCTTCAGTTTCCCTTTAAAGCTCGCATTTCTGTAACTACGATCTTCATTTATTATGCAAGCAGACACAGTACTACGCCGTCGTCGAGCCTCATCCTCTTTGATACCAATAATACTGCGAGTTAGCAGCTGTGTAGAAGTGCTAGCTAGATAACTAATGATGTAAAAAAACATTTTTTTTAAGTCGTTTTTTTTGACCTCGTTGTTTTGTTTTTTTAAGTGTTTTTTATTGTTTTTTTTATGCATTCTTACCTGATAAGTCTAAACAAGTTTGTTTTTAATGTAAAGGCAGTAGGTGGTAGAATGATATTGCTTAATTTTTATTTTTTATTTGTAGCCTAGATTAGTGTGAACCTTAACTAACGCTTACCATGTAAGCGTATTTTTCGATTTGCACGGTTTGGCTGCGCTTAATTTTGAGTTCCGTAGCCCAACCACTAGGTGTAGACTCAGGGCCGGCGCCAAGGGGATGCGGGGGGCCTGGCCTTTCCAATCGACATGGTTGGCCCCCCCAATCAACAAGCTTACCCTTTTCAAGGCATAGCGACTTTTGTGTTTAATTTCAAACTTTGCCACTCCCTAATAAACGCTTGACCCCCCCCCTAAGTCGACTGCTCTACCGCCGGCTCTGCGTAAACTGTACCGGACGTATTGTTGGTTTTTATTTGAATCAAAGCACTATGTTGCACATATTTTGGCTGAAAGTTCAAATTTAAAGAAAACTTTTCCTGGTTTAGTTACGATTATTTTTAAGATACGAGAGCTTAGTAAAACACGACTGTCAGTGCTATAGTTGTTTGCTTAGTAAAACGTACTGTTAGTGCTATATACTGTCTGTGCTCAGCACTTACGCTATAGTTGCACTGTTGGGAAAAATAAATGTGGCAGTTACTGTATTACAAAATATGCAATTTTAGTTTACATTCATTGAGGAATTTGTTCTTGTGTTTTCAATTTTCTTTATGGTAGTTATGTGTAGCAACTTTATGCTTTATTTTTCAGTCTTTGTTCAATTAAACAATCATTGAGGTTTCTGCATTTTTTGCAAGTTTGCATATACTTTCGTTGGAAGTGTGTTCAGTGATAGTGAGCAACCGCTACCGCATAGTGGAGTGAACGAGGCTGTTCTAGTATAAAAGAAGTTTTTTTGTCGTCTTGCATAGCGGTGAAACATTTTTCTGCGGTGTGTCACTTCGCGGTGTTATTCTATAAAACCTAAGCCTACAGAACTAAGCACGGTCACGGTACTTTCCGCTTTAAATTTGGTGAAAAGTTCTTTCAGTTACAGATTTAGGGGCAGAATTAAACGCCGCTCCATTCGCTACATATCAGATCCATCTATACGAAAAGACCAAACAATATAAACACTTCGGTGGCCAATACAGATTAATCAGGCTACTTTCAGAATATATTTTTCAAAAAAACAAGTTTTTTTTAAGCAAAAAAAAACGATTTAGGCCTACATTACTATACAGTAGATAACACAAATAGCAAAATTTGTTAATGTATTAAATTTTCGCTTGCATATACGCCTATATGTTATCGCGAAAATAGCATGGTACTATGGAGGTATATGTAATGAGCTCATTCAGCAATAGCCAGCCTCCCGCCTGTGATTCGTGATCAAAAATTGAACCAGCAAATCAAAGCGTGCAAATCTGCGTACACGAGCGAACAGATCTCCCATCATATTGAGCAGAGCTGGAACGAGGACCGAACCTACCGAGACCGAGACGAGACGAAACATCATAGCTTCGAGACCGAGACGAGACTTTAAAGTTACGAGACTCGAGACGAGACACGAGACTTCATAAGCCAAAAATTAGAAAATATAAAAACGATAGTAATACTCTGGAGTATGGGCTCTACTGAGCCAAGTTATTGAAATAACTTTATAGCAAAATGACATTAGCAAAAACAAATGAAGCAATGAAACCGTCGCGGTTATGAACTGATGTAGCCTATCATAAATGTGCTATTGGTCATATCCTTTTAACGATTACAATTAATGATTTAACGAGTTCACCATAATAACAACGAAACAGCTTATTATCACAGAAGATTTAAGTCCTTGCAGCTTGCAAGGCAAGCGATACTTCTCGCAGACGATTACACGGCCCAATATTCTTTTTTAATCTAACGAAAAAGATGTCAAGAAAATTTTAAACAAAAATTCATTGGTAGGCTATGCTGGTCTAGACCAGGGATATTGTCATTGCAGCCCACTATCCTCTGTTAAAAGAAGTTTTTAGCAAGTTTATCAAGTATTGAGCACGAGAATGTTCATGAAATTTAATCAAAATACTTTATATTTGATAAATAATAAATTAATTAACATAAACATTTTAAAGCCATTGTGACACCATGCATTTTTGAAAATCTATCTGGTTAATAACTTTCTCATAAAAAGAGCTATAGCTCAAATCTGGAAGCACTTCCCATGTCGGTAACCAAATTTCCTGCAACTGTAATCCCTGCACTTTTTTTCGATTTGAAGCTTTGTTTAGGCCTGGACTGCTTTGAATAATCTTTTGATAGCTGTTGTAAACCAGACGAGAATAGCATCTTTCCTAGGGAACAAATTTGTAGAAATCTTAATTTTATGACATATGACACGTTACTCTCTTGAAAATTTTTTGATTTGACACACCGTTTGCCCATAAAAAATATATTAATTTTTTAGACGTGGCTAGCGGTCGTTACGTCTTTGAGTGAAGGCGATATTGTTGAAAGTTAGAACTGAATTAACATTATTGGATTAATTATTACATTAATAAATTATATTAATGGATTTTTAAATTTTCTTTGCTGTTAAAAAAGAGGCATTTTCAGCAAAATGCGACTCAGCACAAGGCCTACCTATCAATGGTTAATTTTTTTTTCTTAGAACTTTATGAAATATTAGAATTCTGGTCGCTTTGCGGCCCAGTTAAATATATAATTTTGCAATGGGTCCCTAATAAATTAAAAGGTTAGACATCCCTGGTATAAAGTAGATTACCATCGAATGCATGTGTTTAGTGATTGAAATAAACCAGTTTTCATATACGCTGCTCACAAAAAGAAAGCAAAAGCCTGCAATTCTGCAGGCCTGAACAACAAAGCAAAATGGTCTAAACAAAATGTGGTCAAATGTTTTTGCAAAGTGCGAAATCACGCACAATGTTTTACTTTGAATACATCGGGTAAGTACCATTGTTGCTTCCGTATCAAAGACCTGAATGCTGTTCCAAATCCAAAATTTTTTCATGTCTCGATCGAGACATGACCATTTTCCGAGACTTTCAAGGTCCGAGACGAGACATTGGCATAGCGAGACCGAGACACTCAATAACGTGCCTTGAGAACGAGACATGTCTCAAGACATCCAGCTCTGATATTGAGGACACAGTACTGAACAAGGCCCTTAAGGCTTCTCATGTGTTCTCATTGCCATTGCTTATAACTTCAGTTATTGCAGTTGCAAGAGAGAAATTGCGTGGTAGTGAGAATGTAAGTGACACGCTTTTCAGCGGAAACGTTACACCGTGTTACAGGAGCATACAGCAGGTTGAGATTGTCAGAATCGGTTATTCTGTTTTATTAATGCTCCAGTGATCATCAAACCAATCAAACACAAAAAACAATTAGACTTTAAAACAGTAGCTTTGCTATTTGAGGTTTGGTTAAATTGGTTTATTGCAGTGGAATCTGAGTGGTTGAACGCTTCCAACGTCCTGATTTTGTTTGTGGATTCTGCGCGACTGCCTGAAAGTGCAAGATGTGTTGAATCCGCTTTGAACATGCTCTTTCTAAAACTGTCTATAATATCTTTTTATTTTTAAACCTATAAGATCTCAATAATTATAGGTTTAAGTTAACTTCTCATTAAAATAAAATTCTAGGCACAATACAACAAGCCAGAAACATAATGCAGCGATATGACTGCCTGATGAACCTGAAAAAATTCCAACCTTGCTATAATACTGGGTTTATGATCATTCAGAATCTATAGGCGCGCGGCCAAACAAAAAGAGAAAACTGGGAGTAGTTGCTATCTTTGACTGGTGAATTTTACCAGTTAAGTATCAAATTTAAAAATAAACAGCAATAATGCTAACGTAAAGAATTAAAAGAAATACGCAATGTTATTTATATTTATTGTGAAATAAATAGTTGTTGGATCTAGTAACCAGTTATATAAAATGATTTTATTTAAATAATACCCAGTAGTAACTGTAGAAATCCAGTTCTGCAAAACATTGCTGACAATTGCTCATGACTTGTTTTGTTCACTTACTTTCGGATGAGCTTGCTGCGTAACAAAAAGGAATGGCAAATGTGCACTCCACACATACATTGAAGTAGGAGGAATCCGGTAGTTCTGCCAGATTTATTGTTAAATAAGTAGTAATTTGGTGTTCTTGAGCATGTTGCTTTAACGAGCAGTTAGCTGTAGCGCTGAGGATCTTCTTTGGTTGATAACATCCAATAACATAGCCGTAGAAATCGATTTTTTTTCCGAAATCCCACTTACAGTCAGTAGTAACTGATGTCTTGAAGCGAGCGTAAATGGTTACATTTTTAGAACCACCGCTTGAGGAAGACGTTAGAAGTTTTACAATGGTTTGTTCTGTCAATACTGCGAAATACAAAATTTCAGTGTTAAAAGTTATGTCAGTAGCGTCGTTTTGGAGTAAGTTCACAAAAAGTAATGGTCAAATTATGGCATCACCTTCTTTACAAGATCTTCCTGCTAAGTTTGGTAAACCGAGAGTATTACTACAGGCAAAATCATACCACGAAATTGTTTTTTGCACTTATTTTAGAAATGGCAAAAGTTGGATCAGCGTCAGCTTTTGTCATCTTTAGCAAAGAGCTTAAAATTTAATTTTTAACAACAAAAGTGGAAAGTAACAATAACATAAGGGATAATGTTGGGCTACTACTAGTTACGATGACTGACATTAGACAGGAATTTAAGTGAAACCCAAGAAGCCTAAAAAAGCAACGAGGGTTTACACAACGTAGTGCACAAAAAATGGTTACCGGTGCTTTATATTGCAGCAAGTTTTTACTGGATCAGCCCCACAACATGTTTATTGTCACCACCTGAAACATGGGACACAACTTTTATTTGAAAGACAGGAAAAAAACTAAATGACATATGGGAGTGTATATCGGCTGACACGTTCTTGTGATTCCAGCTATGACGGACAGACAAAACCTAATATCATTATTAGATTCATTTAGCATTGCAACTAGGCTAAATCCGAGGTGTGCCAACACTAAACAGACAATCTTGACCATGAAGTAGACTTTGCTAAACCGCACATTCTTAGTAGTGCTGGTGATTCTGCACACTTACTAATTTTTGAATTACATTTTATTCAAAAATATGAGCCGTTACTTAATACTGACTCCCAATCCCCTACACTTAATTTGCGTAATAATTTTAATTTAATTCCGCAAGTCTTTTCACTAGCGTTTGTTTTATGACGTTATGATTACACTACTTATTTTGACCTGTTGCCTGGATTATGCTAAAACTTGTATTTGAAATTATAACTTCTAGTTATTTCAGTTTGGTACAACCTTACTTACACCACTGATGATGACAGCTGAGTTTATGTTGTCAAAACGTTCAGTTTTAAGAATTTATTTGGCTTTTTTTCCTGCTTTACCTATTTCTCGATCAATATTTGCTAAATTCCAGATTGAAGATTGAATTTCTCACCTGGGATGCAAGAAAGGCTATCATTGAACGTTGCATTAACTCTACATTCTGCAACTAGCATTTCTATTGGAGAAACAAAACCTCTTTGGCATGACATTTCCGCTTTGCAACCAAATCCACATGGTGAAGAAGATGTTATTGTAGTAACTCCAGTGACGTTAAATTCACAACCTGAAAATCGATTAACATTAGAACTTGATGCTTGATGTTGAGTAGCAACATGGAGACTTATCCAAAGTAGTTTGCTGCCTTCACTAACGAGAGCAAACGAAAAAAAATAGTAAAAAACAAACCAATAGTTCAGCTTTTCTGGACTGTGTATCACTAAAAGCTAAATTTACTTTTTTGCCGTCACTTGACGTTTTGAAAACATGAACACGACTGTGATCATCAGCTGCTGCATGCTATAATGTGCAATATTATAAAAACTATTGACTTTTCATCCAAAAAATGTTACGGCCATCATCAGGTAATCGAGCAAGAAAGTTTTGTGGTTGTATTTAAGTTTACGAAAGCAAGCAAATATAGGCCCTACTTCTTCAGGTAATTTTTTAACTATTAGCATGTCGTTCAAAACCGCGCTTCTGTTTTACGTGTTTGTAAAACTGTCTTGTTAATGTACCTTCACTAGGTTTTAAACTAGGCATGGGTAACATACGGCCCGCGGGCCAGGTCCGACCCGTAAAGAGATTTTGATCGGCCCGCACATTATATCCAACCATACCATGTCATGTGGCCCAAGGCCTCGTTTCTACTGTTGTCAAGCCCTATTTTCCCACCGAACCGTTGATGAGAGCTTTTGAGACAAACAATTGCCTTAGTGACAGGGGCTCCGAAAACCGGTGCAGGCGCGTCCCGAAAAGGATGGGGGGCGTAATCCCAAAACTTCGTTGAAAAACGTCCTTGATTGGCTGCGAAGTTCAAAAATTGGTATTTAGATAATATCAAAGCAGCAACAAAATACAAAGAAGCCTGTAACATCACATTTCGTGCGTTCCTCGCTTGAATAATTGTTTGTTATCGCCTGTTTTCAAGTTGTGTAACCACAGGCTTACTCATTTCCCTAAAGGTTCAGCCAGAGGTGGGCATTCCGCAACTTGAAGCGCAAACTTGCAAAGCGCTTAAACGTATCGTTTTTGGTCGTTGCGCAACTTGCGCTGCGCTTCAAACAAAGTAAACGATGCTTGCGCTTCATTGCGTTGCAAATATAAAAAATGCAACAGATTGCCTTTATCGCGTTGCGAACTGAAAAATATGCAACAGCATGCGCTTTATTGCACTGCAAACTGTAAAAAGTTGGTTGCGCTTTGTAAGCGTAAGAGTTGCTCAAGTTAGAAAAAGTAATGAATGTTTTAATTATAGGCCTACCGGTATATCGGTTCGTTTACTGAATAAAGGTCAATTCACAATGCGGTCAAATCTCGGTTATCGAACGCTTCTGTTCTCAACCAAATCGGTTTTCGACCAAAAAATTCGAGATTTTTACCTTTCAGACTTCGACTATAATTCGGATCACGACCATACCGAACGAGTGCAAACTAACTAAATGCCTGCACCCATCGCTTTTACCACGGGGTAAAGGTTACATTAATTCTAAATTTCGGATTTCGAACAAATTGCTTTTCAAACAACCTCGAACGGATTATGTTCGATTACCGAGGTTTGACTGTAAATGCAAATTTTATCGATTATTTGTCCTACGAAATTTCCTGTGATTTTTGACGTGTAAGCATTTGACGGAAACATTTTCCACAGAGTTCGAATCCAAACAGTTTTCTTTTCAACGGCTGTTCTGCAAAGTACTTTGTGATTACTTCTTCAAATCCCGCGTAAAATGACGTAGCTTTATGTCATAACTTCCTATAGGCTGCTGTTTTTCAGCTTACCTTCGCGCTAACCGTTACTTTCCTGCAAGAAATCGTATCGTATTCGTTGTAAACGCTCCTTAACATCAAAACAGCTTTTGAAAAACAAAATCTACGAGCTTCTACCCTTAAAAACTTTGGAAGATTATTTGCATTGATTTATTCGAGAAAAAATTGTACTGTAGGCTTCTGCAAATATTTACAAAGACGATCACTCCTGATTTTTTAATAAATTTTATTAGTTTGATTTGAAATTTATCGTATTTGCAAACAATTTGCTACGATGAAGTGCAGCTTTCGTTGCAACACTACTGATCGACAATGTTTTTACTGCATTTTATTTTTTGTTCATCGACCAAGCAAATCACATGCTATGTACTTACTAAATCATAATAATCGGTATTGCATTGCCGCTCACAGCGTGCAGGTAAAAGCACCCATAACTCTATGGCGCGCCAAATTAAAAAAAAATTATTTAAATTTTTCATCCATGTTTCAGGACAGATTTGCCTCTTAAAGTTGCAGACTATTTACCATCACAACAATTTTTTTCAATTTGGCGCGCCAGCGCGCTGAATGAAAAAAAAAAAGTGATTGAAACTTTTCACACACAACTAACGAACAAACGAACAAAAGGAATCCTGGGGTAGCTAGCATTGCCCTAATGTGTAGCCCTAGGGAGGTCTTGATTTAGGCCGTAGGCTGTTAACCAGTTGTTGAGGCATCAAGGTAAAGATACAGTAAATTAATCATACGAGTTGGGGTTAGGATCATGGGGAAATGGGACTGTAAAAGGAGCTTAAAGACTTCTAGCGTACCGGTAACAACTAGCAATCTAGTGTACGGGTCGCTTATTCAAACATTACTCTACACTAGTATAGCATTCACATAAGCTTTCTAGCCTCGCCTACCTGCCTACCGGTACTATGAACAATGCTAGGCTAAGCTTCCTAGCCTAGCATTGACCTAAACTGGTAAACAGCCTACGGCCTAAAACAAGACCTACCTAGGGCTACACATTAGGACGATGCTGGCTAGACCAAGATTCCTAGCCTAGCATAATGAATACTCAATAACTGCATGACCTAACCAAATCAACTTACCGTTCCAATGTTTTTGCCAAATTGAAAAAAATTATTGAAATGTTAGCCAATTTGTGAAGTAGATTTAGGTCCTGAAACAAGTGTGCAATGTTCGAACTTTTGTTAATTCGGCGCGCTAGCGAGCTGAATTGAGAACAATTATTGAAATGTAAGTTGATTTGTTTATTTGTTGATTTGTTCGTTTGTTCGTTTGTCCATTTGTTAGTTTGTTGATTTGTTGATTTAGGTCCTGAAACGTGTGGGAAAAGTTTCAATCATTTTTTTTTTTATTCAGCGCGCTAGCGCGCCAAATTGAAAAAAATGTTGTGATGGTGAGTTAGTTCGCAACTTTAAGAGACAAATTTGTCCTGAAACAAGGGTGCAAAATTTCCATATTTTTTTTAATTCAGCGCGCTTGCGCGCCAAATCGAAAAAAAAAAAAATTTTTAACCGTAAATTTGTCTGCAACTTTAAGAGACAAATCTGTCCTGAAACGTGGGTGAAAAATTTAAATAATTTTTTTTTGATTTGGCGCGCCATATACCTCAACAAGAAAAATTGCTCATTGTTGATGCATTGCGATTTAATAAAGTTTTTAGGGCGGAAGTTCTGCAGCGCTCGCTCGGGAAAATGATTGCAAAAGTTAGTAGCGCTTTTACTTTTGTTAGCAATTATTTGCGAAAGTTGCGCTGCGCTTCAGCGCTCAAAAAAATTAAATGCGAAAGTAACGTTGCGTTTTTACCTTCACAAAATATTAATTGCGAAAGCTTTGCGCTTTTACCTTCATAATGAATTAATTGTGAAAGTTGCGCCGCGCTTGTACACTCAAAAAATCTGATTGCGCTAGTTGCGTTGCGTTTTAAAAATTTCAAAAAATGTTGCGTTTTCTTGCGCTGCCCTTCAGTCTATTTAGAAAATATGCCCACATCTGGGTTTAGCGATATTCACATAGCCTTACTTCCGAGTCATTTTTTGCAAGCTCATCAATTAGGAGATATCCGAACGTATAGTTGTCGACATTTGATAGATGTCGAAGACAAAGACAATCGAGACTGCGAGCCCAGCGCTTAAGCCGCAACCCAGTTCCAAGAGCGAAATAGATTACGAAATCGTAAATAAAACTAGAAACTCGTTTCACACAGAATGCAAGCCACGGTGAACTAAAGAGCAGGGCCGAGAAGAGCATTGTCATGTTATGAAGTTTATAAAGGACTGTTGTGAAATGCATTTAATTGTATTGTGTGCAATTTTTGTTAAATGCTGCGTTGAGTTTCAAACTCGGTCTTGATGCATTGATTCGTTACTGTTATAAATTAAGTGTGCGATAGGTGACTTGTTTCAAGTGTTCTGATTAGCTGGTTGCCCTTTTGTGCGTGACTTCGATGTTACTGTGAATGTACAGTATAGTTTAGATAGACTCTGGGTAAGAGCGAGAAGTGTTCTACCTCTTGTAATAATACGTTCAACAGACAAGATCTTTATGTTATTTTACAGAATGTCATGTTTTTAGTTGAGTAAAGCCAACTTGTTTAATCTCTTATGTCTAATACATAGTGTTGATTATCTGGCTCAGTGATTGGTTTCGCTACAAGGACAAAAGAAAGTAAGGAAAGCAATGCACTTATATAGGGCATGGAGCGAACCCCCCAAAATTTTTGTCATTTCGCTTATCAAATTGTATTAAATTAAAAAAATTCTGCTCGGGTCCTTTTTGTTTAATCCTGATCTATAGGGCCCATTAATTGCTCAAACCTATCACGGGCGGATGTAAAGCCACAGCCCTGCTTTACCTTAAACACTATTCATGTAATAATTCGGCCCTCCAAGGACGCCATTTTTCCACATCTGGCCTATCGGCAAGAGAAGTAACGTTGTTTACCCTGGGATATGTATTATTTTTGCCATGCCGGAACGCATTTACTGCTTGCTCCTCAAAATAGCAAAACCAAACTTTTTGTCGCTTATAAAGTTGCAAGATATTGAGAAAAAAAATATCATTTTTTGGTTGCTGTATCGTGCAACTTTATGGTACAAAAATGACCTTTTTGCCGAAATTGTTTTTGTCAATTTTAGAATCCAGTTGCATAATTGCAAATTATATTAATAAATACTCTCGTAGCGCGGTTAGTAGATGGAACTTATGAAAAGAAAATAACTACTTTTCGTGGTTTTCATTGAATTGTTTCATGTCTTTAGACTCATTAGTGGTATACCTATTTGCACTAGCAGCAATTGTTACGCAAGAAATTACGTAAAAAGTTTTTACTTTTTAAAGCTTCACGAAAACGAGATATAGTATTACCGATTCGTGAATTAAATACGAGCTCGATTTGCAAAAAAAGTTGAAGTGTAGAAATTAGGTAAAAAAGCTTTTTTGCCTTTTCCTCCATTTTTGCGTTAATTCTTCTGTTGATTGCGATGTGTAGTCCTACATGCCTGTAAATTGTATAGTTAGCTAATCGCATTAAAAAGATAAAATGAATGAACTGATATTACATCTTAAGCAATAATGTGCCGCCAATAATTAAATTTCTCTTTTGTAGATAAATGACGTTGTGTTTTCTGATGCACTAAGTTTTGAACCGCGGACCTTAAATCAAACCAGCTTCAACAATAAAATCACTTGCTCAGACTAACAGTTTCTTGCCAGCAAATTTGCTCGCTGGTTTGTAAAATGTTTAGCAATTATTTGAAAAATATTGCAAAAAATAAAGCTGAAATTTTATTGTTCTACTACAACAGTGGTTCTCAACCTCTCAAGCCCATGGACTATTTCCAAGCTAGCCTAAATACATGAGAACTGAAGTCACTCATAGGAATGAAAACAAGGTTGTTGGATAATAACGTTGTTCGATAACTGAGTGGTCACATGTAGCGAATGCGTGTTTGTTGTAGTCGCTGCTATAGCCGTCTGCGCCCCGAAACCATTGGCGTAGCAAAAATTTTTAAACAGGGGAGGCTTTATATTCTAGATTTTTTTCAAGCGTAAGAGCCATTGCTTTTCGGCAGAACTAATTTAAAGCTGATTGAGAACATGAAAGGCTCTAGGGGGGTCCTTGGGCATGCTCCCCCGGAAAAAATTTGAAAATTTACATGATGTAATGGCTATTTTAGTGCTCCTTGAATAATGTTTACGCAAGTTTTGTTTAAGTTTTTGACCTTAGTTCTGAGTGCTTTGCCAAATATGATGCATTTTGTTCGCTTATTTTCGATTATGCGTGCTTAAAGCGTAAGGCTTATCGCTATCAAAGAGGTTAAAATTATGAAAAAGTCGTATACATCATAAACATTTTTGAAAATGGCTGGTGGTAGGATGCATACCCCTCATCCTAGCCCCCTGGATCCGCCCCTAGCCATTCGCTGCTGAAACCATGAAAAGAGTCTGGCATATTTCAGTCACGTATTAGAACCATTAATTTTTTTTTACTAAAAGGCAGAATAAAAAAAGGGGAGCCATGGCACAATGCCCTCCCCTAAATACGCTCCTGCCCGAAGCCATTAATTTGAAAGCTGAAACTTTACATTCATGCTGAAAAATCGACTACGTGGATAACCGTTTCGATTTTTTTATTTTGTTCAGTTCATTTTTATAGCATTCTTTTACGTTTTTTATTTATTTATTTTTGAGTGACTTTTCTTTGTCAATATGTAGGGCTAATCCTGCAGCTTTCAATTCCTGCGGTACTTTGTTTGTGTTATGCTCTCTATACCATTTTTTTTCATAGTTTTGATAACAATTGTCCCACAAAGCTTCCTAGTATATGTATATGTTCAAGAATTTGACAAAGTCTTCACCAGACCATTTTTAAATTTGCCACTTTGCCATATCCTTTTTCCTGGCTGGTTGCCATGTCCATTTTTAAATTTGACACTTTGCCTAACCCTTTTTTGTAGTATCCGGTATATTGCGTTTTCAGCTCATAAATGCTGACAATAAGCTCGCGAATGTTTTGTAGTACCCGGTATATCACTTTTACGGTAATTCGTAAACGCTGATAATAAACTCGCGAATGCGTAGTTGCAGTCTGACGGAACGATTACACGCTGCGGGGTCCTACTAAACACTGCAAAGGACTGAAACACCGCAAAGGAGGACAGAGGACCTCGAATTGATGTGCTAAACACCGTAAAGAACGGCAAAGGACCCTAAAACCCTAACCCTAATCTAACCCTAACCCTAGCCCTAACCTAACCCTAATTTAAAGTTCTTTGTCGTTCGTTATTATGGTATGGTTCCAAGTCCTTCGCCGTTCTTTGCGGTGTTTCAGTCCTTTGCGGTGTTTAGTAGGACCGCACACTGCGATTGGTCACGTGGTCGTAAATTCGCTTTTTAACCTTGCAACTAACCGTACCTGCGAGTTTCGCGGACTAGTACTACAAGTTTTGAAAATAGCGCGTTTCACAGATCATTTGCTCAGTTGAGATAGTAAGCAACTTCTCTTTAAATGAATTGTCAAGTTGACAAGCTTTGCAAACGAGTAGAATTGTCAATTTTATCAAAACAAAATCACAGGAGAACATTTTTTTTTTCATGTTTGTTCGGAATTTCCTTAACGGTATATCATGAAACTACTTGGTCAATGATGAATATTAGTAATAACTTCCGGTGTTATATTAAAAGGAATAATAGATATTAAATTTCAACTTTAACAGCCACATGGATCAGTGACTTCGTAGAAACAGACGATGGAAATTAACATAAACTTTGCATTTCTCATGTGCTGTGTGAAAGTTGGTTCAATATTAAATTAAAAACGAGCTTAATTTTTGCGGCCCAATGATACTATCAGACTCAACGCAAACCGCACATTGATACTCAAAAAAGTGATTTTTACGAAAACAGTTACAGTATCTGTTGGATAAGATTGTTTAAGCCGGAAATCGAAATCAGAACTTATGATCTGGTAATAACAATAAAATATATGTGAAGTTTATTATGTAAGAATACGAAGATCGAATGGCAACTTGGTGTTATCATTTTATCGGCTGCTTGGAGATTACTCTAGTTGTACATGAAGATGTGGTTGTCGATTATGCGAGCAATTTGTTTCAAATAAATAGCAGCAAAATCAAATTGCTGATTCTACAACTAAACCTATGCTTTGAATGCATTGACGATGGAAACAGGGGCGTATTTGGGTATTGTGCCCTCCCCCCATCTTTTGACTTTGCAATTTAGTAAAAAAACAAACAAATGTTGCTAAGTGACTGAAATGACTGCTTGTTGACACGTTAAGTTTCTGTCAATAGTTTTATGAGCGGTTTTCTTAATATTTCTAAAAACAAGTCAAATATTGAAACCAGCAACAGCAAAAATGTATACATTGGGCTATTGAAGCTCTAAATGTGGTAAGAGCCTTCGAATGTAATAAATCAGCAGCCGACTGAGTACAAAGCACTGACTTTTGGACTTCAGCTATGCGAGTTCATCAGGGCCCGCCGGACTAAACTTGAAAAATAGTTTTTAAATTTTTCAAAAAAACTGAAAAATTACCCTTTTAGTGTAAATGTACGTGAAAACGACTGAAATGTTCATGATCGTTTGTGGAAGTCATTTTAGTTTCAGTTGGGTGTTTAACCTTTTAGTGCCGTGCAAAGCATTCATAGAATACCAAGATTTAGCAAAAACGAAAACGACTGTTTGATCCAAAACAAAATTATTGCTCTTGTCAAACTTTTCAAGCGTAAATTCAAAATTTGGTTGTTTGCTTAAAAATGCAAAATATCCAAAATTTACAAACGACATGCGAAATGCAAGACACAAAAATAATAAAATTTGTTGTTCGTAGACAAAATGTAGGCAAAAATGTGATGTATTTTAACTCAACAAGAGAAGGTTATAGACTAGGCAGTTGCGCTCCAAAGATAGAAATGCTGGAGTCTCGATTCTGAATCATGACTGGACTGATTAGCGCGATATGTTTAATTGAAAGTAAGAGGACTCGACTTAAAAGAAAACAAGTTGAAATTGTGAAAATAAAGTGAAAAGTTCGTGTTTTTTGCCACTTTTACCGTTTTGGCGTTTAGTTTTACTGTTATACCACAATATGTTGTCGATATATGTTGATATTTTTTGTGATATTTTGATATTTATGTTGATATTTTTTGTGAACAACGGTAAAAGTAAAAGGTTATTGAGCTCATATTCCATCTTAAACAGTACAATAACGCATCGTGTGATAACTTAGCATGGAAAGTTTAATTGATCAAATTTGCGAGTTGTGGCTGAAATTATTTGGCACTTGGTAAGTCATCGTCAGCGACATGACTCAGCAATATCGCGCGCAGGTTACAGATCTCGCGTGACGGGTTCGATTCACGGTTGGAGCCGATCGCATTTGACATACTGTATATACCCGGTGGCTGCTGATTCAGAGTGGCAACTGTTGAAGTTTTAGTTCAATATAACTTGAAAGGAACCTTAATCATTTATTTTATTCATTGAAAGTATCGCAGAAGTTTATAAACCAAAAAACAAATAACCAGATTTAATGTCAATTTCGTAATTTTGTTTTCCCGAGTAATAATTGAGACGTTTTTAGTAAGATTATTCTTATTAATGAACATAGTTTGAAGGTAATTGTTGTTTAGGTCCCCATTGTTGTGTATATTACTTCCAGTATTTCTGTTAATGTGTTCTTGAGTTCACAATTAATCGACTTAGCACATCACATCATATACTTGTTTGCATACTTTGCAAACTGCAATCTTTCCATGCTGATTACTGCAGAGCTAATTCGCGCAAGGCGCTTGTTTCTCTTCATTGGCTAGTAATTGTTTCCACGCCTTGCAAAAGCTTATTGGTTAATTATGTGCTTTTCTGCTTTGAACTACAGCACCTTTTCCGTGTATATAAGCAACTGTACTGTACTGCTATTATAGTCATGGCCTAGTGGTTAATAGCGTTCGCCTTGGAAGCTGGTACACTGGGTTCTATTCTCAGTCGGATCAAACCAAAGACTTTAAAACTGGTATCTGCTGTTACACTTGCTAAACGCTCAGCAATTAAGTAGTAGCGCCGAGGATGAAATGAACAGAGAATAAAATGACGTCACTGAATTCTTGACAAAATTTAGTCCTGGCGTTAAAGGACCTTTGTAGTTATAAAGCGCCATAAAACCACACATTTCATTTCAGTTATCATCTACTGTGACCACTATTTTTGTTTCATCAATTGAAAATTGATCAATAATTGAGCTTACAGTTATTTTCAACATGTTTTTTTTTAAGTGTTCTGTAACCGTTAAAATTTAAACTGATAGTTGCAGACAGTTTTTTTTCAAGTTTGGCTTCAGTAACCATCAAGGATTAAGCAATGTTACGAAACCGTCAACTTTGAAATTTGTATATGAAACTGCAATTAACAACTGTTTCCACAAAAATTTGGAGATTTCGAAAAACGATTATCTGTTGGATAAGATCGCTTAAGCCGGGAATCGAAACCAGAACTTACGATTTGTAAAGTTTATGTGTAACGCTATGCATCGCGTGGCAACTTGGTGATGTTATTTTGAAAGATTCATGTTAGTGCGTGTATTCTGTTCATTAAGTTCAATTTAAAAGTATACCTGATGCTCGGCTTAGTAATTCGAGTGTTCGATTTGCAGTTATGAGATTGGGTTCACTATTCGGACGAGTCATATCAAAGACTGAGGAAATGGTATTCGTAGTTATACCCAGAGTAGCATCCAACATTAATATTCGGGTAAAGATTGATAAAGACATCGTAAATTCAAATAATTCCAACTGAAAGCAAGTCAGTCCTAGCGCTACAAACCGGGGGTGTTTAGGGGAGGTTAACATTGTGACATACCCCCCCCTTTGACTCCGCTTTTCAGTGAAAAGAAAAAATCATTGTTGAGTGACTGACTAATGTCAGGATATTTTGACGGGTTTGGTAGTATTATGATCCTCCCCCTTTATAAATTTCTCGCTACGCCACTGGCTGCAAAACCTCAGCTGTTGAAAATCACCGACACAAGCACAGGTCTTGAGCTAATTATTTTGTAGCCAAAAACCATGCTTCTGTTTCCATATGTTATTAAAATGACGTTTTTATAACAGCAAGTTTAGAACCGTAAACTTTAAATTGAACCGTTCAAAGCAATGATATATCATATGGAGGCATGCGTTTTCTTGCAAGTAGCATCGTCTTGATTTGCACGATAATAATCTTGCGTTTGTTACCAAATTTCAATGCCAAAACTTGTTCACCATTACATGATTAAAATTGTTGTCAGAAAAGACTTTTAGCTGGAACGAGTTGTGTGGTGAATGAAGCTACAACTGCGATGCAGTTTAAAAGTTTGACAAGTCATTTGGTTTGTTTACAAGCAATTGTGGTTTAGTCATTGGAATTTGTTCATTGTGCAAAAAAAATTATGGGCATTAACTGGATAAGAGCACAACAGATATGAGATGAAAATAGTTAGAAAAAAATTATTCTTTTCATCGTTGCTAGACGTTTTGACATCATAGGTTCAGCTGTCATCATAACCAGCAATGTTTGTTAGGTTGTACAAAGCTGTATACCGTGGCTACTCAAGCGGCGGACCGCGGTCCAAATCCGGACATTCTTAATTCTGAAGCTGGACCCCAATAAAGTTCTAGCGTATTAAATATTCCCCAAGTGATAACATGATAAAACTCTATCATAAATACAACAGAATAAACCTCAAAAATGCGCGTGGCTTTTATTTGTTCTTTTGTAACCTTGTACGTGGGTGCGATCGAAGGTTTATGGGTTATGCATTCATTAATTGAGATAGAATTTTAACTAAAATCGGAAAGTTAGCGTATTGATTAAAGACAACATCATCGTTGTGGCAGGTTTTGGGTTCCATTACCGGGCAAGTTACATTGGACAGAGTTATTCTGTCCACATGTCCAATTATAGTGAGCTTTAGGCCCACGGTTCTTGGTTTTAGTTTCTGCATCATAATCAATCTTTTGACGTCATAATCACTTTTTTTAACTATGACATCAAGAAATTGATTATGATGCAGAAACTAAACCCAAGTACAGCGAGCCTAAAGCCCATTAAAATTGGACATGTGGACAGGGTGCGTGTCGCCATTCTCGCCACTGCTGCGATGTTTTTACGTAGCTGTATTACCCAGGCGCTGGGCCGCAGAAATTGGTCCCATCACTCCTTACATGCTTCGACGTAATACCCCTGGTATCATGAAGGTTCAATTTTAATCAAAGCCTTATTTTACATCGCGTCAAGAAGAGCGGCTGTAGGCACTTTTCAATTAATGATAGTGTTTTAAAATAAATAAATAATCGCAATGGAAGATTGCAAGTGAAAAGATAACGATAAACGCGATGGAGAGCGTCAGTGTTCATTGTGTTAAAGGGAGTGTGGGAATTTTAAAATTCAGTATCAAGTAAAAAAAATGGGGAATGCTAAGATTGAGAATGAAGTTAGTTAGAGGAAAACGGAGAAAGTTAAAGCTGAGGAGATGAAGACCAGTGCTTTCGGTAAATTGTTAAAAAAAAAAAAGGACAATGTTTTTCAATGAAGATCGGACTGAACTCGGGTCATCATGCCACATCCCGAAAAGCAACTAACTGTGACATTATTCAATCTATAAAAAGTGAAAAAACAAGAAATCGTTTTTTTTTTCAAAATCACGTCTTATTTTATTTAATTTGTTATTTCTGTTATAAGTTTCCTGTTTTATTCCGCAAATAAATATTTAATGAATGAAAAAAATGAATGAATTAGTCCAGATCATATTACGCCAAAGCGTGCAACCAGTTCGTACGGCGAGGTCCATCTCTGCGGCGTAGCGCCTGGGCAACACACTTTTGAACTCCGAAGAAACATCGCAGCGATGGCAAGTTGTTGGCGACATTTACCCTTCCACTTGTCGAGTTTCAGTGGTTCCAAAAGCCCACAAGTTTTCTGAATCACCATGGAAATTTTGATATCATAATCACTTGTTTGAATCAAACATCACAAACGACTATGAATCAAACTGATTACGACGCAGCAAACCCGTCGGCCCTTAAAACCACTTACCTCGACAAGGACATGTGGACAGGGTATCTATGTCCGATTTGGCTGGCCCGTAAATTAAACCCCAAACCTCCCGCGCCGATAGCAAGTCTTCACAACTGAGCTGACCGGCTGATACCGTTTTTTTTTTTGCCGTAATCAAACCAAATTTAAATTGTTTTTTTTGATCTTTGGAAATAATGAAATTTTCTAACTGGACAATCCTGATTAGAGTTGAGTAGCCCTGCTGTATACAAATAAAAGACAAAAGTTATGGTTCATCTATTCGACGGATTTCAGGTTGATTGTTTGGATCTTCAGCGCGCAATTTGAACCAATCAATTGAAGCTAACGCTATACTTTTGATGTGCTGCGTTTGAGTTGATTGAGCACAGAATTGGAAGTGGGCATAACATTAGAGACTTGATCCAAACCGAAACCAAAAATGAAACCACTGACCAAATTCAATGCAGGGACAAATTCAAAAAACTTTTAGAGGCTTTTTTGCGTTTTGAGTCTTTAAAATTCCTCAGTTTTAACAAGGTTTAATAGTCTGTTTTAGTAAGTCCCTTCAAACCCACTAAAATAATGCTGCAAGCAAACCCTACTCTAACATTTCGCTACCTATGCGAAGAAAAAACGTTTTTAAAGCTTATTTTTGCACTTTTTACTTGAGGATGAGGGGCCCTTGGTATGCTACTAAACGTTTGTTTGCTAGTTTTGCGACTGCTATTTTTCAAAAAAATTTGCAGAGCTCCCCCATGGCCAAAAGCATAAATATGGTATGGGGCCCCACATCGCGCGAGTTAAGACAAAAAATATATTGAATCTTACACTAGGCTTATTTAAGGCACCTTTATCATACGTTGAGTAAATAGTACTACGTACTGACTATTTACAGGGCCCCATTTTTGTGGGGGCCCCCTCTCGGTTGGGGGGTTCGGGGGGCGCTAGTTTCGGCACTGAGGGGGCTAAAACCGCAAAACTGTTCAAATTGCAGTTTTATGCGTCTAGAAGTGTCGAAGTAACAACGTAACAGTATTCTTGAATGAAAATGTAGGGAGGTTTGATCCCCCTTATTCTCCCCTATCAAGGAAGTTACTTTCTTCATTGTTACTAAACATTTTGACATCATAGATTCAGCTGTCATCATCCTCAGCAATGCTTGCTTGGCTGCACAAAGCTCTATACAATATACTGCTTTATCACAGTCGCGCACATTATAGCATGCAGCTGATGATGACAGCTGTGTTTATGTTGTCAAAACGTCACGTAACGCCAAAAAATTAAATTCAGTTGATTTTTTATAAGCTTATACGCTATTAAATAATTACATTGAAGTCTGCGTTCAACGACTGCATGGAGTCTTATTCAAATCGTGTAAATGTTTTAGCTTGTCGATTATGCAAGCAATTTGTTGCAAACGAGTGGTCGAAAAATAGCTTTGTTTATACTCAGGGTCTGTGAGAGGGAGTTAGGGGAGGGGGGCAAATTAACCCGGGGACCATGCTGTTCTACGTACCCATTAGTCCATGTCTAACGAAATAAATAGAGCCAAAGCAAGTTTTAAAAACAATTAAAACAGCATTTGCCATTTGAGCTCAATATACTTGAAATGATCAAAGTGGCGGAGCGCATGGGCCCCAACATAAGTCATCATGATGTTCTAGGGGCCCATTAGCCCATATCTTACGAAATACAGCAAAAAAAATTTAAAAATTATAACAGCGTTTGAGCTTAAAATACATCCAAATAACTTATTAGTTAATATTGGTCAGCATAAAAGCATTTACGCTTGCAGCGATTGTTACGCAAAAAATTACAAAAACGAGATATCATATTAGTGATTCGCGAATTAAGTATGAGCTCAATTTGCAAAAAATTGAAATAGTAGAAAATAGGTGAAGAACTATGCTTTTTTGTCACTGCCTCCGTTTCTGCGTTAGTTCTACTGTTCACCACGACATGCTGTTTTGTTTTCCCCTTGAAATAAAACGGGAAGTGTAGCATTTTACTCTCAGATTCAGAATTAAAGAACCATTTTGTTTAAATTGCAATAAACCATTTCATGGAAAAGTAATCTTAAAACTTCAAACCAAAACCATATATAAGATTGCAATTGTTTGTTTTTGCCGTCTGTATTTTATGCTGACCAAATAGTGTTGAAATCCAGCCTGATAATTCGGACTCGAACCGAGTCCAAATCCAAAAGCAAAACCAAACGGCATTTTTTTTTTCAATATTATACTCAAACTCGATTTGAAATGACTTGTATCTCTAAACCTAAAATTACACAGGAATCTTGCATGTTGTTTTACTGTATATTGCCGCGACAATAATCACTGGATCCTCATTAAAATGAAATAAATGATAACGACCGTTGTTCAAAATTGATCACGCATTCGTTGTAATTTTGCGTCACAAGTTAGTGTTTTTTTTTTACCAAGCTCATTATCTGTTGAAGGAACTTGATAAAGCCCGGAGTCAAAGCTGGAACTCGCGACTTGATATTAGCAATGAAATATACTGTAAAGTTTATACATAACCGTATGCATTACGAGGCAACTTGGTGTTCAGCTTTGTTTAATAATTATTACTATTGTAAGCTAGGTTGTGCAACGTATAAAGTTGTAGTGTGTACAAGGCCTATGTTACTTTTTCACAATATTGCGCATTATAGCATGCAGCTGATGATGACAGTTGTATTTGCGTAGTCAAAACGTCAAGTAACGGTAAAGAGAGTAAATTTAGTTCAATCACTCGAACAATCGCCAATAACTTAACATCACATTTTACACGATTTGAGTAAAACTGCATGCTGCCGCTGAGCTTAGACTGATAAGCTATCATATTTTATGCATAAAGTCGAAGTTTATTGGCTGCTTGGAGGTTATTCAAATCGCGTAAAATGTTATGTTGTTATTTGAACAATTTGTTCCAAATAAGTGGTCTCAAAATATATTTGCTTATTCTGGACCTATGATTTTCAATTTTTCTGGTGCAGTGGCACCCAATGAAACAGTCCAGAGACTTGAGGAGCTCCTGTGCATTTACTTGAACTTAATTTACTTGAACCCAGCTCTAAATTGTAAACTTGTGGAATCCCTAGACTCTACTGGTGGAACCTCGCTTGAAAACCTCTGTTCTAGGTTTATGTTTTTGATTGCGTGACGATTGAAAACCAAAAAATCATGTATTTTGTGGCTGCTTATAGAGACGTTGTAGGTTCCTGTCGATAGTTTTATGAGCAAAGTTATAAATTAAAAAAAAGTCAAATGTTAAAGCCAAAAGCGAAAACGTGTACGGTAGGCTATTGAAGTTTTAAACATGGTGAGAGTCTTCAATACGTAGTCGATTAGCATCCGACTGAGCGCAAAGCACTTGCACTGTTAAATGTACGTAAAAACGAATTGAACGTTGATGATGGTTTTGTGGAAGTCATTTTAGTTTCAGTTGGGTGTTTCACCTTTTAGTGTCCAGCAAAGCTCCCATAAAATCCTGCGATTTAGCAAAAATGAAAACGGATGCACATGGAGCTGGCTGAAGGTTTATGCATTGAGCTCGGGAACTGGTTTCGTGGGTTCCATGCTCAGCTAGGCCATCTTCCATGATGCAAATACTTCACTTAAGCTGCGATTATGCGGCTCGAAAAAAAAAACGATGAAAACGAGTTCTTTGTTTATAAAATTATTGTTCGTGTCAACTTTTTAAATCCAAGTTAAAAGTTTGATGGTTTACTCAAAAATGTAAAGTACCGGTAGCTGAAATTAACAGCCAACATTGGAAATGCGAAACAAGAAAATGATAAAATTTGTTGCTTGTAGACAAAATGTAGGCAAAAGTGGGGTGTGTGTTGACTCAACAAGAAAAGGTTAATACTGTAGACTGAGTAGTTGCGCTGTAAGAAGTGCTCAAGTCTCGATTCTGAGCTATGACTGGTTTAATACGTTTATTGAAAGTAAGAACTCGATTTTCGAGAAAACAAGTTGAAATTGTTGGAATAAAGACAAAAAAAAAATCTAGATTTTTTTGCCGCTTTCATTTTTTTGCTTTTAATTTTACTGTTCTACCACAATATGTTGTCTTGTGTTGATATTTATCATGAATAACGGTAAAAGTAAAAAGTTATTGAGCTGATATTACATCTTAAACACTGCAGAAATGCATCTGAAGATAAGTAGCATGAAATATGTTGAATTGATGACTGGCCGGTTGGCGAACTGATTCACAAGACATTGCCATCGGTTCAAGAGATCTGGGGTTTGATTCCTGGGAAGGTCAAATATAACACAGTGTCGCCTTCATCTTGCTATCAATGCCACGTTTCTTCGGGGCTGGATTAAGGAGCTAAGCCGAGGAAATTGGTCTCATGACTCGTTGCACGCTTGGACGTAAAACCGCGAGTAGAATGAAGATTTGATTTTGAACTTAGATGTTTAGGCTAATTGGTCAATAAAAAGCATAAAACTTGATTTGCGAGTTGTGGCTGATTATTTGGTTTCGTAAATTATATTGAAACAATCACAGAAATTTTTAATCCAAAAACAAATTGCCAATTGCATCGTCAATTACGTAATCTTGCTTTTCCGGGTAAAATTTGAGACATTTTTGGTAAGATTATTCTTATTACTGATCGTAATTATTTTGAAGGTGCTTAAATTAAAAACTTGTGACGAAACTTCAACAGTGCAATGCTGTTTCAACAGTGCACTGCTAATTGAGTTGGAGCTCTTCAAGTCAACTGCCACCAAAAAATGATTTTTGATGCAATTTGCTCTGTCGTCGAATCGAACCCACTATGCAAAACCTTTTAATACACTCGCACTATCGCTGCCTACATTGCGATAGTTTTGATCATGAATTGAGGTTATTACAGTTACAGTATCTTCGAATAGTTATTTTTTGTGCATACTTCATAACCGTTAAAGTTAAAACTAGCAATCGCAGGCTGGTTTCATTTTGGTGAGTTGCTTAAAATTGATCACGCATTCGTTGCAATTTCGTGTCACAGATTTGTGCTTTTGAATTTCTTACGACAACAATTATTTCTTTCATAAGGTCGCTTAAATGGGGAATCGAATCAGAAGTTACGATGTTGTAATGGCAATAAAATATACTGTAAAGTTAATATGAGCTATTATTTAGAAACATTAATTCTGTTGTGAGTATATTCTGTTTAAATGCCAAAACATGTTTTGCAAATTAAGTGGAATGTAAAAAATTTCCGAAGCTCGTCTAAGTAATTCGAGCGTTCAATTTGCAGTTTTGAGACTGGGTTTAATCCTCAGTCGAGTCCCGGTCAAAGTTTTCGTAGACAAAATGTAGGCAAAAATGTGATGTATTTTAACTCAACAAGAGAAAAGCGTGTACTGGGCAGTTGCGCTCTAAAGGTAGAAGTGCTGGAGTGTCGATCATGAGTCATGACTGACTGGCTTGGTTAGCATGATATGTTG
Organism: Trididemnum miniatum; assembly: GCA_964006365.1. NCBI lineage: Eukaryota > Metazoa > Chordata > Ascidiacea > Aplousobranchia > Didemnidae > Trididemnum > Trididemnum miniatum. The sequence continues at coordinate 20,240,367 of OZ023242.1, read as the reverse complement.
AATTGAAAATAAAAACTTGATTGGCAAGAAAACAAGTTGAAATTGAAGAAATGAAGTAAAAAAGTCATGTTTTTTGCCACTTTTACCGCTTTTGCGTTTAATTTTATTGTTATACCGTTATTTACGATAAATATCAACATTTAAGACAAGTCTTAGATGTTGATATTTATCGTAAATAACGGTAAAACTAAAACGTCATTGAGCTCATATTCCATCTTAAACAGTACCGATACAGTGATGCATCGTGTGATAACTTAGCATGGAATGTTTAATTGATGAATAGCAAAGTTGATTTGCGAGTTGTGGCTGAAATTATTTGGCACTTGCTAAATCATCGTCAGCGACATGACTCAGCAATAACGATCGCAGGTTACAGATCTCGCGTGACGGGTTCGATTCACGGCTGGAGCCGATCGCATTTGACATGTGTATAGCGGGTGGCTGCTGACTCAAAGAGTGCAAACTGTTGAATATTTAGTTCAATATAATTTGAAAAGAACCGTAATTATCTATTTTAATTTCATTTATTGAGAGTATCGCAGAAGTTTATAAACCAAAAAACAAATTGCCATATTCAATGTCAATTACGTAATCTTGTTTTCCCAAGTAAAAATGAAGACATTTTTAGTGAGATTGTTCTTATTAATGAAAGTAGTTTAAAGGTAGTTGTTATGTAGCCTATACTGCATTTCTGTTAATGTGTTTTTGTGTTGACAGTTAATCAACTTACTGTAGCTCATCACATCGTACTTTTTTGCATACTTTGCAAGCTGCAATCTTTCCATGCTGATTACTGCAGAGCTAATTTGAGGGAAGCGTTTGCTATTTTTCATTGTGCTAGTACTTGTTTCCACGCCTTGCAAGGAATTATTAGTTAATTACGTGCTTTTCTGCTTTAAACTACAGCACCTTTTCTGTATATATCGCTGTTGCACTTGCTAAACGCTCAGCAATTAAGTGTAGCGCGGAGATTGAAATAAACAGAGAATAAAAATACGTCAGTGAGTTCTTGACAAAATTTAATCGTGGCGCTAAAGGACCTTCGTAGTTATAAAGCGCTGTAAAACCACACATTTCATTTCATTTCAGTTCAGTTGAATTTGAATGGGAGATATATTTTTGTCTGTTTGACCTTACGGAATATAACAGTAATTAAGGTGAATGTTTGTGACGAAGTTGCACAGTGCATTGAGGGCACTGCTGATTGAGTTGGAGCTCTTCAAGTCAACTCCTACCGCAAAATGATTTCTCATGCAATGTGCTCTATCCCCGAATCAAACTCGCTTCGCAAAACTGTCTGGCACACTCGCACTATCACTGGCTACATCGTAGCTACCTAGAGTAGCGTCCAACATTAAGATTCAGGTAAACATTGATAAGACAATGCAAACTTAAATAAGTCAACTGAAAACAAGTCAGTTCTAGCGCTAGAAAGAGGTGAAGGGGCTAAAGAAGCATTGTGACATGCCCTTCTTTTTGACTTCGTTTTTCAGTGAAAAAGAACAATTGTTTCTGAGTGAGTAGTGACTGAGTTATGCCAGGCTCTTTTGATGGTTTTAGTACCGGTAGTATATGTCCCCCACTTTACAAATTTCTCGCCACGCCGATGGCTACAAAATCTCAGCCGTTAAAAGTCACCAACACAAGCACAGTTCTTGCGCTAATTTCTTTGCAGCCAAAAACCATGCTTCTGTTTCATATGTTATTAAAGTAATGTTTTTGTAACACCAAGTTTAAAACCGTTAACTTTAAATTGAACCATTCAAAGCAATGATATCTCATATGGAGGCAGGCGTACTTGTGTAAGCAACAACTTCTTGATTGAAAACAGAGAAATCCTGCATTGTGTGAAGCTTTTTGATGCATCATAAACTTATTTTTTGTTCTGTTCTAAAAAACATTGCTGTTTGGCGCTGCGTCTTTTGATTGTGTAATCAACCTTTGCAATAAATTGTCGCCGTGATAGTTTGTCGCAATACGAGTTGTCGCTGATTATTCGGCGCTTTGTAAGATATCGAAAACACCGGAGTAGTTTATGAACCAAAAACTACAGTAATTGTCAGATTTCTTGTCAATTACAAAATTTTCTTTTCCGGGGAAAGTTTATTTTTAGTTTTTAGAACCACATTTTGTTATATCCTCATTAATGAACGCAATTACTTCGAAAATACTAACAAAAGTGCATTTGTAAACTACTTGTGCGCGCAATACTTTAATAACTTAAAAATATCCTGAGAAATAAATTAATTTATTTTTATACTTTTGCCAATAGCAATCAATCACTGTTGATGTTGGCCGCATGAATATCGTCGATGTTTTGCAGAGCTGGAACGAGGACCGAACCTACCGAGACCGAGACGAGACATCATAGCTTCGAGACCGAGACTTTTGCTGCTGAAGTCGAAACGAGACCTCTATAGTTACGAGACACGAGACTTTACAAGCAAAAAATTAGAGCATATGAAAAAGGTAATAAGGCACTGGAATAGGCTCTACTAAGCCAGGTTATTGAAATATTTTTATAGCGAGAAGACATTAGCAAAAACAATACTAGCAAATGAAGCCTTCGCGGTTATGAACTAACTTCACCAGCATGATGTAAAATGAGCTCTTGGTCATATCCTTTTAACAATCTCAATTAACGAATTAACAAATTCATCATAACAACATTACTTATTTTTACCACAGAAGATTTAAGTCCTTATACGCTGTAGTTTGCTAGGCAAGCAGTAGCTCTCGCAGACGATTACACGGCGCATTGTATTTTTTTTAATTTTACGAAAAAGATGTCAAGAAAACTGTAAACAAAAAAGTAATGGCAGACTATGCTGGTCTAGACTCTAGACCAGGGATGTCGGCATTGCGGCCCACTATGCAGTATCCACTGTTCAAAAACTTTTTTAAGCAAGTTTATCAAATACTGAGCACGAGAGTGTTCATGTAATTTAATCAAAATACTTTATCTTTAGTAAATAATTAATTAACATAAACATTTTAAAGTCTGCCCCCTTTTGGTTAATAATTTTAAAGTGATTCTGCCCCCTTTTGGTTAATACGGGTTAGGTAAAGAAAATAAGGTGAGACATGCATAAGTCACATTCACAACTAAGATATTCCTATGATGCTGTGATAGCTTATTAGGGTTGTGTATGTTGAAAAGTTCTTGAAATTTTGTATTTTAAAGTCATTGTGACTCCATGGATTTTTGAAAATCTATGTGGTTAATAAATTTTTCGCAGCCCTTTTCTGGCCTGAACTCAGTGGCGTACACAGGATTTTTCAATGGGGGGGTTCAGTGACGTCACATCGTGATGGCGTAAGTTTCATTGACGTCACAGCTATTATAATGCCATAACGAAACAATCCAGGTATTTCATTCACACTTTTGCTTGATGCTTTGCGCTTCATTTAGGAGCAAAAAGGTTTCACAGAAACTCAAGCTGTCAATCCGTGGTTAAAAATTCACTGAAAACATTTTAGTTGACCTCAGTTTTGGGCCACAGGAAGATTAACTGACTAAAGTAGGCCAGCTTTCGCAACGTCACAAACAGGGTGTAGCCAGGGGGGTGAATCAGGCAATTGCTTCCCTCCAAAACAATCTTTTCAAGAACCAACATTGATATAACCAGCACATATAAACCTTGATAAAAACAGTTAATATGCACTCATTATGAAAGGAGCAGTTTCCCCTGTCTTGAAACTGAAAATAGAGAAAAAAACTGCCCTCCCTACCGAAACATTTTTAAATTGCAATCAATTACGCGTGAGAAGAATCTCTAATCATGTGATTAAGGTCAAAAACAGCGTCGATATTATCTAAGTATTTTTCACCCAAATCACAGTGTCGATATCATGAGATACTCACAAGCACATAATCGGGGTGTCTGGGAAACAGAGCATTCCAGCTCCTGAGACAGTTGCGGTGCGTAAAAACAATTTTGCCCCCCCCCCCCGTTTCGCCCCTGGGCCCCTTTAAATCTTTTGTTGGTCTGGTTTTCGTTGGCAGTATTTTATTTTATTTTCAGCATTTAGATAGAGAGAGCAGGGTCAATTTAGGTTTTTATATTTTAATAATTTTTCAACATACCGGCCGGTTGTAGCGCAGTGTTAAAGATGTCGCTATCGATGTGAAAGGTCTGAGGTTCAATTCCCAGGCAGGTTAAATCGGACACTGTATAACCAACGGCTCGCTGCCGCTGCGACGATTCTTCGGAGCTGTGTTGCCCAAGCGCTAAGACGCGGGGTCGGGCCCCGTCAATCGCTACCACGCTTCGGCACTATAGCGAGTTATTGAAACGAGGTCCTACACAGTGAAGTTCTGATTTTTTAAAACATTTTTGTGTGCGGCCATAGTTACTGCAGATACACCGTATTTAAGGAAGCTCCTGCTTGCCAGTTGCTTCACAGCAGCATCAATGACGAAAATGCAGTTCAAGCAAAACACATCAGAAAAGTTATATTACCGGTATTGTTGCATTGCATGGTAATAAAAGTTTCTCGAAATTAAATTAGAAAGTTGAAACAAACGGAAAAACATGACAGCAGTTTCGGCAAGCTGCGCACGAAGAAATGTCGGTTCGTTTCAAAAAAAAAAAAGGTTTCACTTTTTCTGCAATCGACAACGTCAAACGCAGCGCATCAGAAAAGTTTGATTACTTGAAGGCCTATTATTGCATCAAACGAAAGTTTTTCAAGATTTTGTTAGCAAGCTGGATAGCACAGAAAAACAAGAGACAATTTTGGCAATCTCTGTATGAAAAAAGGCGGTTCGTTCCAAAAAGAGAGGCTTTCATTTCTTTTAAAATCTTCAATGGAGGGGGGTGATCCGCGAACCCCCCTCCCGTGCGTACGCCACTTTTTGAACTACTTTGAATAATCTTTTGATAGCTATTGTAACCAGATGGTGTGTCGTATAGTGTCTTTTGTAGAGAACAAATTTGTAGATATCTTGATTTTGTGACACGTTATTCTCTTGAAAATTTTTTGATTTGACACACCGTTTGCCCACAAAAATTATATCAATTTTTTAGACGAGGCTAATGGTCGTTATGCCTTCGAGCGAAGGCCATCTTGTTAAAAACTAAATTAGCGTTATTCGATTAGATTAATTAATTATATTAATGGATTTTTAAATTTTCTTTGTTGTTGAAAAAGATGCATATTCAGTAAAATACGGCTCAGTACAAGGCCTGCCTATCAATGGTTAATTTCTTTTTCTTAGAACTATAATCTGAAATATTGGGATTCTGGTGGCTTCGCGGCCCAGTTAAATATTGAAGTTTGCAATGGGCCCCTAATAAATTAAAAGGTTGGACATCCCTGGTCTAGACTATACTGTCGCATGCTTGTGCTTGATGGTTGAAATAGGCTAGTTTTCGTATGTGTTGCTCATAAAAAGAAAGCAAAAGCCTGCAATTCTGCAAGCTTGAACAACGTAGCAAAAAGCTCTAAACAAAATGTGGCCAAACGTTTTTGCGAAGTGCGAAATCACGCCCAAGTTTTTACTTTGAATACATCGGGTACGTACTATTGTTGATTTTGTATCAAAGACCTGAATGTTGTTTCAAAGCCAAAATTTCTTCATGTCTCGATCGAGGCATGACCATTTTCCAAGACTTTCAAGGTCTGAGACCGAGACGAGACATTGGCATAGCGAGACCGAGACAAGACCAAGACACTCAAAAACGTGTCTCGAGACATCCAGCTCTGATGTTTTGTTTAAAAAAAAACTGTTTTGTTTTTTTGCTTTAAATGAAATAAATAGTTTAATATTTTAGACTCAGATTTATAATGAAACAACTATTTTTGTTTTCAATAAAAAAAAGTATGTTTTTGTTTTCAATGAACCATTTTGTTTCCAATAAAGAAAACATGGTTTTTATGACTTTATAGTTTACAACACTATAAATTGACCTCGTATCAAGATAATTTTTTTTTTGCGATTATCGGTTACGTTCAGCACTTGCAAGCAGTTAATTAAATTGGTTGGCGTTAAATTATGGAACAAAATACCTAATGAAATTAAACAATCAAAAGACCTAGCTCAATTTAAAAAACGATTAAAACAGCTGCTTTTAAACAGTTATTAGTTTTAACGCTTTTGAATTTAATATCACTTTTACTCCTCAAGCACTCCCGAGACCCTTGCATTTATCTCCTTTATAGTTAGTTTATTTGTACGCTTTCTTTTATTTTTTGTTTTTTCTCCTATTTTGATTACGGAGTCTATAAATCGATAGTTCCTTGAACAATCGATTAAAAGCCATTTTCTGGGCTTCTCATAGACTCTGGGGCGTCGCTATTTGTTTTATAACATTTCTTCCTGATTAGTTTTGTGCTTTTAGCTGTCGCCGAAATAATAAAGAAACAATAAACAAACAACGAAGTTTTCTGCATTACCGAAAAAAATATGACTTTAATGACTTTTATTGCCCCTTTGGAAATAAGGATTCGATTTGAAAGAAAACATGTTGAAATTGTTGGAATACAGTGCTGAACACACCTTGTTTTTTGCTACTTTGTCCGTTTTTGCGTTCAACTCTGCTGTTATGCCATTATCTTACCCTATGTCGATATTTAACGCAAACAACGGTGAAAGTAAAAAGTTCCTGAGTTGACATTACATGTTAAACACTACAATGATGCATCTTAGGATGTTTCATTGGTCAATAGAAAAGATAAAACTTAATTTGTGAGTTGGGGCTGATTAAATTATTTGGGACTTGGTAAATTCTCGTGGAAATGGATACCGCGCGTGGGTTACAGATCCTACGTGACGGGTTCGATTCACGGCTAGAGCCGATTGCATTTGATATATTTACCGAAGCTGTTGACTCGCAGAGCTCAAGCTCACTTAGCAATTCCCTCAATCTGATGAAGTTTCAGTTCAACATAATTTGAAGAAACCTTCAGTTGTTTATTGTTATTTTATTTATTGAAAATATCGCAGAAGTTTATACACCGAAAAACAAACTGCCAGATGCTTTGTCAATTACGTAATCTTGCTTTTACGGGTAAAAGTTGAGACATTTTTAATAAGATTGTTCCTATTAATGATCGTAGTTACACTGGAGTTAATTAAAATTAAAACTTGTGGCGAAACTTCAACCGTACATTGGAGGCACTGCTAACTGAGTTCGAGCTCTTCAAGTCAACTGCTACCGAAAAATGCTTTCTAATGCAATCTGCTCTATCGGCGAATCGAACCCGCGACGCAAAACCGCTTAACACGCTTGCACTATCGCTGGCTACATCGCGATAATTTTGATCAATAATTGAGCTTGCAGTGGTTTTCAACTTGTTTTTTGTACCTAGGCTTTTTCGTAACCGTTAAAATTAAAACTAGCAATCGCAGATATCCAACTAGTTTGTTAAAAAGTAAGCGCTTGTGATTTTTAAACGATGACGACTGATTTTATGTTGGTGAGTTTCTCAAAATAATTACACGTTCGTTGCAATTTCGTGTTAAAAATTAGTGCTTTTCAATTTTTTACGAAAGCCATTATCAGTTTGATAAGGTCGGCTAAGCCGGAAATCAAAGCCAGAACTTACGATATGATAATAGCAATATAATGTAATATTGTATTAAGTTTATACGTAAAAACATGCATTGCGTGATAACTACTTGTTGTTATTGTTTAGAAACATTTTGCTTGTGTGTGTATCAGAGATGGAACCGGTCAGGATTTTCTCGATCCGACCGGTAAAATTCAAAATCTACGCCGCTTGACCGGCCGGTTGACCGGACGCTGACGACCGGTTTTTCGTACTGAAGGTTTACGTTCAGTGTTCATAAACCTCATGACAAACTGTGGTTTACACTAACTTTGTCACTAGATGTGTTGAATACGTAAAATTTCATCTAATATAAAGAGTATTTGAATAAAAGTAAACAGAAAACAAACTTAGGTTTTCAGAAGGTGTGATTTGTTAATGCCGTTTTTCACATACTATTTAAAAACACATATCGGTATGTATATTTTGGTTGATGTTTAGGTGTATTTTAGTTGCAAGCAAAAAGAATTCGACCAGTTTTTTGACCGGCTTGATCTGCCTGTCGAAGAATCTCGACTCGACCGGTGACCCGACCGGCCCGTTGACACGACCGGGGCCGGTCGACCCGACCGGTTTCCATCCCTGGTGTGTATATTCTGTTAAAATGCAAAAGCGCGTTGAACAAATTTAGTTAAGTTTAAATGATTACCTCTATCTCGGCAGAGTAACTCGAGTGTTTGATTCGCAGTTTTGAGTTTAGGTTTGATACTCGGTCGAGTCATATCATATTAAAGACTGAATAAACGATATTCATAGCTACCCAGCTTAGCGCTCAGCATCAGGGTGAGTGTGAAAAACCAAACACACATAGCACATTTGAATAAGTCGAAATGAAAGCAAGTCAGTTATAGCTCTACAAAGTCTTAGCGGTAACAAAGCACCAAAAAACAATCTACCACAATTTTTAGGCAAAATTTTTTGTACCCAAACGTCATGTTTTTGTTTGGAATGTTGTTAAAATGATGTTTTTATCTCGCCGAGGTTTGAACCGCGAACTTCAAATCGAACTATTCAAAACAATGATATCTCGTGTGTAGGCAGGCATTTTTTGGTAAGTGACATTGTTTAGTTAGTTAGTTTAGTTAGTTGCGTATTTATCCTCCTATCACGAGAAAGCAATCAAAGCGCCATACGAGCTCACTTAGGAGTTGCCAGCCATCTGTCTATCACACCAAGATGGGGGAATTCCGCTAAGTGCCTTTCCCAATGGCACAACGAGTAAACTTGCCGGCTTTCTCCACACTGTCCCTTAATTGCTGAACGTCAAGCAGGGAAGCTGTGAATACCAATTTTAAAGTCATTGGTTTGACCCGACTCGGAATCGAACCCCAAGTCTACCGATCCAGAAGCTGACGCTCTTTACCACTCGGCCATCTGATCGTTATAAAACCATGGGTTCTCAACCTTTTATGATGTGTGACCCCTTTCTAGCAACCCTCAACACCAGTGGCTCTCTGCTCAGCAATGAAATTGTTCTGTCGGTATTTCATTTGTCGTGGCTGCAGCCATCTGCTGGTCTTAAGCGTTTATTTACCGTTGATAGGTTAATAAATTTTGTTTTCGCGGCCCAAAATTTGTTCCAAAATATACTTGTAGTAAAAAAAAAATTGCGTTTGTTCTATAATTTTAATGTCAAAACTTGTCAACCATTACTGGACTAAACTTGTTGTAGTCAAAAAAATTTCTCTGAAGAATTGCATGCGTGAAAAATGAAGCTGCATCTGTGATGTATTTTAGAATTTGACAAAATTGTTTAGTTTGTTTACAGACAACTGATGTTTAGTTATTGCAACAACATCACTCGGAGCAATTTTCAATCCTTGCTGAAGCTGATGCTTCGTCAACTGTGCATTCGACGACTACTTGGTAAGTGGTGAATGTTATTTTGAATTTGATGTATTGTGCTAAAAAAATATGACCATAAACGAGATAAGGCAAGAAAAGATGAAAAAAGCCTTAAAGGAAGTAGTTTTTATCAGTGATGTAGGTCTCGACACCAATTTGTTGCGGTCTTGGTTTTGGTCTCGGTCTCAAACTTAGGCTTATGGTCTTGGTCTTGGTCTCGACATGGTGCGGTATCGATCTCGTACTTTTAAAGTTGGTCTCGAGACCGAACATTTTTGGGTCTTTGTTGCTCAATGTAATTACTGTTTATGCAGTGTCTGCAAAGTGCACAATTTTACAATATTGCACCCTCACAGGCTACAGCAGCTTGCTAATAAAACAATCTCGCAAGTCTTGAAGCAGGATCAACAAACGAAATTCTATCCGTCTCTGTCTCTTTGTGCTGCATGAGTCAGGATATTGCATGTCAACGCATCAATACCAGTAATCTAAGCGGTATCAAAGGTGTAAATGAAAAATCGCTGTCGAAGGAGCAATATCAACTAATCAAATAGCAGTGAAAATTCTTTCGCCAAAATCAAACAAAAATTCTTTTCGTAAAAATTCTTATCTGGCAGCGTCCTGCTGGTTTTGGCGAAAGAATGGTCACACCTGTTTGATATTGCTCCAGTTTTGTTTCACTTAGACGGCAATTTTCTATTTACACCTTTGATATCGCTTGGATTTTAATAAAAGGCATTGATACGTTGACGTGCAATATCCTAATTCATGCAGCGTAAAGAGGCTGGGGGGACAGACAGAAATTCGGCAGAGCTATCACTCACAATCTTGTTTTGTTGCTTGTTTCGCATGATTTAGGTTCTCACACTATAGAGCAAAGTTAACGAAATTCAATTTTCAAAAATTACGCTTCCAGTATCCTACGTGTAAAACACGAAATTGACGAAGGCGTCGTTGAGATCGAGTAGCGTAACGGCCAGCGATGGCGGAAGCATTTCTAAAGTGGGGGGCCCAAAACCAATGACCAGATTTTCTTCACCTACAACCAAGGCCGGCAGTGGCGTAGCGAGAAATAGGAAAAGGGGGAAGGGGGGCATAATTTCCACATTTTTTTAAGCGTGTTTTTTTCGGCAGAACTACTTTGAAGCTGATTGAAACAAGAAAAGCTCTTGGGGAGTCCGGGGACATGCTCCCCGGAAATTTTTTGAAAATTTACGTGCTGCAATAGCTATTTCAGTGTTTTTTAGATAATTTTCAGGCAAATTGTGTTTAAATTTTTTGACCCTCATTCTGAGTGCTTCGCCAAATATGATACATTTTGTTTGCACATTTTTAATTATGCGTGCTTAAGGCTTATAACTATCGAAGATGTTCAAAATTATAAAAAAATTGTATACGTCAAAAACATTTTCAAAATGACTGGTGGGAGGATGCATATCCCTCATCCTACTTCTCGAGATTCGCCCCTGGCCATAAGCTACAGAAACCATCAAAAGAATCTGACATATTTCAGTCACCTGGCACCATTAGTATTGTTCTTCTTATAAAAAGACAGGGGAGGGGGGACATGTGACAATGCCCCCCCCCCCCTAAACACGCTTCTGAGTGCAGGATTTAGACAATGAGAGGCCCTAGGCTGTTTGATCACACTGATTGGAAGAGCAAATAAATGTCTTGACTCAGATGTTCTGTTTTCCACTGAAAGTATCGGTATAGTGAAGAGCAAAAAAAGGTATACACGTCTTTAGATGTTCTGTTTTCCACTGAAAGTTTCAGTGAAGAAAATAAAATCTTCATTGTTCATGATGAGGCCCCCCATTTTCTGCGAGGCCCTAGGTTTCAGCGTGCTTAGCCTATACGTAAATCCGGCCCTATGCCTTCAATCCATATTTAGCCTGTCCACATGTGACATGTCCAAGTTATGTGGGCTTCAGACCCACGGTTCTTGCCTCTAGTTTTTGCTCCCTCCACCCCACAAACAAAATTTTAAAGACGACATCTTTGGATTTAAGCTCTTTCCTGGGTTTCAATTTCAATGGTAGGCCTATTAAGTTTCAAATACATTCACGCAGAGTGTCGAAAGCATGTCGAAAAAACGTGTAAATTAGGGCCTCCCCAGGACCCCCCTGAAAAAAAGTGGGGAACCAGGGCATTCCCCGGCCCTCCCCCCGCCCCCCCGGTTTCGCCACCTATGGTTACGCTGCTATTTTCTTTGGCATAAGCAATTGCATTACTTATTTTAAGTTTTTAGGTTGTGCAGATTTCAAAAATTTGTCAATAATAAAAAACGAATTTTTCTTGCAGACAGTATTACAGTTTTATTAGTTGAGAATACAGCCGACGGTTCGAAATTACAGCAGAGAATACAGCACTGTTGGGGAGACTCGAGTCAGTAACTCGACTCGAGTAGACTCGAGTCGCTACAAAAAATGACTTGACTCGACTCGAGTCGTTGTACAAAGCGACTAGGACTCGACTCGAGACTCGACTTTAGTGACTCGAGGCTCGACCATTACGACTCGGACTCAAGTCGCGACTCGAATCACTTGCTGCCAATCTAATTATTTTCCCACTAAAACCGAGTGAAGACCAAAAAAAGGTCTTCGCGTCCGCAGAGCTACTGTTTTCCTACTGAAATCGGGTGAAGTCCTAAAGAAAAGGCCTCCACGTCCGCAGAGCCATTTTGGGAACCCCTGGCCTAGTACTTTCGTGGCTATTCGAGACTCGAGACTCGACTCGAGTCTGTATGTACACTGACTCGACTTGACTCGAGTCTGTAGTGCAAATTGACTTGACTCGAGTCGTTGCACGAAAAGACTCGGACTCGGGACTCGACACCATTGACTCGAGACTCGATTCGGACTCGACTTCCAGCGACTCGTTCCCAACACTGAAATACAGCCGACGGTTCTAAAGTTTCGGATTTCCAAGAATTTATGCCAAGTATGCCAGCAAAAAACAACTAGGAAACTTAGAAACGTCAACGGCAACCCTAAGAACGCAGCTCATGAAATGTTTGAATGAACAGAGAAGTGGTAAATTGAGAGCCGGTGGCAGAGCAGTCGACTTTAGGGGGGCCAAAGTTTGAAATTAAGCACAGAAGCCGCTGTCTTCAAAAGAGTAAGCATGTCGATTGGGGAAGGCAGGCCCACCCTTGGCACCGGCCTTGAGTGAATTTCCTGCTGTTTTTGCTCTTTTTAAACTATCCAAGTACACAGTACATGTACCAGATTCTTCGGCTCCGGTAGAAAGAAATTTTAGCACAAGCGGGTTGATAATGCGACCACAGAGAGCAAGGCTCTCTTCGGAAATGTTAGAAATCCTTGTTTACTTGAATTGTAATTTTTTGGAAAAATAAATTGATTAAACTTGGTGATATGGATTTGGTTTTAGAGGCCGAATAATTGCCGGTTTTAGTCGTGGTCTCGATTATTCCTGGTCTCGGTGTCCAACCAAAAGTCTCAAAAGACGATCGGTTTTGGTCTCGAGAAAATTTTGAGGTCTTGATCTCGGTCTTGGTCTCGAAGCAAGTGGTCTCGATTACAACACTGGTTTTTATTGTTACTAGACGTTTCGACATCATAGGTTCAGCTGTCATCGTCATCAGCAATGTTTGCTAGGTTGCACAAAGCTGAATACATGTACCGGTGCCGGTATCCTTTTTTCGCAATCTTGCACATTTCAGTATAGCAGGTAGCTGATGATAACAGCTGTATTTATGTTATCGAAACGTCAAGTGACGGCAAAGAGAGTGAATTTAATTAAATCGCTCGAAAAATTCTCAGCAACTTAAATAGCATTTTGCACGATTAAAGTAAAACTGCACGCACACGTTACACTTATACTAATAAGCTATCAAGTTGCATGTATGAAGTCGAAGTTTATTGGCTGCTTAGAGCAGGGGTGGGCAAAGAGCGGCCCGCGACATCATTTTGTGCGGCCCGCTGGCGCTTACAGAAATATAAATACCTAACGTGATTCAAGCAGAAGACGATACTTCTATTTTTACTGCAGCTCAGCGCTGAATTTGAGTGGAAATTGAACATCTGCGGATGTGAGGACCATTTTTTTGCTCTTCACTTGAATTCGACTGAAAGATTGGTCATTTGCGGACGTGTGGCCCTCGGCTTCAAAATTTTTCAAAATTTCTTCAAATGCGGCCTTTCGTGTGAACGTAATTGCCCACCCCTGGCGTAAAGTTTTATTCAAATTGTGTAAATTTTTATGGTGTTGTCGATTATGCGAGCAATTTGTTCCAAATAAGAGGTCGCAAATATATTTACATATTCTAGATCTATACTTTTAATGATTGCATGACGACTGAAAATATAAAAAAATCATGCATTTTGTAGCTGCTTGTTGAGACATTAGGTTCTTGTCAATAATTTTACGAGCAGTTTTATAATTTTTTTAAGAAAATAAGTCTAATGTTAAAACCCGAGAGCAAAAATGTGTATGGTGAGCTAGGTCTAAATATGGTAAGAGTCTTCAATATGTAGTAGATTAGCAGCCGACTGAGTGCAAAGCACTGCTTTCTGGACTCCAATGCGAGTTCGTCAGTATCCGCCACATAAATCTTGAAATGGATTTTTACCTTTTTTGAAAAAAACTGAAAAATTACCCTGTGAAATGTACGAAAAATCGAATTAAATGTTAAAGATGGTTTTATGGAAGTTATTTTAATTTTAGTTGGGTGTTTAACCTTTCAGTGTTCTGCAAAACACCTATAAAATTCTACCATTCAGCAACGACGAAAATGACTTTTTGATTCAAAAAAAGTAAATTTGTTCTTGTCAAACTTTCCAACCATAAGTTAAAAACTTGATTGTTTGCTCAAAAATGCAAAATAATTAAAACTCACAGCCGACATTTGAAATGTAAAACAAAATAATGCGAAAGTTTGTGCTTATAATTATACAAAATGTAGGCAAAAATGTAATAATTTAACTCATCAACTAGAAGTCATAGACTGGATCTGTTTTTGTTTTTTCAAAATTTTGTTTCGATCATTTGACCGATTTTAGCTATACTTGCACAATTTTTTTGCGGTCAATTCGATTCTTTTTCGGTCATATTTAGCTTAATTTAGAAAACATATTTTCTAGCATTTTCTCACACCATGAAAGTTATTGAAGTTTTAAAACAAGATACGTGCGATCACTGAAATTGGAAATTGGAAAGCCCGGTGCGGTAAAAACAAATTACTTTGGGAAGTAAAGACAGTTTATGTCATTGCATGTAGCAATGGCCAGGAGCGGATCGAGAAAATTTTGGCGAGGAGAAATGCAGTGTCATAACGATTTGATATTTTTTTGTTAACTAAATACGCAAAGACGTTTAAACGTTTTGACCTGAAAAAGAGCGTAAATAAGTACTTCGAAATTCTTTCAGGTCAGGGACTTATTCAGTTTTTTCTCAGGGAAGGGACACCCAAATGTAAAACAAAAACGGATTTAGAGGGGTCCGGGGGCAGTTTCCCAGTGAAATATTTTGAAAATTTACGTTTTGCAATGATTATTTTAGTACTTTTTGAACAAGTTTTAAGCAAACTTTGTTCAGTTTTTTTGCCCCTATAGTTTTGATGTGCTTCACCAAAAAGGATGCATTTTGTTCACTCATTTCGATTTATGCGAGCTTAATTATTGCTATCGAGAGGTTCGAAATTATGGAAAAATAGTATTCACCAAAAACATTGTTGAAAATGGCTGGTGGGGGGATGCATCATCCCTCTGGATTCACCCGAGATATATAGTGGCCATTGTCTCGTAAAATAAATTGTTTTTATTCAACGACAGGGCCACCTGAAATTATTGCGAGTAAACATTTGAGTATCCTTTTTTACGTGTCCAGTTTAAGTGTCTTCAAAGGCCCAAGAGCTCTTTGCATCATAATTATTAAATATTTGGTGCCATAATTCTAAGAAATTTTTGGTTCTTAATTTGCGTCGTATTTCTTTAAAAGCTTCTAACACGATAAAAAACAAAAAATGCTAAAAATATTAGAAATATCTTTTAGTCACCATGATCGAACGGCCTAAAAAATTCGGTCATTGCCAAAAAACTTCGGTCAATGACCGGTAAATAATCGAAAAAAAAAAAAACCCAACCCCCGGATCCCCTAAAGCCGAATTTATTCCTAACTAGATTCAAATTACCTCGATCTGCTATATTGCCACTGGTTGGCGCTGTACTATGTTGACTTTGTTACTATAAATCTTGAAAGTGTCTCAAAGCTTTTGAGTTATTAAATAGAGTATATTTGACAGTTTGACTTACGTGCCAATTAATATTATTATTATTATGAAATTTTAAGACGAAAAGCTTTTTGGTGGTACAGAATTTCAAAACAGATTTAAAAAGCGCCGAAAACATCTTTTAAATTTAGGTAGTCTTGAAAAAGACTGTTTTTGAACCAAACATTTTCGTCTCGCTCTCTTCAGGGTTCAACGCGAGAGTTAATTGAGAAGGAAAAAGGTGGTCTTCAGGGTTCAACGCGAGAGTTAATTGAGAAGGAAAAAGGTGGTCTATAATAGACCACCTTTTTCCTTCTCAATTAACTCTCGCGTTGAACCCTGAAGAGAGCGAGACGAAAATGTTTGGTTCAAAAACAGTCTTTTTCAAGACTACCTAAATTTAAAAGATGTTTTCGGCGCTTTTTAAATCTGTTTTGAAATTTTAAGACGTCGGGTTAACTAAAATATGTTTTTTTAGCGCCAGGACTGATGTCAAGGGGAAAAAGTACACGAGAAGTAGACAAATGAACGACGCAATTAAAAAAAAAAAAAGTGAATAAAAAAAAAGCCTACGCAAAAAAGAAAACATATTTAACTTTTGATACAGTTAAATAGACGATAGTATTTGGTGAAAGTCTGCCCATTTTAGTGGAGAGCATGCTTTTTTAGATAGAAGCTAAAAAGCTACAACTAAAAATGAGATGACCAGCCCAGTCTGAAACTGTCTACAGGTATTTGCTTGTAATCCACCTGATCAAAAAACTGCGTAAATTTTTTCCTTATCAAAAGTTGGTTTTAACATCTACCGAGTTACCAATTTTTTTAGTTAATTTATGATAAAATAGAAATGGTCCATGTTATGCACCGGTTCAACTTTTAACACTTTCCCATATTTTGAGCTTCATACTACTAAAAAGGACCCCACTGACGCAAGGATCTGTTAAAGTGAGATGCCCCATTCGATAAAATCGATCAAATCGGCTTAAAACCGGCTCTGCCTTCACCAAATTCGGTGCGTTATGTTCTCACATTTTCGATTTATGCGTGCTTAAGGCGTAAGGATTATTGTTGCAAAAAAGGTTCGAAATTATGGAAAAATTGTTATAATACCTGTATAATAACTTACAGTGCTGCATTGGAAGAAATAGCGTTGAATATTATTTATAACTTACAGTGCTACATTGGAAGAAGTAATAAACAGTGAAATAATTACCAATATGTAAACAAGTTTTCGTTCAGGTTTCAAGTTTAGCGGTTGCATGGAGTGGTAATGCTGTTACACCAGTCGTCTAAGCATTTTGAGTTTTAAAAAGACAGACGTTTAAAATTAAAACTAACTTTCCATTTTTATATGCTGTGTAAAAGTTGGTTCAATATTGAGTTGAAAACGAGCCTAAATTTCGAGCTCAATTTGTATTGATTCCGAGAATAAAGTCCAAGTAAACCTTTGTTCGAACTACAACGCCCGAAACTAACATCGAACTTGTATTTAAAATCTAGATAAAAGGGCGAATCGATTTACTACCGATGTTCAGTATTAGTAGACTTTGCGATTAAATTTATCACGAACTTATTTTTGCTCTTTTGCAACAGCATTGCTGTTGGGCGCTATCATTTAATCAGCCGCTGCGTAAATTGTCGCCGAGAGTCGCAGCACGAGTTGTCGCTGAATATTTAGCGCTTCATAAAATATCAAAAACACCGCAGAAGTTTGTGAACCAAAAACTAATTGTCAGATTCATTGTCAATTACGAATTTTTGTTATTTCGCGTTAAAGTTGACACTTTTTTGCATCGTACTGTGTTACACCCTCCTTGATGAACGTAATAACGTCGAAGATACTAAAAAAATAAATTTGTAGACTACTTGTGAGAACAATTCTTTAATGACTGAAAAATAACTTGGGATATGAATTTATTTATTTATATATTTTTGCCAATACCAAGCATTGTTGATGTTGGCCGCATTAATGCCATGGACGTTTTGTTTCTAAAAAATAAACTATTTTGTGTTTCTCATCGAAATAAAATGAAAAGTTTAGTATTTTAGATTCAGATTTAGAATTAAAGAACCATTTTGTTGAAATTGCAATAAACTATTTCATGGAAAAGTAAACTTCAGATCAAAACAAATTATGAGATTGTAACTGATTGTCCTTGCCGCCTGCAATTTATGCTAACCAACTGGAGTTGAAAGTCAGCTTAATAATTCGGACTCAGACCCGGTGCAAATTCAAAAGTAAACCCAAACAGCAATGTTTTTTCCAATATTATACTCAAACTCGATTTGAAATGTATTGCCTGACTTTTATCTCTAAACCTAAATTACACAGGAGTCTTGCATTGTGTTTTATTGTATATTGCCGCGACAATAACCACTGGGTCTTCATTAAAATAAAAATAAAAAAATTGAAAAAACACTGATAACGGTCGTTGTTCAAAATTGATCACGCATTCGTTGCAATGTTGTGTCACAAGTTTGTGTCTTTTATGTTTTTACGAAGCCCATTGTCTGTTCTATAAACTTGATTGAGCCGGGAGTCAAAGCCAGAACTTACGATTTGATAATAGCGAAAAAACATACGGTAAAGTGTATATGCAACAATATGTATTGCGTGGCAAGTTGGTGTTCAGCTTTGTTCTACATCAGCAATATTTGCTTGGTTGTACAAAGCTGAGTACAATACATTCCTTTTTCACAATCTTGCACATTACAACATGCAGCTGATGATGACAGCTGTATTTATGCCGCCGAAACGTCAAGTGACGGTAAAGAGAGTAAATTTAGTTTAATCGCTCGAACAATCGTCAACAATTTAACATCACATTTTACACGATTTGAGTAAATCTGCATTGAGCCGCTAAGCTTATAATAGACGAATAAGTAATCGAATCGCTTGCATGAAGCCGAAGTTTATTGGCTGCTTGGAGATTTATTAAAATCATGTAAAACGTTATGGTTGTTGTCCACTTGGTAAGTGATGTAAGAAGTAACATGACCGTTAAACGGGATAAAACCACAGCAGATATGAGATGTTTTTATTTTTCAATATTATGCTCAAACTCAATTGAAAACGCTTTGCCTGACATTTATCTCTAAACCTAAATTGCAAAGGAATATTGGATGTTGTTGTACTGTATATTATCACGACAAAAAACCACCTGGACCTCATTATAAAAAAGGGATTGAAAAATGACTGATAACGACCGGTGCTCAAAATTGATCACACATTCGTTGCAATTTCGTGTCACAAATTTTGTGCTTTTTATTTTTTCACAAAAATAATTACCGGTATGATGGACTTGCTTAACCCGGGAGCCAAAGCCTGGCCTTACGATCTGGTACTTGCAATAAAAGATACCGGTACCGTAAAGTCTATATATACGTAAGCACAAAATGCATCGCGTGGCGACTTGGTGTTATTATCTTTTATTAAAATTTTTATTTGTGCATACATTCCGTTTTAAATGCAAAAACACGTTTTTCCAACATTAAATTTGAAAAATTAAAAAAAAGCAAAAACGGTCGAGTCGAATCAAAAACTAAAAAATGTTATTCATAACCACTTAGCTTAGCGCTCAGCATGGGGGGTAGGGTAAAGAAGGAAAGAGACGTTTTGGATTTGAATCGCTCGAACTTAAAAAAATCCGTCTTCTGACACTAAGCCACAGCTGTAACAAAGCGCCAAAAAGCAATCTAACACAATTCTGACGCTAAGTTTTATCGCCAAAAATCATGTTTTAGTTTGCTATGATGTTTTTATCACACCACGTTTTGAACTGTAAGCTTTCGCTATTCCTGGATTAAACTCGTTGCTAGTCAAAAAATTGTTCTGAAGATTTGTGTGAGAAATGTAGCTGCAACTGCGATGTAGTTTAGCAGTTTGACAAGTTATTTGGTAAGTTTACAAGCAACTGTTGTTTAGTTATTGCAACAACATAACTCGGAGTATTTTTCAATCCTTGCTGAAGCACATGTTTCCTCTACTGCATATTTGACGACTACTTTGTGAGAGGTGAATGTTATTTTTAATTCGTTGTATTATGCTAAAAGCTATGGCCATTAACGGGATAAGAGCACAACAAATATGACGCGAAAGTAGGTTGAAGGAAGTAATTTTCTTCATTGTTACTAAACGTTTCGACATTATTGGCTCAGCTGTCATCATCATCAGCAATGTTTGCTAAGCTGCACAAAGCTATGCACAATATATTGATTGTTCACAATTTTGCACCATCTAAATCTGATAATGACGGTTGTACAGTGGCGGATTAAGGGGGGGGGGGGGGGGGAGGGGTAACGGGCTGAAGCTCAGGGCCCCACAACATTTAGGGGCCCCACAAACTTACATTTTTCTAAAAGTTTTTTTTGACAAAAATAATTTTCGAATTTTAAAAAAGGTCATCACTTGCAGAAACTACTAAAGTTTTTAAAATTTTGGCGCTGAGGTGTTGGAGCCTCGGGGGTGAATGTGATATGTTGTTAGTTAACTCATTATTAATATTTATGAGCAAAAATCTTCTCAAAGTAAGAATCGCAGTTGTCATCAGCTAACATTATTGCTTTATTGCTTTGTAGATAGCGGACAGCAATTTTTTTCAAAGAAAACTTATCCGCTTTTTGCCGATTCAAACGTCACAATATACAGCAATTTTTTTGAAAGAAAAGTTATCCGCTTTTTGCGGATTCAAACGTCACAACAAACGGTGACACTTAATTGCCACTTGCCAGCAAGAGTGCCAGACTACAGTTGAGGTTATACTAGCAGAAAATGTTTAATGTCCCCGAAGAATGTAGCGTTAAAAATTATTGCACCATTGTACAACGGTAGGCTAGCTACAACATCTAGGCTTCATAACTTTACACTCTTGAACAGACGTGGGCAAACTACGGCCCGCCGGTCCTTTTATTCTGCCTCGCCGGCACTTACACAAACTTAAACTCCCACCGTGAATCGAGCGGAAGACCTTTTTTTTCTCAAAGAGAGCATGGATGGCAGTGATTATCAACAGAATCAGCCTCAACGGTGCAAAATTGGAATAAAAAACGAGATGAAAACCTTTCATTTCGGAGAACACATTCGTACTTGGACCGTGATCTCAAAGAAAAAGTAAATAGTCTTCACCTTGTTTTCCAATCAGCGTACGGTCCGCCGCTTCAACAGTTTTTCCCAATCTGGCCCATCGTGTGAAAAGCTTGCCCACCCCTGCTCTAGCATAAGTGGTAGTCCCAGCTTTAATGTGAAAGAATAAAATCTTTTGCAGAGAGCAGTGGCATAGTATAGTTTGGTTTATATAAATAAGACATAGCTATATTTTAAAACAGGATAAAAACAGTGGCAGCGCTAGCTTCACGCTAGTGATAGGAAAAAACAGCGGCACTGACGCAAGCGAATTTTTAGCATAACGGGTAGCGACGCTAGTGCCCAGCTCTGCCTATACATTAATAATATAATTAATAACTGTTATTAGTTGAACAGTCGCTGTATTTCTTGATTGTTTGAAGTAAAAGATAAAGCCATCTAAGCTTCTGCATTTCCATTGAATCGATTTACTGAATCTTTGTACATCATAAAAGATTACTAGAAATAAAAAACTTTCTTGAATTAATTTTCGGTTTTTATTCTCTATTCACGAGAAAGCGAGTTGTATCGCTATATGACAGATTAGATTATCCTCACTCGCTTGGGAGTTAACTTTTCTGAGGTTCCTCTTCTTGTCTTTTGTTGAATTTGCTGCTTGTTCAAGCCACCAAGCAGCGATAAATATCGTGAAGTACCTTATCCGAGAACACAACGACATGTCGAAGGGAGGAGTTGAACCGCGACCTTTCGATTCATTATGGTCGCCATAAAAACGGCGCTCCAGACCATTCGGTCACGCTGCCGATGTGACTGAGAACGATTATCAATGATTCAACTTTTTTGGTTCGTGCATTGTGTAAGTACTGTACGCGTAAAAACGATTGCAAAATTAAACAAAGGAAAATATAGACCCATGAAACCGATCGGGTAAATCGATGTAATGAAAATGCAGCAATTGTTTTTAACAAAGAATAATATATTTGATCTTACTCAGCAATTAACGTTCCCTCTAAGAGCTTGCTTAGTGTGCGCGGAATGGAAGGCCGTGTGAGCTCAAAAAAAAGGTCTGCGTAGAAAATTTGAAAAAATAGAATAGAAAACGACATTTTGAACCAATACAGGCCTAGTGGTAACTGGTTAGGTGCGTAGCTCTGACTGCCGAGATCACCGCTTCATCAACCTCTTACCTTCCACTTCTTCATTCTCTCCTTTAACCTCATGTGTTCTGTGTATTTTTCATTTAAGCACATAATTAGTGGCGTAGCGAGAAATTTTAAAAGGATAGGGCCATAGTTTCTACATTTTTTCAAGCTTATTTTTTTCTGCAGAACTAATTTGAAGCTAATTGAGAAACCTGAAGAAGGGTCCGGGGGCATGCTTCCCCGGAAAAATTTTCAAAATTTACATGCTGTAATCGCTATTTTACTGCTTTTTGAATAATTTTGAGGCAAATTTTGTTTAATTTTTTTGACCCCAATTTCGAGTGCTTCGCCAAATATGATGCATTTCGTTCGCACATTTTCGATTATGCGTGCTTACAGCGTAAAGCTTATCGCTATCAAAAAAGTTCGAAATTATAAAAAAATTGTATGAATCAAAAACGTTTTTGAAAACGGCTGGTGGAAGGATGCATACCCTTCATCCTACCTCCCGGATCCGCCTTCGCCATAACTACAATAACCATCAAAGGAGTCTGGCGTATTTCAGACACTAGGCACCATTAATTTTGCTCTTTTTTGCTAAAAAGCAGAGTCAAAAGAAGGGAAGGGCATGGCACAATGCTTCCCCCTAAATAGGCTCCAGCACACAACTAACTACCACGTGCCTTGTGCTGATTAGCTGAACCCTTCCCTTGTCAGAACAGTACTTCCACGAAACATCTCCATTTTGTCAGCAACATGCCGTGTTCTTATCACGGGTTTTTAACGGCAATACGTTCTATTATCATTGAGATTGTCAAACGATTATAACATCATTTTTAGTTAAGATTCTCGATTGATTGCTGGCATAGTAGAATTTCATGGTATCACTGCACAATTAACTGATTCCTCCTTGAATTTGTAAAACAATATTGTCAAATCTCAAATGTGGGGCTTGCTTACAATTGAAAGCAAATATTTATAGCTTGTCTTGCTGTCAATACTTCGCAGTGCGCGGCAGAACGAATGTACTGCGCGGGGGTTTTCGGCTAACTGCGCGGCCGCGCAGCTTGGAGGAAACGTAGTTACTCAGTAGGACTCAAAGGCAGTAATTGAGCGTGCTGAACAAAGCACAAGAAGTCTATACTGGTACTGGTCTTTTTACGCTGCTGATCAATATTGGTATTGTTTTGTTTTTTGAGGCTGTGCTTTCGGTTTATTGTTCTTTTCATTTTATATCGTACAAGCTTTCGCTGAACTTGGGAAAGAGGACCCCATTATTAAATTAGCCAAGGGCCCCACGTACTAGTTACGGCAAAAAATTAAATTCAGGCAAAAAATTAAATTCAGGTAGTTACGGCAAAAAATTAAATTCAGGTTGATTTTTATAAGCTCATAAACTGGCAAATTTCTCATTCAAGTCGAAGCATATCGAATGCTTGGAGTTTTACTCAAATCGTGTAAAATGTTATGGTTGTGGTCGATTGTGTGAGCCATTTGTTCCAAATAAGTGGTCGCAAAATGGGTTTGCTTATACTTGCTAGAAAGTAAATTACTGATTAAATAAAAAATGATTTGTTTCATTAAAAAGTTATAGTTGATTGTTTTGATCGAATATAAGCTGATTGTCTGGAACAGCGGTTCTTAACCGGGTGCCATTGGCCCTTCTAGGGAAATACGAGACATTAACCAGGGTTACAAGCGCCTGATTTATTAACCTATTGACGGTAATTAACCGTTTAAAGGCACGTTTACCGATACGCGACATGCGACAACGCGACTAAAATTACACTGTAAGTAAATGTAGAAGAATTTCGCAGGTTTTCGCGTGATCGGTGAACAGTCAAATAAACGAAACAAGGTGCGAAAAATTTTGTCGCATGCCGCGTGTCGCGTTGCCGCGTGTCGCGTATCGGTAAACGCGCCTTAAAACCAGCAGACAACTGCAGCCACTATGAATGAAATACCGACCGAAAATCTTATTGCTAAGCGGGGGGTCACTGGTGTTGAGAGTCACTAGAAAAGACCACAAGCAATAAACAATTGAGAAGCACTGGGTGGACGTTTGAAACCGAGCAGGCGCGCAATGCGAATCGATCAATTACATCTACCGCTGTGTTTTTGATTCACTGCGTTGAAGTTGACTCGACACAGAGTTGAAAGTTGGCATATTTTTAAACTTTGATCCGAACCTGACCCTAACGTGAAACTACAGATCAAATCAAATCCAAAGACGAATGCAAAAATATTTTAAAAGGGACTAAAATCACAAAAACGCTCAACTTGCAGTTTTATGCGTCGAAGAAGTGTCTGAGTAATAATGTAACAATATGGATAACTATTTAGAAAAAATTAATCCTGCTTAACTACCAAAAATTCGCCAGTTAAATCCTATCCCATTTTTAGTTTTAATCCCGAGAAAGCAATTTTTAACTTGAACCTGAACATTGAATCGAATCTAAGTGACAAGCCTGGCTGATATAAAACCCAACTACTTGGAACTTTTACTCATGCAGTATGAATAGACGAAAAGTTCAAGTTTATTAAGAACTCTGTTTCATCCCTGTCAGAGCGTTGTTACCTGGTCCATGCCTCTTAGAATCAAAACCATTTCTGTATTATGAAAATCAGTAAATTAAAAAGTCGGTTTTTAGCAAAAACTTTAACGTTTTCACGTATAAATGGCGTTGTAACTAATTCGATTTGCGTTGCTGTGCGTTTTCATAATTCGACTTGCGTTGCTGCAGTGTTAGAAAAAATAGTCGATTTCGCTGTAATAAAATTTAATTTAATTTTTGTCGTTTTCATGAAAATATTACGTAAATTTTGTTCATCAAGTTAAGTAGACACTCAGCAATATGGCGATGTCACATCTTCAGTTTCGTAGAAAACTTGGAACGTTACTGGAATACTTCGCAGCGGTGGCGAACCGCTGCCGATTTGACGGCTTGGCAATGAAACCCCAGATCTATCGCACCGATAGCGTGTGTGCTTAAACGCACTCAACAACTAAACTGACGGCCGGATTCACTACGAAGAAAATTTGCATGAAAAGTTTTCACTCTACAAAGTTTTACAGAAGAGAAATATGACATTACTAATTCATGAATTCAGTGCGCATTCGGTTTGCAAAAGAGGTAATATTTGGTTAATAGGTATGCTTTTTTGCCGTTTCTTCCGCTTTCACGTTTACGGTTTTATTCTTCACTAACATGTGTTGTCCTATAGGCCCGTAAGAGTAACAGCAGGCTGATTAATTCAAAAAGTATTAAATTAACGAACTGGTATTGCATTTTAAGCTCTAACGTGCCTCAAATAATTGTGTTTCTGTTTTGTTTATAAATGCCATTGTGTATTTTGATGCTCTAAGTTTCGAACCGCGTACTTTATATCAAACTAACTTACACGATAAAATCACGTGCTCAATCGAACAATTTCTGGCCAACAAATTTGCTCGCTATATTTGTAAATTGTTTGGCAATTATTTGAAGAATATTGCAAAAAATGAAGCTGCAATATCACTGTTCTACTACAAGTTTTGAAAAAATGCGTTTTTCAAATCATATGCTCAGTTGAGATGGTGAGTAATTCCTCTTAAAATGAACTGCTAAGTTGACAAGTTTTGCAAAACAGTAGAATTGATCACTTTGTCAAAACAAAACCTCAAGAGAGTAATAATTTTCCTTTTTGTTTTTGTTTAGAATTTCCTTAACTCTTGGTGAGTGATGATTGTTAGTAATAACTTACGGTGTTATATTAAAAGGAATAGTGGATAATAAATTTTAACTTTAACAGCCGCATGGATCAGTGTCTTTACAGAAACAGACGATAAGAATACGCATCGAGTGGCAACATGATGTAATTAGTTAGCTGCTGCTTGGAAATTACTCTAGTTGTGTATGAAGTTATGATTGTTGTCGTTTATGCGAGTAATTTGTTCCACATAAGTTAAAAGTTCATTATTGTTCCCTCCTCCCTCTTTTGACTTTGCATTTTATAAAAAAAAAGAACAATTGTTGCGGAGTGTTTGAAATATATCAGACTCTCTTGATGGTTTTTGCAAGTTATGCCCCCACCCCTTCAAAATTTCTCGCTACCTCTCTGGGTCAAAACAGAGAAATCCTACATTTTGTGGCTGTTTGTTGACACATAAAGTTCCTGTCAGTAGTTTACGGACAGTTTTTCAAATTTTTCTAAAAACAAGTCAAATGTTAACACCAAGAGCAAAAAGGTGTACGGTGGGCTATTGAAGCTCTAAATACGGTAACAGCTTTCGATGCGTGGTAGATTCGGAGCTGACTGAGTGCAAAGCATTGACTTCTGGATTACAGCTGTGCGAGTTTGTCAGTGTCCGCCTCACAACTCTCGAAACGAGTTTTTAAATCAAAAAAAACCGAAAAAATATATAATGCACGTGTAAACAAATAAAATGCTGATGATGGTTTGTGGAAGTTTTTTTTGTTTCAGTTGAGAGTTTAACCTTTTAGTGCTGGGCATTGTGCAAAGCACTCATAAAATGCCAAGATTTAACAAAAAACGAAAACGACTTTTTGATGCCAAACAAAATTATTGCTCTAAGCAAACTTACCAAGCGTAAGTTAAATTTTTGGTTATTTGCTCTAAAATGCAAAATATCCAAAAATTACGGACGACATGCGAAATACAAAACAAAACAATGATAAAATTTGTTCTTCGTAGACAAAATGTCGACAAATATGCCATGTATTTTAACTCAACGAGAGAAAGTTATAGACTAGGTAGTTGAGCTCTAAAGGTAGAAATGCTGGAGTCTTGATTCTGAGTCATGACTGGCTTGGTTAATATGATATGTTGAATTGAAAATAAGGGCTCGACTTGCAAGATAACAAGTTGAATCTAAAGGAATAAAGTGAAAAAGTCGTGTTTTTTGCTACTTTTACCGCTTTGGCGTTGAATTTTACTGTTATACCACAATATGTTGTTCGATATGTTGATATTTATCGCAAATAACGGTAAAAGTAAAAAGTAAATGAGGTCACATTACATCTTAAACAGTACAATAATGCATCGTGTGATAACTTAGCATGGAATGTTTAATTGATCAAATTTGCGAGTTGTGGCTGAAATTATTTGGCACTTGGTAAATCATCGCCAGTGACATGACTCAGCAATATCGCGCGCAGGTTACAGATCCTGCGTGACGGGTTCGATTCACGGCTGGAGCCGATCGCATTTGACATTCTGCATATACCCGGTGGCTGCTGACTCAAAGAGTGCGAACTGTTGAAGTTTTAGTTCAATATAACTTGAAAGGAACCTTAATTATCTATTTTATTCAACGAAAGTATCGCAGAAGCTTATAAACCAAATAACAAATTGCCAGATTCAATGTCAATAATGTAATCTTGTTTCCCGAGTAATAATTGAGACATTTTTAGTGACATTGTTCTTAGTAATGAACGTAGTTTGAAGGTAATTGTTGTGTATATTACTTCCTGTGTTTCTGTTAATGTGTTCTTGTGTTCATAGTTAATCAACTTAGCACATCACATCGTACTTCTTTGCATACTGAAAATGAAATGTTGTTGTGTGGTTTTACAGCGCTTTATAACTATTAAGATCCTTTAGCGCCCGAACTAAGTTTTGTCATGAATTCACTGACATATTTTTATTCTCTGTTCATTTCATCCTCCGCGCTACACTTAATAGCTGAGCGTTTAAGCAAGTGCAACAACAGATACCAGTTTTAAAGTCATTGGTTTGACCCGACTGAGAATAGAACCCAGTCTCCCAGCTTCCAAGGCGAACGCTACTTTGCAAGCTGCAATCTTTCCCTGCTGACTACTGCAGAGCTAATTTGCTCGAGACATTTACTTCTCTTCATTGACTAGTAATTGTTTCCACGCCTTGCAAGAGGTTATTGATTAATTACGTGCTGTTCTGCGTTAAACTACAGCACCTTTTCCGTGTAGCGCCATGACCTAGTGGTTAGAGCGTTCGCCTTGGAAGCTAGTAGAGTGGGTTCTATTCTCAGTCGGGTCAAACCAATGACTTTAAAACTGGTATCTGCTGTTGCACTTGCTAAACGCTCAGTTATTAAGTGTAGCGCGGAGGATGAAATGAACAGAGAATAAAATACGTCAGTGAATTCTTGGCAAAACTTAGTTCGGGCGCTAAAGGACCTCAGTAATTATAAAGCGCCGTAAAACCACACAACATTTCATTTCATTTGTGCTTTACTACTATTGCAGTTATCATCTACTGTGACAACGTATTTTTGTTTGATCAATTGAAAATTAATCAACAATTGACCTTACAGTTATTTTCAACGTGTTTTTTTTCGAAGTGCTGTGTAACCGTTAAAATTAAAACTAGCAGTTGCAGACAGTGTTTTTTTAAAGTTTGGCTGGAGTAACCATCGAGCAATGTTAAAAATCCGCCTACTTTGAAATTTGTATATGAAACTGCAATTAACAACTGTTTCCACAAAAATTTGGAGATTTCGAAAAACGATTATCTGTTGGATAAGATCGCTTAAGTCGGAAATCGAAACCAGAACTTACGATTTGGTAAAGCAATAAAATTTATGTAAAGTTTATGCGTAACACAATGCATCGCGTGGCAACTTGGTGTTATTATTTCGAAAGATTCATGCTTGTGCGTGTATTCTGTTTATTAGGTTCAATTTAAAAGTTTACCTGATGCTCGGCTTAGTAATTCGAGTGTTGGATTTGCAGTGATGAGATTGGGTTCACTACTAGGACGAGTCATATCAAAGACTGAGGAAATGGTATTGTAGCTATACCCAGTGATGGGCACGATACTCTATATTTGCGTTAAGCGATACCGATACGCGATACATTGAAGTTGGGCTAAAGCGATACCGATACGCGATACTTTAAAACACTGCAATAGCGATAACG
Organism: Trididemnum miniatum; assembly: GCA_964006365.1. Taxonomy (NCBI): domain Eukaryota; kingdom Metazoa; phylum Chordata; class Ascidiacea; order Aplousobranchia; family Didemnidae; genus Trididemnum; species Trididemnum miniatum. The sequence goes on along the minus strand of OZ023242.1, from coordinate 20,211,612 downwards.
ATACGCGATGCAATATCGCCGGTACTTGCATCTCGATACATTTTTGTAACGAGTTGTACTTGCGAAGTTTAACATCATACTGCAGTAGTAATTTTTTCTCAGTAACCTTTACTTTTCTGTCAGAAGCTTATTTTTTTCCGATACAGTATTCCTGTTATGAACAACATAGCAATGTGAGGGGTATTGCAAAATATATCTTAATGGGTCGCGAAAAGCAGTGTTCCCTCTAGATATAGAAATTTAAAAAAAATGTTGACATCTAACAACAAAATTTGGACAAAAATGCTAGCTAATTTTAAAAACTTTGGGTGGCCTATCTAAGCTGATCAAAGACCTTTTTTTGTTTTTTTTTTTACTTTTTTAAGGAACAATTAAAGACCTTTTTTTTGAGAATCGGACAAAAAAGTGGCTCGTCGTAAGTTGTGGTTATAAAAAGTGAGTTGCCACTCTGAGAAGTTTAGGAATCACTGCTCTATCCGTTTTGTTACTTTTTTTCAGTGCAAACAGCCTAGCCGTACTACCCCTACCTCACCTTCACCATTCACCTACTGACTTATATTTCTTTGTACTTTTCTATTTTGGCCACAGATATTGACTTAAAAAAGAAGTTTTAGCACTCTGAACCTCCGTTTCACTTTCAATACTCTAAAAGCAGCTTTTTTTCCTAAAATCAAAAAAGTTCAGTATCTGTACCGCATGCTAAAACTAAGTTCTTTGATTTTGAAATTGTAACATACGGTTTTATGGCAACCAACTTTTATCACGTCGCTATAAAATAGTCGAAACTATTCATGCGGCAGAGCAAAAACAACGCGCGGAAAATTTAAAATTGGGAAAGTTAAGAAATACTTCGACGGCTACTAATGCTGTATCGGCGATACGTAAAATATGAGTTAAGCCAGGGATATTCAACCTTTTTTGCACAATCGCTCCTTTTTGGAAAATGTGGGACGAAATCGCTCCCTGATTTGATGTATTTTTCCACTAAAACCTAGTGAAGAGCAAAAAAAAAGGTTTTCACCAGTGGCGCACCCAGGATTTGGCAAAGAGGGGGGCCACAACCGGACGTGTGGGGGTGAAACCCCCAGCCACCGGAGGCCAAGGGGGTCTGGGGGCGTAGCTCCCAGCCGCCAATAAATTTTTACACTTTTCACATCAAAAAAAATAGTCATTTTAAAATACTTTTTCTCCGAAAAAGGGCATGCAGTGAGCGCAGTTACTATGGACAAAGCAAAAATGTTTTCGCAGTTTATGTCTAAAAGCAGAAGCTTGGCTAAAATAAGTGAAATGAGGCTGCAACCATTATTAATTTGAGAAATTATAGACTGAAAGTTAGGTTTTAGCACCTTATTACAGGAACCAAAGAGGGGGATGTGGCACCGTGCCTCATCTCTGCGTGCACCTCTGGTCTTCACGTCCGCAGAGCTCCATTTTTCATTAAAAGCAGGTGAAGAGCATCCACAGAGCTTTTTTCGGAAGATTATTGCATAATATGTTGTTGCGTGTTGGCAATTCTAAACTCGCCCCCCTCACAAGCAAAATCGCCCCCCGATTTCAACAATTGTTACAATCGCCCCTATAAAAGCCAAAATCGCCCCCTGGGGGGCGATATCGCCCCCGTTGAAGAACCATGAGTTAAGCGATGCCGATACACGATACTTTCAAAAGTAGCTGAAGCGATGCCGATATCGGTACAAAAGTATCGCGCGATACGTATCGCCGATACATGTATTTTGATACTGCCCATCTCTGGCTATAATCAGAGTAGCGTCCAACATTAAGATTCGGGTAAAGATTGATAAAGACATCGTAAATTCAAATAATTCCAACTGAAAACAAGTCAGTCCTAGCGCTACAAACCGGGGGCGTTTACGGGAGTATGGCATTGTGACATGCCTCCCCCCTTCTGATTCCGCCTTTCAGTGATAAGAAAAAATCATTGTTGAGTGACTGACTTATGTCAGGATATTTTGATGGGTTTATTAGTATTATGCTCCTCCCCCTTTTCAAATTTCTCGCTACGCCGCTGGCTGCAAAATCTCAGCTGTTGAAAATCACCAATACAAGCACAGATCTTGAGCTAATTATTTTGTAGCTAAAAACCATGCTTCTGTTTCCACATGTTATTAAAATGACGTTTTTATAACAGCAAGTTTAGAACCGTAAACTTTAAATTGAACCGTTCGAAGCAATGATATATCATATGGAGGCATGCGTTTTTTTGCAAGTAGCATCGTCTTAATTTGCTCGATAATTGTCTTGTGTTTGTTACCAAATTTCAATGTCAAAACTTGTTCACCATTACATGATTAAAATTGTTGTCAGAAATGGCATTTAGCTGGAACGAGTTGTGTGGAGAATGAAGCTACAACTGCGATGTAGTTAAAAAGTTTGACAAGTTATTTGGTTTGTTTACAAGCAATTGTGGTTTAGTCATTGGAATTTGTTCATTGTACAAAAAAAAAAAAAATTATGGCCATTAACTGGATAAGAGCACAACAGATATGAGATGAAAATAGTTAGACGAAAATTACTTTTTTCATCGTTGCTAGGTCATCATCATCATATCTTATCGCGCCACCAAGTTAACCAAGTCCGTGCAGCATCAGTAGCGTCTCTGAGGTCTTCATCGATGCAGGTTGGTCCACAAGGGCACTGCATCAAATGTTGCATTGTGTGTACAGCAGTACCACATTGGCATTTTGAGTTGTCAGCACATCCCCATTTCTTCATATTGTCACCAGTTCTACCAACTTTAGTACGTGCTCTGTTGAGTGCAACCCATAAGTTTCGTTGGAGTGATGACCAATGCAAAACCTGACCACTACGCAAAACCTGACCAATCGTTGCTAGGTGTTTCGACACCATAAGTTCAGCTGTCATCATAACTAGCAATGTTCGTTAGGTTGTACAAAGCTATATACCGTGGCGACTCAACTGGCGGACCGCGGTCCAAATCCGGACATTCTTAATTCTGAAGCTGGACCCCAATAAAGTTCTAGCGTATCAAATATTCACCAAAAGATAACATGATAAAGCTCTATCATAAATACAACAGAATAAACTTCAAAAATGCGCGTGGCTTTTATTTGTTCTTTTGTAACCTTGTACGTGGGTGCGATCGAAGGTTTATGGGTTATACATTCATTAATTGAGATAGAATTTTAACTAAAATTGGTAGGTTAGCGTTTTGGTAGTGGTTAAGGATAACATTATTGTTGTGGCAGGTCTTGGGTTCGATTACCGGGCTAGTTACATCGGACACAGTTATTCTGTCCACATGTCCATTGTCCAATTATAGTGAGCTTTAGGCCCACGGCTCTTGGTACTAGTTTCTGCATCATACTCAATTTTTTGACGTCATAATCACTTTTTTTACCTATGATGTCAAGAAACTGATTATGATGCAGAAACTAAACCCAAAGACAACCAGCCCAAAGCCCATTAAAATTGGACATGTGGACAGGGTCCGTGTCGCCATCAGCTCGCCACCGCTGCGATGTTTTTACGGAGCTGTATTACCCAGGCGCTGGGCCGCAGATATTGGCCCCAGCACTTGTTTCACGCTTCGACGTAATACCCCTGGTATCATGAAGATTTAATTTTGATCAAAACCTTATTTTACATCGCGTCAAGAAAAGCGGCTGTAGACACTTTTCATTGTAGTATTTTAAAGAAGTAATGAATCGCAATGGAAGATAGCAAGTAAAAAGATAACGATAAATGCGATGGAGAGCGTCTAAGGGAGTATGAGAATTTTAAAATTCAGTACCAGATAAAAGGAAATGAGGAATGTTAAGATAGAGAATGAAGTTAGTTAGAGGAAAACGGAGAAAGTTAGAGCTGAGGAGGAGATGAAGACCAGCGCTTTCGGCAAATTGTTAAAAAGAAAAAAGGACAATGTTTTTCAGTAAAGATGGATATGAACTCGGGTCATCATGCCACATCCCAAAAAGCGACTAACTGTGATACTATTCAATCCATAAAAAGTGAAAAAACAAGAAATCGTTTTCTTTTTTCAAAATCACATCTTATTGTCCAGATGATATTACGCCGAAGCGCGCACCCAGTTCGTATGGCGAGGCCCATCTCTGCGGCGTAGCGCCTGGGCAACACACCTTTGAACTCCGAAGAAACATCGCAGCGGTGGCAAGCCGATGACTTTACCCTCTCCACTTGTTGAGTTTCAGTGGTTCCAAAAGCCCATGAGCTCTCTGAATCACGATTGAAATTATGATGTCATAATCACTTGTTTTAATTGTGACATCACAAATGACTATGAATCAAGAAATGATTATGATGCAGCAAGCCCGTCGGCCCTTAAAACCACTTAAACTGGCCAAGGACGTGTGGACAGCGTAACTATGTCGAGCATATTATAGCATGCAGCTGATTAGTGTTTCTTCCCGGGAAGTTTGGGGTTTTAAAATTCTTCGTTTCCCGGGAAATTTATGTCGGGATCCCGGAAAATTTTTTTACATTAGAAAGGATTTCAGTGGCACTGATATCCACTGTTCCGACATAAAAAATGCGTTACCGCAAATTGGAATTTTTTTTGCGTACTAAAAATTATTTTTCAAAATTCGCAAAAACTTTTAAGACAAAATGCTTGTGAAATCAAATTTTTTTCCTCAATTTGTCGAGAAAATTGAAAAACTCGAACTAAGTTTGTCAAAATAACAAAACAAAATGCTAAAAATTAGATCTGAAATGCTGAAAACCAGAAAAAAGGCAAAACAATCCAGCCAGTTGAATTTTCCGAATCTCGGAAATTCGGAGGATTTTATCCCGAGAATTTCGCAAAATTCCCGGAATTTTTTTTGAAAATTTTCCGTTTTTCGGGAAGTTGAAAATCCGGGAGAAAGGGAAATCATGCAGCTGATGATGACAGGTGCATTTATGTTGTCAAAACGTCACGTAACGGCAAAAAATTAAATTCAGGTTGATTTTTGCAAGCTCATAAGCTATATATTTAAAAACACAAAGTAAAAAATTAAAAACCTCTACAGGCTGTTTCACCTCAGCGGATCATCAGGAGGTATCTAAATTAGGGTTTAAAGTTAGCCTGGTAGTGAATAACTGATAGTAAAATTGATAAACTACGCTTACTACACTAAAAACCTCACGTGAACCATAGAAGGAGGGTAGTCTCCGCTGCGAACAGCTCAGTGCTCCAGCGAGCTAGTCACAAGCTAGTCTAGGAACATTCGAAGAAAATAAAAGCGTGGCCGGAATACGGTGCTATAGTAGAAAGGCAGATAGTGCGATGTTAAATGTTAGTGTAGTAAGCGTAGTTTGTCAATTTTACTATCAGTTATTCACTACCAGGTAACTTTAAACCCTAATTTAGATACCTCCTGATGATCCGCTGAGGTGAAACAGTCTGTAGAGGTTTTTACTTTTTTACTTTGTGTTTTTAAATAAATATATATGCTCTGACCTTGGTCATTGAGCCCTTTTTTCACTGGAAGCAACCATTTCCCGTAATTTTATAAGCTCATAAGCTATTAAGTTATTACATTAAAGTCTACGTTCAGCGGCTGCATGGAGTTTTGTTCAAATCGTGTAAAATGTTTTCAGTTGTCGATTGTGTGAGCAATTTGCTGCAAACGAGTGGTCGCAAAATAGCTTTGTTTATACACAGAGCCCATGAGAAGGGGGTTAGGGGGAGGAGGGGGAGCAAATCAACCCGGGGACCATGCTGTTTTAAGGACCCATTAGCATTTGCCATTTGAGCTCAATATACTTCAAATGATCAAATTTATGGAGCGCATGAGCCCCCAACATAAGTTATCATGCTGTTCTAGAGGCCAATTAGCCCACATCTTACGAGACACAGCAAAAATTTTAAAAATTATAACTGTATTAATTGAGCTTAAAATACGTCCAAAATATTAGTTAATATTGGTCAGCATAAAAGCATTTACACTAGCAGCAATTTTTACGCAAGAAATTACAATTACTAATTCGTGAATTAACTATGAGCTCGATTTGCAAAATATTGAAATAGTAAAAATTGGGTGAAGAGCTATACTTTTTTGCAGTTCCTCTTTTTCTGCGTTAGTTCTACTGTTCACCAAGACAAGATATGCTATTTTGTTTTTCCTTTCGAAATACTGTAAAACGGGAAGTGTAGCATTTTAAACTCAGATTCAGAGTGAAAGAACCATTTTGTTGAAATTGCAATCAACCATTTCATGAAAAAGTAATCTTAAAACTTTAAATCAGAACAAAACTACGAGATTGTAACTGTTTGTTTTTGCCGCCGGTACTTTATGCTAACCAAATAGAGTTGAAATCCAGCCTGATAATTTGGACTCAAGCCAGGTCCAAATCCAAAAGTAAACCCAAACAGCAATTTTTTTTCAATAAGTTATTATACCCAATTTCAATTCGAAATGCATCGCCTGACTTTTATCACTAAACCTAATTTGCACGAGAATCTTGCGTTTTGTTTTACTGTACATTGCCACAATAATCACCGGGTCCTAATTAAAATGAAAATGAAAAAATCGAAAAATAACTGATAACGGCCGTTGCTCAAAACTGATCACGCATTCGTTGCAAGTTTGTGTCACAAGTTGGTGCTTTTATTTTTTTGACGAAACACATTATTTGTTGAATAAACTCGACAGAGCCAGGAGTCAAAGCCAGAACTTACGATTTGGTGATACCAATAAAGCATGCTGTTAAGTTTATACGTAACCATGCATTGCATGGCAACTTGGTGTTCAGTTTTGTTTAATAATTATCATTATTGTTATGCGAAATTGTGTAATGTACAAAGTTGTAGTAGCTACAAGGCCTGTGTTACTTTTTTTATTATCTTGCGCATTATATCGTTGATAAATTTTGCGCATGCGCTCGCTGGTTAATGTATCGTAGACCCCTGGCGGGGCAATGGCCCCCGGTTGAGTACCCCTGATTTAAGCGGTAGTAGTTGGAATGAAATTAATGGGGAAATATTGTGATTAAATGGCAAAAAGTGTTCAAATTATTGTCGACATGCACTGCTGCAGCGTTGGGAAAAGTAGTCAATTTTGCTACAATAAAATTGAACTGGATTTTTGTCGTTTTCATGATAATATAACGTAAATTTTGCACGTCAAGTTAGGTCAGCTACAAAACCATATGGCGATGTCACACCAACAATTTCGTAAAAAATTTGGTACATTACTGAAATAAGTATGACAACATCGACCAAAAATAAAGTGATGAATCGTAAGAAAACTCAACTCTGCGATGAATTGTCGTCGTGAGTTTGTCGCAGCACAAACTGTCGCTGATCAATTAAAATTTCGCAATATATCAAAAACATCGCGATAGTTTAGGAATTGTTGTAATTATATCAATGAAAGTAAGATAGTATTTCTGCCCAGTATATTTTGAATTGCATTGTAGTGTGAAGTATCCAATGGACGAGCAAAAGTTCTTAACAAACTAGCATTTACGCGGTCTTAACCATCCATTAATTATACATTATTATTTTAGCCTTGCCGGAACGCATTTACCTCTTGCATCCCAAAATATCAAAACCGAATTTTTTGTCACTTATAAAGTTGCAAGATATTGAGTAAAAAAAATTCAATGATTAAAAGACTTCCAAATCATCATTTTTTGATGGCTGTACCTTGGATCTTTATGGTACTAAAATGACCTTCTTGCCGAAATTGTTTTTGTCAATTTCAGAACCCATAGTTGCATAATTGCAAAAAATTTTAGTTCACTCTCATAGCTCGTTTAGTTGATGAAGCATTTGAAAAAAATATCTGGTTTTCTTGCTTTTTATTTAACTTTTTTGTGTCTCTATATGTCATGTCATATTGGTTTCATAAATGGTACAAGCATTAAGAATAACAGCAAAGGTTTGCTAAAAATAGCACAAAAAATTTTCCTTTTTAAAAGTTTCACGACGATAAGGTATGGGCTACTGCCATTAATTCGTGAATTAAGCATGCGTTCAATTTGCAAAAAAGTTGAAATTAGGTGAAAATTATGCTTTTTTTCTAGTTCCTCCGTTTTTGCGTTAGTTTTAACAGGCCTATAAAATTAGGTTGATTAATTCAAAAAATAATAAATTAATCAACCGATGCTTTATCTTCAACATTATGTGCCGCCAGTCATTGTGTTTTTCTTTATAAACGGCGCTTTGTTTTAATGCACCAAATTTTAAACCGAGGTCCATGAATCGAACCGAATTAAACGATAAAATTACGTGCTCAGATGAACAATTCCTTTCTCCAAATTTGCTCGCTGGTTTGCAAGATGTTATTTGGATAAATTGCAAAAATTAAGCTACAATTTCATTGCTCAAGTTTAAATTCTGATAAAACGCGTTTCATAAATCATCTGCTCGGCTGAGATTGAAAGGAATTGCTCTAAATTATAGCGCTACTCAAACTTTTTAATATAGTATACCGGCAACCGGCAGTGCACTTTCTGTCATTCGACGCACCAGTCATGTACTTTATACGAAAAAAGAATAGACAAATCGGCTCAGTGTCGCCAACGGCTCGCGACTTTTGCGAAGTTTCTTCGGAGCTGTGTTGCCCGGGCACTTTGCCGAGGAGATGGGGCCGGCCACTCGTTATACACTTCGGCGCATTTCCACCGAGTAGAATGAAGATTTGATTTTGACCGTACAATAAACTAAGTCGAAATTGCTTTTATTTTAATCCCTTTAATGAAATGCCATAGTCACGAAAACCTAAAAAAGTGTGTGAAATTAGTAATTACGTTCAGAACGAAAAGCGCTCTGATCGCTGTGAGAAAACATGCTGATCAATGTAAAATAGTGCTTGGCATACAGATTTTCTAACTGACCACGAACCGGCAATCAACTGCTTGCGCACCGGTACGCATACCACAGTTCGTGTAGCACCGATCTGAATTAATTATTTACGTTAAAAAGCTTTGCAAAATAGTAGATTTGATTTGGTTTTTTCGCGATTACGAAAAATAATAATACAGTTCATGAGAAACTAATCAAAAAATTGTGTCTCATCGTAGAAGATGCGAAAGACCACAACAGCGAGAAACACTAAGGGTCGTCGGCTCAGCACCGGTGAAATAAAGCACTTTGTCAAAACAAAATCACTGGAGATCATCTTTCCTTTTTCTGTTCGGAATTTTCTGAACTGTGTAATAGGCAACTATTTGTTAAGTAATGAATACTATTAATAACTTACAGTGCCATAATAAATGGACTAATGAGTATTAAATGAACAATCAAGGTTTGGACCGAAGTCCATCCAGTCTAACTACAAGGCTAAGAGAGTGATTCAAGTTTCTGTATCAATATAAAGAATTTTACTTGATGATTTTATTTTGAATCAAACCCACCAAGATTTTAGGCTAAATTAAACGTAATCAGACAAATCTGATTACGAGTGGGATTCGAACCCACGCCAGCAATGACCAGTGACGTACCACCAGCCCAATGATTGCGGCGAGTCTTTACCGGATACGCGGCCTTAACCATTCGATCATTGTAATGTGATGAGTTCGAATCCCACTCGCGATCAGATTTTTCCGATTGCGCTTAATTTAGCCTAAGATCTTGATGGTTTTGATTCAAGTTAAATTCATTCAGTGAAATTCTTTTTAATGAGTATTAAAATAAGTAGGCCTGTGTTTTCACTCGAGTTTCTAGCATATCGGTTGCATCAGGGGTGTGCAACAGGCGGCCCGCAGGCCACTACCCGGCCCGTCAAGCCATTTCATGTGGCCTCATCAGCACTCTCAATTTTCCCCATCAAAGCATAGAATCATAACCCGACAGTTTAATTAGAGTGAAGATTTACGCTTCGTGTGTCTTTTTCTTAGCTCAGCGCAGTAATTTGATTATGATTGTACATGAGGTAAGCATTCTTTCGCTCTGTGGTTCAGACTGGTTCACTTATCAGCTGTGTCTGGAAAATTTACGTTAGATACAATGTGCTACTCGCAAGAGGAAGGAAGTGATGTTAGCCGCCATTGTTTTTTCAGTTCATTTGTTATTTGTGCTTTGTTTCAGATGGCCGACACAACGTGTGTCTCTGTATACTCGGGTTTGATTCCAAGTCCAATCAAATCAGAGACTTTAATATAGGTTGTCACAGCTTCCTGCTTGATACTTAGCAATAAATGGACAGTGTGAAGAACAAGCCGGCAAGTTTACTTGTGTCGTTGAAAAAAGTTAAAAACGGGTTGCTACAACCTCTGTCAAAGCTGATGTTAACAAACTAATCAAGAACATTTATTTTAAAAGTCCCGCTAAAATTTAACACAAATAATAACAAATTTTTGGTGTGGCCCACCTGGATTTCCAAGTTGTTTATATGGCCCACCGACAAGTAATCTTGCACACACCTGGGTTGCGTGGATGGTAATGCTGTTACACCACTCGTCTGCGTGTTTTGACTTTTAAAGAAGTGTTTAAAATTAAAGCAAACTTTACATTTCAATACGCTGTGCATAAGTTGGTTCAATATTGAGTTGAAAACAAGCCAATTTTGGGGTGCAATTTGTGGTGATCCCGAAAATAATGTCCAACCCAACGCAAACCCTACATTTGATTTCGAATAAGTGAGTTTGTTCGAACTAAAGCCTGCAACTAGCATTAAGCCTGTAATTATTAGTAAAATCTAAATAAAGACCAAACTTATTGACTAAAGATGTTCAGTATTAACTGACTGTGCGGTTAAATTTATCATAGAATTTAATTTGTTCTGTTGTAAAAACATTGCTCTTTGGCGCCGCATGTTTCATTATATAGTTAACCTCGGCGTCCATCCGGCGATATATTGTCGCCGTGACAGTTTATCGCAACGCGAGTTGCCGCTAATTATTCGGCGCTTCATAAAATATCAAAAACACCGCAGAAGTTTATAAACCAAAAACTAATTGTCAGTTGCGAAATTTTGCTTCCCGCGTAAAAGTTGACACGGCTTTAGTGCAATATTGTGTTGTATCCTCATACTTAAACGTAGTTACGTGAAAAAAAGAAAATTCGTAAACTACTCGTACAAACAATGCTTCAATGACTTGAAAATAACCTGGGATATGAATATATTTATTTATATATATTTCTGTCAATCAAAAAAATCAAATCTTTATTATACTCGCTGCAGAGATGGAAACCGGTCGGGTCGACCGGCACCGGTCAGGTCGATATTCTTTGACCGGCCGGTCAAGCCGGTTAAAAAACCGGTCAAATTCTCCTTTTTTGCAACTAAAATACACATAAACATCAACCAAAATATACATAGAAATATGCGTGTTTCAAATAGTTTATGAAAAACAAATCTCACCTTCTCAACACAAAAGTTTGTTTTCTGTTTATTTTCATTCATGTACTCGTTTTGTTGAATGAAATTTTTACATGGTTAATACATCTAATGACTAAGTTAGGGTAAACTACAGTTTGTCATTAGGTTTAATAAACACTGAACAAAAAAACTTCAGCAAAAGAAAACGGTCGACCAGGCCGGTCTGATTTTGAATTTTACTGGTCGGATCGGGTCGAAAAAATCCTGACCGGTTCCGTCTCCGCTGTGTATTGTCGCAGCCATTTCGGAACATGCTGCTTGATACGGTTTTGACTTCATTGGGATGTTCTTTCTGCGTACCGACTGTCACAGTGGCACTTATAGTCATACATGACGGAACTCTTTTGAATGGCAGGTTGAACATCTTTCCGACTTGCAGGTAGCGTTTGTCTGGAGTGACAATGGGCTCACCGCTTTGGCCAACATCTTTGTTGAATATTATGAAGAAAAGCTATTTTTTAAAATACGCAAACCTGCCGTGTATTTCAAATAATTTATGTTTGATGTCACTTTTGTCATCTTTCAAAATGAAAAAGAGTCGGAGGAATTTTTAATGAGACTAAACAGACTACATCCTTCTCTCCAGTTTACTTTTGAGAAAGAGAAGAACAACTTTTCCATTCCTCGACGTCCACGTAAAACACATTAAGATCAGCTATGAAACCAAAGTTTTCGGCAAACCTACTGTACATTCACTGGCCAAAACCTACGCTGGGAATCCTTTACGCCTAAAGCCAGTTTAGTGTCGACGCTTGTTCGACATCGTGGCTTGTGGATCTGCTCCAAAAGCAAACTGAAAGAAGAAATTAACCTTGACGCGATTACCCACTGACGTGTGGGTCAGCGACATGGCCTAGCGGTACCGCGCGCAGGTGACAGATCCTACGTGACGGGTTCGATTCGCGGCTGGAGCCGATCGCATTTGACATATTTAACGGGTGGCTGCTGACTCGAAGAGCGCAAACTCACTTCGCAGTCTCCCTCAATTACCGTTGAATTTTCTGTTCAATATAATTTGAAAAAAAAAATAACCTCACGAGAAGCTTCGGGGACAAACATTTTTTTTCAAAGCTACGCAAAATATTAGGCTATGACACAGCGTTTCTTGAAGCCTGAAACAACCAACGTTTGCTGCTGCTTGACTAAAAGACCTCTGATCCCTTCGCAGCTGCCCGTTGCTGAATTGTGCGTACCGTATTTTCTTAAAAAGAAGCCGCCCTTGAATAAAAGTCGCTTTCGAATAGAAACCGCACGATTTAAAAAAAAAAACAATAGAAGCTGCCCTTGAATAGAAGCCGCACCGGTCAAAAGCGTTACTTTAGTGATACAAGAAAATATTGGGCTGTTGGCATTTGTCCCTACCACCAAAATGGTTCACGCTTTGCAGTAAGTAAAAACCATTTGATAAAAGAAAATAAAAATATGTCAGTGACAAAACTAAAATTCAAACTATTATGTAAAAGGTGTATACACGATAAACATTAGGCTTAGTTATTTTAACTCATAACACCACGTTTACTGTAACGAACGTTTAGGGGGGAAATCGTCCTCACTTTGAATCTGTGCCTGCTGTGACGTCTAAAATATACACACATAAATTCATCATGACATAGTTTATGGAAAAAATTTTAAAGTGAGTAGATCAGGCATTTAGAGTAATTGTAAAGAGGTTGAACTTTGCCTTTGAGCAGATATGCGTATAAAAAAAACTGTTTGAGAGAAACGACAAGTCTTCCCACCGAACTTTGCCTTTGCTTTAATCAGTGACGATCAAATACAGCACCTGGTAGGCAACGTGCTTGAAATGTGGGTATACGAAAAAACTTTAAAAGCATCGACTCAAAAATCATTTTGATCGAAGTTGAGAGAAATCGCATCCTCAAGCTTTGATCTTTTAGAAACATAATTTTTCAAACGTAACTTGTGACGTCATATGGTGCGACGACGTCACACTCACCTGCAAAATCTTGAAAATGAATTTTTTGGTGCAACAAAAAAGCAACAACAAAGAAGCGTAGAGTTTTAGTAATTTTTGTTCCCAACAGTCGAGTAGACTGTAGTTTCCTGAATAAATGAAACTAAAATAAGAAATTACTCCCTGTGCCATCTTTTCTCCAGTGGGGAAAAGAGTCTCACAAACGAACATTGCCCGTTAGAAGTTAAACAAAGAACCGCTAATATCAGATTTCTGTTTATAACTAAAGAAAAATTGAAAACGTGTTTTGGGCAAATACCCAACGTAAAACAACTGTACATACGGCATTGATTTACAAAGGTGACGAGACTTTCCTTGTAGTCGAAACAATCGCGTTGTCCGTGGCAACTTTTCTATCTAAGTAAAAGTTGTTTAACACGTTGGGAATATATCTTGTTTCATTTCGATCAATAAAAAACGTAAGATGTTTTGAATGTTCGTTGTTAGGGTGCAGTAATTTTTAAACTGTTTAACAAAAACGCCAAAAATTTGTTTGACAATAAACTGCGCAGTTTATATTACCAGTGGGAAAAATAATTGAGACAATGTAAACCAATGTACGCCGTATTACAAGCGATTTTCGGTTTAGATTTTCCTCCTGTCTCTGTTTTAGGTATACACAATCGCTTTGATGCAATGCTTTAGATCTCTTTTTCAGCATCATTTCGACGTTGGCATTCTATTAACGTTCTATCCTTTGTTTTCGCACCGATAATCAGTATTAAAAGTGAAGCAGTTGCGCTAACGCCAGAAGAGGAATACTTCTTATCAAAGTACGTGCAATGATTTAAACAAACAGTCAAGCAATTGTAGCTGGTCAGTTTCACGCTGGGTTGGTCGCTTAATCAACTTTTAAAGCCCTTTTTCGTCATAATATTTGTCTGATCACTTGCAATGGTAGAGGCAAATCTTCACAGCTTATTTGTAACTTCAAAAATGCAGTTGAGTTGAAATTTATGATTCTGAGTTTATCAATATCAGTAGCGTAGACGGAGGAGAAGGAGTACCGGGGCACCCCCTGTTTTTTGACGAAGATACCGCAATCTTTGGCCTATTGTAATTTGCCCCCCTAATTCTTTGCTGGCAACCCCACTGCTCGATGTGCGCAAAAATAATGTTGGCACGTACCGTATTTTCCTGAATAGAAGTCACGACTAGCCTACTATTTTTTATTTTTAAACATTTCGTGCGATTTCTACTGGATGGCAACTTCAATTTTTTTTATATGAGCGTTTTCGTCATCAGCATGGTGTCCAGTGAGCATTAAAGTTAATCCAACGGAAACACTACATCAGCTACAAATTGAATGATATCAGTTTTGTTGATGATGGTAAAATTAAAAATGATCGTTTATACGATAGTTGAAATAAAACCTACAATGTTTGAGTTCGCTTTGTTTTCTTGTATCAGTAAAGAAACGGTTTTGCACGCTGCGGCTTCTATTTCTTTATTTTTAAAAACAGTTTGTGCGGTTTCTATTCGAGGGCGGCTTCTATTCAAGAAAATACGGTATTTACTTCTTTTTTATGTTTTAACGTAAAATGATTTTCTATAACCGGTCAGCATACTAAAACGTTGCTGTTGGTGCGAGAGGTCTGGGGTTCGATTCTTGTGCCGGTCAAATTGGACACAGTGTCGTAAACGGCTCGCCACCGTTGTGACGTTTCTTCGTAGCTGTATTGCTGGGCACCAAGTTGCGGTGATGGGCAGCGCCACACGCTACGCGTTTCGGCGTAAAGTTTCACGAAAATAATGAAGATTTGATTTATTTAATGATTTTCTATTCGAAATAAACGACTTGTTTCAGGTTGTAGCAATCTTACTGTATAACCTTAGATTAAAACCCAGTCTACTTGCATATACGATATGGAATGTCAACATAGTCTCAGCTCAGGGCAAAACGAAAACGACAAGTTTAATCTATTTAAAATTTTGCCGTTTTTGCGAAACGACAAAACGACCTACACTAAACTTCTGACCAAACTGGAAGAAATGGAAATAGATGAAGGAGATTTGGAATTTGTAGAAGTAGAAGATCTGGTTCCTACATTGCATCATATCAAAGCCAAACGACTTGTAGCAGGCTGGAGAAAAAAGATAAAAATCGGCGACGGTAAGGTAACCTTTAGTGCTGCAGATTCTACTATGTGTGTGAAGTTCTATCAGCCAACGACACAACTGCGGAAAAGAACTGCAAGACAGTGCCCAGAATGGCAGGTTATCCGTTCCTTTTGGGGAAAATAATAAAAGCCCGATTTTGAAAAGGTAACTGGGCCAAGTACACACGTAACGTGTGTTGCAACAGAACTTACCATAATAGGCCTATTAATACCTTCAAACCAAGTTTAAACCACCAATGCATAAAAACCAGACAAATTTTGACAAAGTTAGTCTCACCAAACATTACGTTTTTTTGAAATGACTTCCTCGTTTTCCACATACTTTCCCACAAGTATAATGTCTGGTACAGAGGTGGGCAAACTTTTTACACGATAAGCCACATTGAAAAAAAAATTTGAAGCCAAGGGCAGCACTGATTGGAAGAGCAAAATAAAAAAGGTCATCACCACCGCAGATGTCCTATTTTCCACTCAAAATCAAGTAAAAATAGGTCATCACGTCCGCAGTGCTATTCTTTCACAAATTATCACGTAAGCCCTATGTCTTTTATAGAACGCCTTTCATGCCCTCCCGATTCAAGCGCTTCAGGACGTGCGTGTTGATCTAACACATTGACGAACAGGGATAATTCTTTCTCGTTTCATGTTATTAAAATGTTATTTATTTTTAGATGGATCTTCTAGTTTTACCATTGACCACCCTCGTGAAGTAAAAATAGGAATTGGGACCTATGCCTTCGGGCATCAAAGTACGACTCAATGGGGCGATAATAAAGGTTAGCTCAAAAAATTCAAATTGGTATTTTAGTCTTTTTCATCTCCCTGATATATTTTTCAGAGAACAATCGAGAACAGAATGTTCATTCCAAAGAAGCTGCTACATCTACGAAAATGATTGCAGATAACGTGGAAGGTAAAAAATAAAAATACTTATGTATCTTTTATGTTTTTAATTTCGTTTTTACAGTAGGTTCAGCGATCGTGTCGGCTGTTAACACCCAGTACCATAAGCACGATATCGTTTTATTGCTGTTTGAGCATGCTGTCATCTGAGTACGTAGACCTACATATCTGGGAGTATATTACCGCGAATATATTGAAAATTTCAGTTATTTGATTAGATTGTAATTTGCCGCCTTTTCCCTTGAATTTCTCGCTGGCTGCGCAAGAAAATTACGGTAATTTTTTCTTTGCTTGAATTTGAATATGAAAGAGCCTGTTATCATTTTAGGTAAACAGGCCAGCAAAGTTGGGGGTGACGCGAAAGGACATGGATTCAATTCCGATTCATACAATACTAATGTTGGTGGACAGCTGCTGGATCAGAACATACGTTAGAATCAAAGCCGGATTTAAACAATAAGAGGCTCTAAATCCTGGGTGGCGAACCTATGGCACGCGTGTCACATGTGGCACGCCGCAGATTTTTTTCTGGCACGCCTCTTTGATTTCGTTTAACTCAAGGGTCTTAAACTTTTTTACACAATCTCCCCTTTTCGAAAAGTGTGTGTCCAAATTGCCCCCACAAAGCCTTCACGTTCGTAGAGCTGCTACTTTTCCCACTAAAAACAGGTGAAGACCAAAAAAAAGGTCTTCACGTCCGTAGAGCTACTGTTTTCCTACTGAAATTGGGTGAAGACCAAAAAAAGGCCTTTTACGTCCGTTGAAACAAATTCATTTGTGCTTTTGTTTTGTTTACTATAAAATCACGGCGTTAACTTGCTAAACTTTATTTTTAATATTTTGGCACGTTCGTCAAAAAAGGTTCGCCACCCCTGGCCTAAGCTATTCAGATTTCACGTTTGCCACTAATGATTAATGATCGGACTCATATACTAAAAAAGAAAACGACTTGATAAAAATAGTAGTGTCTTATTTTTGCATCGTCAAAATAAATATAACACAACAATATAAGAATTCAAGTGCAAACGAACAAAGAAAAGGGAAGAAGCAAGAAAACGATTAACGTTGTATAGCCTAGCATGCAAGAAAGAACGAAAATGGAAGATGAAGGAAATTATAGGTATGACCGCGATTCTCGATTGAACTAAAACTGAGGGGCAAATGGAAAAAAAAAACAAACAAGCAATTAAACTAAACATGTGACGGTGAGATTAAAAAGACTATAAAGAGACCATTAAAGCTCCGATACCGCTATAGTGCAAAAAATAAAAAAGGTCTCGTTGTTCGCGACGAGGCCTTTTATTTCTCCGATGCCCTTACAGGCTTCAGCCTCCCTAGCCTATTAGAAAAATCGGCCCTGATTAGAATAACCTTCAGGTGCATCCCTAACATCTTCCTGAAAAGAAAAACAAAGTAATGGAAGATAAACGAAGACCAGAACTATTCTCTTGACTGCCCATCGAGTCGGCCAGCGACAATATTTCTGTTCTGAGCTGTAGCCTCCGTGTTGTGTCAATTTCAACAAACTTAGTAGTTTTTTTCTTCAATTAAAAGTTTTTCTTATGTGGCGGTGCCAAATTGGAGGTGGACTGACATTTACGCCACGCATAATCATTTTTATTGCGCTTTTATCTTCTTAACTAATTTTTCAAAACAAATTTCATAATTTAATGATATTATGACAATTTTTTTCCGTCAGAAGTTCCTGTTTGCTGCTGAAAGTTTGCGCATTATTAGCCTACGTAGCCTAATTGTATGTTGCTTTTGCAGCCGAAATTTTTGTTTTGAAATTAGTCGGAGTGTGAATTCGCACTGGACTGTGACGTTTCAGATTTGGAAGACGAATTTTTGGACTAGAATATCATTTTAAAAAGTCGGATTGGATACGGAGTAAAAAGTATCACAGTCTGCTCATCTCTGCTGCTCAAATCTATTCAGTGACTTCAGTCAGATCACTGACCATATTCTTACAAAAGATCCACTTAACAAAAAAAGCATTAATCCAGTCCTCCGAGGCCAGGAAGGATATTGCTTTATAGTTTTAACTCTTCACCCTGGCCACGTAAAGGGATTTAACTGGAGTGTGACGTAACTGTCTACGTACCAGAGATGGAAACCGGATGGGTCGAACGTTCGGTCGGGTCACCGGTCGGGTCGAGGTTTTTGACCGGCCGAACAAGTCGATCAAAATACCGGTCAAATTCTCCTTTCTTGCAACTAAAATACACCTAAACACCAACCGAAATATACATACCGATATGTGCTTTTTAAATAGTTTATAAAAGCGGCATTAGCAAGTCACACCTTCTGAAAACAAAAGTTTGCTTTCTGTTTACTTTCATTCAAGTACTCTTTTTATTAGATGAAACTTTACGTGTTCAACACATCTAGTGACAAAGTTAGTGTAAACTACAGTTTGTCATTAGGTTTATTGAAAACTGAACATTAACCTTCAGTAAAAAAAAAACCGGTCAACCGGCATAGATTTTAAATTTTACCCGTCGGGTCGAGAAAATCCTGACCGGTTGCATCTCTGACTTGCGGTATTACGCCAAAGTGTGTAACTAGTGGAGGTGCCCATCTCCGCAAATTATCGCCTGGACAACACATCTTTGAAGAATTGTTGCAGTAGTGGCGAGCTGTTGGCGACTTTTGTGTGCGTATGTGACCGACCTGGGAATCGAACCCCAGACCTTTCGCACCGACAGCAATGTCTTCACTACCGAGCTAACCGGCCGATTTTTGCCAATGACAAGCATTGCTGATGTTGGCCGCAACGTCGTGAGTGCTCTGTTACTAAAGAAACTGATTTTTTCCTCAAAATGAAATAAGAAATTCAGTATTTTGACTCAGATTTAGAATTAAACAACCATTTTGTTAAAATAACAACAAACCATGTTATTGAAACGTAATCTTAAAGTATCACCGCAAAAGAACCGTTACAGCTTAAATGGCCTAGCTAATTAGTGATAAGAGCGTTTGCCTTCGGAGCGGTAGACTCGGATTTGATTCCGAGTCGGGTCAAATCAATGAGTCAGTGACTATAAACTAGGCATTCACAGCTTCCCTGTTTGACGCTCAGCATTAAAGAGACATTGTGGGGAACAAGCCGGCAAGTTTATTCGTTGCGCCACTGGAAAAGGCAGTTAGTGGCATTTTCCCATCTAAAAGTAGCAGACAGATCAGAGATGTAACCGACCCGACCGGTAAAATTCAAAATTTACGCCGGTTGACCGGCCGGTATCGGTCACTGACCGGCCCGCTCGACCTCTTATTTTTTACTAAAGATTTATGTTCAGTGTTCAATAAACCTAATGACAAACTGTAGTTTACACCAACTTTGTCACTAGATGTATTGAACACGTAAAATTTCATCTCATAAAACCAGTTATTATTTGAAGGAAAGTAAACAGAAAACAAACTTTCGTTTTCAGAAGGTGTAATTTGTCAATGCCGTTTTCATGAACTGTTTAAAAAACACATATCGGTATGCATCTTTCGGTTGGTGATTAAGTGTATTTTAGTTGCGAAAAAGGAGAATTTGACCGGTTTTCTAACCGGCCGGGTCAAAGAATTTTGAACTGACCGGTGACCCGACCGGTTTCCATCTCTGAGACAGATGGCCGGCAACTCTTAAGCGAGCTCGTTATAGCGCTTTCATCGCTTTTTTCGTGATAGCAAGTTAAATATGCAACTAATGTATATCCGAACAAAATTATAAGCTTGTAACCTAATTAACTGGATTGCAGTTTGTACTTTAAACCAAATTAAATCAAATCTCCATTATACTCGCGGTATTACGCCGAAGCGTGTAACGACTAACGAGTGGTTTAGCGCCTGGGCTAAAGCTCCGAAGAAACGTCGCTGCGGTGGCGAACCGTTGACGACACTGTGTTCGATTCTACCTGCCCAGGAGTGGAACCCCAGACCTCCAGAACCAATAGCGCGTGCGCTTAACAACTGAACTAACGCCTTGTTTTTGTCTCTACAACTGACTTTTGTTTTTTCTTTTTCGCTTACCTACTGAACCTTTTGCCAACGAAATAAAGTTAAAGTCGACGTATATAATAATACGGACTCGAAGCCGGTCCAAATTCAAAAGCAAACCCAAAAAGCAGTTTTTTTTCAATAATACACTCAAACTCGATTTGAAATGCATTGCCTGACTTTTATCTCCAAGCCTAAATCACCCAGGGGTTTTGCATGTTGTTGTAATATATGTTGTCGCGACGATAATGACTGGGCCCTCGTTAAAACAAAACTAAAAAAAATCGAAAAATAACTAATTACGGCTGTTGCTCACAACTAGTAAGGGACGTAAAAACGAAGCAAATGTTGAAATGGTTTTGCTGAAGTCTTTTTGGTTTCAGTTTGGTGTTTCCTTTCAATACTCTGCAAAGCACCCATAATATCCTACCATTTAGCAAAGGCGAAAACGAATTTTTCATTCAAAAAAATTTTCGTTCTTGTCAAACTTTTCAAGTAATTTAGAAATTCAATTATTTGCTCAAAAATGCAAAATAGCTAAAATTCACAGACGACATTCGAAATGCAAAACAAAAAAATGAGAAAGTTTGTAACTTGTAAACAAAATGTGGGCTAAAATGTGATGTAGGCTTATTTTAACTCAACAAGAGAAGGTTCTAGATTGTACTGGGTAGTTGCGCTCTGAAGGCAGAAGTGCTCGAGTCTCGATTCTGAGTCGTTACTGGCGTTAAAATGAAAATAAGCACTCGATTTTCGAGAAAACTAGTTAAAATTGTTGGAATAAAATGAAAAGTCTACTTTTTTGTCACTTTTTCCTTTGTACGTTTAATTTTACTGCTATACCACAATGTGCTGCCTTGTGTTGAAATTTATCGTTCATAACATTAAAAGTGAAAAGTTATTAAGCTGATATTACATCTTAAACACTGCAGAAATGCATCTGAAGATAAGTAGCATGAAATATGTTGAATTGATGACCGGGCGGTTGGCGACCTGGTTCACAAGACATTGCCATCGATGCGGAAGGTTTGGAGTGTGATTCCTGGGGCGGTCAAATCTGATACAGTGTCGCCTACCGCTCGCCATCGTTGCCACGTTTCTTTGGAACTGGATTGACCAGGCGCTAAGCCGCGGAGATGGGCCCCACCACTCGTTACACGCTTGGACATAAAACCGCGAGAATAATGAAAATTTGATTTTGAATTTTGATGTTTAATTGATCAATGAAAACATAAAAGTTGATTTGCGAGTTGCGGCTGATTATTTGGCTTCGTAAATTATTGAAAATATTGCAGAAATTTATAAACCAAATCGCCAAATGCATTGTCGATTACGTAATCTTGTTTTTCCGGGTAAAATTTGACGTATTTTTAGTAACTTTGTTCGTATTTATGAACGGAATTTCTTTAAAAGTATAGAACTGAAAAATTGAACTGAAAATTCAACAACAATTGAGGGAGACTGCGAAGTGAGCTTACGCTCTTTGAGTCAACAGCCACCCGTTACATATGTCAAATGCGATCGGCTCCAGCCGCGAATCGAACCCGTCACGTAGGATCTGTCACTTGCGCGCGGTTCCGCTAGGCCATGTCGCTGACAGTATTAAAATTAGAATTTGTGACGAAAATTCAACAATGCATTAAAGGCACTGCTAACTGAATTTGAGCTCTTCAAGTCAACTGCCACTGAAAAATGGTTTTTCATTCAATCTGCTCTGTCTGCGAATCGAACCAGTTACGCAAAAATGTTTAAAACATGCGCACTATCGTTGGCTACATCGCGATAATTTTGATCAATAATTGAGCTTACAGTTATTTTCACCTTGCTTTTTTTCGCTTATTTCGTAAACAAAAAACTAAGAGCAAAAAGATGTACCGTGGGCTATTGAAGCTCTAAATATGGTAAGAGTCTTCAAGCTATGCGAATTTGTCAGGGCCCGTCGTACAAAACTTGAAAACGAGTCTTTAAATTTTTCAAAAAACATGAAAAACTACACTTTTTTAATGTACGTGAAAACGAATGAAATGTTGTAGGTGGTTTTCTGATAGCCTTTTAGTTTCAGTTGGCTGTTTAACCTTTTAGTGCCGTGCAAAGCACTTACAGAATCCCAAGATTTAGCAAAAACAAAAACGACTTTTTCATGCAAAACAAAGTAATTGCTTTTGTCAAACTTTCCAAGCATAAGTTAAAAATTCGGTTATCTTGCTCAAAAATGCACGTTGACTGAATCTCATAGCCGACATTCGAAATGCAAAATGAAAAAATGATCAAGTATGTAGTTTGTAAACAAAATGTAGACAAAAATGTGACGTATTTTAACTCAACAAGAGAAGGCTATGTAGACTGAATAGTTGCGTTCTAGAGGTAGAAATGCTATAGTCTCGATTCTGAGTCATGACTGGCTTGGCTAGCATTTACCCTGTCCCAGAGTTGGACGCGGGCTAGTTTTCTCGGCCTGAACCCGACGCTCACTGTTAGGGCCGTTGAGAGAAAATCCGGGCCCCGCGGCAGAAGATACGATTCAGGCCCCCCGGTATCAAAATTTACTTCTCTAAAAAAACAAGGTCGTAACATGGCAAATATAAAATTTCTCCAACATTTCTTCGCATGGGTCTCCAAGAAAAAAGTTTTATAAGAGCGGGGCCTTTTTAAAACCTATGATGGGCCCCTCAAAACATGACGGGCCCCGGGGATTTGTACCACCCTGCCCCTTTTTTCACCAGCCGTGCCCACTGTCCGTACCCGGCTCGAACCCGACAAAAGAATCAAAAGCCCAATTTCGGCCCGAAACGATGTTACCAAAACGCATTGTTTTTTGGTTACGTCACTATTATGCCATTATTGCAAAATAAATAAAAAATAATCGAAACGAGTGCTTGCTACAGAATACAGATTCAAATCACAAATACAGCAAAAATAGAAAAAAAAAGATAAGAAATATTTTGCGTTGACATGCCGAATATCAGCCCGAAAAAATTGAAAATCACGGCCCGAACCCGAGCCCGACCCGAAAAGCCGGCCCGAGTCCAACTCTGCCCTGTCCACATGTTCAATTAAAATGAGCCAAAAACCCGCGGACTTTTTGCATCATAATCAAATTTTCGACGTCATAACTGAAAAAACTGATTATGTCATCAAAAATTTGATTATGATGCATAAAGCTCTTGGAATTTTGGCTCACTGAAATTGAACATGTGGAGGGTGACGATATGTTTAAATGAAAATAAGGAATAGATTTTCGAGAAAACAAGTTGAAATTGCTGGAATAAAGTGAAAAAAATCAAGTTATTTGCCACTTTTCCGTTTCTGCGATTAATTTTACTGTTATACCACAGTATGTCGTCCTATATTTATATTGATCGTAAATAAACTTAAAAGTAAAAAATTATTGCGCTGATATTACATCTTAAACACTGCAGAAATGCATCTGAAGATAAGTAGCGTGAAATATGTTGATGTGATGACCGGGTGGTTGGCGAACAGGTTCACAAGACATTGCCATCGGTACAAGAGGTCTGGGGTTTGATTCCTGGGGCGGTCAAATCTGACACAGTGTCGCCTACAGCTCGTCATCGTTGCCACGTTTTTTCGGGGCTGGATCGCCCAGGCGCTAAGCCGCGGAGATGGGCCCCACCACGCGTTATACGCTTGGACGTGAAACTGCGAGTATAAGGAAGATTGGATTTTGAATTTTGATGTTTAATTAATCAATAAAAAAACATAAAACTTGGTTTACGAGTTGCGGCTGATTATTTGGTTTCGTAAATTATTGAAAATATTGCAGAAATTTATAAACTAAGAAACAAATTGCCAAATGCATTATCAATTACGTAATCTTGTTTTTCCGAGTAAAATTTGAGACATTTTGAGTAACATTGTTCTTATTTATGAACGTAATTACTTTGAGAGGATTAAAATCTGTGACAAAAATTCAACAATGCTTTGAGGGCACTGCTAATTCAGTTTGAGCTCTTCAAGTCAGCTTCCACCGAAAAATGATTTTTAATGCAACTTGCTCTATCTGCGAATCGAACCCGCTACGCCAAACTGTTTAACACACTCGCACTATCGCTGGCTGCATCGCGATAATTTTGATCATGAGCTTACACTTGTTTTCAAGTTTTTTTGACTATTCTGTAACCGTTAAAATTAAAACTGGCAATCACAGACATATCACCGGCCGTTAGCTCAGTTGCAAAGCGCACGCTTTCGGTGCGGGAGGTCTTGGGTTCGATTCCCGGGCCGGTCAAATCGGCACAGTGTCGCCAACGACTCGCCACCGTTGCGGCGTTTCTTCGGAGCTGTGTAGCCCAGGCGCTAAGCCGCGGAGATGGGCCCCGCAACTCGTTACACGCTTCGGCGTAATACGACGAGTATAATGAAGATTTGATTTTGATTTGAATCACAGACATTCAATTAGTTTGTTAAAAAGTGCTGGTGATTGTTAAACGATGACTACTGGTTTTATTTTGGTGACTTATTCAAAATTGATCACGCATTCGGTGCAATTTGGTATAACAAGTTTGTGCTTTTGAATTTTTTACGAAAACGATTATCTGTTAAAATCGCCTAAGTCGGGAATCAAAACCAGAATTTACGATCTGGCAACAGCAGTAAAACATATGTTAAGTTTATGCGTAACAATATGCATCGCGTGGCAACTTGGTGTTATTATTTAAAAAGATTCATTTTAGTGCGTGTATTCTGTTTGCTAAGTTAAATTTAAAAAATTTGCCTGATGCTCGGCTTAAGAATACGAGTGTTCGATTTGCAGTTATGAGATTGGATTCGCTACTCGGACGAGTCATATCAAAGACTGAAGAAATAGTATTCGTAGCTACCCAGAGTAGCGTCCAACATTAAGATTCGGGTAAACATTGATGAAGACATCGTAAATTTGAGCAAGTCGAACTGAAAACAAGTCAGTCCTAGCGCCACAAACAGGGAGATGTTTTACAGGGACCATTGTGACATGTCCCCCCGCTTTGACTCCGCTTTTCAGTAAAAATGAACAATTGTTGCTAAGTAACTGAATTTTGCGAGACTCTTATGATGGTTTTGGTGGTTTATGCCTTCCCCCTTCTCAAATCTCTCGCCACGCCGCTGGCTACGAAGCTTTAGCTGTTAAAAATCACCAAGATAACCACAGTTCTTGAGCTAATTTTATTTGTAGCCAAAAACCAAGCTTATGTTTGATATCTTGTTAAAATGATGTTTTTATAACACCAAGTTTGGAAGCGTAAACTTTAAATCAAACCATTCAAAACAATGATATTTCATATTAAGGCAGGCGTTTTCTTGTAAGTAGCATCTTCTTAATTTGCACGATAATAATATTGTGTTTGTTCTAATTCTTTTATGTCAAAACTTGTTAACCATTACATGATTAAAACTGTTGTCAGTAAAGACATTTAGCTGGAACGAGTTGTGTGAAAAATGAAGCTACAACTGCAATGTAGTTTGAAAGTTTGACAAGTCATTTGGTTTGTTTACAAGCAGTTGTTGTTTAAGAAAGAAAAGTAAAGCCACAGTTAATCTCAAAACTTGACATTTTGACAGCATAGATTCAGCTGTCATCATCAGGAGTGTATGCAAAGCAGTACCAAAATGTAAGAACGAGAGTTTACAATTCTGATTTAGCCCACAACTTTTTATATGTTGATCAGGTAGTTTGAATTGTAAATTCTAGTTCTCACAGTTTTGCACTGCCTTGCATACACTGCTGATGATGACAGCTAAGTCTACGTTGTCGAAACGTCCAGTTTTATGATTTACTGCGCTTTACTTTTCCTTCTTAAGTTGTTTTCGTCATGTTTTTTACGTTCCAAATTATGGTTTAGTATTGCAACAGCATCACTTGCAGTAATTTTCAATCCTTGCTAAAGCAGATATTTTCTCCAACTGTATATTAATTTTGACAACTACTTGGTGAGTGGTGGATGTTGTTTCAAATTTGCTCTTTTTTACAAAATAAAATATGGCCATTAACTCGATAAGAGCACAACAGAAATGAGATGAAATAGATCAGGGGTGGCCAACCATTCTGATGCTAAGAGCCACATTTCTTTCTGCTCTTCAGCAAAAAGCCATATCACACGCTTAATGATCGCATTAACGTCATCGTACCTCTTAATACTATACATGCTTTTGCTTGGTTAGATTAGTAGTAGCCTATACCGGCCTGTTAGCTCAGTTTGTAACATCGCTATCGGTGCGGGCGGTCTGGGATTCGTTGCCTCGGCAGTCTGGGTCAAAGCAGACTCGCATAACTTACTTACTTTAGTGTTACCCAGGCTCAAAGCTGCGGAGATAACAACTCAGATGGCCGAGTGGTAAGAGCGTTCGCCTCTGAAGCAGCAGACTCGGGTTTGATTCCGAGTCGGGTCAAACCAATGACTTTAAAATTGGTATTCACAGCTTCCTTGCTTGACGCTCAGCATTAAAGGAACAGTGAGAACAAGCCGGCAAGTTTAGTTGTTGTGCTGGTGGGAAAAGCACTTAGTGGAATTCCCCCATCTTGGTGTGGTAGACAGGTGGCCGGCAACTTCTAAGCGAGCTCGTTACAGCTTTTCAATCGCTTTCTTGCGTTAGGAGGATAAACGTGAACTAAGTACAAATAGATGGCCTCCACCACTCGTTAACGCCTCGTCGTAATTCTCTAACAAAGAGATTATTACACGATAATGCAACTCATGCGTTGCCAAACGCAACAAGATTACAGAACGATGCGCTGCTGACAGAAGAAACACGGCATGTGAAAAAGAGCCGCATGAAACTGGACAAAGAGCCGCATGAAACTGGACAAAGAGCCGCATGAGGGTTGCGAGCTGCAGGTTGGCCACCCCTGAAATAGATGAAAGAAAGTAATTCTTTTTATCGTTACTAGACGTTTCCACATCACAGGTTCAGCTGCTGTCATCATAACTTCGCAAAGTATCAGAAACATCGCGATAGTTTAGGAACCGTAATATTTGTGACAATGAAAGGCAGTTTGTAATTGTGCCAAGTTTATTTTGATTTGCATTGTGGTGTGAAGCATCCGATAGACAAGAAAAATAATTACTTAACGAACTATTATTTAGGCCGGCGATGGCCAACCCGTGGCCCGCGGGCCGCATGCGGCCCTATTGATGTTCCTGTGCAGCCCGGTTGCGATACTTTCAATTACAATAAACTGCTTGCAATTTTTCATTGCAGTGATAGTGTCCGCCAAACAACCATATCATTTAGTTGATTGAAATAATGTTCCGGAAAATGAATTTCCGAATGTAGA
Organism: Trididemnum miniatum; assembly: GCA_964006365.1. Classification (NCBI taxonomy): domain Eukaryota; kingdom Metazoa; phylum Chordata; class Ascidiacea; order Aplousobranchia; family Didemnidae; genus Trididemnum; species Trididemnum miniatum. Next base: position 20,184,045 of record OZ023242.1, on the reverse strand, counting down.
ACGACTAGCATTGTGAATTGCTGCTGCAGTGGGTACATCGTATGCATGCGAATCATTTATTTCAAGGTTGAAAATTGTAAAATTGAAACGCCGAATTAAATTGACTGAAACTAACATGATGAATCAATAACGTTGCGCAGTTACCAACTTGCCACTCGACATCAACAAGGTGAGCTCTGACATTTATGAGCAAGCGTCACACTGAGAAATATCCAAAATAAACAATTTTTGTGACTTTTGTGCAAGTTTTCCAACATTAAACAAACGGTTCAATAAAAGAGGCTACTTCAAAAGAAATTTTACTAGTTGTAATAACACGTTATCCATAGGCGCACGCAGGGAAACATTTTCCATAGTGACTGCACACACTGCAGGTACCGGTTTTTGTTTTTAGGCTTTTATTTGAGGCCCTAAAAATATAACCCTATAGCCTCCGGCTGTTGGGAGTTTAGCCACAAAACCCCGGCTGTAGCTCTCCCTTCATCATATCCTGGGAGCCCCGCTGACGCTATCGCTACGTATTTCGCGCTGAGACAAACTTGCGGCCCTTGAGTATATGCCAGGCTTTATGTACGGCCCTGAAAAACAAAACGGTTGGCCATGCCTGATTTAGGCGGTCTTAATCATCGATATTTATATATTGTTTTTGCCTTGCCACGACGCGTTTTTCGCTTGCAACCCAAAATATCGAAACCAAACTTTTGTCACTTATAAAATTGCAAGATATCGAGCAATAAAATTTGATGATCAAAAAGCTTCAGAATTATCATTTTTTGGTTGCTGTATACCCTGCAACTTTATGTTACAAAAATGCTCTTCTTTTTGTCAATTTGAGAGCCCAGTTGTGTAATTGCAAAATTATAGTATATTCTCGTATCGCAGATAGTTGATGAAGCATTTGAAAAAAAGAAATGACTGCTTTCTTGTTTTAGGTATTTTCTCGTTTCTATATTTCATGTACTGTATATTGATATTTACAACAGCGATTGTTACGCAAGAAATTGCATAAGAAGTTTTAGTTTCTGAAGTTTCACGAAAACGAGATATATTATTACAAATTCGAGAATTATGTATGCGTTCGATTTGCAAAAAAAATTGAAATGTAGAAACCAAGTAAATAATTACACTTTTTCGCCACTTCCTCCATTTTTGCTTTAGTTTTACTGTTCACCATGATATGTTGTCTTGTATAGGCCCATAAAATTTTCAGTGGACTAATTAAATTATTACCGAGCTGATATTACATCTTAAACACTAATGTGCTGCCAATAACTGTATTACTTTTTTGTTTGTAAATAACATTGTGTTTTTGATGCACTAAGTTTTGAACTGTGGTCTTTAGATCAAAGCAAGTTAAACGATGAAATCACGTGCTCAGATGATCATTTTCTTGCCAGCAAATTTGCTCGCTGGTTTGTAAAACGTTTGGCAATTATTTTAGAAATATCAGAAAAAATCAGCTGCGATTTCATTGCTCTAATTCAAAGTCTGATAAAACGCGTTTCACAGATCATTGGCTCAGTTGAGATTGTGAATAGTTGAGATTGTGAATAATAAACCCTCTTCAAATAAACTATTTACGTTGTACAGCCTTGCAAAAAAGTGGAGTTAGGCACTTTGTCAAAACAACATCACAGGTGAGTATGTTTCTTTTGTTCGCAATTTCTGCAACTGTGTATTAGGCAACTACTTGGCAAGTGATGAGTGTTGTTTATAACTTCCAGGCAGGTTGTAATGCTATCTTAAAAGGAATAAGAACATTAAAATAAGCACGCAAGTAAGTTTTCATTCGAGTTTCAAGTTTAACGGTTGCATAAGGGGTGGTGATGCTGTTACACCAGTCGTCTGCGAGTTTTGAATTTTAAAGAGACAGACGTTTACTATTCAAACAAACTTTCCATGTTTATAAATGTGTTGTGTGTAAGTTGGTTCAATATGAGTTGAAAACGAGCTTATATTTTTGGGCCCCATTTCTATCGATCCCGAAAATAAGGTCCAAGTCAACTGGAACTCGTCAATTAATCCACGGCTGTAAACCCGCAAACATTTTTGATCGGGTTCAAGTTCGAATTCACTAGAAATTTGTAATCCAAGTTCATGATCTTTACTAATAATTTTTACCAAGTCTTAGTTGAAGTTGTTTTTATCGGGTTTAGGCTAAGTTTAAGCAAGTTTTGACAACTTTAGGCCAAGCGCAAAGCTCAGCCAACCTTTTTTCGGAATCGAGTTCAAGTTCGAGTTCTAAGATTCTGTTTTTCGAGTTCAAGTTCGAGTTGGGCAAGAAATACCGAGTTTAAGTTCAAGTTCGCATCTCTCAATCAATCTCAAGTAAGCGATTTTGTTTGATCCAAAGTCGCAAACTAACATCGAAGCTGAGATTGAAATCTAGGTAAAGACCGCATCGGTTTACTAACGATGTTCAGTGTTAACAAACTGTGCGATTAAATTTATCATAAACTTATTTTTTGTTCTGTTGTAAAAACATTGCTGTTTGGCGCCGCGTACAGGGTGAGTCACAGGAAACGGATTTTTTAAGGACGACAAAATTCTGCACTCACAAAATTCTGTGCTTTAATTAACGTAAAAGACTAACAACAAACTAAACACCATCTTAAACAGGTTAAAGACTGCATTCCTCAGCCCCAGTGGCGTAGCCAAAGGGGGGCACCGGGACACTGGCTCCATTTTTTTGACAAAGCTTAATCTGAAGTGTAATTAAAACATTCTAATAAAATACCGTAAACTTTGTTTCAAAAGCTCCCTCATCTTTACCACTTTTTCATTTACGATTAATTTTTGCGCCATTTGAATTTCGACCTAACTTCTCCACAAAAAGCGCTTGTTAAGCATTATTGCATCCTATCAGCGCAATGGGATCAAATATCTAAGTGTAAGCAGGAGCAAAATTGACACGTTCGGTGATGCCCAGTTTTGGGTAGGCTTACTGCACATGAAAAGTATTGGGGAGGATGCTGCTGGATTATTGCGGGGTATACATGCCCCCTGGATTTGCACCCATGAGTGTAAGTACAGAGAAAAAGCAAGATTGTGGGCCGGGAATTCTCAACTCGTGGCCCCTAAGGCACGTTTTCGTGACCCGCAATCTCATCCCCAAATTCTAAGAATATATAGAATGCATGTCTAAAATGTCAAACTAATATCTGAAACAGAAATCTTCATCAACCGTGCTTCAAAACACAGTCTCCTTGGGCTGTTCTAGCGTTTTAAGATGAAACAAGATTATGCATAAAAACAAGTTTAGTGAAGAAACAATAAAGCAATTACTGCTTTGTGACAATAATGCATTTATAACTTGCAGCCAAGATTAGACAATTTGGTGAAGCAAATGCAGCCCCAAGGCTCGCACTGAAAGAATCAAAATTAAAAACGGAAAAAATAAACCTTTCTTGTTTTTGTGTGTTTTTTCTGTAATTTACTATATGTACGCGCGGCCCGCGTCCGCCATCCCCAAATAAAATCGGCCCGCTGATCAAAAAGTTGGAAAATCGCTGTGGTAGGCTATCGCAAAAAGGCAATCGATTATATGGCGAACTAAAGGAAGGAATGGTCAATTGAAAATTGTTTTACGAAGAAGAACAGGCTGCAAGTGCAGGAAAGTGTTGGTGCAGTGGCTACGAATACTTTTAGCCCAGAATATAGTGTCGAAATTTGCTTGCAAAAACCGAAAAATCAGAGTTTGATTGCTGTTATAGTAATTTGTTGATGTTAATGTGATATTTCTTTGTGAGGGACTTTTTCGTCGTGCTTGTTGTTCTATGTGTTTCTTGTTCGTGCACACTATACGGCGAGAAAATCGTTGGATTTTCTTAATTATATAATGCCGTGCAGAAGGTAGTTCGATTAGTATTTGGGCAGCAATTAGCGAACTTAACGATTGCCTGCCTAGGTCTACAGTAAATAATTAACTCTATATTCATCCGTAAGCAAAATAAATACCAAAAGTTTGAGGTAAGAATCGAAATACGGGAAAACAGAGTGAGTCTAACGCCTTGGCCGGAACAGATAATTTTTTTTAATTCTCAGCCTATTATAATTTGGCCCCCCTAAAATTTCCGCTGGTTACGCCCCTGCTCAGCCCCTAACCAGTTACTCTGCGGAAGAGCAAGAAGCATTCTAAAAATATCCGTTTCCCGTAATTCACCCTGTATAATCAATCTTTACAATAAATTTTCGACGTGATAGTTTGTCGCAACACGAGTTGTCGCCGATTATTTGGCGCTTCACAAAATACTGAAAACACCGCAGAAGTTAATGAGCCCAAACCTACAGTAATTGTCAGATTTATTGTCAATTTCGAAACTTTGTTTTCCAATGAAAATTTCTTTGTTTTTGAGTACCGTATTGTGTTATATCCTTATTATTGAACGCAATTACCTTGAAAATACTAAACAAAGCAAATTTGTAAACTACTTGTACGAGCAATACTTTAATGACTTGAAAATCACCCGAATCACCCGACAAATAAATGGAAAGATCAAAGATGTATACATTTTTGGCAATAGCAAGCATCATTGATGTTGGCACATGTGTTGGCCACCTTAATGTCATGGATGTTTTGTTTCTACAAAAACCATTTTGCTTTATTCTCCAAATGAAATGAAAAGTTTAGTAGTTTGTACTCAGATTTAGAACCAAACAACCATTTTGTTGAAATTACGATAAACTATTTTGAGGAAAACCAGCTTAAAAATATCATCGCGGCAGAAATTTTATGCAGCTCAGATGGCCGATTGATAAGAACGTCCGCTTGTGAAGCTGTGCACTTGGGTTTGATTCCCAGTCGGGTCAAACCAATGACTTTCAAATTGGTATCCACAGCTTCCCTGCTTGACGCTCAGCATTGTAGGGACAGTGTGGAGAACAAGCCGGCAAGTTTACTGGTTGAGCCGTTGGGAAAGGCACTTAGCGGGATTCCCCCGTCTTGGTGTGGTAGACAGATGACTGGCAACTCCTAAGCGAGCTCGTACAGCGCATTGATCGCTTTCTCGTGATAAAAGGATAAATATGCAACTAATGCCACTACTTTATATCAGAACAAAATTTCAAGATTGCAGCCTAATTAACTTGGTTTGCCATCTGTACATTATGCTAACCAAATAGAGTTAAAGGTCGGTCTGATGATTCGAACTCAAACCCGGTCCTAAATCCAAAAGTAAACCCGATTAAAAATTTAATGGCGGTACTTTTCATAGAAAAATGCATGGTGTGTATATTTCATAAAAAAACAACTACCGGTATATGTATAAACCAAAAAAGAATTGGACATTTGATACCTGCTAGAAAACAAATTTAAGATAGCCTAATGAGGATGCGCTTACTGTTTAATGAGGATGCGCTTACTGTTTAATGTGGATACTTTAAATATCAAAAAAGACAAATTAGGCAATTGCCAATTTCAGTCCAGTATTATGGCAATATCTTAAAAGTTACATCAAAACGCAACAATTTGCGAGTACACTTTTTTAAAATTTGTAACTCTACTGCATATAACATATCTCGTAAAATCATCAAAAATGTGCCAAAAAGTGCTTCATATTTGGTGAAGAAGTACACTAAAAGGCAAAAAGTATACAAAAATTACGTTAAACGTTTGTCAAAAAATTGCAATTATTGTATGAAAACTTCAAAACATTTCCACGAAAGCATGCTCCCAAACCCACCTTAAGTCGAATTTGTTCCTAAATAGCTTCAAATTAACTAGATCTCTGTTGCCACTGGTTGGCGTTGCACTATATTGACTTTGTTACTATAAATCCATAAATCCTAAAGGTTTCTCAGAGCTTTTTGATTCACAAAGCTTTCAAAAAAAATTGAAAAATAACCGATTACGACCGTTGCTCAAATTGGTCACGCGTTTGTTGCAAATTTGTTCCACAATTTTATGCTTTTTATTGTTTTACGAAGCCTATTATCTGTTCAATGAATTCGACTGAGCTGGGAACCAAAGCCAGAACTTACGATTTGATAATAGCAATAAAGAATGCTGTAAAGCAGGGGGGGGGGCAACTTTTCTAGTTGGCGGGTTATATGTGGCAGGGATATAGTCGAGACTGCTTAGTCCGAAGCCGAGATCGAGACCTTTTCATGTTTTTGAAACCGAGATCGAGACCCGAAAATTTCGAGACCTTTTAGTCGAGACCGAGACAATACAGTTGCGAGACCGAGACTCGAGACCTAATCGAAAACAAAAAAATATTGAAATCGAAATATTTCTATTGAACAGTGAACGCTAAACGCAAAAATTACAATTAAACAGAGTTTTTGTTGCACTTTAAATAAACTAACATTGAGAGCTAATCGAATGATAGCCTGGCCTGATGTGGCCGAAAAAGCCAACCGCTTTGTCTAAAAACTCGTTCTACGGTGCAGAAGCTGCCGGCACACACAAAACCTGAAACGCTAGAATTGAAAGTTCGGAATTCAGTATTGCATGCTCTTTCCAAAACTTGAAAACGTTTTCTGGTGCCTTGTTTAACTCGACAACTTCTTCCAGGTATTGCGTCAGCTGCCTTCTGGGCGATAAAGGTTCGCTAGAACAGTGGTCGGCAACCACTGGGCCGCGGCCCGGTGCCGGTCCGTGTGAAGTTTGTTACCGGTCCGTATGCGTTTTCAGAATAAATGCTTTGAGTTTAAAACATTTTTATAACGTGAGACGCAATTTTGGGACGTTTTTGTAAAAATATTTAATAACTCAATTCTGGTGACCCAGTACGACAAAGTTACTCAATATCACAAAACTAACCAAATTAAAAAAGGCAAATCTTTTAATTGAACAGCGAACATTTGATTATGCTGTCATTTCATCGTAAATCTTTTGTAAATCAAACAGCGCTTGGTAAAGAGAAAGAATAACGTCAAGAAGCAGGTTTGAGAAGCTACTATAAAAAATTAAGCAATGCTGCTGCAGCAAGATTTAAAAAGTTTAGTATTGTGGTCGGAGTAAAACAAGATCGAGGTTTTCAGTTCTGAATAAATATGAGTGTTTTATTGCTTAAACATTTTTGATTTTTTAAATGCCGGTCCGCATAAACATATCAGTTTCAAACCGGTCCGCTGTGCGAAAAAGGTTGCCGACCTTTGCGCTAGAAGATCTTTGTTGTCTTACACGACTATATTTTGCCAATAAACAGGGAACCAAAAATTAAAACCAAAATTCAAAATTATCAATAAACGATGAGCGGATTCAAAATCAAAAATCAAATTCAATTCAACCCTAGTACAGACGTAAACAATCCAATTAATTAATGTTGGAAAATAGTTAGGGGCTGTGATGACTCATTACAGTGACAGTCAGAGACGAAACTGTGTACTGACGTACATAATCCAATTAATTAAATTAAGTAAAGCACTATCGAACAATTTCATTACTGCGTAATTAGGGCACAAGGCAGATACGCAAGTTAATTTTCTTACGCCTACAGTTTATAAAATGAATTAAACTTTTTTATCGTTATTTTCAAGTCTCTTAAACCGAGCAGATTTTGATAAGATTTAATCATTAGAAGAGTAGTTGAAATCAAATAAGTGCATGCAATTCTGGCTAACATCTTATTGAAAACATTTTCACGGGTCAGCATCGGATAGAAAATAACGCAATGGTGAGATTGGCTTTGATTCTGTAATCAACATGGAAGCTCGACTTCTTCGCTGACATGATGCAAACAACTAAGTGCGGTACCAATAAAAGAAGTCTCGAGACGCAATTTCTGCTTCGAGACCGAGATCCAGTTGCTTCGAGACCGAGATCCGAACTTTTCACTCAGTCTCGAGATCGAGACCGAGATTTTAAAATTTAGGTCTCGAGACCGAGACTTGTCTTGAGACCCTAATCCCTGATATGTGGGAAAATGAACTCCTTGCCGAGCCGGATTAATGAATAAATCGTATTCAATATCTTAAACAACTGCCAATATTAAGGCTGTACTGATTGGAAGAGCAAAAAAAAAAAGGTCTACACGTCTGCAGATGCCTATTTTCCCCTGAAAATATTAGTGATGAGCAAACAAAAAGGTTCTCGGATTGATTTACGGTACAATTTTATATTTTTGTAACTGCCGGTGGGTCGTATAAAATGGTGTCGCGGGCCGTATGTTGCCCACCCCTGCTGTAAAGTTTATACATAACCAAACGTTTTGCGTGACAACTTAGTGTTCAGCTTTGTTTATTAATTATTATTAATGTATGTTAGATTGTACAATGCAGAGATGGAAACCGGTCGGGTCGACCGGCCGGTCAAACCGGTCAAAAACCAAAGTTTGTTTTCTGTTTACTTTCATTCCAGTACTCTTTTTATTAGATGAAATTTTACGTATTCAATGCATCTAGTGACAAAGTTAGTGTAGACTACAGTTGGTCATTGGATTTGTTGAGCATTGAACGTAAACATTCAGTAAAAAATAACGGTCGACCGGGCCGGTGGACCGGCTGGTCGATCTACACCGGCCGGTCAATCGGTGTAGATTTTGAATTTTACCGGTCGGGTCGAGAAAATTCTGACCGGTTCCATCTCTGGTACAATGTACAAAGCTGTAGTGTACTGGTACACAATTACTTTTTTACGATCTTGCCCATTATTGCAAGAAGCTGACGATGACAGCTGTATTTATGTTGTCAAAACGTCAAGTGACGGTAAAGAGAGCGAATTTAGCTTAATCACTCGAACAATCGTCTCGAACGTAACATAACATTTTGCACAATTTGAGTAAAACTGCATTCAGCTGCTAAGCTTAGATGTATCAGCTATCAAACTGCATGTATGAAGTCGAAGTTTAAAGGCTGCTTGGAGTTTTTTTCCCAATCGTGTGAATTGTTATGGTTGTTGATTATACGAGCAATTTGTTCCAAAGAAGAGGTCGCAAAATATATTTGCTCATTCCAGACCAGTGGTTTTCAACCATTCTGGTGAGCGGAGCCTCAATGGAACATTTCAGAGACACGAGGAATCCCTGTGCATTTAACTTTAAGCTCTAAATTGTATACTTGCGGACCAAAGTAAAAACGTTATTGTGCTGATATTACACCTTAGTCACTACGGTAATGCATCGTAAGATAACTGAGCATGGTATGTTCAATTGATCAATGAGAAAAGATAAAACTCGGTTTGCAGGTTGTGGTTGATTGTTTGTCACTTTGTAAATTATCGTCAGCGACATGTCATAGCGGTATACCGCGCACACGTTACGTGGATCCTGCATGACGGGCACCAATCCATCGATTGACGGCTGGAGCTGATTGCATTTATATTCACTGGGTGGCAGCTGATTCAAAAAGCACAAGCTCACTTCGCAATCTTCCTCAATTACTGTTGGGTTTTCAGTTCAATATAATTGAAAATAACCTCAGTTGTATATTTCTATTTTATTTGTTGAACGTATCGCAGAGGTTCATAAACCAAAATACAAATTGCCAGATTCATCGTCAGTTAAACGTAATTTATTTTTTATATTTTTATGTAGTTGCATATTTATCTTCCTATCACGAGAAAGCGATCAAAGCGCCATACGAGCTCGCTTAGGAGTTGCCAGCCATCTGTCTACCACACCAAGATAGGGAAATCCCGTTAAGTGCCTTTCCCAACGGCACAACAAGTATACTTGTCGGCTTGTTCTCCACACTGTCCCTGTTAATGCTGAGCGTCAAGCAGGGAAGCTGTGAATACCAATTATAAAGTCATTGGTTTGACCCGACTCGGAATCAAACCCGAGTCTACATCTCAAGAGACAGACAACTTGCTCTGTCCTTGAAACGTAATCTTGTTTCTCCGAGCAAAAAGTTTGACATTTTTAGTAACATTATTCTTATTAATGAACGTAATTACTTTGAAGGTACTTAAAATTACAATTTGTGACGAAAGTTTAACAGTGCATTTAGGGCACTGCTAATTCAGTTTGAGCTCTTCAAGTCAATTGCCACCGAAAAATGATTTCTCATGCAATTTGCTCTATCCGCGAATCGAACCCGCTCCGCAATAATGTTTAATACATACGCGCTATCGCTGGCTGCATCGCGATAATTTTGATCAATAATTGAGCTTACACTTGTTTTCAACTTTTTTTTGATCTAGGCTATTTCTTAATGGTTAAAAATTAAAACTAGTAATTGCAGATATCCAATCATTAGTTTATCAAAAATACTTGTGATTCTTAAGCGATGACGACTGGTTTTGTTTTAACAATTTTGTGCCACAAGTTTGTGCTTTTGAATTTTTTGAAAAAGCGGTTATCTGTTCGATAAGGTTGCTTTCAAACCGGGAATCGAAACCAGAAATTACAATCTGGTAATAGCAATAAAATGAACTAAACAAAGGCGTCATTATTTAAAAACGGTTTAGTTTGTATAAATACTCTGTTTAAGCGCAAAAACACGTTTTACAAATTTATTGCATTAAATTCAAAAAATTTACCCGATGGTCGACTGAGTAATTCAAGTGTGAAATTGCAGTTTTGAGACTATGGAGTGGATTCTCGCCAGAGGCATATCAGAGACTGAAAAGATTATATTCATAGCCACCACGCTTAGCCCTCAGCGTTAGGATTAGGGTAAAAATCACACAGACAGGGTGAATTTGAATTAGTCGAATTGAACAAGGGCGGTATACTTAACGCAATGCGTTAAGCGCAACAAAAGTTGAGCAGAATACCGCCCCAAGTCAGTCCTAGCTCTGCAAAGCCTTAGAAATTACACAGCACACGAAAACAATCTACCTTGTTGGTGCTTATACCGTTACACGACTTGCAACAATGCGACTACCATCGCAAACTATACTGGCCTGCGACTACCTGCGATTAAAACGACACAAAACTTGCTAACCTGCATCAAGCAAGCTGATTGTTCAATGATGTCGTAACAATCCAACGTGCATTGTCTCACTTCCGTCGTCAAGGTTATCTCAAACATTTTTCAGATACCGGGCGATGAAGTGATAATAATTGTCAAAAGAAGAGGTTTCAGCTTTTTTGAAACCTCTTCTTTTGGCTACCTTTAAATTCTGTACCATCAATCAGCTGGATAAAAATTGTGCCAGTGCAGTTTGTTGATATTGCATAGTTTTCGCCGCATTGCCGCACCAAAGTTCAACGTCAAAACAAAATAAACAAAAATATTTGCTAGTCGCGTTGTCGCTTGTCGCATATCAATAAGCACGTCATATTTCGTAAGCAAATTTTCTGTCGCCAAAAATCAAGGTTTCTGTTTGATATGTTTATGTTGTTAAATGATGTTTTCATCACACCAAGTTTTGACCATCAACTTTCGATCGAACCATTCAAAACAATGATATCGATGGTGAAAATGCGACCTCTTGCATGTGATTTTTCACTGTTTTGAGAAACCAAAAAAAACTTTCCAGTTTTTTCATTTATTGAGATAAAAGCTTGATACTTTCAAAAATGCTAGTTCATAAAATTGTCGATTTGTCTATGTAAGCAAAAAAAATCCAACCCTTCTCGTTTTTGAGTAACATCGCATACGAGGTTTTGCATTAACGAAAACTGAAAAGACATGTTTTTTTGACCTGCAATACGAGGTTTTGCATTTTAACAGTGTAAAGCAAAACTATTATTTCAGTGCTCAAGAAATGTTGTTGACCTCGACAATGACTTCAAGGATGCAAAAAAAATGACTTCATGCAGAAAATAACGTCATTATGTTTTATAACGTAAAAGGTACATCATAACTTACAAACTTTAGGTAAAACAAAGGATGATTTCGAAGTTTAAAAATTAAGTATTTTTCAAAATACTGCACGAGTACAGTAGGCTATGCTTCAAAAAATTGCAAAAATTATTTTCAAGTAGTATACCGTAACAAACAGATTACTGCAAGAAATTCAATTGTAAGGCTTGCTGAATGAGGATAACACGCAGCAACGCTGCCGCATTTAACGAATAACTTTATTACTCGTTTGAGGTGTGAGATACAAATTTGGTGAAAAATTACGTCAGGAAAAAATCAAAGCTTCATTCCACTCGCGGTATTAAAAAAAAAAAAAAAAAAAAAAAAAAAAGCTGAAGCACGTAACGAGTGGCGGGGTCCATCTCCCAGGTTTAGCGCGTGGGCAATGGGCAGCACAGCTTCGAACTTTGAAGAAACATAGCAGCGGTGACGAGTCACTTGCATCACTATGTCAAATTTGGCCGGACCAGGGAACAAACCTCAGACCTCCGGCACCGATAGCGATGTCGTTACCACTAAGCTAACCGGTTTGTCTGGAAACTTACTTTTCTTTTATGAATTCGGCTTTTCTATGAAATTTTAAAGACGCGAATGAATGGTTATCGCTCAATAACGTGGTCGATATCATTAACTTCTCCCAATAACTCGAAACTTTTACCAACTGAGCTGCGCCTGCCAGTTTCCATACAAATTGTTCAGCCATAAAGTAGTGATTCAACGCCACCTAAACAACTCGCAAAAAACGTTTTTTCACTTTCTATAAAAGATGCGAGAAAAGCGTGGACTCTTGGGATTTCATTGAATCTTCTGCATTGTACGGAGGGGGCCCCAACGCGCGCGTCTCCATTAGGATCTTCTTCAATACATGTTAAAGCCTGCGCCGTTCAGTTAAAGCATGTTAAAGCCTGCGCGTTATAATTATATAGCTGAAAGGTAAGACAGCAGAAAAATCAGCAAAATGTAGAAAGCTTAAGGAAAAATTGGAACAGGATTAGTAAAGTAGCACACAATCGATACGCTTTTGATTCAGAGATTTCTTTTTATTTTGACTCCAATATTCCCCTTTCTTTTGTTTTTCTTTGTTCGACGCTTAATTTTCCGCAAAGGAATTTTGACGTTTGACAAAAAGTGCCCAACATAACCGTGCTTCTCTCACTTTTGATTCCAACTTTGGCAAAAACCACCAACTTCATAAGTGTGACTGAGATTCACGAATCTTAATCAAAAAGTAAAAAAGCGAGATTTGCAGTGAGCCGCTTCCAGCGGATCACATAAAGACGACAACAAAGAGGTTGACAAAAGCTAATTCGAAAACAGACAGCTGTAAACCATAAGTAATAAGAACCCTATGACATCAGGAACACGTTAGTGTACTGGGGTAACAGTAATTTTAATGTGCATGGCGTAAAACGGCAGGACAGTTTAATTTGTTTCGAAAGTGCAGTGGCGGCACATTATTACTGAATTGATGCGAAAGAGTACGGTATAAATATAAGCCAACCCACCCAGGGGTGTCCAACAGGCACTTCCAACTTCCTTATTTTCAATCATCAAAGATAAAAAAAAAAATCGCCGCCCGCTGTGGTGACATAGAATATGTTTCACCTCAAACTTCTCACACCTGAAGTTTGAAGGTGTAGCTGCACCCTTACCTTATTTTGCATGTGACTTACTGACTATGTCAATATATACATATTTGTTTAAACTAAACATCTCATAACCACGTAAACAAACAGTTATTAGCATGTCAAGTCAGGCGAAGTGAGCAACTTGCATTTGGCGTACCACTTATAGCTTGCTCCTCCTACTCTGCTCCACATGTAAACATAATTAGTTTGCTTATTTTATCTTTTTCAAAAATGAAACTACCCCTAATCTAAAAATTATTTTCGTCTTGGTTTAGCGTCACTTTGAACTTCATTATCACAATTAACAGGAAGTAAAGGTTCAGATGATTTCTATCAAAACAACAGGCCTACGTATCTTCTATCATCAAAGTCTTTCTACTAGGAGTTTTGATTTTCCATTATTACGTCATAATTGCATCGATAATTCAGAATTTTTGTAATTATTTACATCTGCTCCCGAAGGGAATACATTATCATAAAAAATTTTTACCGAAATCAAAGTTTTGATATAGTAAGAGGTTTTGCACTTTCAAAAACTGTGAAAGGTTGAATACTAGGTTTCGCATTTTGGGCGATGACGTCATTTCGAAAGCGAAATGTCTCAAAAAAAGTTTTTCAGTAACTGAAGAATGAAAAAATAAGCTACATAAGCCAATAAAAAAATTTTCGAAAATTTGTACGTACCGGTACGAGGTTTTGCATTTTCACCATCGATATGTCGTGTAGAAACAAGCATTTTCTGATGACTATCATCGTCAAAATGAAAACGTCAATAATTTTTTTTTTTCTTTTTCAAGTTTTTACGTCAAAACCTGCTAACCATTACAGAATTAAACTTATTGTAGTCAAAATCATTGCTCTGAAGATTTGTGTGAAAAATGAAACTGCAACTGTGATGTAGTTTAGAAGTTTGACAAAATTATTCAGTTTGTTTACAAGCAATTGTTAATTACATAGTTATTGTAACAACAACATTCGGAATATTTTTTCAATCCTTGCTGAAGCGGATGTTTCCTCAACTGCATATTTGACCACTACTTGGTAAGTGGCGAATGTTATTTTAAATTTGCTCTATTGTCTACAATTGATATGACCATCAATGGGATGAGACTACAGTAGATATAAATTGTTTTTTTCAAATTTATACTCAAACTCTATTCGAAACGCATTGCCTGAATTTTATCTTTAAACTTAAATAACACAGGAATCTTGCATTTTGTTGTACTGCATGCAGTCGCAACAATCATCACCGAGTCCTCATTAAAATAAGACTAAAAAAAGAAAGTTCAAACTAGCTCATAACGGCCGTTGCTCAAATTCATCGCGCATTCGTTGCAATTTTGTGTCACAAGTTTGCACTTTTCGTTTTTTTTACGAAGCCAATTATCTGTTCAATAAACTCGACTGAGCCGGGAATCACAGCCAGAACTTGCGATCTGGTGATAGCAGTAAGCATGCTGTAAAGTTTATACGTAACAACACGCATTGAGAGGCAACTTGGTGTTCAGTTTTTTTTATTATCAGCAATATAATGCTGTATAGGTTGTATCAAAGCTGTATACAATATATTACTTTTTCACATTTTCGCATATTGCAACATGCACCTGATGATGATAGCTGTATTTATGTTGTTAAAACGTCAAGGTAAAGAGAGCTGATTTCGCTTCATTGTTCAAACTATCGTCAACAACTCAACATCACATTTTGCACGATTTGAGCAAAACTGCATGCAGCCGTTAAATTCAGACTTATAAGCTATCAAATTGCATGTATGAAGTCGAAGTTTAAAGGCTGCTGGAAGTTTTATTTAAATCAAGTAAAACGTTATGGTCGTTGTCTACTTGGTAAGTGATGAATGTTATTTTGAATTTGCTGTATTGTACTAACAAGCAATATGACCGTTAACGGAATAAGACCACAGCAGATATGAGATGTTTTACTTTTCAATGTTACATTCAAACTCGTTTAAAAATGCATTGCCTGACTTGCAGCAGTTTTGTATGTTGTTTCCTTGTACTGTACATTATCAGACGAACCACCGGGTCCTCATTCAAAAAAAGGAACTGAAAAACAACTCATAACCACCATTGCCCAAAATTGATCAAGCATTCGTTACAATTTCGCGTCACAAATTTTGTGCTTTTTATTTGTTTACAAAATTATGACCGGTTTTTGTTTGATGGACTTGCTTAACTCGGGAATCGAAGCCTGAACTTACGATCTGGTAATAGCAATCAAAGATGATGGCGACTTTGTGGTATTATTTATTATTGAAATTTTTGTTTGTGCAATGTGCATACATTCTGTTTAAACGCAAAAGCACATTTTACCAAGATTAAATTTGAAACATTTAAAAATTTATATTAAAACGAAACGGTTGAATCAAAGCAAAAACTAAAAAAATGCCATTCATAGCCACTCAGCTCAGCGCTCAGCATCGGGCTGGGGAGGAGAAGGATAGAGACGTATTAGATTTGAATCGCTCGACCTGAAAACAAGTCCACTCTCTGACACAAAGTCACAGCTGTAACAAAGCGCCAAGAAACAATCTATCACATTTCTTAAGTTAACTTTTTGTCGCCAAATACATTGTTTCTGTTTGGTAGGATGATTTTATCACACCAAGTTTTAAATTGTAAATTTTGGCTGTTCCTGGTTAAAACTTGTTGCTAGTCAAAAAGTTGCTCTGAAGATTTGTGTGAGAAATGTAGCTGCAACTGCGATGTAGTTTAGCAGTTTGACAAGTTATTTGGTCAGTTTACAAGCAACTGTTGATTAGTTATTGTAACAACATCACTCGGAGTATTTTTCAATCCTTGCTGAAGCGGATGTTTCCTCAACTGCATATTTGACGACTGCTTCGTGAGTGGTGAATGTTATTTTCACTTTGTTGTATTATGCTAAAAACTATGACCAATTACGGTATAAGAGCACAACAAATATGAGGTGAAAGTGGGTAGAAGGAAGTAACTTTTTTCATTGTTACTAAACGTTTTGACATCATACGCTGAAATTTCATCATCATCAGCAATGTTTTCTAGGCTGCACAAAGCTGTATACAATGTATTGATTGTTCGCAATTGTTGCACCATCTACATGCAGCTGACGATGGCAGTAATTGTTGTATTTGTGTAGTCAAAACGTCAAGTTGCGGCAAAAAATTTAATTCAGGTTGATTTTATAAGCTCATAAGCTGGCAAGTTTCTCATTCAAATCGAAGTATATCGATTGCTTGGAGTTTTACTCAAATCGTGTGAAATGTTATGGTTGTAGTCGATTGTGTGAGCAATTTGTTGCAAGTGAGTGGTAGGGTGCGGTGAAAAAATAAAATTTTTGAATTTTGAAAAGTGGTATTTATATTTGTCCCTAATTACGGAGCAAATAACATTGGAACTAATTTAGGTTGGTGCACCCTCTAGAGGCCGTGCACATCTGCCAAACGATAACAACTTGCCAATTTGGCCATATCTTGAAAACCAGTTGAGCTAGAAAGTTGGTTTTGGGCTCAAAAGATGTAAACACATAACAGTGCTGTGCTTGAATGATATCAATATACTTCTCGCTATGTAGTGCACTATATCAAATCTCAAGACATTGAGAAAGCATAAAAACTGATCAACAAATATTTTTATGTCAATCAAGCTTATTTATAATCAGCACCCTTATTAGTCCCATGTAGAAAGACCGAAGAGCACCAAGCATTGAGAAAAGTCAAGGCTGATCGTTTTTATGCAGCCATATATTACAATGGTGGGGGGCAGAAATTCCCCAATACCTCATCGCACAACCCAGACATGCATTGGTTTAGGGCAGTGGTTCTAAACCTTTCCTTCATCGTGGCCCCCTTGACAATGACACTAAAAGACCGTGGCCCATTCAGTCTAATGTTAAAAGTCCCCGATTTTGAGATAAAATGTACTTATTCTTACACTTGTGGCCCCCTTCAGGGGCCGAGGGCCGCGGTTGGAAACCTTTGGGTTAGGGTAAGAGCATGATGTTTGGGGAATTCCAGTAAGCTTTCAAAATAAACCATCTATTGTAATATGAAACGGCTTAAAAACGAAGAGCCCTGAAAAGGCTTGCTGATAAATAGTCAGGTTGACAGTAGGGAAGAATAAACAGCACTGCCCGAATTCTGCCACAAATAACACTGTAACAGTTCTGACTTCTGCACACCAATACTCTAATGGTTCCGGTATGCAGTATGTGGTAAGCCTATTGCTGCCAGAATTCGAATACCAATCTGCTACAACTTAACTAGGGTGCCAGTGCTGGTATAAATCTAGGGATATATACTACACTGATATACCAATGGCATTCCTTCCAAAAGTAAAGCCTTCGGACATCAGCATTGACAACCTAGGGTTGTAGGTTAGTTATAGTGAGAAGTATATTGATATCATTCAAGCACAGCACTGTTATGTGCTCACATATGTCTACTTTTATTTCGGTACATGTATTGCACGGATAATATTTGTCAAATGCTACATCAACATTCTACATATGCATAGCTGCACGCAAATATTACTAGCACCAGGTAATAAATTAGACCAACTAAAACTAACTTGGTAATTATTTTAACTCTTGGAAGTCTTACCAACTGCAAAGATGGACTACCGGTACTGCATACGCGCAAATGCATAATTTTCATCAAAAAAGCTGTTTTTTGCCTACAACTTTTTGTCTGGTCAGTTTAGAAAGAAAGTTCCACTTAGAGCAGATAGGAAAGTGCTAGTTCTGCATCTTTTGAGCCCAAAACCAACTTTCTAGCTCGAATGGTTTTCAAGATATGGCCAAATTGGCAAGTTGTTATCGTTTGGCAGATGTGCACGGCCACTAGAGGGTGCACCAACCTAAATTAGTTCCAATGTTATTTGCTCCGTAATTAGGGACAAATATAAATACCACTATTCCAAATTCAAAAATTTTATTTTTTCACCGCACCCTAACGAGTGGTCGCAAAATAGGTTTGCTTATACTTGCTAGAAAGTAAATTACTGACTAAACGAAAAATGATTTGTTTCATTAAAAAGTTATAGTTCATTTTTTGATCGAATATAAGCTGATTGTCTGGAACAGCGGTTCTTAACCGGGACCCATTGGCCCTTCTAGGAAGACACGAGACATTAACCAGGGTCACAAACGCATGATTTATTAACCTGTTAACGGTAATTAACCGTTTAAAGGCGCGTTTACCGATACGCGACATGCGACAACGCGACTAACATTACAATGTAAGTAAATGTAGAAGGGTTTTGCAGGTTTTCGCGTGATCGGTGAACAGTCAAATAAAAGAAACGAGGTGCGAAAAATTTTGTCGCGTGCCGCGTGTCGCGTTGCCGCCTGTCGCGTATCGGTAAACGCGCCTTAAAACCAGCAGACAACTGCAGCCACTATTAATGAAATACGGACAGAAAATCTTATTGCTAAGCGGGGGGTCACTGGTGTTGAGAGTCACTAGAAAAGACCACAAGCAATAAACAGTTGAGAACCATTGGGTGGACGTTTGAAACCGAGCAGGCGCGCAATGCGAATCGATCAATTACATCTCACGCTGTGTTTTCGATTCACTGCGTTAAAGTTGACTCGACACAGAGCTGAAAGTTGGCATATTTTTAAGACTTTGATGAGATCCTAACCTTAAGGTGAAACTACAGATCAAATCAGATCCAGGGACGAATTCGAAAATATTTTAAAAGGGACTAAAACCACAAAAACGCTTAAACTTGCAGTTTTATGCGTCGAAGAAGTGTCTGAGTAATAAAGTAACAATATGGATAACTGTTTTGAGAAAGTCATCCCTGTTTACCTACCCGGGATTCACCAGTTGAATTCTATCCCATTTTTAAATTTAATCCCGAGAAAGCAATTTTTAACTTGAACCTGAACATTGGATCGAATCTAAGTGGCAAGCCTGGCTGATATAAAACCCAACTACATGGAACTTTTACTCAGTATGAATAGACCAAGCGTTCAAGTTTATTAAGAACTCTGTTTCATCCCTGTCAGAGCGTTGTTACATGGCGCTTGCCTCTTAGAATCAAATCCATTTCTGTATTATGAAAATCAGTAAATTAAAAAGTCGGTTTTAAGCTAAATCTTTAACGTTTTCTCATATAGATGGCGTTGTAGCTAGAACGAGAACGTAGTTTTGTGAGAAGTTTTATAAATAATGAAGTTATGAACTGTTCAAATAGTTAATGATATTTTCGCAGTGTAAAACTGGCACGGATTTCAGTTGCTGACGGTAACGATATAAGTTAACTGTATAATACGTTTTTGTTTTGGATGCTTTGTGTGCTAAGGAGGGTTCTGGACCGGTGCGTCGTTTTCCGAAGTTTTGTTCGTGGGATTGTTTCGTAAGGTTGCGTTATGAAATCATTATTTTCTACTGGCGTATTTTTTTGGTGGATATTCTGGACAGATCTCTCCATTACGCAATTTCACTTAATGGATCAAAATTTGTGCTTGTGACGTCACAATTGTATTTACTACAGTTTGGTGTGAGTTTTTGCATGTCAAATGATTTCTCTTCTTGTTTCTTTTAAGAATGTTATAGAACGTTCTCGAACTTAAATTCAGAGTATAAATAGGCGTGAATTTTCGATCTTGAAATATTCGAGCGTAGTTATTCGAGTGTAGATTCAGTGTGCGCAGAGTAAGCAAAATTGTTGTATGCTGAAGGGTATAGCCCTTGTTGTAGAGTGTTACTGAAGTGAGCAGTGGTGCTTGTGTTTATTGAAAAGTAGTACGGTGAGTACCGTTGCTAAGCGAGTTAAGTTGGGTCAATGATTATATTCGTTTGGTAAAGAAGGTCTTGGTTTTTTCGTGAGGTCAGATCTAAGAACGAATTAATTCCTACGGTTTGTCATACAATTCTTATCCATCGTCCTGTCAGCGAAGAAATACAATTTCCTATTTCGCGACACTGACAAAAAAATGTGATCAATAATGGTTTGGTTAATTTAACCCAGTAATCGCAACCTTTCTGGTTTGTGGCTCTCTTCTAAATACTCTCAACACCAGCGGCCCCACGTTCAGCAACAAAATTTTCGGTCTTTATTTCATTCATAGAGGTTACAGCAACTGTCCGCTGATCAAAAACGATCAATTATCGCTAACAGAATAATAAACTTTGCACCTGTGGCCCTTGGTCACTGTCACGTGACTACCTAGGTAGGCCAGTGACCCCAGGTTGAGAACCTCTGATTTAAGCGTTATAGCGGCTGGAAAAAGATTGATGTGGAAATATTGTGATTGAATGGTAAAAATTTTTCAAAGTCTTTTCGACTTGCGTTGCTGCAGTGTTAGGAAAAATAGGTGCAGCGACCGTGCTAATTTTGTTTTAAACGCTTTAGTTCTGTATTTTTATCTTGCAGCGAACGTATAACGTTTTGTCGCTGTTTCCTTATTTTTAACCAAGCTGTTTTTTGTGTTGATGATGGCGTTGTTTTATGGTTAAAAATAAAAAATCCTACTACCACCACTACTAAAAATAGTTGATTTCGCTGCAATAAAATTGAATTTGATTTTTGTCGTTTTCATGAGAATATCACGCAAATTTTGTACGTCAAGTTAAGCAAGCCACTCAGCAATATGGCGATGTCACATCTTCAGTTTCGTGGAAAACTTGGTACGTTACTGGAATAATTACGAAAACATTAACCAAAAAAACTAATGTATCGTAAGAAAACTAGACTCTAAGATGAACTGTCGCTGTGTGTTTGTCGCAACACAAATTGTCGCTGATGAATTGAAACTTCGTAATATATCAGAAACATCGCTATAGTTTCTAGGAATCGTTATATTAGCGACAACAAAAGTCAGATAATATTTCTGCGGAGTTTATTTTGATTTGCGTTGTAGTGTGAAGTTTCCAATAGACAAGAATATACAGTAAGTAATACTTAACATGCAAGTATTTTGGCGGTCTTGATCATCCATAATTATATATTATTTTTACTATACCGGAACGAATTTACCGCTTGCAACCCAAAATATATCAAAACCAAACTTTTTGTCACTTTGAAGTTGCAAGATATTGAGCAATAAAAATATAATGATTAAAAGACTTCAAAATTACCATTTTTCGGTTGCTGTACCCTGCAGTTTTATGGTACAAAAACGATCTTCTTGCGGAAATAGTTTTTATCAATTTTGGTGCCCAGGTGCTTCAGTGAAAAATTTGGATATTCTGTGTTCTCTTAGTTCTTAACCTGTTTTAGATCAAGGGTTCTTAACCTTTTTTGGTCTCGTTTACATCTGGACAAAAAAAAGTATAACTTACCCCCTATGTACCGTTACTGCTTTTTCAATGTTGAAAATTAAAGTTTTCTTTAGTTTTTAAATTTGTCCCCTCGGTAGGTCCAGAAAATTTACCCCCTCGGTAGATAAAATTTACCCCCATTTACCCCAGTTAAGAACCTCTGGTTTAGATGAAGCATCCAACAACAGAGTAGCTGTTTTTCTTGTTTTTTATTTAACTTTTTCATTTTTCTTGTAGACGTATCTTAGTTGGCATAAAAGTATTTATAATAGCAGCGATTATTACGAAAGAAAGAAAAAAATAAATCAAATCTTCCATGTACTCGCGCTATTACGCCGTTGCGTGTAACGAGTGGCGGGGCCCATCTTCGCGGCTTAGCGCCTGGGCAACACAGCTCCGAAGAAACATCGCAGCGGTGGCGAGCCGCTGGCTACACTGTGCCGATTTAACCGGCCTGAGAATCGAACCCCAAACCTAATGAACCGATGACGTGTGCGCTCAACAGCTGAACAAACGACCGGTTTCATTACGAAACAAATTTGAATTAAAAGTTTTTACTTTTTAAAGTTTCACGAAAACGAAATGCAATATTACTGATTCTTGAAGCAAGTATGCGTTCGATTTGCAAACAAGTTGAAATTAGGTGAATAATTAATACATGCTGTTTTGCCACTTCCTCCGTTTTTACGTCAGTTTTAATGTTCACTATGATATGTTGTCCTATATAGGCCTATGAGGTTTATAATAATCCGATTAATTTAAACAATAATAAATTGATGAACTGATATCTCAGACACTAATGTAATGCCAATAACTGTATTTCTCATTTGTTTGTAAATGACGTTGTGGTTTTTGATGCACGAAGTTTCGAACCGCAGACCTTAAATCAAACCAACTAAAATGATGAAATCACGATCTCAGACGAACATTTTCTTGCCGCCAAATTTACTCGCTGATTTGTAAAATATTTGTCAATTATTTGAAAAATATTTCAAAAAATGAAGCTGCAATTTCATTGTTCCATCGCGAGTTTCGAAAAAACGCGTTTTGCTGATCATTTTTACTCCAGTATGGTCCTACTTAATTATATCGCAGGCCATAAAAAGCTGTTTACTTATACCGCGGGCCAATGTTTAATGGAATATGTTGCTACTGCTGGCTAGTAGATCAACATAGCTGTTAGTTATAACGAAAATGCAAATTTGTCGTTCGTCTAATTTTAACTCCAGCATGTGTTAAACGTACGTCGCTTTGTCGCTGTGCCCTTTTTCTGACTTACAGTATTGTTGTTTATTGTGTTGTGGATATTCTCTGGCAATCCAGAAATAAAATGAACTGCTACTATTGACGTTAGTTTGGCATTTTGCCAAGAAAATCAAACTTACCAAGTAAAAATTAAATCTTCATTACACTGGTCGTTTTAAGCATGTAACGAGTTAGCGGGGCCCATTTTCGCGACCGTGCAACACAGCTTCTGTCGAATAAACGGCGCAGTCGACCCAGGATTTGAATTCCACATTTCCGCTCCAAAGGCGCGAACGTTAACAACTCACTCGGTCATCTGGCGTAGACAAGCTTAGTTTGCATGAAATATAACCATCAACCGCACAAAATAGCTGTCGCTATATTTTTTCAACAAGGTTAGGCGATTAAAAGTGATGATGAAGGACTCCTTTCATACGGTCAAAAGCTTTAAGCAAGCGTGTGAACGTGTAATGTTTTATCATTTTCCCTGTTGACCCCTACTCGTCCTCTTTGCTACCGACGTGGACCTGCCCTTCAGTTCCTCCCATTACAACAAATTTAAAAGCAACCCGTGGCAATTTGATAAATGAAACGCCACATAAGTTATGAGGCAAAGTGGTACAAACTGTTCAGAACAAAATTCAAAAAACAAAAACGTAAACGCAATCGAAAACTACAAAAACAACGAAAATTGTCCCGCGAAGTAATTTTCTTGGCCCGCAATTAGCTCAGTCGAGAATAAAAATACTGATTTGGACCACACTGATTTGCTCAATTGAGATTAAAAATAATTCTTTTTTAAAGAATTATCAAGTTGAAAAGCTTTGCAAAAGAGTAGAATTAGTCATTTTATCTAAACAAAATCACAGGAGAATATTTTTCCTTTTTGTTTGGAATTTCCTCAACTGCATGCTGGTCAACTACTTGACTTGGTAAATAATAAATATTAGTAATAACTTACGGTGTTATATTAAAAGGAATAATGAATATCAAATTTCAGCTTTAGCAGCTACATGGATTAGTGAGTTCACACCAAGAGACGAAGGAAATTAATATAAACATTGCATTTCTCATGTGCATTGTAAAAGTTGGTTTAACACAGTGGCGTAGCCAGGAAGGGGGGCTACTGGGGCACTGGGTCCCCTCCCCCCTTCTTGACGAAGCTTAATCTGAAGTGTAATAAAAAATTTCTTATAAAATACCGTAAACTTTGTTTCAAAAGCTCCCTCATCTTTACCACTTTTTAATTTGCGACTAATTTTTGGCCCATTTGAATTTCGACGTAAATACTCTGCAAAATGCGCTTGTTAAGCGTTACTACATCATAACAGCGCAATGGGATCAAATATTTAAGTGTAAGCACAGAGAAAAAGCAGGAATGTATCGCAAAAAGGCAATCGAATATGGGAGCAAAAGGAAAGAATGTTCAATTAAAAAGTATTTTTTAAGAAGAATAGGGACTGTTTTGTTGTGTTTGTTGTTCTATGTGTGTCTTGTTCGTGCATACCATACGGAGACAAAATCCTTGGATTGTTTTATATAATGCCGTGCAGAAGGCAGTTTGATTAGTATTAGGGTAGCGATTAGCGATTGCCTGCCTAGGTCTACAGTAAATAACTCCATATTCATCCGTAAACAATGGCGTTGTGCCATTAGGGAAAGGAGTCCCTCCCCAAATTTTCTGAGATACGTCGCTTTTTATAATTTAAAAAGTTGAAAATTACAATATAACCCCCTCCCCCTCTTTCTTATACTATAAATTTTATTTTTTGGTTTTTTTAGCTGTTGCTTCAATCAATCACTTCAACTCAAGAGGAAAGTCAGTTTCTTGATCTGTAGCTAGAACTTAGGAAACATTTTGCATGCGTTGTTAAAGATCATAGCCTATAGAACACACCTATACACGTAATCCCATCAAATGCGTCTAACCAAAAAATGATTGCAGCCTCTTTTTGTTAAGCCCAGCTTCTGCTTTTAGACATGGACTCCTAAAACATTTTTGTATTGTCTGACACTATGATAGTGACTGCATTCACTGCAGGACACCGGATGTCCTCTTTCGATAAGAGAGTGTGATGAAACGAGTGTTTTTTATGTGAAAAGCGTGAAAATCCGTTGGCGGCTCGGGTGCTCCGCCCACAGCCGATTGTCGAAGCAATTGCCTACAGCGGCTGGGGCTTCGCCCCCAACCCCCCCAGCAATGTCCTCCCAATTTGTTACATCGTGGGGCCACACTGATTGCGCAGAATGTCCATAATTAAGAAGCGGTTTGAGGTATGAAAATAAATTCTGATTTGTTATCCAAAAATTGGGGCATCACGACATATTTTGGTATCTTTTCATAACTTTCTTTTTTCGTCATGTTATCGGCACTCAATGCTAAATGCGGCTTTTACAAAGTTTGTGAACTTGTGATCAGTGTCTGTTTAAGTAGTTACACGGGCCCCTACAACTTTTTTGGCTGCACGACGCCTCTGTTCCTAAACAAAACAAATATGAATAACTTGAGGCAAAAATTGAAATACAATAAGACAGCGTGAGCCTAACGCCTTGGCCTGAACAGACCATGTTTTTGAAGTTCTTGACCTATTGTAATTTGGTCCCCCCCTAAATATTCCGCTGGCTGCGCCACTGGTTTAACATTAAGATGAAAACGAGCCTAAGTTTTGCGGCCCATTGATACTGTCCAACCCAACACAAACCATGTATTGATTCTCAAATAAGTGATTTTTACGAAAGCAGTTATCTGTTGGATAAGATTGTTTAAGACGGGTATCGAAACCAGAGCTTATCTATGTGAAGTTTACCTATGTAAGAATACGGATCGAGTGGCAACTTGGTGTTATTGTTTTACCCGCTGCTTGGAGATTACTCTAGTTGTGTATGAAGTTATGGTTGCTGTCGATTATGCGAGCAATTTGTTCCAAACAAATAATCGCAAAATCAAATTGCTCATTCTAAACCTATGCTTTGATTGCATGTCGATTGAAACAGGGGCGTATTTAGGTATTGAACCTTCCGCCTCTTTTTTAACTTTGCATTTTCATACAAAAACAAACAAATATTAGTGAGTGAGTGAAATATATCAAGACTTGCTCGATGGTTTTTGCAATTTATGCCCCCTCCTACCCTCCCCCTTTAAAATTTCTGGCTACACTGCTGGATTGAAAACAGAGAAATCCTACATTTTGTGGCTGTTTGTTCACACGTTAAGCTCCGGTCAATAGTTTTATGAACAGTTTTATCAATTTTTCGAAAAACAAGTCAAATGTTAACACCAAGAGCAAAAATGTGTGCGGTGTGCTATTGAAGATGTAAATATGGTAAGAGTCTTCGTAATGTAGTAGATGCAGCGGACTGAATGCAAAGCTCTGTCTTCTGGACTTCAACTAAGCGAGTTCATCAGGACCCGCCGCACGAAACTTGAAAATGAGTTTTTACCTTTTTCAAAAAAACTGAAAAAACACACTTTTGAAATGTAGGCTACGTGAAAACGAATGAAATGTTGATAGTCTTTTTAGCTTCAGTTAGGTGTTTAACCTTATAGTGCCGTGCAAAGCACCCATAAAATCCCAAGGTTTAGCAAAAACAAAAACGACTTTTTGATGCAAAACAAAATTATTGCTCTTGCCAAACCTCCCAAGCATAAGTTGACAATTTGCTTATTTGCTCAAAAATGCAAAATATCCAAAATTGACAAACGACATGCATAATGCAAAACAAAAACATGATAAAATTTGTTGTTTGGAGACAAAATGTAGGCAAAAATGTGATGTATTTTAACTCAACAAAAAAAGGTTATAAATTGAGCAGTTGCGCTCGAAAGGTAGAAATGTTGAAGTTTCGATTCTGGGTCATGACTTGCTCGGTTATCATGATATGTTGAATTGAAAATAAAAACTCGACTTGCAAGAAAACAAGTTGCAATTGAATGAGTAAAGTGAAAAAGTCGTGTTTTGCCACTTCTACCGTTTTTGCGTTTAATTTTATTCTGATACCACAATATGTTGTCCCGTATGTTGATATTTATCGTAAATAACGGTAAAAGTAAAACGTTATTGAGCTCATATTTCATCTTCAACAGTACAATAATGCATCGTGTGATAACTAGGGTGATTTTTTGTCACAAAAGTTCCATTTTTTTTGCTGGCTTCAATTAACGTGAAAAGCGTGGAAACAAAATTTCGCAGATGTAGGGTCAGTATTTAAGAAGTTAAAAGGTCACAAAAAGTTCCATTTCCCATTTTTAGGTAACATTTTATTTTTTAAGTAACATTCGTTTTTGTGCTACTTTTTGCCTAATTTTATCATTCATTGCTACAATTGGAATAAATTTACGATCTGCTTACTAAATATAAAGCCCACAAAGCGTTTTATCTTCTAACAATGCATATAAACACATTTGTGATGTCATTATTTTGAATCTTCAAAAAATGCTTATTGCTATTGATTAATGTTTGCGTCACAATTATAAAGCAATCAGAACAAAATACCGCAAGGAAAAGGACATCTTGTTGGGTACCGGTAATGAAGAGATCCGGCAGGATATAAAAGCAAATTATAGTACCCTCAAGGTGTGCGTGAAGTGACTGCATTACATGAGTTTCTTGAAAATATAGAGAGGACGATTTTGTAAGACTATAGTTCTATGTACTAATGTAAGGTAACAGCTTAGCCATTGCAGCTAACTAATTTCAGCTATTTTTAGAAAATAATTGTCATATACAGCTACAGTACATTCAGCCTCATGCCTAAGATAAAATCTTCAGCTCTAACAAAAATCAACAGCATAATCGCAAAATTCCCCACCGAGTTTATCAAAACGCCAACCCCAGACCTATTCTGTAATATTTGTAGTTGTGTGGTTCAGTGCGACAAGCAATACAAAGTTGATAGACACAGGCAATCTGCAAAACATCAAAAAGGGCTGCCTTCCTCCTCATCCTCAACTTCACAATCGGCTCAGACTTTTATTGACATCCCCTCCAAAGATTTCACTTACAATGTCACCAGAGCTTTTTTGGCAGCTGATATACCGCTAAAAAAGTTACAAAACAATGAGTTACGACAGCTTTTTAAAGATCTGGGAAAGAAATTACCGTCTGAGACATCATGTCGGCAGAAAGTAGAGGAAATGGGAGAAGCGGAAATTGAGAAAGTGAAGAATTTGATACAAGAGCAGAGAATTTTCTTGGTGGCAGATGAAAGCGACATATGTGGAAGTAAATACTTGAATATTCTTGTTGGTTTACTGGACAAGCCTGAAAAAACCTATTTAGTAGCCTGCAAAGTCCTTTCAGGACCTCCAACTGCGCAGGCCATTTGCCAAGAAATAGATGACGTATTGCACTTCTTAAATGTTTCCAGAATGTATTTTTGCTTACTTTTGACTGATGCAGCCAGATATATGGAAGCTGAAGGACATACGTTGAAGAACCTATATCCGCAACTTTTCCATGTCACATGTGTAGCCCATCTTCTTCATAATTGTGCACTGCGAGTTAGAGCCAAGTATCCAGCTGTAGACAATCTCATTGCTTGTGTCAAAGCAGCAACCGTTAAGAATAAGACTCGACAGGCATTATTCGAAGATATAGGAAAGCCACCACAACCTGTTGTAACAAGGTGGGCGAGTTGGCTGCAAGTAGCTTTTTACTATGCTGAAAACCTTCCTGCTGTACAAAGCATTGTAAGTGGATTTGAAGGGACCGGTCTATTAGTTGAAAGAGCAAAGAACAGTGTATGTGCCGAAGGTTTATCTCGAGATTTAATGAAAGTCAGAACAGAGTACAATTGCTTAGCTGGATTAGTCTCAAAGATGGAGCAAAGAAAATACACTATTCAAGAGGCCCACGATGACATTACTAATCTTGAATTTGGTGACGACAGCTGTGGCATTATGCCCTACATCGAAAAGAGATTGAAAAAAAATGATATGATGGACATAATTAAGATGAGTCGTCAAGAAGTTGCTCCCGCTGTGTATGGCTTGCTCCAAAGATGCCAACCAACAACGGCTGCCGTTGAACGCAGTTTCTCCATGCTTAAGAAACTACTTGCCAAAGACAGAAACTTTTTACCGAAGAATGTCAAGCACTATATGTACGTGCACTATAATTTGAGCATCAATTGAGACTGTTTTATTGCTTTTTAGTATAAACTGCTCTTATTTTTCGTTTTCTGTTCTTCTTCAAAATAAAGTCACATAAAGTCACATTTTTGTAAAAATAAAGTCACATTTTAAAGTTTTTTAGGTCACAAAAAAATCGCCCTAGTGATAACTTAGCATGGAATGTTTAATTGATCAATAGAAAAGTTGATTTGCGAATTGTGGCTGAAATCATTTGGCACTTGCTAAATCATCGTCAGCGACATGACTCAGCAATAACGCTCGCAGGTTACAGATCTCGTGTGACGGGTTCGATTCACGGCTGGAGCCGATCGCATTTGACATACTGCATATACCCAGTGGTTGCTGACTCAGAGTGCCAACTGTTGAAGTTTTAGTTCAATACAATTTGAAACGAACCTTAACGATATATTTTTTTTTTATTCATTGAGAATATCGCAGAAGTTTATAAACCAAAAAGCAAATTGCCAGATTCAATGTCAATTACGTAATCTTGTTTTTCCGCGTAAAAATTGAGACATTTTTAATAACATTGTTCTTAATAATGAACGAAACTTGAAGGTAAATGTTATGTATATCGATGCATTTCTGTTAATGTATTTCTGTAAAATGTGATTTTGTGTTCACAGTTAATCAACTTAGCGCATCACATCGTATATTTGTTTGCAAACTTTGCAAGCTGCTATCTTTCCATGCTGATTACTGCAGAGCTAATTTGCGCGAGGCGTTTGTTTCTCTTCGTTGTGCTACTATTAGTTTCCACGCCTTGCAAGAGATTATTAATTAATTACGTGCTTTCTGCCTTAAACTACAGCATCTTTTCTGTGTGTATAAGCAGCTGAGCTTGACAACGACTTCAGTTCATCGTTCTCCAAACATTCGTATTTTTGTCTGTTTGACCTAACAGAATATAACAGTGATTAAAATAAAAATTTGTGACAAAATTCAACAGTGCATTGAGGGCACTGCTAATTGAGTTGGAGTTCTTCAAGTCAACTGTCACCGAAAAATGATTTCTAATACGATTTGCTTTATCTGCGAATCGAACTCGCTACGCAGAAGTGTTTAACACACTCGCACTATCGCTGGCTGCATCGCGATAATTTTGATCAATAATTGAGCTTACCGTTATTTTCAACTTGTTCTGATTTTTAATGTTCTGTAACCGTTAAAATTGAAACTAGTAATCGCAGACATTCAATTGGTTTGTTAAAAAGTGCTGGTGATTGTTAAAAGATGACGACTGATTTTCTTTTGGTGATTTGTTCAAAATTGATCACGCAATCGTTGCAATTTCGTGTCACATGTTGTGCTTAGAGACCGGCCGTTAGCTCAGTTGCAAAGCGCACGCTATCGGTGCGGGAGGTCTGGGGTTCGATTCCCGGGCCGGTCAAATCGACACAGTGTCGCCAATGACTCGCCACCGTTGCGACGTTTCTTCGGAGCTGTGTTGCCCAGGCGCTAAGCCGCGGAGATGGGCCCCGCAACTCGTTACACGCTTCGGCGTAATACGGCGAGTATAATGAAGATTTGATTTGATTTTTGATTTGAGGTTGCACAAAGCTGTACACAATATATTAAAAGACAAACGTTATGGTTCATCTGTTTGACCCACAGTTGTCAACGGGTCGAAGACGCTAGCCCCGACCCGACCCGAATCCGAATTTTCAAGCCCCGACACAAACTCGAATCCAAATTTATCAGCCAGTCTGAGCCCGATTTGGGCCGAAATTAAAAACGTCTCATTAAATGTTGAAGAACTTGTACTTGATAGACTAGAAGCGACAGAAATTATTCTGTTGAATTGATGATTTCTATCGCTCCAAGTCCGTCCAGTTGCTCTGACGTCCGGCCCGATTGAAGCCCGACAATTTTTGAAAATCTGACCCCGGCCCGAACCCGACCCGACCCGAAAAACCCGAACCTGATTGACAGCTGTGGTTTGACCAATCAATTAAAACTAACGCTATGTTTTTGATATGCTGCGCTTAAGTTGATTCAACACAGAATTGGAAGTGTAGGCATAATGTTAGAGACTTGATCCAAACCGAACCCGAAAATGAAAATACTGAGCAGATCAATCCAGGGACAGATCCGAAAAAATTTTAGAGGGGGTTGGAACCGCAAAAATGTTCATCTTGAAGTTTTATGTGTCTAAAAGTGTCGTAGTAATAATGTAAATCAAAAAAATCAAATCTTCATTATACTCGCCGTATTACGCCGAAGCGTGTAACGAGTTGCGGGGCCCATCTCCGCGGCTTAGCGCCTGGGCAACACAGCTCCGAAGAAACGTCGCAACAATGGCGAGCCGTTGGCAACACTGTGTCGAGTTAACCGGCCCGGGAATCGAAACCTTGACCTCCCGCACCGTTAGCGTGCGCTGAGCACCTGAGCTAACGGCCGGTCTGTAATAATGTAATACTATGTAAAATAAAAATTCAAGTAGTTCTAGAGCTGCCCTAATCTCCCCTGGATTTACCAGTGAAAATCCTCCCCCCTTTTTCTAATTTTAATCCCGAAAAAGCAATTTTTAACTTGAACCTGAACTTTGATTCGAATCTGAAGTTGTAAGCCTGGCTGATATAAAACCCAACTGCTTGGAACTTTTACTCAGTATGAATGACTAAGCGTTCAAGTTTATTAAGAACTCTGTTTCATACCTGTCAGAGCATCGGCACACGGTGCTTGTCTTTTAGAATCAAAACCATTTTTGTATTATGAGAATCCGCTTATTTTAAGTTGATGTTTTGCAAAATCTTTAACGTTTTTACTGTGCAGTAAATGGCGTAATAATGTGAACAAGAAACCTAGTTTTGTAGCAAGTTTCTTAAACATTGAAGTTATAAGCTGCTCAAATACTTACTGGTGTTTTCACTGTGTGTAACTGGCTCTGATTTTAGTTACAGTAACTAGTATCAAAAAACTAACGTCGTGATAAGTGATGGTTTGGTTAATTTAACAATCGGTGGCTAGAAAAAGATTAATGTGGAAATATTGTGATTGAATGGCAAAATTTTTAAAACTTGTTTCGACCTACATTGTTGCAGTGTTAAGATGAGCAGTCAATTTTGCTGCAATAAAATTAAATTTGATCTTTGTCGTTTTCACGAAAATGCAACGTAAAGTTTTGTACGTCAATAAGGTAAGCCGCAAAGCAATATAACGATGTCAGATCATGAATTTCATGGTACATTACTGAAATACGTATGAAAAAAAGATTGATGCACAGCAACCTACCGCTTAAGGTCGCATCCCCGTTAAGTTCGCAATAAATTACCACAAAATTTAGATTCAAGTTTTTCAGAAATTTATTGCAAGAGATTTAATGTTCACTTTTTAATATGTCATGAATCGGTAGTTGATGCATAGTCAGGGGCGTATTTAGGGGGAGGGTGGGGGATTTTGTGCCATGCCACCCCCCCCCTTTTGACTTTGAATTTGTAGTAAAAGAACAAATGCTGCTGAATGACCAAAATATACCAAACTTGTGATGACTTTTGCACTCTACGGCTCCCTCTTAAAATTTCTCGCTAGGCCACAGCACTGTGCATAGTAGAATCTCATTTGCGTTTTGCTCCCACAATCGCTTGTCGCAATTTTCGCTGAAACCGTTCAAAATTTTTTTCACCTCGTATTCTCGGGCAATGCTTCGTTTACTTGGATGATTTGACTCAACTTTGAGATTATTTTCAATCTCTGTGCCTCGTTTGAACGCTTCACTTTTCCAGGCATTTTATGTAAATGTTACATGGTGATATTTGAACATGGAATTCTTCAAAAAATTTAGTAAGTGTAGCAACTTCAGTGGTAGAGTAGACTGTATGTTTCTGCCTCTTTCAAAACTACTCATCTATACAAATAGGCTAAAGATAAACCTGTTTGAAGTTCTGCTCAATGCGTGTTATTACGTGTTAACTCACTGACCACATACACCATGTACACACGTCCAATTTTAATGAGCGTTAGATTTACGGTTGTTGGTTCTAGTTTCAGCATCATAATCAACTTCTTGACGTCATAGTTATAAAAGTGATTATGACATCAAAAGATTGATGATGATGATGACGCAGAAACTAAACCAAGAAGCTTGGGCCTAAAGCGGCTAAAGTCCACTAAAATTGAAGATATGGACAGGGTAACAACACTTACCAAAGAATTCAATCAGCAACTCTCTATGAACATACCGCTTATTGCTAAGTTCGCAAGAGCTGCGCAGATTTAAGTTGCGAACTTTACCGGTAGGTTACTGTATCGTCAGAAAACTAAACTCTGCGATGAATTGTCGCCGTGAGTTTGTCACAGCACCAATTGTCGCTGATGATTTGACACTTCGCAATATATCAGAAACATCGCGATAGTTTAAGATCTGTTAAATTTGTGACAATGAAAGACAGTCAGTACTTTGCCCAGTTTATTTTGATTTGCATTGTAGTGTAAGGTATCCAATAGACAAGATGAATAATTACTCAACAAACTAGTATTTAGGCGGTCTTAATCATCCATAATTTCACATTATTTTTGCCATGCTGGAACGCATTTACCGTTTGCACCCCGAACTATCAGAACCAAACTGTTTGTGACTTAATGTGACTAAAAAAATAACAAGATAATGAGCAATAAAAATTTAAGGATCAAAAGATTCCAGAATGATCAATTTTTGGCTGCTGTACTCAACAACTTCATGGTACAAAAATGATCTTTTTACCGAAATCATTTGTTAATTTTGGAGCCCAATTGCATAATTGCAAAACTTTGATACGTTCTCGTAGCTCGGCTAGTAAGTGAAGCATTTGCAAAAAAAAGCAGCTGCTTTTTCTGTTTTTTAATTTGATTTTTTCGCGTCTTTATTTCATGTAATGTTCGTTGGCATAAAAGCATTTACAAAAGCAGCGGTTGTTACGTGAAAAATGCATAAAAAGTTTTTACTTATTAAGCTTTACAAAAGCGAAATATAATATTACTACTTCGTGAATTGCGGATGCGTTCGATTTGCAAAAAAGTTGGAATGTAGAAATTAGTTAGAAATTATGTTTTTTGGCCACTTCCTCCATTTTTACGTTAGTTTTACTGTTCACCACGATATCTTGTTCTACATAAACCTCTAATATTTATAGTAGACCAGAGGTGACGAACATGCATCCCGCGAAAGAATTTCCTGTGGCCCGCGAACATTTTGGCAAGACCAGTACTCTTAAACTTTCTTTTCCCCGTTTAGTCTTTGCGATTCGATATCAAAAGCTAAGGCCCTGATTGAACCACGCGCATATTACACAAGAATCGAACAAACGCACAGTAAAAGCCTTTCATCTGTTTCAGGATTGAGCAGTTTCTGCCTTACAGTAGTAGGGAATATGTAAGTTTGCAGAAATGAATTGGTGAGCTTGTAGCACCATATACGCAAATTTCACAGCTTTTTAAAGGTATTTGTTATTCTGTTTTTCAATCAATATTTAATTAGCCATTTATTTCGATGTCTTCAGCAAAGAAATGAGAAATTGTATAAGGATTTTGATGGTAATGCTTTTGGTTGTTCGTTACTGCTGATGACCAAATTTTTTCGTTTTGAACAGGTTTCATACTAGGTGTATGACCAAAAAAGTTATGCGGCCCGCTTGCTCATTGATAAGTGACAAAGTGGCCCGCGATAGCAAATAGGTTCGTCACCCCTGTAAGCAGTCCAATTGATTGATAATTTCAGTAAAGAGGTCGATTTTTTGTACCATAAAGTTACAAGGCACAGCAACCAAAAAATCTGATGCATTTAATTCTAATTTGTTCACACTTACAATTTGCACATTATTTACAAGATCTAACACGAACCAGTTCGTTGGTGTTAGTAACGTAAGTGTAATTAAATTGGAATTAATGCATCAGATGTTTTGGTGGCTGTATCTTGTAACTTTATGGTACTAATTAATTTAAAAAGTAGCCTAATAAATTAATGAACTGATATTACATCTTAAACACTAACGCGCCGCCAATCATGGCGTTTATTTATGTGTATAAATGTCGTTGTGTTTTTTGATGCACTGAGATTTGAACCGCGGACCTTCAACCAAAATCAACTTAAACGATAAAATCACTTGCTCAGACGAACGTTTTATTGTCGCCAAATTTACTCGCTAGTAAGTAAAATGTTTGGCAATAACTGGAAAATGCAGCAAAAAATAAGCAGCGATTTCATTGCTCTAAAATAAATTTGTAAACTAATTGTACAAGCAATACTTTAATGACTTGAAAATAATCTGAGGAATAAATTAAAATATTCATACATCTTTGGCAATAGCAAGCATTATTGATGTTGGCCACATTACTGCCGTGGATGTTCTGTTTCTGCAAAACCCATTTCGCTTTTTCCTCGAGTTGATATGAAATTGAAACTCGGAGTGAAATGAAACTAATTCCAATCGCTCTCTTTGCCCCCCTCCCCCGTGGCTACTCCCTGATGCTACCAAATAAAGTTAAAAGCCGGTCTGATAATTCAGACTCAGATAAACCGGTCCAAATTAAAAGTAAACACAAACAAAAGGTCTCGTTGTTCGCGACTAGGCCTTTTATTTCTCCGATGCCCTTACAGGCTTCAGCCTCCCCAGCCTATTAGAAAATTCGGCCCTGATTAGAATAACCATCAGGTGCATCCCTAGCATCTTCCTGAAAAGAAAAAAGAAGTAATGAAAAAAATGGATGACCAGAACTATTATCTTGACTGCCCATCGAGTTGGCCAACGATAGTATTTCTGTTCGGAGCTGTAGCCTACGTGTTGTGTCAATTTCAACAAACTTATTAGTTTTTTTCTTCAACTAAAAGTTTTTCTTACTGTATGTGGCGGTGCCAAATTGGAGGCGGACTGTCATTTACACAACGCGTAATCATTTTTATGAGTCAATGACTATAAACAATGTGTCAATGACTATAAACCAGGCATTCACAGCTTCCCTGTTTGACGCTCAGCAATAAAGGGACATCGTGGGGAACAAGCCGGCAAGTTTATTAGCTACGCTTCTGAAAAAGGCAGTTAGCGGGATTTTCCCATCTATAAGTAGCAGACAGATCAGATATGGAACCGAACCGACCGGTAAAATTCAAAATCTACGCCGGTTGACCGGCCAGTACCGGTCACTGACCGGCCCGCTCGACCGTTTTTTTACTAAAGGTTTATGTTCAGTGTTCAATAAACCTAATGATAAACTGTAGTTTACACCAACTTTGTCACTAGATGTATTGAACACGTAAAATTTCATCTCATAAAACCAGTTATTATTTGAATAAAAGTAAACAGAAAACAAACTTTCGTTTTCAGAAAGTGTGATTTGTCAATGCCGTTTTCATAAACTGTTTAAAAAACACATGCCGGTATGTATCTTTCGGTTGGTTTTTAAGTGTATTTTAGTTGCAAGAAAGGAGAATTTGACCGGTTTTCTAACCGGCGGGGTCAAAGAATTTTGAACCGACCGGTGACCCGACCGGTTTCCATCTCTGAGACAGATGGCCGGCAACTCTTAAGCGAGCTCGTTATAGCGCTTTCATCGCTTTTTTCGTGATAGCAAGTTAAATATGCAACTAATGTATATCCGAACAAAATTATAAGCTTGTAACCTAACAAAATTATAAGTTAAATATGCAACTAATGTATAACCGAACAAAATTATAAGCTAAGAACAAAATTAAATCAAATCTCCATTGTACTCGCGGTATTACGCCAAAGCGTGTAACGACTAACGAGTGGTTTAGCGCCTGGGCTATAGCTCCAAAGAAACGTCGCTGCGGTGGCGAACCGTTGACGACACTGTGTCCGATTCTACCTGCCCAGGAGTGGAACCCCAGACCTCCAGAACCAATAGCGTGTGCGCTTAACAACTGAACTAACGCCTTGTTTTTGTCTCTACAACTGACTTTTGTTTTTTCTTTTTCGCTTACCAACTGAACCTTTTGCCAACGAAATAAAGTTAAAGTCGACGTAATAAATACGGACTCGAAGCCGGTCCAAATTCAAAAGCAAACCCAAAAAGCAGTTTTTTTCAATAATACACTCAAACTCGATTTGAAATGCATTGCCTGACTTTTATCTCCAAGCCTAAATCACACAGGAGTTTTGCATGTTTTTGTAATATATGTTGTTGCGACGATAATGACTGGGCCCTCGTTAAAACAAAACTAAAAAGAAATCGAAAAATAACTGATAACGGCTGTTGCTCAAAATTAGTAGTGGACGTAAAAACGAAACAAATGTTGAAATGGTTTTGCTGAAGTCTTTTTGGTTTCAGTTTGGTGTTTCCTTTCAATACTCTGCAAAGCACCCATAATATCCTACCATTTAGCAAAGGCAAAAACGAATTTTTCATTCAAAAAAGTTTTCGTTCTTGTCAAACTTTTCAAGTAATTTAGAAATTCAATTATTTGCTCAAAAATGCAAAATAGCTAAAATTCACAGACGACATTCGAAATGCAAAACAAAAAAATGAGAAAGTTTGTAACTTGTAAACAAAATGTGGGCTAAAATGTGATGTAGGCTTATTTTAACTCAACAAGAGAAGGTTATAGACTGTACTGGGTAGTTGCGCTCTGAAGGCAGAAGTGCTCGAGTCTCGATTCTGAGTCCTTATTGGCGTTAAAATGAAAATAAGCACTCGATTTTCGAGAAAACTAGTTAAAATTGTTGGAATAAAATGAAAAGTCTACTTTTTTGTCACTTTTTTTCCTTTGTACGTTTAATTTTACTGCTATACCACAATGTGCTGCCTTATGTTGATATTTATCGTTCATAACATTAAAAGTGAAAAGTTATTGAGCTGATATTACATCTTAAACACTGCAGAAATGCATCTGAAGATAAGTAGCATGAAATATGTTGATTTGACGACCGGGCGGTTGGCGAACTGGTTCACAAGACATTGCCATCGATGCGGAAGGTTTGGAGTGTGATTCCTGGGGCGGTCAAATCTGATACAGTGTCGCCTACGGCTCGCCATTGTTGCCACGTTTCTTTGGAACTGGATTGACCAAGCGCTAAGCTGCGGAGATGGGCCCCACAACTCGTTACACGCTTGGACATAAAATCGCGAGTATAACAAAAATTTGATTTTGATTTTTGATGTTTAATTGATCAATGAAAACATAAAAGTTGATTTGCGAGTTGTGGCTGATTATTTGGCTTCGTAAATTATTGAAAATATTGCAGAAATTTATAAACCAAATTGCCAAATGCATTGTCGATTACGTAATCTTGTTTTCCCGGGTAAAATTTGACATATTTTTAGTATATTTGTTCGTATTTATGAACGGAATTTCTTTAAAAGCATTGAACTGAAAATTCAACAACAATTGAGGGAGACTGCGAAGTGAGTTTGCGCTCTTTGAGTCAACAGCCACCCGTTACATATGTTAAATGCGATCGGCTCCAGCCGCGAATCGAACCCGTCACGTAGGATCTGTCACTTGCGCGCGGTTCCGCTAGGCCATGTCGCTGACAAAATTAAAATTAGAATTTGTGACGAAAATTCAACAATGCATTGAGGGCACTGCTAACTGAATTTGAGCTCTTCAAGTCAACTGCCAGCGAAAAATGGTTTTTCATGCAATCTGCTCTATCTGCGAATCGAACCAGTTACGCAAAAATGTTTAAAACATGCGCACTATCGCTGGCTACATCGCGATAGTTTTGATCAATAATTGAGCTTACAGTTATTTTCACCTTGCTTTTTTTCGCTTATTTCGTAAACAAAAAACTAAGAGCAAAAAGATGTACCGTGGGCTATTGAAACGCTAAATATGGTAAGAGTCTTCAGGCTATGCAAATTTTTCAGGGCCCGTCGTACAAAACTTGAAAACGAGTCTCTAAATTTTTCAAAAAAAATGAAAAACTACACTTTTTTAATGTACGTGAAAACGAATGAAATGTTGTAGGTGGTTTTCTGATAGTCTTTTAGTTTCAGTTGGCTGTTTAATCTTTTAGTGCCGTGCAAAGCACTTACAGAATTCCAAGATTTAGCAAAAACAAAAACGACTTTTTCATGCAAAACAAAGTAATTGCTTTTGTCAAACTTTCCAAGCATAAGTTAAAAATTCGGTTATCTTGCTCAAAAATGCACATTAACTAAATCTCACAGCCGACATTCGAAATGCAAAATGAAAAAATGATCAAGTATGTTGTTTGTAAACAAAATGTAGACAAAAATGTGACGTATTTTAACTCAACAAGAGAAGGCTATGTAGGCTGAATAGTTGCGCTCTAAAGGTAGAAATGCTATAGTCTCGATTCTGAGTCATGACTGGCTTGGTTAGCATTTACCTTGTCCCAAAGTCGGACACGGGCAAGTTTTCTCGGCCCGAACCCGACACTCACTGTTAGGGCCGTTGAGAGAAAATCTGGGCCCCGGAGCAGAGGATACGATTCGGGCCCCCCCGGTATCAAAATTTACTTCTCTAAAAAACAAGGTCTTAACATGGCAAATATAAAATTTCTCCGACATTTCTTCGCTTGGGTCTCCAAGAAAAAAGTTTTATAAGAGCGGGGCCTTTCAAAACCTATGATGGGCCCCTCAAAACATGACGGGCCCCGGGGATTTGTACCACCCTGCACCTTTTTTCACCAGCCGTGCCCACTGTCCGTAACCGGCTCGAACCCGACAAAAGAATCAACAGCCCAATTTCGGCCAGAAACGATGTTACCAAAACGCATTGTTCTTTGGTTACGTCACTATTATGCCATTATTGCGAAATAAATAAAAAATAATCGAAACGAGTGCTTGCTACAGAATACAGATTCAGATCAAAAATACAGCAAAAATAGAAAAAAAAAAGATAAAAAATATTTTGCGTTTACATGCCGAATATCAGCCCGAAAAATTTGAAAATCACGGCCCGAACCCGAGCCCGACCCGAAAAGCCGGCCCGAGTCCAACTCTGCCCTGTCCACATGTTCAATTAAAATGGGCCAAAAACCCGCGGACTTTTTGCATCATAATCAAATTTTCGACGTCATAACTGAAAAAATTGATTATGTCATCAAAAATTTGATTATGATGCATAAAGCTCTTGGAACTTTGGCTCACTGAAATTGAACATGTGGAGGGTGACGATATGTTTAAATGAAAATAAGGAATAGATTTTGGAGAAAACAAGTTGAAATTGCTGGAATAAAGTGAAAAAAATCAAGTTATTTGCCACTTTTCCGTTTCTGCGATTAATTTTACTGTTATACCACAGTATGTCGTCCTA
Source organism: Trididemnum miniatum (assembly GCA_964006365.1). Lineage (NCBI taxonomy): Eukaryota > Metazoa > Chordata > Ascidiacea > Aplousobranchia > Didemnidae > Trididemnum > Trididemnum miniatum. Next base: position 20,143,864 of record OZ023242.1, on the reverse strand, counting down.
TATTTATATTGATCGTAAATAAACTTAAAAGTAAAAAGTTATTGCGCTGATATTATATCTTAAACACTGCAGAAATGCATCTGAAGACAAGTAGCATGAAATATGTTGTTGTGATGACCGGGTGGTTGGCGAACCGGTTCACAAGACATTGCCATCGGTACAAGAGGTCTGGGCTTTGATTCCTGGGGCGTTCAAATCTGACACAGTGTCGCCTACAGCTCGTCATCGTTGCCACGTTTCTTCGGGGCTGGATCGCCCAGGCGCTAAGCCGCGGAGATGGGCCCCACCACGCGTTATACGCTTGGACGTGAAACTGCCAGTATAAGGAAGATTGGATTTTGATGTTTAATTAATCAATAAATAAACATAAAACTTGGTTTACGAGTTGCGGCTGATTATTTAGCTTCGTAAATTATTGAAAATATTGCAGAAATTTATAAACTAAGAAACAAATTGCCAAATGCATTGTCAATTACGTAATCTTGTTTTTCCGAGTAAAATTTGAGACATTTTGAGTAACATTGTTCTTATTTATGAACGTAATTACTTTGAGGGGATTAAAATCTGTGACAAAAATTCAACAATGCTTGAGGGCACTGCTAATTCAGTTTGAGCTCTTCAAGTCAGCTGCCACCGAAAAATGATTTTTAATGCAACTTGCTCTATCTGCGAATCGAACCCGCTACGCCAAACTGTTTAACACACTCGCACTATCGCTGGCTGCATCGCGATAATTTTGATCAATAATTGAGCTTACCGTTATTTTCAACTTGTTTTGTTTTTTAATGTTCTGTAACCGTTAAAATTGAAACTAGTAATCGCAGACATTCAATTGGTTTGTTAAAAAGTGCTGGTGATTGTTAAACGATGACTACTGGTTTTATTTTGGTGAGTTATTCAAAATTGATCACGCATTCGGTGCAATTTGGTATAACAAGTTTGTGCTATTGAATTTTTTACGAAAACGATTATCTGTTAAAATCGCCTAAGTCGGGAATCAAAACCAGAATTTACGATCTGGCAACAGCAGTAAAACATATGTTAAGTTTATGCGTAACAATATGCATCGCGTGGCAACTTGGTGTTATTATTTAAAAAGATTCATTTTAGTGCGTGTATTCTGTTTGCTAAGTTAAATTTAAAAAATTTGCCAGATGCTCGGCTTAAGAATACGAGTGTTAGATTTGCAGTTATGAGATTGGATTCGCTACTCGGACGAGTCATATCAAAGACTGAAGAAATAGTATTCGTAGCTACCCAGAGTAGCGTCCAACATTAAGATTCGGGTAAACATTGATGAAGACATCGTAAATTTGAGCAAGTCGAACTGAAAACAAGTCAGTCCTAGCGCCACAAACAGGGAGATGTTTGACAGGGACCATTGTGACATGTCCCCCCGCTTTGACTCCGCTTTTCAGTAAAAATGAACAATTGTTGCTAAGTAACTGAATTTTGCGAGACTCTTATGATGGTTTTGGTGGTTTATGCCTTCCCCCTTCTCAAATCTCTCGCCACGCCGCTGGCTACGAAGCCTTAGCTGTTAAAAATCACCAAGACAACCACAGTTCTTGAGCTAATTTTATTTGTAGCCAAAAACCAAGCTCATGTTTGATATCTTGTTAAAATGATGTTTTTATAACACCAAGTTTGGAAGCGTAAACTTTAAATCAAACCATTCAAAACAATGATATTTCATATTAAGGCAGGCGTTTTCTTGTAAGTAGCATCTTCTTAATTTGCACGATAATAATATTGTGTTTGTTCTAATTTTTTTATGTCAAAACTTGTTAACCATTACATGATTAAAACTGTTGTCAGAAAAGACATTTAGCTGGAACGAGTTGTGTGAAAAATGAAGCTACAACTGCGATGTAGTTTGAAACTTTGACAAGTTATTTGGTTTGTTTACAAGCAATTGTTGTTTAAAAAAGAAAAGTAAAGCCACAGTTAATCTCAAAACTTGACATTTTGACAGCATAGATTCAGCAGTCATCATCAGGAGTGTATGCAAAGCAGTACCAAACTGTAAGAACGAGAATTTACAATTCTGATTTAGCCCACAACTTTTTATGTTGATCAGGTAGTTTGAATTGTAAATTCTAGTTCTCACAGTTTTGCACTGCCTTGCATACACTGCTGATGATGACAGCTAAGTCTACGTTGTCGAAACGTCCAGTTTTATGATTTACTGTGCTTTACTTTTCCTTCTTAAGTTGTTTTCGTCATATTTTTTACGTTCCAAATTATTGTTTAGTATTGCAACAGCATCACTTGTAGTAATTTTCAATCCTTGCTAAAGCAGATCTTTTCTCCAACTGTACTGTATATTAATTTTGACTACTACTTGGTGAGTGGTGGATGTTGTTTCAAATTTGCTCTTTTTTACAAAATAAAATATGGCCATTAAGTCGATAAAAGCACAACAGAAACGAGATGAAATAGCTGAAAGAAAGTAATTCTTTTTATCGTTACTAGACGTTTCCACATCACAGGTTCAGCTGCTGTCATCATAACTTCGCAAAGTATCAGAAACATTGCGATAGTTTAGGAACCGTAATATTTGTGACAACGAAAGGCAGTTTGTAATTGTGCCAAGTTTATTTTGATTTGCATTGTGGTGTGAAGTATCCGATAGACAAGAAAAATAATAACTTAACGAACTAGTATTTAGGCGGTCTTAATCATCGATATTTATATATTGTTTTTGCCTTGCCACAACGCGTTTTCCGCTTGCAACCCAAAATATCAAAACCAAACTTTTGTCACTTATAAAATTGCAAGATATCGAGCAATAAAATTTGATGATCAAAAAGCTTCAGAATTATCATTTTTTGGTTGCTGTATACCCTGCAACTTTATGTTACAAAAATGATCTTCTTTTTGTCAATTTGAGAGCCCAGTTGCGTAATTGCAAAATTATAGTATATTCTCGCATCGCAGATAGTTGATGAAGCATTTGAAAAAAAGAATTAACTGCTTTCTTGTTTTAGGTATTTTCTCGTTTCTATATTTCATGTACTGTATATTGGTATTTACAACAGCGATTGTTACGCAAGAAATTGCATAAGAAGTTTTTAGTTTCTAAAGTTTCACGAAAACGAGATACATTATTGCAAATTCGTGAATTATGTATGCGTTCGATTTGCAAAAAAAATTGAAATGTAGAAACCAAGTAAATAATTACACTTTTTCGCCACTTCCTCCGTTTTTGCTTTAGTTTTACTGTTCACCATGATATGTTGTCTTGTATAGGCCCATAAAATTTTCAGTGGACTAATTAAATTTTAAGTCATAAATTACCGAGCTGATATTACATCTTAAACACTAATGTGCTGCCAATAACTGTATTCCTTTTTTGTTTGTAAATAACATTGTGTTTTTGATGCACTAAGTTTTGAACTGTGGTCTTTAGATCAAAGCAAGTTAAACGATGAAATCACGTGCTCAGATGATCATTTTCTTGCCAGCAAATTTGCTCGCTGGTTTGTAAAACGTTTGGCAATTATTTTAAAAAATATCAGAAAAAATCAGCTGCGATTTCATTGCTCTAATTCAAAGTCTGATAAAGCGCGTTTCACAGATCATCGGCTCAGTTGAGATTGTGAGTAATAAACCCTCTTCAAATGAACTATTTACGTTGTACAGCCTTGCAAAAAAGTGGAGTTAGGCACTTTGTCAAAACAACATCACAGGTGAGTATGTTTCTTTTGTTCGCAATTTCTGCAACTGTGTATTAGGCAACTACTTGGCAAGTGATGAGTGTTGTTTATAACTTCCAGGCAGGTTGTAATGCTATCTTAAAAGGAATAAGAACATTAAAATAAGCATGCAAGTAAGTTTTCATTCGAGTTTCAAGTTTAACGGTTGCATAAGATGTGGTGATGCTGTTACACCAGTCGTCTGCGAGTTTTGAATTTTAAAGAGACAGACCTTTACTATTCAAACAAACTTTCCATGTTTATAAATGTGTTGTGTGTAAGTTGGTTCAATATGAGTTGAAAACGAGCTTATATTTTTGGGCCCCATTTCTATCGATCCCGAAAATAAGGTCCAAGTCAATTGGAATTTGTCAATTAATCCACGGCTGTAAACTCGCAAACATTTTTGATCGGGTTCAAGTTCGAATTCACTAGAAATTTGTAATCCAAGTTCAAGATCTTTATTACTAATTTTTACCTAGTTAAGTCTTAGTTGGAAGTTGTTTTTATCGGGTTTAGGTTAAGTTTAAACAAGTTTTGACAACTTTAGGCCGAGCGCAAAGCTCAGCCAACCTTTTTTCGGAATCGAGTTCAAGTTCGAGTTCAAAGATTCTGTTTTTTGAGTTCAAGTTCGAGTTGGGCAAGAAATACCGAGTTTAAGTTCAAGTTGGCATCTCTCAATCAATCTCAAGTAAGCGATTTTGTTCGATCCAAAGTCGGAAACTAACATCTAGGCTGAGATTGAAATCTAGGTAAAGACCGCATCGGTTTACTAACGATGTTCAGTGTTAACAAACTGTGCGATTAAATTTATCATAAACTTATTTTTTGTTCTGTTGTAAAAACATTGCTGTTTGGCGCCGCGTACAGGGCGAGTCACGGGAAACGGATTTTTTAAGGAAAACAAAATTCTGCAATCACAAAATTCTGTGCTTTAATCAACGTAAAAGACTAACAACAAACTAAACACCATCTTAAACAGGTTAAAGACTGCATTCCTCAGCCCCAGTGGCGTAGCCAAAGGGGGACACCGGGACACTGGCTCCATTTGTTTGACAAAGCTTAATCTGAAGTGTAATTAAAACATTGTTATAAAATATCGTAAACTTTGTTTCAAAAGCTCCCTCATCTTTACCACTTTTTCATTTACGATTAATTTTTGCGCCATTTGAATTTCGACCTAACTTCTCCACAAACAGCGCTTGTAAAGCATTATTGCATCCTAACAGCGCAATGGGATCAAATATCTAAGTGTAAGCAGGAGCAAAATTGACACGTTCGGTGATGCCCAGTTTTGGTTAGGCTTATTGCACATGAAAAGTATTGGGGAGGATGCTGCTGGATTATTGCGGGGGATACATGACCCTGGATTTGCACCCATGAGTGTAAGTACAGAGAAAAAGCAAGATTGTGGGCCGGAAATTCTCAACTCGTGGCCCCTAAGGCACGTTTTCGTGACCCGAAAGCTCATCCCCAAATTCTAAGAATATTATAGAATACTAATATCTTTAACAGAAATCTTCATCAACCGTGCTTCAAAACACTGCCTCTTTGGGCTGTTCTAGCGTTTTAAAATGAAACAAGATATTGCATAAAAACAAGCTTAGTGAAGAAACAATAAAGCAATTATTGCTTGGTGACAATAATGCATTTATAACTTGCGGCCAAGATTAGACAATTTGGTGAAGGAAATGCAGCCCCAAGGCTCGCACTGAAAGAATCAAAATTAAAAACGGAAAAAATAAACATTTCTTGTTTTTGTGTGTTTTTTCTGTAATTTGCTATATGTACGCGTGGCCCGCGTCCGCCATCCTCAAATAAAATCGGCCCGCTGATCAAAAAGTTTGAAAATCGCTGTGGTAGGCTATCGCAAAAAGGCAATCGCATATATGGCGAACAAAATAAGGAATGGTCAATTGAAAATTGTTTTGCAAAGAATAGGCTGCAAGTGCAGGAAAGTGTTGGTGCAGTAGCTACGAATACTTTTGGTCCAGAATATAGTGTTGAAATTTGCTTGCAAAAGCCGAAAAATCAAAGTTTGATTGCTGTTATAGTAATTTGTTGATGTTGATGTGATATTTCTTGTTCTATGTGTTTCTTGTTCGTGCACATTATACGGCGACAAAATCGTTGGATTTTCTTAATTATATAATGCCGTGCAGAAGGCAGTTTGATTAGTATTTGGGTAGCAATTAGCGAACTTAACGATTGCCTGCCTAGGTCTACAGTAAATAATTAACTCTATATTCATGCGTAAGCAAAATAAACACCAACAGTTTGAGGTAAGAATCGAAATATGGGAAAACAGCGTGAGCCTAACGCCTTGGCCTGAACAGATAATTTTTTTTAATTCTCAGCCTATTATAATTTGGCACCCCCTAAAATTTCCGCTGGCTACGCCCCTGCTCAGCCCCTAACCAGTTACTCTGCGGAAGAGCAAGAAGCATTCCAAAAATACCCGTTTCTCGTGATTCACCCTGTATAATCAATCTTTACAATAAATTTTCGACGTGATAGTTTGTCGCAACACGAGTTGTCGCCGATTATTTGGCGCTTCATAAAATACTGAAAACACCGCAGAAGTTAATGAGCCCAAACCTACGGTAATTGTCAGATTTATTGTCAATTTCGAAACTTTGTTTTCCAATGAAAATTTCTTTGTTTTTGAGTACCGTATTGTGTTATATCCTTAGTATTGAACGCAATTACCTTGAAAATACTAAACAAAGCAAATTTGTAAACTACTTGTACGAGCAATACTTTAATGACTTGAAAATCATCCGAATCACCCGACAAATAAATAGAAAGATGTATACATTTTTGGCAATAGCAAGCATCATTGATGTTGGCACATGTGTTGGCCACCTTAATGTCATGGATGTTTTGTTTCTACAAAAACCATTTTGCTTTATTCTCCAAATGAAATGAAAAGTTTAGTAGTTTGGACTCAGATTTAGAAGCAAACAACCATTTTGTTGAAATTACGATAAACTATTTTGAGGAAAACCAGCTTAAAAATATCATCGCGGCAGAAATTTTATGCAGCTCAGATGGCCGATTGATAAGGACGTCCGCCTGTGAAGCTGTGCACTTGGGTTTGATTATCAGTCGGGTCAAACCAATGACTTTCAACTTGGTATCCACAGCTTCCCTGCTTGACGCTCAGCATTGTAGGGGCGGTGTGGAGAACAAGCCGGCAAGTTTACTTGTTGTGCCGTTGGGAAAGGCACCTAACTGGATCCCCCATCTTGGTGTGGTAGACAGATGACTGGCAACTCCTAAGCGAGCTCGTATAGCGCATTGATCGCTTTCTCGTGATAAAAGGATAAATATGCTACTAATGCCACTACTTTATATCAGAACAAAATTTCAAGATTGCAGCCTAATTAACTTGGTTTGCCATCTGTACATTATGCTAACCAAATAGAGTTAAAGGTCGGTCTGATGATTCGAACTCAAACCCGGTCCTAAATCCAAAAGTAAACCCGATTAAAAATTTAATGGCGGTACTTTGCATAGAAAAATGCATGGTGTGTATATTTCATAAAAAAACAACTACCGCTATATGTATAAACCAAGAAAGAATTGGACATTGGATACCTGCTATAAAACAAATTTAAGATAGCCTAATGTGGATGCGCTTACTATTTAATGTGGATACTTTAAATATCAAAAAAGACAAATTAGGCAATTGCCAATTTCAGTCCAGTATTATGGCAATATCTTGAAAGTTACACCAAAACGCAACAATTTGCGAGTACACTCTTTTTTTTAATTTGTAACTCTACTGCATGTAACATATCTCGTAAAAGAATCAAAAATGTGCCAAAAAATGCTTCATATTTGGTGAAGAAGTACACTAAACGGCAAAAAGTATAAAAAAAATAACGTTAAACGTTTGTCAAAAAGCACTGAAATTGCAATTATTGCATGAAAACTTCAAAAAAATTCCAGGAAAGCATGCCCCCAAACCCACCGTAAGTCGAATTTGTTCCTAAATAGCTTCAAATTAACTAGATCTCTGTTGCCACTGGTTGGCGTAGCACTATACTGACTTTGTTACTATAAATCCTAAAGGTTTCTCAGAGCTTTTTGATTCACAAAGCTTTCAAACAAAATTGAAAAATAACCGATTACGACCGTTGCTCAAATTGATCACGCGTTTGTTGCGATTTTGTTCCACAATTTTGTGCTTTTTATTGTTTTACGAAGCCTATTATCTGTTCAATAAATTCGACTGAGCTGGGAACCAAATCCAGAACTTACGATTTGATAATAGCAATAAAGAATGCTGTAAAGCAGGGGTGGGCAACTTTTCTAATCGGCGGGTTATATGTGGCAGAGATATAGTCGACACTGCTTAGTCCGAAACCGAGACCGAGATCTTTTTATGTTTTTGAGACCGAGACGAGATCGAGACCCGAAAATTATGAGACCTTTTAGTCGAGACCGAGACGATACAGTTGCGAGACCGAGATCGAGACTCGAGACCTAATCGAAAACAAAAAAAAAAAATATTGAAATCGAAATATTTTTATTGAACAGTGAACACTAATCGCAAAAATTACAATTAAACAGAGTTTTTGTTGCACTTTAAATAAACTAACATTGAGAGCAAATCGGATGATAGCCTGGCCCGATGTGGCCGAAAAAGCAAACCGCTTTGTCTAAAAACTCGTTCTACCGGTGCAGAAGCGGCCGGCACACACAAAACCTGAAACGCTAGAATTAAAAGTTCGGAATTCAGTATTGCATGCTCTTTCCAAAACTTGAAAACGTTTTCTGGTGCCTTGTTTAACTCGACAACTTCTTCCAGGTATTGTGCCAGCTGCCTTCTGTGCGATAAAGATTCGCTAGAACAGTGGTCGGCAACCACTGGGCCGCGGCCCGGTGCCGGTCCGTGTAAAGTTTGTTACCGGTCCGTATGCGTTTTCAGAATAAATGCTTTGAGTTTTAAACATTTTTATAACGTGAGACGCAATTTTGGGACGTTTTTGTAAAAATATTTAATAACTCAATTCTGGTGACCCAGTATGGCAAAGTTACTCAATATCACAAAACTAACCAAATTAAAAAAGGCAAATCTTATAATTGAACAGCGAACATTTGATTATGCTGTCATTTCATCGTAAATCTTTTGTAAATCAAACAGCGCTCGCTTGGTTAAGAGAAAGAATAACGTCAAGAAGCAGGTTTGAGAAGCTACTGTAAAAAAATTAAGCAATGCTGCTGCAGCAAGATTTAAAAAGTTTAGTACTCTGGTCGGCGTAAAACAAGATCGAGGTTTTCAGTTCTGAATAAATATGAGTGTTTTATTGCTTAAACATTTTTAATTTTTTAAATGCCGGTCCGCATAAACATATCAGTTTCAAACCGGTCCGCTGTGCGAAAAAGGTTGCCGACCTTTGCGCTAAAAGATCTTTGTTGTCTCACACGACTATATTTTGCCACTAAACAGGGAACCAAAATTTAAAACCAAAATTCAAAATTATCAATAAACGATGAGCGGATTCAAATTCAAATTCAATTCAACCCTAGTACAGACGTAAACAATCCAATTAATTAATGTTGGAAAATAGTTAGGGGCTGTGATAACTCATTACAGTGACAGTCAGAGACGAAACTGTGTACTGACGAACCGTACATAATCCAATTAATTAAATTAAGTAAAGCACTATCAAACAATTTCACTGCTGCGTAATTAGGGCACAAGGCAGATTCGCAAGTTAATTTTCTTACGCCTACAGTTTATAAAATGAATTAAACTGTTTCATCGTTATTTTCAAGTCTCAACACCTTGAAACCGAGCAGATTTTGATAAGATTTAATCATTAGAAGAATAGTTGAAATCAAATAAGTGCATGTAATTCTGGCTAACATTTTATTGAAAACATTTTCACGGGTCAGCATCGGATAGAAAATAACGCAATGGTGAGATTGGCTTTGGTTCTGTAATTAACATGGAAGCTCGACTTCTTCGCTGACATGATGCAAACAACTAAAGTGCGGTACCAATAAAAGAAGTCTAGAGACGTAATTTCTGCTTCGAGACCGAGATCCAGTTGCTTTGAGGCCGAGATCCGAATTTTTCACTCAGTCTCGAGATCGAGACCGAGACCTTAAAATTTAGGTCTCGAGACCGAGACTTGTCTTGAGACCCTAATCCTTGATATGTAGGAAAATGAACTCCTTGCCGGGCCGCATTGTGGAATAAATCGTATTCAATATCTTAAACAACTGCGAATATTAAGGCCGTACTGATTAGAAGAGCAAAAAAAAAAAAGGTCTACACGTCTGCAGATGCCTATATATTTTCCCCTGAAAATATTAGTGAAGAGCAAACAAAAAGGTTCTCGGATTGATTTACGGTAGAAGTTTATATTTCTGTAACTGCCGGTGGGCCGTATAAAATGGTCTCGCGGGCCGTATGTTGCCCACCCTTGCTGTAAAGTTTATACATAACCAAACGTTTTGTGTGACAACTTAGTGTTCAGCTTTGTTCGGTAATTATTATTAATGTATGTTAGATTGTACAATGCAGAAATGGAAACCGGTCGGGTCGACCGGCCGGTCAAAAACCAAAGTTTGTTTTCTGTTTACTTTCATTCAAATACTCTTTTTATTAGATGAAATATTACGTGCTCAATACATCTAGTGACAAAGTTAGTGCAGACTACAGTTGGTCATTGGATTTGTTGAACATTGAACGTAAACATTCAGTAAAAAATAACGGTCGACCGGGCCGGTCAGTGACCGGTCAATCGGCCGGTGGACCGGCTGGTCGATCTACACCGGCCGGTCAACCGGTGTAAATTTTGAATTTTACCGGTCGGGTCGAGAAAATTCTGACCGGTTCCATCTCTGGTACAATGTACAAAGCTGTAGTGTACCGGTACACAATTACTTTTTTACGATATTGCCCATTATTGCAAGCAGCTGATGATGACAGCTGTATTTAAGTTGTCAAAACGTCAAGTGACGGTAAAGAAAGTAAATTTAGCTTAATCACTCGAACAATCGTCTCGAACGTAACATAACATTTTGCCCAATTTGAGTAAAACTGCATTCAGCTGCTAAGCTTAGATGTATTAGCTATCAAACTGCGTGTATGAAGTCGAAGTTTAAAGGCTGCTTGGAGTTTTTTTCCCAATCGTGTAAAATGTTATGGTTGTCGATTATACGAGCAATTTGTTCCAAAGAAGAGGTCGCAAAATATATTTGCTTATTCCAGACCAGTGGTTTTCAACCTTTCTGGTGAGCGGAGCCTCAATGGAACATTTCAGAGACACGAGGAATCCCTGTGCATTTAAGCTCTAAATTGTATACTTGCGGACCAAAGTAAAAACGTTATTGCGCTGATATTACACCGTAGTCACTACAGTAATGCATCGTAAGATAACTGAGCATGGTATGTTCAATTGATCAATGAGAAAAGATAAAACTCGGTTTGCAGGTTGTGGTTGATTGTTTGTCACTTTGTAAATTATCGTCAGCGACATGTCATAGCGGTATACCGCGCACAGGTTACGTGGATCGTGCATGACGGGCACCAATCCATCGATTGAGGGCTGGAGCTGATTGCATTTGACATATTCACTGGGTTGGCTGCTGATTCAAAGAGCACAAACTCACTTCGCAGTCTTTCTCAATCACTGTTGGGTTTTCAGTTCAATATAATTGAAAATATCTTCAGTTGTATATTTCTATTTTATTTGTCGAACATATCGCAGAAGTTCATAAAACAAAAAACAAATTGCCAGATTCATCGTCAGTTATAGGTAATTTATGTTTTATATTTTTATTTGTTGCGTATTTATCTTCCTATCACGAGAAAGCGATCAATGCGCTATACGAGCTCGCTTAGGAGTTGCCAACCATCTGTCTATCTCACCAAGATGGAGGAATCCCGCTAAGTGACTTTCCCAACGGTACAACAAGTAAACTTGCCGGCTTGTTCTCCACACTGTCCCTGTTAATGCTGAGCGTCAAGCAGGGAAGCTGTGAATACCAATTATAAAGTCATTGGTTTGACTCGACTCGGAATCAAACCCGAGTCTACAGCTGAAGAGACGCACCCTCCATACCACTTGGCCATCTGAGCTGTTATTTGTTATTAATGCAATAAATTTGCTATTAATGCAACTTGCTCTGTCCTTGAAACGTAATCTTGTTTCTCCGAGCAAAAAGTGTGACATTTTAGTAACATTATTCTTATTAATGAACGTAATTCCTTTAAAGGTACTTAAAATTACATATTGTGACGAAAATTTAACAGTGCATTGAGGACACTGCTAATTCAGTTTGAGCTCTTCAAGTCAATTGCCACCGAAAAATGATTTCTCATGCAATTTGCTCTATCCGCGAATCGAACCCGCTCCGCAATAATGTTTAATGCATACGCGCTATCGCTGGCTACATCGCGATAATTTTGATCATTACACTTGTTTTCAACTTTTTTTTGGTCTAGGCTATTTCTTAATGGTTAAAATTAATACTAGTAATTGCAGATATCCAATTATTAGTGATTCAAAAATGCTTGTGATTTTTAAGCGATGACGACTGGTTTTGTTTTGGCAATTTTGTGCCACAAGTTTGTGCTTTTGAATTTTTTGTAAAAGCGGTTATCTGTTTGATAAGGTTACTTTCAAGCCAGGAATCGAAACCAAAAATTACAATCTGGTAATAGCAATAAAATGAACTAAACAAAGGTGTCATTATTTAAAAACGGTTTAGTTTGTATAAATACTCTGTTTAAGCGCAAAAACACGTTTTACAAGATGCATTAAATTCAAAAAATTTACCCGATAGTCGACTAAGTAATCAAGTGTGGAATTGCAGTTTTGAGACTATAGGTTGATTTTCGCCAGAGGCATATCAGAGACTGAAAAAGTTATATTCATAGTCACCACGCTTAGCCCTCAGCGTTAGGATTAGGGTAAAAATCACACAGACGGGGTGAATTTGAATTAGTCAAATTGAACAAGGGCGGTATACTGCTGAACGTTTGTGCACTTAACGCATTGCGTTAAGTGCAACAAAAGTTGAGCAGAATACCGCCCCAAGTCAGTCCTAGCTCTGCAAAGCCTTAGAAATTACACAGCACACGAAAGCAATCTACCTTGTAGGTGCTTATACCGTTACGCGACATGCGACAATGCGACTACCATCGCAAACTATACTAGCCTGCGACTACCTGCGATTAAAACGACACAAAACTTGCTAACCTGCGTCAAGCAAGCTGATTGTTCAATGATGTCGTAACAATCCAACGTGCATTGTCTCACTTCCGTCGTCAAGGTTATCTCAAACATTTTTCAGATACCGGGCGATGAAGTGATAATAATTGTCAAAAGAAAAGGTGTCAGCTTTTTGGAAACCTCTTCTTTTGGCTATCTTTAAATTCTGTACCACCAATCAGCTGGATAAAAATTGTGCCAGTGCAGTTTGTTGATATTGCATAGTTTTCGCCGCATTGCCGCACCAAAGTTCAACGTCAAAACGAAATAAACAAAAATATTTGCTAGTCGCGTTGTCGCTTGTCACATATCAATAAGCACGTCATATTTCGTAAGCAAATTTTCTGTCGCCAAAAATCAAGGTTTCTGTTTGATATGTTTATGTTGTTAAATGATGTTTTCATCACACCAAATTTTGACCATCAACTTTCGATCGAACCATTCAAAACAATGATGATATCGATGGTGAAAATGAGAAACCTCGCATGTGATTTTTCACTGTTTTGAGAAAACTAAAAAAAACTTTCCAGTTTTTTCATTTACTGAGATAAAAGCTTGATACTTTCAAAAATGCTAGTTCATAAAATTGTCGATTTAACTACGTTAGCAAAAAAAGTCCAACCCTTCTCGTTTTGGAGTAACATCGCATGCGAGGTTTTGCATTAACGAAAACTGAAAAGACATGTTTTTTTGACCTGCAATACGAGGTTTTGCATTTTAACATTGTAAAGCAAAACTATTATTTCAGTGTTCAAGAAATGCTGTTGACCTCGACCATAACTAAATAGGTTCTACTATTTAAAGTCCATGCCTCGACAACGACTTCAAGGAAGGAAAAAACATGATTTCATGCAGAAAATAACGTCATTATGTTTTATGACGTCAGAGGTACATCATTATTTACAAATTTAAGGTAAAACAAAGGATGATTTTGACGTTTAAAAATTAAGTATTTTTCAAAATACTGTACGAGTACAGTAGGCTATGCTTCAAAAAATTGCGAAAATTATTTTCAAGTAGTATACCGTAACAAACAGATTACTGCAAGAAATTCAATTGTAAGGCTTGCTGAATGAGGATAACACGCAGCAACGCTGCCGCATTTAACGAATAACTTTATTACTCGTTTGAGGTGTGAGATACAAATTTGGTGAAAAATTACGTCAAGATAAAATCAAAGCTTCATTCCACTCGCGGTATTAAAAAAAAAAAAAAAAAAAAAAAAAGCTGAAGCATGTAACGAGTGGCTGGGTCCATCTCCGAGGTTTAGCGCGTGGGCAATGGGCAGCACAGCTTCGAACTTTGAAGAAATATAGCAGCGGTGGCGAGTCATTTGCATCACTATGTCAAATTTGGCCGGACCGGGGAACGAACCCCGGACCTCCGGCACCGATAACGATGTCGTTACCACTAAGCTAACCGGTTTGTGTAGAAACTTACTTTTCTTTTGTGAATTCAGCTTTTCTATGAAATTTTAAAGACGTGAATGAATGGTTATCGCTCAATAACATCGTCGATATCATTAACTTCTCCCAATAACTCGAAACTTTTACCAACTGAGCTGCGCCTGCCAGTTTCCATACAAATTGTTCAGCCATAAAGTAGTGATTCAACGCCACCTAAACAACTCGCTAAAAACGTTTTTTCACTTTCTATAAAAGATGCGAGAAAAGCCTGGACTCTTGGGATTTCATTGAATCTTCTGCATTGTACGGAGGGGGCCCCAACGCGCGCGTCTCCTTTCGGATCTTCTTCAATACATGTTAAAAGCCTGCGCCGTTCAGCTACTACTAGAAAAATCGCACGTTAATGAGGAAAAATTCCTCCCCCAAAAATTTTCTGCGTACGCTACTGAGTGAAGCATGTGGTGGTGTTCATGACATAACATAAATAAAGGTTTGTTGAGAAAATGAAAAGTTTCACAAAAAATTAGTGACATGGAAGATGGAATTTTTTGAATGTTCAGATTTATTTCGAGGAACACTAAACGCAAACGCAAAAATACTTATCATGTGTTGCGGAGAGACTGCGAAATGACCGATTAAAGTCTTTTAAGTCGAGCTGTCACCGGGAAAGCAGCAATCCAGGGGCGATTGAAGTTAGTACCAATGTAATTACGAGCTGCGTTATAATTATATAGCTGAAAGGTAAGGCAGCAGAAAAATCAGAAAAATGTAGAAAGTTTAAGGAAAAATTGGAACAGGATTAGTAAAGTTGCACACAATCGATACGCTTTTGATTCAGAGATTTCTTTTTATTTTGACTCCAATATTTCCCTCTCTTTTAGTTAGTTAGTTAGTTAGTGTCTTTTATTTCCGTACCGTCAACGCAAGAATAATATGCATAAATAACATACAGTATAATTGGACAGCTCGAGAAAAGGGAAGAAGCAACAAAACGATGAACGTTGTAACATGCAAGGGGAGAATAGAAGATCAAGAAAAGTAACATGAGAAACATGGTTGCAGCACACGATTTCGTTTTTTTTTTGCTCAACTCTTAATTTTCTACAAAGAAATTTTGACGTTTGACAAAAAGTGCTCAACATAACCGTGCTTCTACTCTCACTTTTGATTCCAACTTTGGCAAAAACCACAAACTTCATGAGTCTGACTGAGATTCACGAATCTTAATCAAAAAGTAAAACAGCGAGATTTGCAGTAAGCCGCTTCCAGCGGGTCACATAAAGACGATAACAAAGAGGTTGACATAAGCTAATTCGAAAACAGACAGCTGTAAACCATAAGTAATAAGAACCCTATGACATCAGGAACACGTTAGTGTACTGGGATAACAGTAATTTTAATGTGCATGGCGTAAAACGGCAGGACAGTTTAATTTGTTTCAAAAGTACAGTGGCGGCACATTATTACTGAATTGATGCGAAAGAGTACAGTATAAATATAAGCCAACCCACCCAGGGAAGTCCAGCTGGCACTTCCAACTTCCTTATTTTCAATCATCAAAGATATAAAAGAAATCGTAGCCCGCTGTGGTGACATAGAATATGTTTCACCACTAACTTCTCACACCTGAAGTGTGAAAGTGTTGCTGCACCCTTATCTTATTTCGCATGTGACTTACTGACTATGGCAATATGTACATATTTGTTTAAACTGAACATCTCATAACCACGTAAACAAACAGTTATTAGCATGTCAAGTCAGGCGAAGTGAGCAACGTGCGTTTGGCGTGCCACTTATAGCTTGCTCCTCCTGCTCTGCTCCACGTGTAAACATAATCAGTTCACTTATTTTATCTTTTTCAAAAATGAAACTACCCCTAATCTAAAAATTATTGTTTATCTTGGTTTAGCGTCACTTTGAACTTCATTATCACAATTAACAGGAAGTAAAGGTTCAGATGATTTCTATCAAACCAATAGGCCTACGTATCTTCTATCATCAAATTCGTTTTACAGGGGGTTTTGATTTTCCATTATTAGGTCATAATTGCATTGATAATTCAGAATTTTTGTAATTATTTACATCTGCTCCCGAAGGGAATACATTATCATAAAAAATTTTCACCGAAATCAAAGTTTTGATACAATAAGAGGTTTTGCACTTTCAAAAAATGTGAAAAGCTGAATGCGAAGTTTCACATTTTGGGCGATGACGTCATTTCGAAAGCGAAATGTCTCAAAAAAAGTTTTTCAGTAACTAAAGAATGAAAAAATATGCTGCTTAAGCCAATAAAAAAATTTTCGAAAATTTGTACGTACCGGTACGAGGTTTTGCATTTTCACCATCGATATGTCGTGTAGAAACAAGCATTTTCTGGTGACTATCATTGTCAAAATGAAAATGTCAATAATTTTGTTTTTTTCAAGTTTTGACGTCAAAACCTGCTAACCATTACAGAATTAAACTTATTGTAGTCAAAAACATTGCTCTGAAGATTTGTGTGAAAAATGAAACTGCAACTGTGATCTAATTTAGCAGTTTGACAAAATTATTCAGTTTGTTTACAAGCAGATGTTAATTATGTAGTTATTGTAACAACATCACTCGGAATATTTTTTCAATCCTTGCTGAAGCGGATGTTTCCTCAACTGCATATTTGACCACTACTTGGTAAGTGGTGAATGTTAGTTTAAATTTGCTCTATTGTCTACAATTGATATGACCATCAATGGGATGAGGCTACAGCAGATATAAATTGTTTTTTTCAAATTTATACTCAAACTCTATTCGAAACGCATTGCCTGAATTTTATCTTTAAACTTAAATAACACAGGAATCTTGCATTTTGTTGTACTGCGTACAGTGGCGACAATCATCACCGAGTCCTCATTAAAATAAGACTAAAAAAAGAAAGTTCAAACTAGCTCATAACGGCCGTTGTTCAAATTGACCGCGCATTCGTTGCAATTTTTTGTCACAAGTTTGCGCTTTTCGTTTTTTTTTACGAAGCCAATTATCTGTTCAATAAACTCGACTGAGCCGGGAATCACAGCCAGAACTTGCGATCTGGTGATAGCAGTAAGCATGCTGTGAAGCTTATACGTAACAACACGCATTGAGTGGCAACTTGGTGTTCAGTTTTTTTTATTATCAGCAATATAATGCTGTATAGGTTGTATCAAAGCTGTATACAATATATTACTTTTTCACATTTTCGCATATTGCAACATGCACCTGATGATGATAGCTGTATTTATGTTGTTAAAACGTCAAGGTAAAGAGAGCAGATTTCGCTTCATTGTTCAAACTATCGTCAACAACTCAACATCACATTTTACACGATTTGAGCAAAACTGCATGCAGCCGTTAAATTCAGACTTATAAGCTATCAAATTGCATGTATGAAGTCGAAGTTTAAAGGCTGCTGAAAGTTTTATTTAAATCAAGTAAGACGTTGTGGTCGTTTTCTACTTGGTAAGTGATGAATGTTATTTTGAATTTGCTGTATTGTACTAACAAGCAATATGACCGTTAACGGAATAAGACCACAGCAGATATGAGATGTTTTACTTTTCAATGTTACATGCAAACTCGTTCAAAAATGCATTGCCTGACATGCAGCAGTTTTGTATGTTGTTTCCCTGTACTGTATATTATCAGACGAACCACCGGGTCCTCACTCAAAAAAAGAAACTGAAAAACAACTCATAACCACCATTGCCCAAAATTGATCAAGCATTCGTTACAATTTCGCGTCACAAATTTTGTGCTTTTTATTTGTTTACAAAATTATTACCGGTTTTTGTTTGATGGACTTGCTTAACTCGGGAATCGAAGCCTGAACTTACGATCTGGTAACAGCAATCAAACATGATGGCGACTTTGTGGTATTGTTTATTATTGAAATTTTTGTTTGTGCAATGTGCATACATTCTGTTTAAACGCAAAAGCACATTTTACCAAGATTAAATTTAAAACATTTAAAATTTATATTAAAACGAAACGGTTGAATCAAAACAAAAACTAAAAAAATGCCATTCATAGCCACTCAGCTCAGCGTTCAGCATCGGGCTGGGGAGGAGAAGGATAGAGACGTATTAGATTCGAATCGCTTGTCCTGAAAACAAGTCCATTCTCTGACACAAAGTCACAGCTGTAACAAAGCGCCAAGAAACAATCTATCACATTTTTTAAGTTAATTTTTTGTCACCAAATATATTGTTTTTGTTTGGTAGGATGATTTTATCACACCTCGTTTTAAATTGTAAATTTTGGCTGTTCCTGGTTAAAACTTGTTGCTAGTCAAAAAGTTGCTCTGAAGATTTGTGTGAAAAATGTAGCTGCAACTGCGATGTAGTTTAGCAGTTTGACAAGTTATTTGGTCAGTTTACAAGCAACTGTTGATTAGTTATTGTAACAACATCACTCGGAGTATTTTTCAATCCTTGCTGAAGCGGATGTTTCCTCAACTGCATATTTGACGACTGCTTCGTGAGTGGTGAATGTTATTTTTAATTCGTTGTATTATGCTAAAAACTATGACCATTAACGGTATAAGAGCACAACAAATATGAGGTGAAAGTGGGTAGAAGGAAGTAACTTTCTTCATTGTTACTAAACGTTTTGACATCATACGCTGAAATTTCATCATCATCAGCAATGTTTCCTATGCTGCACAAAGCTGTATACAATGTATTGATTGTTCGCAATTGTTGCACCATCTACATGCAGCTGACGATGGCAGTTGTATTTGTGTTGTCAAAACGTCAAGTTGCGGCAAAAAATTTAATTCAGGTTGATTTTATAAGCTCATAAACTGGCAAGTTTCTCATTCAAGTCGAAGTATATCGATTGCTTGGAGTTTTACTCAAATCGTGTGAAATGTTTTGGTTGTAGTCGATTGTGTGAGCAATTTGTTGCAAGTGAGTGGTAGGGTGCGGTGAAAAAATAAAATTTTTGAATTTTGAAAAGTGGTATTTATATTTGTCCCCAAATACGGAGCAAATAACATTGGAACTAATTTTAGGTTGGTGCACCCTCTAGTGGCCGTGCACATCTGCCAAACGATAAAAACTTGCCAATTTGGCCATATCTTGAAAACCAGTTGAGCTAGAAAGTTGGTTTTGAGCTCAAAAGATGCAGGACTAGCACTTTCCTATCTGCTCTAAGTGGAACTTTCTTTCTAAACTGACCAGACAAAAAGTTGTAGGCAAAAAACAGCTTTTTTGATGAAAATTATGCATTTGCGCGTATGCAGTATCGGATAGTCCATCTTTGCAGTTGGTAAGACTTCCAAGAATTAAAATAATTACCAAGTTAGTTTTAGTTGGTCAAATTTATTACCTGGTGCTAGTAATATTTGCGTGCAGCTATGCATATGTAGAATGTGGATGTAGCATTTGACAAATATTATCCGTGCAATACATGTACCGAAATAAAGGTAGACACATGTAAGCACATAACAGTACTGTGCTTGAATGATATCAATATAATTCTCACTATGTAGTGCACTACATCAAATCTCAAGACATTGAGAAAGCATAAAAACTGATCAACAAACATTTTTATGTCAATCAAGCTTATTTATAATTAGCACCCTTATTAGTCCCATGTAGAAAGACCGAAGAGCACCAAGCATTGAGAAATGGCAAGGCTGATCGTTTTTATGCAGCCATATATTACAATGGTGGGGGGCAGAAATTCCCCAATACCTCATCGCACAACCCAGACATGCATTGGTTTAGGGCAGTGGTTCTAAACCTTTCCTTCATCGTGGCTCCCTTGACAGTGACACTAAAAGACCGTGGCCCATTCAGTCTAATGTTAAAAGTCCCCGATTTTGAGATAAAAATGTACTTATTCTTACACTTGTGGCCCCCTTCAGGGGCCGAGGGCCGCGGTTGGGAACCTTTGGGTTAGGGTAAGAGCATGATGTTTGGGGAATTACAGTAAGCTTTCAAAATAAACCATCTATTGTAATATGAAACGGCTTAAAAACGAAGAGCCCTGAAAAGGCTTGCTGATAAATAGTCAGGTTGACAGTAGGGAAGAATAAACAGCACTGCCCGAATTCTGCCACAAATAACACTGTAACAGTTCTGACTTCTGCACACCAATACTCTAATGGTTCCGGTATGCAGTATGTGGTACGCCTATTGCTGCCAGAATTCGAATACCAATCTGCTACAACTTAACTAGGGTGCCAGTGCTGGTATAAATCTAGGGATATATACTACACTGATATACCAATGGCTTTCCTTCCAAAAGTAAAGCCTTCGGACATCAGCATTGACAACCTAGGGTTGTAGGTTGGTTATAGTGAGAAGTATATTGATATCATTCAAGCACAGCACTGTTATGTGCTTACATATGTCTACTTTTATTTCGGTACATGTATTGCACGGATAATATTTGTCAAATGCTACATCCACATTCTACATATGCATAGCTGCACGCAAATATTACTAGCACCAGGTAAAAAATTAGACCAACTGAAACTAACTTGGTAATTATTTTAATTCTTGGAAGTCTTACCAACTGCAAAGATGGACTACCGGTACTGCATACGCGCAAATGCATAATTTTCATCAAAAAAGCTGTTTTTTGCCTACAACTTTTTGTCAGGTCAGTTTAGAAAGAAAGTTCCACTTAGAGCAGATAGGAAAGTGCTAGTTCTGCATCTTTTGAGCCCAAAACCAACTTTCTAGCTCAACTGGTTTTCAAGATATGGCCAAATTGGCAAGTTTTTATCGTTTGGCAGATGTGCACGGCCACTAAAGGGTGCACCAACCTAAAATTAGTTCCAATGTTATTTGCTCCGTATTTAGGGACAAATATAAATACCACTTTTCAAAATTCAAAAATTTCATTTTTTCACCGCACCCTAATGAGTGGTCGCAAAATAGGTTTGCTTATACTTGCTAGAAAGTAAATTACTGACTAAATGAAAAATGATTTGTTTCATTAAAAAGTTATAGTTCATTTTTTTGATCGAATATAAGCTGATTGTCTGGAACAGCGGTTCTTAACCGGGTGCCATTGGCCCTTCTAGGAAGATACGAGACATTAACCAGGGTCACAAACGCATGATTTACAGTATTAACCTGTTAACGGTAATTAACCGTTTGAAGGCGCGTTTACCGATACGCGACATGCGACAACGCGACTAACATTACACTGTAAGTAAATGTAGAAGAATTTTGCAGGTTTTCGCGTGATCGGTGAACAGTCAAATAAAAGAAACAAGGTGCGAAAAATTTTGTCGCGTTGCCGCGTGTCGTGTTGCCGCCTGTCGCGTATCAGTAAACGCGCCTTAAAACCAGCACACAACTGTAGCCACTATGAATGAAATACCGACAGAAAATCTCATTGCTAAGCGGAGGGTCACTGGTGTTGAGAGTCACTAGAAAAAAACCACAAGCAATAAACAGTTAAGAAGCACTGGGTGGACGTTTGAAACCGAGCAGGCGCGCAATGCGAACCGATCAATTACATCTAACGCTGTGTTATTAATTCACTGCGTTGAAGTTGACTTGACACAGAGTTGAAAGTTGGCATATTTTTAAAACTTTGATCCGAACCTAACCCTAAGGTGAAACTACAGATCAAATCAGATCCAGGGACGAATCCGAAAATATTTTAATAGGGACTAAAACCACAAAAACGCTCAACTTGCAGTTTTATGCGTCAAAGAAGTGTCTGAGTAATAAAGTAACAATATGGACAACTGTTTAGAGAAAGTCATTCCTGCTTACTTACCCAGGATTCACCAGTTGAATCCTATCCCATTTCTAGTTTTAATCCTGAGAAAGCAATTTTTAACTTGAACATTGAATCGAATCTAAGTGGCAAGCCTGGCTGATATAAAACCCAACTACTTGGAACTTTTACTCAGTATGAATAGACGAAGTGTTCAAGTTTATTAAGAACTCTGTTTCATCCCTGTCAGAGCGTTGTTACCTGGTGCTTGCCTCTTAGAATCGAATCCATTTCTGTATTATGAAAATCAGTAAATTAAGAAGTTGTTTTTTAGCTAAATCTTTAACGTTTTCTCATATAGATGGCGTTGTAACTAGAACGAGAACGTAGTTTTGTGAGAAGTTTCATAAATAATGAAGTTATGAACTGTTCAAACAGTTAATGATGTTTTCGCAGTGTAAAACTGGCACGGATTTCAGTTGCTGACGGTAACGATATAAAGTTAACTGTTTAATACGTTTTTGTTTTGGATGCTTTGTGTGCTGAGGAGAATTCTGGACCGGTGCGTTGTTTTCCGAAGTTTTGTTCGTGGGATTGTTCCGTAAGCTTGCGTTATGAAACCATTATTTTCTACTGGCGTATTTTTTTGTGGATATTCTGGACAGATCTCTCCATTACGTAATTTCACTGAATCAAAATATGTGCTTGTGACGTCACAATTGTATTTACTACAGTTTGGTGCGAGTTTTTGCATGTCAAATGATTTCTCCTCTTGTTTCTTTTAAGAATGTTATAGAACGTTCTCGAACTTAAATTCAGAGTATAAATAGGCGTGAATTTTTGATCTTGAAATATTCGAGCGTAGTTATTCGAGTGTAGATTTAGTGTGCGCAGAGCTTGTGTTTATTGAAAAGTAGTACGGTGAGTACCGTAGCTAACCGAGTTAAGTTGGGTCGATGATTATATTCGTTTGGTGAAGAAGGTCTTGGTTTTTTCGTGAGGTCAGATCTAAGAACGAATTAATTCCTACGGTTTGTCATACAATTCTTATCAATCGTCCTGTCAGCGAAGAAATACAATTTCCTATTTCGCGACACTGACAAAAAAATGTGATCAATAATGGTTTGGTTAATTTAACCCAGTGGTGGCAACCTTTCTGGTTTGTGGCTCCCTTCTAAATACTCTCAACACCAGCGGCCCCACGTTCAGCAATAGAATTTTCGGTCGTTATTTCATTCATAGGGGTTACAGCAGCTGTCCGCTGATCAAAAACGATCAATTATCGCTTACAGATTAATAAACTTTGCACCTGTGGCCCTTGGTCACTGTCACGTGACTGCCTAGGTAGGCAATGACCCCAGGTTGAGAACATCTGATTTAAGCGTTAGCGGCTGGAAAAAGATTGATGTGGAAATATTGTGATTGAATGGTAAAAATTTTTCGAAGTCTTTTCGACTTGCGTTGCTGCAGTGTTAGGAAAAATAGGTGCAGCGACCGTGCTAATTTTTTTTTTAAACGCTTTAGTTCTGTATTTTTATCTTGAGCATGTTCAACGTATAACGTTTTGTCGTTGTTTCCTTATTTTTAACCAAGCTGTTTTTTGTGTTGATGATGGCGTTGTTTTATGGTTAAAAATAAAAAATCCTACTACCACCACTACTAAAAATAGTTGATTTCGCTGCAATAACATTGAATTTGATTTTTGTCGTTTTCATGAGAATATCACGCAAATTTTGTACGTCAAGTTAAGTAAGCCACTCAGCAATATGGCGATGTCACATCTTCAGTTTCGTAGAAAACTTGGCACGTTACTGGAATAATTACGAAAACATTAACGAAAAAAACTAATGTATCGTAAGAAAACTAGACTCTGAGATGAACTGTCGCCGTGTGTTTGTCGCAACACAAATTGTCGCTGATGAATTGAAACTTCGTAATATATCAGAAACATCGCTGTAGTTTCTAGGAATCGTTATATTAGCGACAACAAAAGTCAGATAATATTTCTGCGGAGTTTATTTTGATTTGCGTTGTAGTGTGAAGTTTCCAATGGACAAGAATATACAGTGAGTAATACTTAACATGCAAGTATTTTGGCGGTCTTGATCATCCATAATTATATATTATTTTTACTATACCGGATCGAATTTATCGCTTGCAACCAAAAATATATCAAAACCAAACTTTTTGTCACTTTGAAGTAGCAAGATATTGAGCAATAAAAATGTAATGATTAAAAGACTTCAAAATTACCATTTTTCGGTTGCTCTACCCTGCAGTTTTATGGTACAAAAACGATCTTCTTGCGGAAATAGTTTTTATCAATTTTGGTGCCCAGGTGCTTCAGTGAAAAATTTGGATATCCTGTGTTCTCTTAGTTTTTAACCTTTTTTAGATCAAGGGTTCTTAACCTTTTTTGGTCTCGTTTACATCTGGTCAAAAAAAAGTATAACTTACCCCCTGTGTACCTTTACTGCTTTTTCAATGTTGAAAATTAAAGTTTTCATTAGTTTTTAAATTTGTTCCCTCGGTAGGTCCAGAAGATTTACCCCCTCGGTAGATAAAATTTACCCCCATTTACCCCTGTTAAGAACCTCTGGTTTAGATGAAGCATCCAAAAACAGAGTAGCTGTTTTTCTTGTTTTTTATTTAACTTTTTCATTTTTCTTGTAGACGTATCTTAGTTGGCATAAAAGTATTTATAATAGCAGCGATTATTACGAAAGAAAGAAAAAAATAAATCAAATCTTCCATGTAGTCGCGCTATTACGCCGAAGCGTGTAACGAGTGGCGGGGCCCATCTTCGCGGCTTAGGGTTTGGCCAACACAGCTCCGAAGAAACATCGCAGCGGTGGCGAACCGCTGGGTACACTGGGCCGATTTGACCGGCCTGAGAATCGAACCCCAAACCTAATGAACCGATGACGTGTGCGCTCAACAGCTGAACAAACGACCGGTTTCATTACGAAACAAATTTGAATTAAAAGTTTTTACTTTTTAAAGTTTCACGAAAACGAAATGCAATATTACTGATTCTTGAAGCAAGAATGCGTTCGATTTGCAAACAAGTTGAAATTAGGTGAATAATTAATACATGCTATTTTGCCACTTCCTCCGTTTTTACGTTAGTTTTAATGTTCACTATGATATGTTGTCCTATATAGGCCTATGAGGTTTATAATAATCCGATTAATTTAAACAGTAATAAATTGATGAACTGATATATCTCAGACACTAATGTAATGCCAATAACTGTATTTCTCATTTGTTTGCAAATGGCTTTGTGGTTTTTGATGCACGAAGTTTCGAACCGCAGACCTTAAATCAAACCAACTGAAATGATGAAATCACGAGCTCAGACGAACATTTTCTTGCCGCCAAATTTACTCGCTGGTTTGTATTTCTAAAAATGAAGCTGCAATTTCATTGTTCCGTCGCCAGTTTCGAAAAAACGCGTTTTGCTGATCATTTTTGCTCCAGTGTGGTCCAACTTAATCATATCGCAGGCCATATGTTTAATGGAATATGCTGCTACTGCTGGCTAGTAGATCAACATAGCTGTTAGTTATAACGAAAATGCAAATTTGTCGTTCGTCTAATTTTAACTCCAGCATGTGTTAACGTACGTCGCTTTGTCGCTGTGCCCTTTTTCTGACTTACAGTATTGTTGTTTATTATGTTGCGGATATTCTCTGGCAATCCAGAAATAAAATGAACTGCTACTATTGACGTTAGTTTGGCATTTTGCCAAGAAAGTCAAACTTACCAAGTAAAAATCAAATCTTCATTACACTGGTCATTTTAAGCATGTAACGAGTTAGCGGGGCCCATTTTCGCGGCCGTGCAACACAGCTTTGTTTAAATAAACGGCGCAGCCGACCCAGGATTTGAATTCCACATTTCCGCTCCAAAGGCGCGAACGTTAACAACTCACTCGGTCATCTGGCGTGGACAAGCTTAGTTTGCATGAAATATAACCATCAACCGCACAAACTAGCTGTCGCTATCTTTTTTCAACAAGGTGAGGCGATTGAAAGTGATGATGAAGGACTCCTTTCATACGGCTAAAAGTTTTAAGCAAGCGTGTGAAAGTGTGGTGTTTTATCATTTTGCCTGTTGACCCCGACTCGTCCTCTTTGCTACCGACGTGGACCTGCCCTTCAGTTCCTCCCATTACAACAAATTGAAAAGTAACCCGTGGCAATTTAATAAATGAAACACCACATAAGTTAGGAGGCGAAGTGGTACAAACTGTTTAGAACAAAATTCTAAAAACAAAAACGTAAACGCAGTGGAAAACTACAAAAACGACGAAAATTGGGCCGCGAAGTAATTTTCTTGGCCCGCAATTAGCTCAGTCGAGAATAAAAATACTGATTTGGACCACACTGATTTGCTCAGTTGAGAATAAAAATAATTCTTTTTTAAAGAATTATCAAGTTGAAAAGCTTTGCAAAAGAGTAGAATTAGTCAATTTATCTAAACAAAATCACAGGAGAATATTTTTCCTTCTTTTTGTTCGGAATTTCCTCAACTGCATACTGGTCAACTACTTGGTAAATGATAAATATTAGTAATAACTTACGGTGTTATATTAAAAGGAATAATGGATATTAAATTTCAGCTTTAGCAGCTACATGGATTAGTGAGTTCACACCAAGAGACGAAGGGAATTAATATAAACATTGCATTTCTCATGTGCATTGTAAAATTTGGTTTAACGCAGTGGCGTAGCCACAGGGGGGCTACCGGGGCACTGCCCCCCCCCCCCCCATTCTTAACGAAGCTTAATCTGAAGTGTACTAAAAAAATTCTTATAAAATACCGTAAACTTTGTTTCAAGAGCTCCCTCATCTGTACCACTTTTTAATTTGCGACTAATTTTTGGGCCATTTGAATTTCGACGTAAATACTCTGCAAAATGCGCTTGTTAGGCG
Source organism: Trididemnum miniatum (assembly GCA_964006365.1). Taxonomy (NCBI): domain Eukaryota; kingdom Metazoa; phylum Chordata; class Ascidiacea; order Aplousobranchia; family Didemnidae; genus Trididemnum; species Trididemnum miniatum. The sequence continues at coordinate 20,116,889 of OZ023242.1, read as the reverse complement.
TTACTGCATCATAACAGCGCAATGGGATCAAACAATTAAGTGTAAGTACAGAGAAAAAGCAGGAATGTATCGCAAAAAGGCAATCGAATATGGGAGCAAAAGGAAAGAATGTTCAATTAAAAACTATTTTTTAAGAAGAATAGGGACTGTTTTGTTGTGTTTGTTGTTCTATGTGTGTCTTGTTCGTGCATACCATACGGTGACAAAATCCTTGGATTGTTTTATATAATGCCGTGCAGAAGGCAGTTTGATTAGTATTAGGGTAGCGATTAGCGAACAAGGATTGCCTGCCTAGGTCTACAGTAAATAACTCCATATCCATCCGTAAACAATGGCGTTGCGCCATTAGGGAAAGGAGTCCCCCCACAAATTTTCTGAGGTATGTCGCTTTTTATAATTTAAAAAGTTGAAAATTACAATATAACCCCCCCCCCTCTTTCTTATACTATAAATTCTAGTTTTTGGTTTTTTAACTGTTGCTTCAATCAATCACTTGGACTCAAGAGGAAAGTCAGTTTCTTGATCTGTAGCTAGAACTTAGGAAACATTTTGCATGCGTTGTTAAAGATCATAACCTATAGAACACACCTATACACGTGATCCCATCAAATGCGTCTAACCAAAAAATGATTGCAGCCTCATTTTGTTAAGCCCAGCTTCTGCTTTGAGACATGAACTACTAAAACACTTTTGTATTGTCTGACACTATGATAGAGACTGCATTCACTGCAGGACATCGGATGTCCTCTTTCGATAAGAGAATGTGATGAAACGAGTGTTTTTTATGTGAAAACCGTAAAAATCCGTTGGCGGCTGGGGGCTCCGCCCACAGCCGATTGTCGAAGCGATTGCCTACAGCGGCTGGGGCTTCGCCCCCAACCCCCCCCAGCAATGTCCTCCCCATTTGTTACATCGTGGGGCCACACTGATTGCGCATAATGTCCATAATTAAGAAGCGGTTTGAGGTATGAAAATAAATTTTGATTTGTTATCCAAAAATTGGGGCATCACGACATATTTTTGTATCTTTTCTTAACTTTCTGTTTTCGTGATGTTATCGGCACTCAATGCTAAATGCGGCTTTTACAAAGTTTGTGAACTTGTGATCAGTGTCTGTTTAAGTTGTTACACGGGCCCCTACAACTTTTTTGGCTGCACGACGCCTCTGTCCCTAAACAAAATAAATACGAATAATTTGAGCCAAAAATTGAAATGCGGGAAGACAGCGTGAGCCTAACGCCTTGGCCTGAACAGACCATGTTTTTGAAGTTCTTGACCTATTGTAATTTGGCCCCCCCCTAAATATTCCGCTGGCTACGCCCCTGGTTTAACATTAAGTTGAAAACGAGCCTAATTTTTGCGGCCCATTGATACTGTCCAACCCAACACAAACCGTGTATTGATACTCAAATAAGTGATTTTTACGAAAGCAGTTATCTGTTGGATAAGATTGCTTAAGCCGGGTATCGAAACCAGAGCTTATCTATTTGAAGTTTACCTATGTAAGAATACGGATCGAGTGGCAACTTGGTGTTATTATTTTATCCGCTGCTTGGAAATTACTCTAGTTGTGTATGAAGTTATGGTTGTTGTCGATTATGCGAGCAATTTGTTACAAATAAATACTGGCAGAATCAAATTGCTCATTCTAAACCTATGCTTTGATTGCATGTCGATTGAAACAGAGACGTATTTAGGTATTGAACCTTCCCCCTTTTACCTTTGCATTTTAATACAAAAACAAACAAATATTGGTGAGTGAGCGAAATATATCAGACTTTTTTGATGGTTTTTGCAATTTATGCCCCCTCCTCCCCTCCCCCTTTAAAATTTCTGGCTACACTGCTGGATTGAAAACAGAGAAATCCGACACTTTGTGGCTGTTTGTTGAAACGTTAAGCTCCGGTCAATAGTTTTATGAACAGTTTTATTAATTTTTCGAAAAAAAAAAATAACGGTAAAAGGAAAACGTTATTGAGCTCATATTCCATCTTGAACAGTACAGTAATGCATCGGGTGATAACTTAGCATGGAATGTTTAATTAATCAATAGAAAAGTTGATTTGCGAGTTGTGGCTGAAATTATTTGGCACTTGCTAAATCATCGTCAGCGACATGACTCAGCAATATCGCGCGCAGGTTACAGATCTCGCGTGACGGGTTCGATTCACGGCTGGAGCCGATCGCATTTGACGTACTCTATATACCCAGTGGCTGCTGACTCAGAGTGGCAACTGTTGAAGTTTTAGTTCAATACAATTTGAAACGAACCTTACCGATTTATTTTTTATATTTATTGAGAATATCGCTGAAGTTTATAAACCAAAAAGCAAATTGCCAGATTCAATGCCAATTACGTAATCTTGTTTTTGCGCGTAAAAATTGAGACATTTTTAATAACATTGTTCTTAATAATGAACGAAACTTGAAGGTAAATGTTATGTATATCGATGCATTTCTGTTAATGTATTTCTGTAAAATGTGTTTTTGTGTTCACAGTTAATCAACTTAGCGCATCACATCGTATATTTTTTTGCATACTTTGCAAGCTGCAGTCTTTCCATGCTGATTACTGCAGAGCTAACTTGCGCGAGGCGTTTGTTTCTCTTCATTGTGCTTCTATTAGTTTCCACGCCTTGCAAGAGATTATTAATTAATTACGTGCTTTCTGCCTTAAACTACAGCATCTTTTCTGTGTGTATAAGCAGCTGTGCTTGACAACGACTTCAGTTCATCGTTCTCCAAACATTCGTATTTTTGTCTGTTTGACCTAACGGAATATAACAGTGATTAAAGTAAAAATTTGTGAGAAAATTCAACAGTGCATTGAGGGCACTGCTAATTGAGTTGGAGTTCTTGAAGTCAACTGCCACCGAAAAATGATTTCTAATGCGATTTGCTTTATCTGCGAATCGAACTCGCTACGCAGAAGTGTTTAACACACTTGCACTATCGCTGGCTGCATCGCGATAATTTTGATCAATAATTGAGCTTACCGTTATTTTCAACTTGTTTTGATTTTTAATGTTCTGTAACCGTTAAAATTGAAACTAGTAATCGCAGACATTCAATTGGTTTGTTAAAAAGTGCTGGTGATTGTTAAAAGATGACGACTGATTTTCTTTTGGTGATTTGTTGAAAATTGATCACGCATTCGGTGCAATTTCGTGTCACATGTTGTGCTTTTTGAATTTTTTACGAACACCATTATCTGTTGGATAATATCGCTCAAGGGCATCATAGGGCAGGACGGTGCTGTTAGTCTTCCTCAGGCGCACTCAAATAAAAAGTTCACTCATCCTCCAGAATGCTTGACCTTGATCAGGCAAACACCCCTCCAGATTTCTACACCACAAAAGAAGTTTAACTTTTGTGGTACCTAACAAGCCAAAATATCATACCATCATTCTTTAAAACCGCTTAAGTCAGGAATCGAAACCAGAAGTTACAATGTGGTAAATAGCAATATAATATATATATGAAGTTTATGAGTAACACTATGCACCGCGTAGCAACTTGGTGTTATTGTTCAGAAACATTCATGTTTGTGCGCATAATCTGTTTTTTACGTTAAATTTAAAAAGTTTACCCGATGCTCGGCTTAGTAATTCGAGTGATGGATTTGCAGTTATGAGATTGGGTTCACTACTTGGACGAGTCATATTAAAGCCCGAGGAAATGGTGTTCATAGCTACCCAGAGTAGCGTCCAACAACAAGGTTCGGGTAAAGATTAATAAAGACATCGTAAATTTATATAAGTCAAACTGAAAACAAGTCAGTCCTAGCTCCACAAACAAGGAGATGTTTAGGGGAGGGGAGCATTGTGGCGTGCCCCCTTTTTTTGACTCCGCATTTCTGTGAAAAGGAACAAACGTTGCTGAGTGAGTGAGCTATGCCAGATTCTTTTGATGGTTTTAGCAGTTAATGCCTTCCCCCTTTTCAAATTTCTTGCTACGCCGCTGGCTACAAAATCTCAGCTGTCAAAAATCACCAAGACAATCACAGTTCTTGAGCTGATTTGTATGTAGCCAAAAACCATGCTTCTGCTTCCTATGTTATTAAAATGACGCTTTTAAACCACCAAGTTTAGAACCGTAAACTTTAAATCAAACCATTTAAAACAATGATATCTCATATGGAGACATGCGTTTTCTAGCAAGTAGCATCGTCTAACTATCCACGATAATAATCTTGCGTTTGTTTTTAAATTTCAATGTCAAAACTTGTTAACCATAACAAGATTAAAATTACGAGATAGATGAGAAATTTGCAAGGGACAAAAAAAGAGTCTTTACAGTCTGGAATGAGTTTAGCCTGGATTGGCTGTGCTTAGCAAGGCTGACAAGACTTTTGTTATAGTCGAAAGATTAAAATTGTTGTCAGTAAAGACATATAGCTGGAACGAGTTGTGTGAAAAATTAAGCTGCAACTGCAATTTGGTTTGAAAGTTTGACAGGTTATTTGATTTGTTTGCAAGCAGTTGTGGTTTAGCCATTGGAATTTGCTCTATTGTGCAAAAAAAGAAGACCCATAACTGGATAAGAGCACAGCAGATATAGATAAAAGCTGCCGGAAGAAAGCAATCCCTTTTATTCTTGCTACGCGCTTTTGACATCATAGGTTCAGCTGTCATCATAATTAACAATGTTTGCTAGGTTGCACAAAGCTGTACACAATATATTAAAACACAAACGTTATGGTTCATCTGTTTGACCCACAGTTGTCAACGGGTCGAAGACGCTAGGCCCCGACCCGACCCGAATCCGAATTTTCAAGCCCCGACACAAACTCGAATCCAAATTTATCAGCCAGTCTGAGCCCGATTTAGGCCGAAATGAAAAACGTCTCATTAAATGTTGAAGAACTTGTACTTGATAGACTAGAAGCGACAGAAATCATTCTGTTGAATTGATGATTTCTATCGCTCCAAGTCCGTCCAGTTGCTCCGACGTCCGGCCCGATTGAAGCCCGACAATTTTTGAAAATCTGAGCCCGGCCCGATCCGACCCGACCCGAAAAGCCCGAACCTGATTGACAGCTGTGGTTTGACCAATCAATTAAAACTAACGCTATGTTTTTGATATGCTGCGCTTAAGTTGATTCAACACAGAATTGGAAGTGTGGGCATAATATTAGAGACTTGATCCAAACCGAACCCGAAAATGAAAATACTGAGCAGATCAATCCAGGGACAGATCCGAAAAAATTTTAGAGGGGGTTGGAACCGCAAAAATGCTCATCTTGTAGTTTTATGTGTCCAAAAGTGTCGGAGTAATAATGTAAATCAAAAAAATCAAATCTTCATTATACTCGCCGTATTACGCCGAAGCGTGTAACGAGTGGCGGGGCCCATCTCCGCGGCTTAGCGCCTGGGCAACACAGCTCCGAAGAAACGTCGCAACGATGGCGAGCCGTTGGCAACACTGTGTCGAGTTGACCGGCCCGGGAATCGAAACCTTGACCTCCCGCACCGTTAGCGTGCGCTGAGCACCTGAGCTAACGGCCAGTCTGTAATAATGTAATACTATGTAAAATAAAAATTCAAGTAGTTCTAGAGCTGCCCTAATCTCCCCTGGATTTACCAGTGAAAATCCTCCCCCGTTTTTCTAATTTTAATCCCGAAAAAGCAATTTTTAACTTGAACCTGAACTTTGATTCGAATCTGAAGCCTGGCTGATATAAAACCCAACTGCTTGGAACTTTTACTCAGTATGAATGACTAAGCGTTCAAGTTTATTAAGAACTCTGTTTCATCCCTGTCAGAGCATCGGCACTCGGTACTTGTCTTATAGAATCAAAACCATTTCTGTATTATGAGAATCCGCTTATTTTAAGTTGATTTTTTGCAAAATCTTTAACGTTTTTACGGTACAGTAAATGGTGTAATAATGTGAACAAGAAACCTAGTTTTGTAGCAAGTTTCTTAAAGATTGAAGTTATAAGCTGCTCAAATACTTACTGGTGTTTTCACTGTGTGTAACTGGCTCTGATTTTAGTTACAGTAACTAGTATCAAAAAACTAACGTTGTGATAAGTGATGGTTTGGTTAATTTAACAATCGGTGGCTAGAAAAAGATTAATGTGGAAACATTGTGATTGAATGGCAAAATTTTTAAAACTTGTTTCGACCTATACACTGTTGCAGTGTTAAGATAAGCAGACAATTTTGTTGCGATAAAATTAAATTTGATCTTTGTCGTTTTCACGAAAATGCAACGTAAAGTTTTGTACGTCAATAAGGTAAGCCGCAAAGCAATATATAACGATGTCAGATCATGAACTTCATGGTACATTACTGAAATACGTATGTAAAAAAAGATTGATGCACAGCAACCTACCGCTTAAGGTCGCATCCCCGTTAAGTTCGCAATAAAATACCACAAAATTTAGATTCAAGTTTTTCAGAAATTTATTGCAAGTGATTTAATGTTCACTTTTTAATATGTCATAAATCGGTAGTTGATGCATAGTCAGGGGCGTATTTAGGGGGAGGGTGTGAGATATTGTGCCATGCCCCCCTTTTGACTTTGAATTTTTAGTAAAAGAACAAATGTTGCTGAGTGACCAAAATATAGCAAACTTGCGATGACTTTTGCACTCTACGGTTCCCTCTTAAAATTTCTCGAAAGGCCACAGTACTGTGGATAGTAGAATCTCATTCGCGTTTTGCTTCCACAACCGCTTGTCGCAATTTTCGCTGAAACTGTTCAAAATGTTTTTCACCTCGCATTCTCTGGCAATGCTTCGTTTACTTGGATGATTTGACTTAACTTCGAGATTATTTTCAATCTCTGTGCCTCGTTTGAACGCTTCACTTTTCCAGGCACTTTATGTAAATGTTACATAGCGATGTTTGAACATGGAGTTCTTCAAAAAATTTAAAAAATCAGAGTGTGGACTGCCCAATGACCACTTTGGTAGGCTAACTTCGGTTACCCTTGTTTTAATTATAAAGAACAAATTAGGGAGCGCCCAGGTTCCCAAGTTTGGTAGGCTTTTGATCAAGATAGACTCTTCTGCATCGATTCCGTGATAATGATACGTCACTTAAATCCTCGAAGCGAGAATATCTTGCCTTCCCACGATGCACAATTAGAGTTACAGTCAGTGCATGAAGCAACGCAATTTCGAAAGTAACGGGATATAAGACTTAAAGATTAGGAGACTTAAAGATTAGGAGAGGATTGCTACTGCATCCCCTGCATTGCTATTTTTTGCGATGCTTTCTTGTCATCTACCCTCTCCTAATCTTTAAGTCTTATATCCCGTTACTTTCGAAATTGCGTTGCTTCATGCACTGACTGTAACTCTAATTGTGCATCGTGGGAAGGCAAGATATTCTCGCTTCGAGGATTTAAGTGACGTATCATTATCACGGAATCGATGCAGAAGAGTCTATCTTGATCAAAAGCCTACCAAACTTGGGAACCTGGGCGCTCCCTAATTTGTTCTTTATCAAAAAATTTAATAAGTGTAGCAACTTCAGTGGTAAAGCAGGCTGTATGTTTCTGCCACTTTCAAAACTACTCATCTATACAAGTAGGCTAGAGATAAACCTGCTTGAAGTTTTGCTCAATGCGTGTTATTACGTGTTAACTCACTGACCACTAGACCACATACACCATGGCCACACGTCCAATTTTAATGAGCGTTAGACCTACGGTTGTTGGTTCTAGTTTCAGCATCATAATCAACTTTTTGACGTCATAGTTATATAAGTGATTATGACATCAAAAGATTGATGATGATGATGACGCAGAAACTAAATGAAGAAGCTTGGGCTTAAAGCGGCTAAAGTCCACTAAAATTGGTCATGTGGACAGGGAACAATACTTACAAAACAATTCATCAGCAACTCTCTATGAACATACCGCTTATTGCTAAGTTCGCAGGAGCTGCGCAGATTTAAGTTGCGAATTTTACCGGTAGGTTACTGTATCGTCAGAAAACTAAACTCTGCGATGAATAGTCGCCGTGAGTTTGTCTCAGCACCAATTGTCGCTGATGATTTGACACTTCGCAATATATCAGAAACATCGCGATAGTTTAGGAACCGTTAAATTTGTGACAATGAAAGACAGTCAGTATTTTGCCCGATTTATTTTGATTTGCATTGTAGTGTGAAGTATCCAATAGACAAGATAAATAATTACTCAACAAACTAGTATTTAGGCGGTCTTAATCATCCATAACTTCACATTATTTTTGCCATGTTGGAACGCATTTACCGCTTGCACCCCCAACTATCAGAATCAAACTTTTTGTGACTTATTGTGACTAAAAAAGTAACAAGATAATGAGCAATAAACATTTAAGGATCAAAAGACTCCAGAATGATCAATTTTTGGCTGCTGTACTCAACAATTTCATGGTACAAAAATGATTTTTTTACCGAAATCATTTGTCAATTTTGGAGCCCAGTAGCATAATTGCAAAACTTTGATACGTTCTCGTAGCTCGGCTAGTAAGTGAAGCATTTGCAAAAAAAAAGCAGCTGCTTTTTGTGTTTTTAATTTCATTTTTTCGCGTCTTTATTTCATGTAATGTTGGTTGGCATAAAAGTATTTACAAAAGCAGCGGTTGTTACGGGAAAAATGCATAAAAAGTTTTTACTTTTTAAGCTTTACAAAAGCGAAATATAATATTACTACTTCGTGAATTGCGGATGCGTTCGATTTGCAAACAAGTTGGATTGTAGAAATTAGGTAAAAATTATGTTTTTTTGCCACTTCCTCCATTTTTACGTTAGTTCTACTGTTCACCACGATATCTTGTCCTACATAAACCTCTAATATTTATAGTACACCAGAGGTGACGAACATGCATCCCGCGAAAGAATTTCCTGTGGCCCGCGAACAATTTGGCAAGACCAGTACTCTTGAACTTTCTTTTCCGCGTTTAGTCTTTGCGATTCGATATCAAAAGCTAAGGCCCCGATTGAACCACGCGCATATTACACAAGAATCGAACAAACGCACAGTAAAAGCCTTTCATCTGTTTCAGGATTCAAGAGTTTCTGCCTTACAGTAGCAGGGATTATGTAAGTTTGCAGAAATGAATTGGTGAGCTTGTAGCACCATATACGCAAATTTTACAGCTTTTTGAAGGTATTTGTTATTCTGTTTTTCAATCAATATTTAATTAGCCGTTTATTTCGATGTCTTCAGCAAAGAAATGAAAGATTGTATATGGATTTTGATGGTAATGCTTTTGGTTGTTCGTTACTGCTGATGACCAAATTTTTTCGTTTTGAACAGGTTTCATACTAGGTGTATGACCAAAAAAGTTATGCGGCCCGCTTGCTCATTGATAAGTGACAAAGTGGCCCGCGATAGCAAATAGGTTCATCACCCCTGTAGCAGTCCAATTGATTGATAATTTCAGTAAAAAGGTCGATTTTTTGTACCATAAAGTTGCAAGGCACAGCAACCAAAAAATCTGATGCATTAATTCTAATTTGTTCACACTTACAATTTGCACATTATTTACAAGAGCTAACACTAACCAGTGCGTTGATGTTAGTAATTGTAAATAAAATAATATTGACCGTAAGTGTAATTAAATTGGAATTGATGCATCAAATGTTTTGGTTGCTGTATCTTGTAACTTTATGGTACTAATTAATTTAAAAAGTAGCCTAATAAATTAATGAACTGATATTACATCTTAAACACTAACGCGCCGCCAATCATGGTGTTTATTTATGTGTATAAATGTCGTTGTGTTTTTTGATGCACTAAGATTTGAACCGCGGACCTTCAACCAAAATCAACTTAAACGATAAAATCACTTGCTCAGACGAACGTTTTATTGTCGCCAAATTTACTCGCTAGTAAGTAAAATGTTTGGCAATAACTGGAAAATGCAGCAAAAAATAAGCAGCGATTTCATTGCTCTAAAATAAATTTGTAAACTACTTGTACAAGCAATACTTTAATGACTTGAAAATAATCTGAGGAATAAATTAAAATATTCATACATCTTTGGCAATAGCAAGCATTATTGATGTTGGCCACATTACTGCCGTGGATGTTCTGTTTCTGCAAAACCCATTCTGCTTTTTCCTCGAGTTGATATGAAATTGAAACTCGGAGTGAAATGAAACTAACCCCAATCGCTCTCTTTGCCCCCCTCCCCCGTGGCTACTCCCTGATGCTACCAAATAAAGTTAAAAGCCGGTCTGATAATTCAGACTCAGATAAACCGGTCCAAATTAAAAGTAAACACAAACAAAAGGTCTCGTTGTTCGCGACTAGGCCTTTTATTTCTCCGATGCCCTTACAGGCTTCAGCCTCCCCAGCCTATTAGAAAATTCGGCCCTGATTAGAATAACCATCAGGTGCATCCCTAGCATCTTCCTGAAAAGAAAAAAAAAAGAAGTAATGAAAAAAATGGATGATCAGAACTATTATCTTGACAGCCCATCGAGTCGGCCAACGATAGTATTTCTGTTCGGAGCTGTAGCCTACGTGTTGTGTCAATTTCAACAAACTTATTAGTTTTTTTCTTCAACTAAAAGTTTTTCTTACTGCATGTGGCGGTGCCAAACTGGAGGCGGACTGTCATTTACACAACGCGTAATCATTTTTATGAGTCAATGACTATAAACAATGCGTCAATGACTATAAACTAGGCATTCACAGCTTCCCTGTTTGACGCTCAGCAATAAAGGGACATCGTGGGGAACAAGCCGGCAAGTTTATTAGCTACGCTTCTGAAAAAGGCAGTTAGCGGGATTTTCCCATCTATAAGTAGCAGACAGATCAGATATGGAACCGAACCGACCGGTAAAATTCAAAATCTACGCCGGTTGACCGGCCAGTACCGGTCACTGACCGGCACCAACTTTGTCACTAGATGTATTGAACACGTAAAATTTTATCTCATAAAACCAATTATTATTTGAAGGAAAGTAAACACAAAAACAAACTTTCGTTTTCAAAAGGTGTGATTTGTCAATGCCGTTTTCATAAACTGTTTAAAAAACACATGTCGGTATGTATATTTGGGTTGGTGATTAAGTGTATTTTAGTTGCGAAAAAGGAGAATTGACCGGTTTTCTAACCGGCGGGGTCAAAGAATTTTGAACCGACCGGTGACCCGACCGGTTGCCATCTCTGGGACAGATGGCCGGCAACTCCTAAGCGAGCTCGTTATAGCGCTTTCGTCGCTTTTTTCGTGATAGCAAGTTAAATATGCAACTAATGTATATCCGAACAAAATTATAAGCTTGTAACCTAATTAACTGGATTGCAGTTTGTACTTTAAACCAAATTAAATCAAATCTCCATTATACTCGCGGTATTACGCCGAAGCGTGTAACGACTAACGAGTGGTTTAGCGCCTGGGCTAAAGCTCCAAAGAAACGTCGCTGCAGTGGCGAACCGTTGGCGACACTGTGTTCGATTCTACCTGCCCAGGAGTGGAACCCCAGACCTCCAGAACCAATAACGCGTGCGCTTAACAACTGAACTAACGCCTTGTTTTTGTCTCTACAACTGACTTTTGTTTTTTTCGCTTACCAACTAAACCTTTTGCCAACGAAATAAAGTTAAAGTCGACGTATATAATAATACGGACTCGAAGCCGGTCCAAATTCAAAAGCAAACCCAAAAAGCAGTTTTTTTTAATAATACACTCAAACTCGATTTGAAATGCATTGCCTGACTTTTATCTCCAAGCCTAAATCACACAGGAGTTTTGCATGTTGTTGTAATATATGTTGTCGCGACGATAATGACTGGGCCCTCGTTAAAACAAAACTAAAAAGAAATCGAAAAATAACTGATAACGGCTGTTGCTCAAAATTAGTAAGGGACGTAAAAACGAAGCAAATGTTGAAATGGTTTTGCTGAAGTCTTTTTGGTTTCAGTTTGGTGTTTCCTTTCAATACTCTGCAAAGCACCCATAATATCCTACCATTTAGCAAAGGCGAAAACGAATTTTTCATTCAAAAAAGTTTTCGTTCTTGTCAAACTTTTCAAGTAATTTAGAAATTCAATTATTTGCTCAAAAATGCAAAATAGCTAAAATTCACAGACGACATTCGAAATGCAAAACAAAAAAATGAGAAAGTTTGTAACTTGCAAACAAAATGTGGGCTAAAATGTGATGTAGGCTTATTTTAACTCAACAAGAGAAGGTTATAGACTGTACTGGGTAGTTGCGCTCTGAAGGCAGAAGTGCTCGAGTCTCGATTCTGAGTCCTTACTGGCGTTAAAATGAAAATAAGCACTCGATTTTCGAGAAAACTAGTTAAAATTGTTGGAATAAAATGAAAAGTCTACGTTTTTGTCACTTTTTTCCTTTGTACGTTTGATTTTACTGCTATACCACAATGTGCTGCCTTATGTTGATATTTATCGTTCATAACATTAAAAGTGAAAAGTTATTGAGCTGATATTACATCTTAAACACTGCAGAAATGCAGCTGAAGATAAGTAGCATGAAATATGTTGATTTGATGACCGGGCGGTTGGCGAACTGGTTCACAAGACATTGCCATCGATGCGGAAGGTTTGGAGTGTGATTCCTGGGGCGGTCAAATCTGATACAGTGTCGCCTACGGCTCGCCATCGTTGCCACGTTTCTTTGGAACTGGATTGACCAAGCGCTAAGCTGCGGAGATGGGCCCCACCACGCGTTACACGCTTGGACATAAAATCGCGAGTATACTGTAATGAAAATTTGATTTTGAATTTTGATGTTTAATTGATCAATGAAAACATAAAAGTTGATTTGCGAGTTGTGGCTGATTATTTGGCTTCGTAAATTATTGAAAATATTGCAGAAATTTATAAACCAAATTGCCGAATGCATTGTCGATTACGTAATCTTGTTTTCCCGGGTAAAATTTGACATATTTTTGGTAACTTTGTTCGTATTTATGAACGGAATTACTTTAAAAGCATTGAACTGAAAAATTGGACTGAAAATTCAACAACAATTGAGGGAGACTGCGAAGTGAGTTTGCGCTCTTTGAGTCAACCGCCATCCGTTACATACGTCAAATGCGATCGGCTCCAGCCGCGAATCGAACCCGTCACGTAGGATCTGTCACTTGGGCGCGGTTCTGCTAGGCCATGTCGCTGACAGTATTAAAATTAGAATTTGTGACGAAAATTCAACTATGCATTGAGGGCACTGCTAACTGAATTTGAGCTCTTCAAGTCAACTGCCACCGAAAATTGGTTTTTCATGCAATCTGCTCTATCTGCGAATCGAACCAGATACGCAAAAATGTTTAAAACATGCGCACTATCGCTGGCTACATCGCAATAATTTTGATCAATAATTGAGCTTACAGTTATTTTCACCTTGCTTTTTTTCGCTTTTTTCGTCAACAAAAAACCAAGAGCAATAAGATGCACCGTGGGCTATTGAAGCTCTAAATATGGTAAGAGTCTTTAGGCTATGCGAATTGGTCAGGGCTCGTCGTACAAAACTTGAAAACGAGTCTCTAAATTTTTCAAAAAAAATGAAAAACTACACTTTTTTAATGTATGTGAAAACGAATGAAATGTTGTACGTGGTTTTCTGATAGTTTTTTAGTTTCAGTTGGCTGTTTAACCTTTTAGTGCCGTGCAAAGCACTTGTAGAATCCCAAGATTTAGCAAAATCAAAAACGACTTTTTCATGCAAAACAAAGTTATTGCTTTTGTCAAACTTTCCAAGCATAAGTTGACAATTCGGTTATCTTGCTCAAAAATGCACATTAACTAAATCTCACAGCCGACATTCGAAATGCAAAATGAAAAAATGATCAAGTATGTTGTTTGTAAACAAAATGTAGACAAAAATGTGACGTATTTTAACTCAACAAGAGAAGGCTATGTAGGCTGAATAGTTGCGCTCTAAAGGTAGAAATGCTGGAGTCTCGATTCTGAGTCATGACTGGCTTGGTTAGCATTTACCTTGTCCCAAAGTTGGACGCGGGCAAGTTTTCTCGGCCCGAACCCGACACTCACTGTTAGGGCCGTTGAGAGAAAATCCGGGCCCCGGGGCAGAGGATACGATTCGGGCCCCCCCGGTATCAAAATTTACTTCTCTAAAAAAACCCCCCCGGTATCAAAATTTACTTCTCTAAAAAAAACAAGGTCGTAACATGGCAAATATAAAATTTCTCCAACATTTCTTTGCATGGGTCTCCAAGAAAAAAGTTTTATAAGAGCGGGGCCTTTCAAAACCTATGATGGGCTCCTCAAAACATGGCGGGCCCCGGGGATTTGTACCACCCTGCCCCTTTTTTCATCAGCCGTGCCCACTGTCCGTACCCGGCTCGAACCCGACAAAAGAATCAAAAGCCCAATTTCGGCCCGAAACGATGTTACCAAAACGCATTGTTCTTTGGTTACGTCACTATTATGCCATTATTGCGAAATAAATAAAAAATAATCGAAACGAGTGCTTGCTACAGAATACAGATTCAAATCAAAAATACAGCAAAAATAAAAAAAAAAGATAAAAAATATTTTGCGTTGACATGCCGAATATCAGCCCGAAAAATTTGAAAATCACGGCCCGGACCCGACCCGAAAAGCCGGCCCGAGTCCAACTCTGCTCTGTCCACATGTTCAACTAAAATGAGCCAAAAGCCCGCGGACTTTTTGCATCATAATCAAATTTTCGACGTCATAACTGAAATAACTGATTATGTCATCAAAAATTTGATTATGATGCATAAAGCTCTTGGAATTTTGGCTCACTGAAATTGAACATGTGGAGGGTGACGATATGTTTAAATGAAAATAAGGAATAGATTTTCGAGAAAACAAGTTGAAATTGCTGGAATAAAGTGAAAAAAATCAAGTTATTTGCCACTTTTCCGTTTCTGCGATTAATTTTACCGTTATACCACAGTATGTCGTCCTATATTTATATTGATCGTAAATAAACTTAAAAGTAAAAAGTTACTGTATTGCGCTGATATTACATCTTAAACACTGCAGAAATGCATCTGAAGACAAGTAGCATGAAATATGTTGATGTGATGACCGGGTGGTTGGCGAACCGGTTCACAAGACATTGCCATCGGTACAAGAGGTCTGGGCTTTGATTCCTGGGTCGGTCAAATCTGACACAGTGTCGCCTACAGCTCATCATCGTTGCCACGTTTTTTCGGGGCTGGATCGCCCAGGCGCTAAGCCGCGGAGATGGGCCCCACCACGCGTTATACGCTTGGACGTAAAACTGCGAGTATAAGGAAAATTTGATTTTGATTTTTGATGTTTAATTAATCACTAAAAAAACATAAAACTTGGTTTACGAGTTGTGGCTGATTATTTGGCTTCGTAAATTATTGAAAATATTGCAGAAATTTATAAACTAAGAAACAAATTGCCAAATGCATTATCAATTACGTAATCTTGTTTTTCCGAGTAAAATTTGAGACATTTGGAGCAACATTGTTCTTATTTATGAACGTAATTACTTTGAGAGGGGATTAAAATCTGTGACAAAAAGTCAACAATGCTTTGAGGGCACTGCTATTTCAGTTTGAGCTCTTCAAGTCAGCTTCCACCGAAAAATGATTTTTAATGCAACTTGCTCTATCTGCGAATCGAACCCGCTACGCCAAACTGTTTAACACACTCGCACTATCGCTGGCTGCATCGCGATAATTTTGATCATGAGCTTACACTTGTTTTCAAGTTTTTTTTGCCTGTTCTGTAACCGTTAAAATTAAAACTGGCAATCACAGATATTCAATTAGTTTGTTAAAAAGTGCTGGTGATTGTTAAACGATGACTACTGGTTTTATTTTGGTGACTTATTCAAAATTGATCACGCATTCGGTGCAATTTGGTATAACAAGTTTGTGCTTTTGAATTTTTTACGAAAACGATTATCTGTTAAAATCGCCTAAGTCGGGAATCAAAACCAGAAGTTACGATCTGGCAACAGCAGTAAAACATATGTTAAGTTTATGCGTAACAATATGCATCGCGTGGCAACTTGGTGTTATTATTTAAAAAGATTCATTTTAGTGCGTGTATTCTGTTTGCTAAGTTAAATTTAAAAAATTTGCCTGATGCTCGGCTTAAGAATACGAGTGTTAGATTTGCAGTTATGAGATTGGATTCGCTACTCGGACGAGTCATATCAACGACTGAAGAAATAGTATTCGTAGCTACCCAGAGTAGCGTCCAACATTAAGATTCGGGTAAACATTGATGAAGACATCGTAAATTTGAGCAAGTCGAACTGAAAACAAGTCAGTCCTAGCGCCACAAACAGGGAGATGTTTGACAGGTACCATTGTGACATGTCCCCCGTTTTGACTCCGCTTTTCAGTAAAAATGAACAATTGTTGCTAAGTAACTGAATTTTGCGAGACTCTTATGATGGTTTTGGTGGTTTATGCCTTCCCCCTTCTCAAATCTTTCGCCACGCCGCTGGCTACGAAGCTTTAGCTGTTAAAAATCACCAAGACAACCACAGTTCTTGAGCTAATTTTATTTGTAGCCAAAAACCAAGCTTATGTTTGATATCTTGTTAAAATGATGTTTTTATAACACCAAGTTTGGAAGCGTAAACTTTAAATCAAACTATTCAAAACAATGATATTTCATATTAAGGCAGGCGTTTTCTTGTAAGTAGCATCGTCTTAATTTGCACGATAATAATATTGTGTTTGTTCTAATTTTTTTATGTTAAAACTTGTTAACCATTACATGATTAAAATTGTTGTCAGTAAAGACATTTAGCTGGAACGAGTTGTGTGAAAAATGAAGCTACAACTGCGATGTAGTTTGAAAGTTTGACAAGTCATTTGGTTTGTTTACAAGCAATTGTTGTTTAAGAAAGAACAGTAAAGCCACAGTTAATCTCAAAACTTGACATTTTGACAGCATAGATTCAGCTGTCATCATCAGGAGTGTATGCACAGCAGTACCAAAATGTAAGAACGAGAGTTTACAATTCTGATTTAGCCCACAACTTTTTATGTTGATCAGGTAGTTTGAAATGTAAATTCTAGTTCTCACAGTTTTGCACTGCCTTGCATACACTGCTGATGATGACAGCTAAGTCTACGTTGTCGAAACGTCCAGTTTTATGATTTAGTGTGCTTTACTTTTCCTTCTTAAGTTGTTTTCGTCATATTTTTTACGTTCCCAATTATGGTTTAGTATTGCAACAGCATCACTTGTAGTAATTTTCAATCCTTGCTAAAGCAGATGTTTTCTCCAACTGTATATTAATTTTGACAACTACTTGGTGAGTGGTGGATGTTGTTTCAAATTTGCTCTTTTTTACAAAATAAAATATGGCCATTAACTCGAAAAGAGCACAACAGAAATGAGATGAAATAGATCAGGGGTGGCCAACCATTCTGATGCTAAGAGCCACATTTCTTTCTGCTCTTCAGCAAAGAGCCATATCATACGCTTAATGATCGCATTAACGTCATCGCACCTCTTAATACTATACATGCTTTTGCTTGGTTAGATTAGTAGTAGCCTATACCAGCCTGTTAGCTCAGTTTGTAACATCGCTATTGGTGCGGACGGTCTGGGATTCGTTGCCTCGGCAGTCTGGGTCAAAGCAGACACGCATAACTTACTTACTTTAGTGTTACCCAGGCTCAAAGCTGCGGAGATAACAACTCAGATGGCTGAGTGGTAAGAGCGTTCGCCTCTGGAGCAGCAGACTCGGGTTTGATTCCGAGTCGGGTCAAACCAACGACTTTAAAATTGGTATTCACAGCTTCCTTGCTTGACGCTCAGCATTAAAGGAACAGCGAGGAGAACAAGCCGGCAAGTTTAGTTGTTGTGCTGGTGGAAAAAGCACTTAGTGGAATTCCCCCATCTTGGTGTGGTAGACAGGTGGCCGGCAACTTCTAAGCGAGCTCGTTATAGCTTTTCAATCGCTTTCTTGCGTTAGGAGGATAAACGTGAACTAAGTACAAATAGATGGCCTCCACCACTCGTTAACGACTCGTCGTAATTCTCTAACAAAGAGATTATTACACGATAATGCAACTCATGCGTTGCCAAACGCAACATGATTACAGAACGAGGCGCTGCTGACAGAAGAAACACGGCATGTGAAAAAGAGCCGCATGCGGCTCGCGAGCTGCAGGTTGGCCACCCCTGAAATAGATAAAAGAAAGTAATTCTTTTTATCGTTACTAGACGTTTCCACATCACAGGTTCAGCTGCTGTCATCATAACTTTGCAAAGTATCAGAAACATCGCGATAGTTTAGGAACCGTAATATTTGTGACAATGAAAGGCAGTTTGTAATTGTGCCAAGTTTATTTTGATTTGCATTGTGGTGTGAAGCATCCGATAGACAAGAAAAATAATTACTTAACGAACTAGTATTTAGGCCGGCGATGGCCAACCCGTGGCCCGCGGGCCGCATGCGGCCCTATTGATGTTCCTGTGCGGCCCGGTTGCGATACTTTCAATTACAATAAACTGCTTGCAATTTTTCAGTGCAGTGATAATGTCCGCCAAACAACCATATCATTTAGTTGATTGAAATAATGTTCCGGAAAATGAATTTCCGAATGTAAAACGACTAGCATTGTGAATTGCTGCTGCAGTGGGTACAACGTATGCGTGCGAATCATTTATTTCAAGGTTGAAAATTGTAAAATTGAAACGCCGAATTAAATTGACTGAAACTAACATGATGAATCAATAACGTTGCGCAGTTACCAACTTGCCACTCGACATCAACAAGGTGAGCTCTGACATTTATGAACAAGCGTCTTACTGAGAAATATCCAAAATAAACAATTTTTGTGACTTTTGTGCAAGTTTTCCAACATTAAACAAACGGTTCAATAAAAGAGGCTACTTCAAAAGAAATTTTACTAGTTGTAATAACACGTTATCCATAGGCGCACGCAGGGAAACATTTTCCATAGTGACTGCACACACTGCAGGTACCGGTTTTTGTTTATAGGCTTTTATTTGAGGCCCTAAAAATATAACCCTATAGCCTCTAGCCTCCGGCTGTTGGGAGTTTAGCCACAAAACCCCGGCTGTAGCTCTCCCTTCATCATAAACTGGGAGCCCCGCTGACGCTATCGCTACGTATTTCGCGCTGAGACAAACTTGCGGCCCTTGAGTATATGCCAGGCTTTATGTACGGCCCTGAAAAACAAAACGGTTGGCCATGCCTGATTTAGGCGGTCTTAATCATCGATATTTATATATTGTTTTTGCCTTGCCACAACGCGTTTTTCGCTTGCAACCCAAAATATCGAAACCAAACTTTTGTCACTTATAAAATTGCAAGATATCGAGCAATAAAATTTGATGATCAAAAGGCTTCAGAATTATTATTATTTTACGTTGCTGTATACCCTGCAACTTTATGTTACAAAAATGATCTTCTTTTTGTCAATTTGAGAGCCCAGTTGCGTAATTGCAAAATTATAGTATATTCTCGCATCGCAGATAGTTGATGAAGCATTTGAAAAAAAGAAATAACTGCTTTCTTGTTTTAGGTATTTTCTCATTTCTATATTTCATGTGCTGTATATTGGTATTTACAACAGCGATTGTTACGCAAGAAATTGCATAAAAAGTTTTTAGTTTCTGAAGTTTCACGAAAACGAGATATATTATTACAAATTCGAGAATTATGTATGCGTTCGATTTGCAAAAAAAAATTGAAATGTAGAAACCAGGTAAATAATTACACTTTTTCGCCACTTCCTCCGTTTTTGCTTTAGTTTTACTGTTCACCACGATATGTTGTCTTATATAGGCCCATAAAATTTTCAGTGGACTAATTAATTTTTAAGTCATAATTTACCGAGCTGATATTACATCTTAAACACTAATGTGCTGCCAATAACTCTATTACTTTTTTGTTTGTAAATAACATTGTGTTTTTGATGCACTAAGTTTTGATCTGTGGTCCTTGGATCAAAGCAAGTTAAACGATGAAATCACGTACTCAGATGATCATTTTCTTGCCAGCAAATTTGCTCGCTGGTTTGTAAAACGTTTGGCAATTATTTTAGAAATATCAGAAAAAATCAGCTGCGATTTCATTGTTCTAATTCAAAGTCTGATAAAACGCGTTTCACAGATCATTTGCTCAGTTGAGATTGTGAATAATAAACCCTCTTCAAATAAACTATTTACGTTGTACAGCCTTGCAAAAAAGTGGAGTTAGGCACTTTGTCAAAACAACATCACAGATGAGTATGTTTCTTTTGTTCGCAATTTCTGCAACTGCGTATTAGGAAACTATTTGGCAAGTGATGAGTGTTGTTTATAACTTCCAGGCAGGTTGTAATGCTATCTTAAAAGGAATAAGAACATTAAAATAAGCATGCAAGTAAGTTTTCATTCGAGTTTCAAGTTTAACGGTTGCATAAGGGGTGGTGATGCTGTTACACCAGTCGTCTGCGAGTTTTGAATTTTACAGAGGCAGACGTTTACTATTCAAACAAACTTTCCATGTTTATAAATGTGTTGTGTGTAAGTTGGTTCAATATGAGTGATGAGTTGAAAACGAGCTTATATTTTTGGGCCCCATTTCTATCGATCCCGAAAATAAGGTCCAAGTCAATTGGAACTTGTCAATTAATCCACGGCTGTAAACTCGCAAACATTTTTGATCGGGTTCAAGTTCGAATTCACTAGATATTTGTAATCCAAGTTCAAGATCTTTATTAATAATTTTTACCTAGTTAAGTCTTAGTTGAAGTTGTTTTTATCGGGTTTAGGCTAAGTTTAAACAAGTTTTGACAACTTTAGGCCAAGCGCAAAGCTCAGCCAACCTTTTTTCGGAATCGAGTTCAAGTTCGAGTTCAAAGATTTTGTTTTTCGAGTTCAAGTTGGAGTTGGGCAAGAAATACCGAGTTTAAGTTCAAGTTGGCATCTCTCAATCAATCTCAAGTAAGCGATTTTGTTCGATCCAAAGTCGCAAACTAACATCGAAGCTGAGATTGAAATCTAGGTAAAGACCGCATCGGTTTACTAACGATGTTCAGTGTTAACAAACTGTGCGATTAAATTTATCATAAACTTATTTTTTGTTCTGTTGTAAAAACATTGCTGTTTGGCGCCGCGTACAGGGTGAGTCACGGGAAACGAATTTTTTAAGGAAGACAAAATTCTGCAATCACAAAATTCTGTACTTTAATTAACGTAAAAGACTAACAACAAACTAAACACCATTTTAAACAGGTTAAAGACTGCATTCCTCAGCCCCAGTGGCGTAGCCAAAGGGGGGCACCGGGACACTGGCTCCATTTTTTTGACAAAGCTTAATCTGAAGTGTAATTAAAACATTCTTATAAATATCGTAAACTTTGTTTCAAAAGCTCCCTCATCTTTACCACTTTTTCATTTACGATTAATTTTTGCGCCATTTGAATTTCGACCTAACTTCTCCACAAACAGCGCTTGTTAAGCATTGTTGCATCCTAACAGCGCAATGGGATCAAATATCTAAGTGTAAGCAGGAGCAAAATTGGCACGTTCACCCGCGTTCGGTGATGCCCAGTTTTGGTTAGGCTTACTGCACTTGAAAAGTATTGGGGAGGATGCTGCTGGATTATTGCGGGGGATACATGACCCTGGATTTGCACCCATGAGTGTAAGTACAGAGAAAAAGCAAGATTGTGGGCTGGGAATTCTCAACTCGTGGCCCCTAAGGCACGTTTTCGTGACCCGCAAGCTCATCCCCAAATTCTAAGATAATTATAGAACGCATGTCTGAAATGTCAAAGTAATTTCGGTAACAGAAATCTTCATCAACCGTGCTTCAAAACACAGCCTCTTTGGGCTGTTCTAGCGTTTTAAAATGAAACAAGATTATGCATAAAAACAAGTTTAGTGAAGAAACAATAAAGCAATTATTGCTTTGTGACGATAATGCATTTATAACTTGCAGCCAAGATTAGACAATTTGCTGAAGCAAATGCAACCCAAAGGTTCGCACTGAAAGAATCAAAATTAAAAACGAAAAAAATAAACGTTTCTTGTTTCTGTGTGTTTTTTCTGTAATTTACTATATGTACGCGTGGCCCGCGTCTGCCATCCCCAAATAAAATCGGCTCGCTGATCAAAAAGTTTGAAAATCGCTCTGGTAGGCTATCGCAAAAAGGCAATCGAATATATGGCGAACAAAAGGAAGGAATGGTCAATTGAAAATCATTTTACGAAGAAGCATAGGCTGCAAGTGCAGGAAAGTGTTGGTGCAGTAGCTACGAATACTTTTGGCCCAGAATATAGTGTCGAAATTTGCTTGCAAAATCCGAAAAATCAGAGTTATATTGCTGTTATAGTAATTGGTTGATGTTAATGTGATATTTCTTTCTGAGGGACTTTTCGTCGTGCTTGTTGTTCTATGTGTTTCTTGTTGGTGCACACTATACGGCGACAAAATCGTTGGATTTTCTTATGGGTAGCAATTAGCGAACTTAACGATTGCCTGCCTAGGTCTACAGTAAATACTTAACTCTATATTCATCCGTAAGCAAAATAAATACCAACAGTTTGAGGTAAGAATCGAAATACGGGAAAACAGCGTGAGCCTAACGCCTTGGCCTGAACAGATAATTTTTTTTAATTCTCCGCCTATTATAATTTGGCCCCCCCTAAAATTTCCGCTGGCTACGCCCCTGCTCGGCCCCTAACCAGTTACTCTGCGGAAGAGCAAGAAGCATTCTAAAAATATCCGTTTCCCGTGATTCACTCTGTATAATCAATCTTTACAATAAATTTTCGACGTGATAGTTTGTCGCAACACGAGTTGTTGCTGATTATTTGGCGCTTCATAAAATACTGAAAACACCGCAGAAGTTAATGAACCCAAACCTACACTAATTGTCAGATTTATTGTCAATTACGAAACTTTGTTTTCCAGTGAAAATTTCTTTATCTTTGAGTACCGTATCGTGTTATATCCTTATTATTGCACGCAATTACCTTGAAAATACTAAACAAAGCAATTTTGTAAACTACTTGTACGAGCAATACTTTAATGACTTGAAAATCACCCGAATCACCCGACAAATGAATAGAAATATGTACACATTTTTGGCAATAGCAAGCATCATTGATGTTGGCACATGTGTTGGCCACCTTAATGTCATGGATGTTTTGTTTCTACAAAAACCATTTTGCACTTTTCTCCAAATGAAATGAAAAGTTTAGTATTTTGGACTCAGATTTGGAACCAAACAACCATTTTGTTGAAATTACGATAAACTATTTTGAGGAAAACCAGCTTAAAAATATCGCGGCAGAAATTTTATGCAGCTCAGATGGCCGATTGATAAGAACGTCCGCCTGTGAAGATGTGCACTTGGGTTTGATTCCCAGTCGGTCAAACCAATGACTTTCAAATTGGTATCCACAACTTCCCTGCTTGACGCTCAGCATTATAGGGACGATGTGGAGAACAAGCCGGCAAGTTTACTTGTTGTGCCGTTGTTAAAGGCACTTAACTGGATCCCCCATCTTGGTGTGGTAGACAGATGACTTGCAATTCCTAAGCGAGCTCGTACAGCGCATTGATCGCTTTCTCGTGATAAAAGGATAAGTATGCAACTAATGCCACTACTTTATATCAGAACAAAATTTCAAGATTGCAGCCTAATTAACTTGGTTTGCCATCTGTACATTACGCTAACCAAATAGAGTTAAAGGTCGGTCTGATGATTCGAACTCAAACACGGTCCTAAATCCAAAAGTAAACCCTATTAAAAATTTAATGGCGGTACTTTTCATAGAAAAAATGCATGGTGTGTATATTTCATAAAAAAACAACTACCGGTATATGTATAAACCAAAAAAGAATTGGACATTTGATACCTGCTATAAAACAAATTTAAGATAGCCTAATGAGGATGCGCTTACTGTTTAATGTGGATACTTTAAATATCAAAAAAGACAAATTAGGCAATTGAAAATTTCAGTCCAGTAGTATGGCAATATCTTGAAAGTTACACCAAAACGCAACAATTTGCGAGTACACTTTTTTTTAATTTGGAACTCTACTGCATATAGCATATCTCGTAAAAGCATCAAAAATGTGCCAAAAATGCTTCATATTTGGTGAAAAAGTACACTTAAAGGCAAAAAGTATACAAAAATTACGTTAAACGTTTGTCAAAAAATTGCAATTATTGTATGAATATTTTCAAAACAATTCCAGGAAAGCATGCCCCCAAACCCACCTTAAGTCGAATTTGTTCCTAAATAGCTTCAAATTAACTAGATCTCTGTTGCCACTGGTTGGCGTTGCACTATATTGACTTTGTTACTATAAATCCTAAAGGTTTCTCAGAGCTTTTTGATTCACAAAGCTTTCAAAAAAAATTGAAAAGTAACCGATTCCGACCGTTGCTCAAATTGATCACGCGTTTGTTGCAAGTTTGTTCCACAAATTTGAGCTTTTTATTGTTTCACGAAGCCTATTATCTGTTCAATAAATTCGACTAAGCTGGGAACCAAAGCCAGAACTTACGATTTGATAATAGCAATAAAGAATGCTGTAAAGCAGGGGGTGGGCAACTTTTCTAGTCGCCGGGCTATATGTGGCAGGGATATAGTCGAGACTGCTTAGTCCGAAACCGAGATCGAGACCTTTTTATGTTTTTGAGACCGAGATCGAGACCCGAAAATTTCGAGACCGTTTAGTCGAGACCGAGACGATACAGTTGCGAGACCGAGACTCGAGACCTAACCGCAAACAAAAAAAATAATGAAATCGAAATATTTTCATTGAACAGTGAACACTAATCGCAAAAATTACAATTAAACAGAGTTTTTGTTGCACTTTAAATAAACTAACATTGAGAGCAAATCGGATGATAGCATGGCCCGATGTGGCCGAAAAAGCAAACCACTTTGTCTAAAAACTCGTTTTACCGGTGCAGAAGCGGCCGGCACACAAAACCTGAAACGCTAGAATTGAAAGTTCGGAATTCAGTATTGCATGCTCTTTCCAAAACTTGAAAACGTTTTCTGGTGCCTTGTTTAACTTGACAACTTCTTCCAGGTATTGTGCCAGTTGCCTTCTGGGCGATAAAGGTTCGCTAGAACAGTGGTCGGCAACCACTGGGCCGCGGCCCGGTGCCGGTCCGTGTGAAGTTTGTTACCGGTTCGCATGCGTTTTCAGAATAAATGCTTTGAGTTTAAAACATTTTTATAACGTGAGATGCAATTTTGGGACGTTTTTGTAAAAATGTTTAATAACTCAATTCTGGTGACCCAGTACGACAAAGTTACTCAATATCACAAAACTAACCAAATTAAAAAAGGCAAATCTTTTAATTGAACAGCGAACATTTGATTATGCTGTCATTTCATCGTAAATCTTTTGTAAATCAAACAGCGCTCGCTTGGTCAAGGGAAAGAATAACGTCAAGAATCAGGTTTGAGAAGCTACTATAAAAAAATTAAGCAATGCTGCTGCAGCAAGATTTAACAAGTTTAGTACTCTGGTCGGAGTAAAACAAGATCGAGGTTTTCAGTTCTGAATAAATATGAGTGTTTTATTGCTTAAACATTTTTGATTTTTTAAATGCCGGTCCGCATAAACATATCAATTTCAAACCGGTCCGCTGTGCGAAAAAGGTTGCCGACCTTTGCGCTAGAAGATCTTTGTTGTCTCACACGACTATATTTTGCCAATAAACAGGGAATCAAAATTTAAAACCAAAATTCAAAATTATCAATGAACGATGAGCGGATTTAAATTCAAAATTCAAATTCAATTCAACCCTAGTACAGACGTAAACAATCCAATTAATTAATGTTGGAAAATAGTTAGGGGCTGTGATGACTCATTACAGTGACAGTCAGAGACGAAACTGTGTACTGACGAACCGTACATAATCCAATTAATTAAATTAAGTAAAGCGCTATCAAACAATTTCACTGCTGTGTAATTAGGGCACAAGGCAGATTCGCAAGTTAATTTTCTTACGCCTACAGTTTATAAAATGAATTAAACTGTTTCATCGTTATTTTCAAGTCTCAACACCTTGAAACCGAGCAGATTTTGATAAGATTTAATCATTAGAAGAATAGTTGAAATCAAATAAGTGCATGTCATCTTATTGAAAACATTTTCACGGGTCAGCATCGAATAGAAAATAACGCAATGGTGAGATCGGCTTTGATTCTGTAATCAACATGGAAGCTCGACTTCTTCGCTGACATGATGCAAACAACTAAAGTGCGGTACCAATAAAAGAAGTCTAGAGACGTAATTTCTGCTTCGAGACCGAGATCCAGTTGCTTCGAGACCGAGATCCGAATTTTTCACTCAGTCTCGAGATCGAGACCTTAAAATTTAGGTCTCGAGACCGAGACTTGTCTTGAGACCCTAATCCTTTATATGTAGGAAAATGAACTCCTTGCCGGGCCGCATTGTTGAATAAATCGTATTCAATATCTTAAACAACTGCGAATATTAAGGCCGTACTGATTAGAAGAGCAAAAAAAAAGGTCTACACGTCTGCAGATGCCTATATATTTTCCCCTGAAAATATTAGTGAAGAGCAAACAAAAAGGTTCTCGGATTGATTTACGGTAGAAGTTTATATTTCTGTAACTGCCGGTGGGCCGTATAAAATGGTGTCGCGGGCCGTACGTTGCCCACCCCTGCTGTAAAGTTTATACATAACCAAACGTTTTGCGTGACAACTTAGTGTTCAGCTTTGTTCGGTAATTATTATTAATGTATGTTAGATTGTACAATGCAGAAATGGAAACCGGTCGGGTCGACCGGCCGGTCAAGCCGGTCAAAAACCAAAGTTTGTTTTCTGTTTACTTTCATTCAAATACTCTTTTTATTAGATGAAATTTTAAGTGCTCAATACATCTAGTGACAAAGTTAGTGTAGACTACAGTTGGTCATTGGATTTGTTGAACATTGAACGTAAACATTCAGTAAAAAATAACGGTCGACCGGGCCGGTCAGTGACCGGTCAATCGGCCGGTGGACCGGCTGGTCGATCTAGACCGGCCGGTCAACCGGTGTAAATTTTGAATTTTACCGGTCGGGTCGAGAAAATTCTGATCGGTTCCATCTCTGGTACAATGTACAAAGCTGTAGTGTACCGGTACACAATATATTACTTTTTTACGATATTGCCCATTATTGCAAGAAGCTGATGATGACAGCTGTATTTAAGTTGTCAAAACGTCAAGTGACGGTAAAGAGAGTAAATTTAGCTTAATCACTCGAACAATCGTCTCGAACGTAACATAACATTTTGCCCAATTTGAGTAAAACTGCATTCAGCTGCTAAGCTTAGATGTATTAGCTATCAAACTGCGTGTATGAAGTCGAAGTTTAAAGGCTGCTTGGAGTTTTTTTCCCAATCGTGTAAAATGTTATGGTTGTCGATTATACGAGCAATTTGTTCCAAAGAAGAGGTCGCAAAATATATTTGCTTATTCCAGACCAGTGGTTTTCAACCTTTCTGGTGAGCGGAGCCTCAATGGAACATTTCAGAGACACGAGGAATCCCTGTGCATTTAAGCTCTAAATTGTATACTTGCGGACCAAAGCAAAAACGTTATTGCGCTGATATTACACCGTAGTCACTACAGTAATGCATCGTAAGATAACTGAGCATGGTATGTTCAATTGATCAATGAGAAAAGATAAAACTCGCTTTGCAGGTTGTGGTTGATTGTTTGTCACTTTGTAAATTATCGTCAGCGACATGTCATAGTGGTATACCGCGCACAGGTTGCGTGGATCGTGCATGACGGGCACCAATTCATCGATTGACGGCTGGAGCTGATTGCATTTGACATATTTACTGGGTGGCTGCTGATTCAAAGAGCGCAAACTCACTTCGCTGTCTTTCTCAATCACTGTTGGGTTTTCAGTTCAATATAATTGAAAATAACTTCAGTTGTATATTTCTATTTTATTTGTCGAACATATCGCAGAAGTTCATAAAACAAAAAACAAATTGCCAGATTCATCGTCAGTTATAGGTAATTTATGTTTTATATTTTTATTTAGTTGCATATTTATCTTCCTATCACGAGAAAGCGATCAAAGCGCTATACGAGCTCGCTGAGGAGTTGCCAGCCATCTGTTTACCAGACCAAGATGGGGGAATCCCGCTAAGTGCCTTTCTAAACGGCACAACAACTAAACTTGCTGGCTTGTTCTCAACACTGTCCCTGTTAATGCTGAGCGTCAAGCAGGGAAGCTGTAAATACCAATTATAAAGTCATTGGTTTGACCCGACTCGGAATCAAACCCGAGTCACACCTCAAGAGACAGACCCTCCATACCACTTGGCCATCT
This sequence comes from Trididemnum miniatum, assembly GCA_964006365.1. NCBI lineage: Eukaryota > Metazoa > Chordata > Ascidiacea > Aplousobranchia > Didemnidae > Trididemnum > Trididemnum miniatum. The sequence continues at coordinate 20,088,628 of OZ023242.1, read as the reverse complement.
GAGCTGTTATTTGCTATTAATGCAATAAATTTGCTATTAATGCAACTTGCTCTGTCCTTCAAAAGTAATCTCGTTTCTCCGAGCAAAAAGTGTGACATTTTTAGTAACATTATTCTTATTAATGAACGTAATTACTTTAAAGGTACTTAAAATTACATATTGTGACGAAAATTTAACAGTGCATTGAGGTAACTGCTAATTCAGTTTGAGCTCTTCAAGTCAATTGCCACCGAAAAATGATTTCTCATGCAATTTGCTCTATCCGCGAATCGAACCCGCTCCGCAATAATGTTTAATACATACGCGCTATCGCAGGCTACATCGCGATAATTTTGATCAATAATTGAGCTTACACTTGTTTTCAACTTTTTTTTGATCTTGGCTATTTCTTAATGGTTAAAATTAAAACTAGTAATTGCAGATATCCAATTATTGGTTTATCAAAAATGCTTGTGATTTTTAAGCGATGACGACTGGTTTTGTTTTGGCAATTTTGTGCCACAAGTTTGTGCTTCTAAATTTTTTGAAACAGCGGTTATCTGTTCGATAAGGTTGCTTTCAAGCCAGGAAACGAAACCAGAAATTACAATCTGGTAATAGCAATAAAATGAACTAAACAAAGGTGTCATTATTTAAAAACGGTTTAGTTTGTATAAATACTTTGTTTAAGCGCAAAAACACGTTTTACAAATTGCATTAAATTCAAAAAATTTACCCGATAATCGACTGAGTAATTCAAGTGTGAAATTGCAGTTTTGAGACTATGGAGTTGATTCTCGCCAGAGGCATATCAGAGTCTGAAAAAATTATATTCATAGCCACCATGCTTAGCCCTCAGCGTTAGGGTTAGGGTAAAAATCACACAGACAGTGTGAATTTGAATTAGTCGAATTGAACAAGGGCGGTATACTGCTGAACGTTTGTGCACTTAATGCAAAGCGTTAAGTGCAACAAAAGTTGAGCAGAATACCGCCCCAAGTCAGTCCTAGCTCTGCAAAGCCTTAGAAATTACTCAGCACACGAAAGCAATCTACCTTGTAGGTGCTTATACCGTTACGCGACATGCGACAATGCGACTACCATCGCAAACTATACTGGCCTGCGACTACCTGCGATTGAAACGACACAAAACTTGCTAACCTGCATCAAGCAAGCTGATTGTTCAATGATGTCGTAACAATCCAACGTGCATTGTCTCACTTCCGTCGTCAAGGTTATCTCAAACATTTTTCAGATACCGGGCGATGAAGTGATAATAATTGTCAAAAGAAGAGGTTTCAGCTTTTTTGAAACCTCTTCTTTTGGCTACCTTTAAATTCTGTACCATCAATCAGCTGGATAAAAATTGTGCCAGTGCAGTTTGTTGATATTGCATAGTTTTCGCCGCATTGCCGCACCAAAGTTCAACGTCAAAACGAAATAAACAAAAATATTTGCTAGTCGCGTTGTCGCTTGTCGCATATCAATAAGCACGCCATATTTCGTAAGCAAATTTTCTGTCGCCAAAAATCAAGGTTTCTGTTTGATATGTTTATGCTGTTAAATGATGTTTTCATCACACCAAGTTTTGACCATCAACTTTCGATCAAACCATTCAAAACAATGATATCGATGGTGAAAATGCGACTTCTTGCATGTGATTTTTCACTGTTTTGAGAACTTTCCAACTTTCCAGTTTCCTCTTTCCTGTTTTTTCATTTTTCTGGTTTTTCATTCTTTCTTTCCAGTTTTTTCAAAACTTTCCAGTTTTTTCATTTATTGAGATAAAAGCTTGATACTTTCAAAAATGCTAGTTCATAAAATTGTCGATTTAACTATGTAAGCAAAAAAAGTCCAACCCTTCTCGTTTTGGAGTAACATCGCATACGAGATTTTGCATTAACGAAAACGGAAAAGACGTGTTTTTTGACCTGCAATACGAGGTTTTGCATTTTAACATTGTAAAGCAAAACTGTTATTTCAGTGCTCAAAAAATGTTGTTGACCTCGACAATGACTTCAAGGATGCAAAAAACATGATTTCATGCAGAAAATAACGTCATTATGTTTTATGACGTCAGAGGTACATCATAACTTACAAACTTAAGGTAAAACAAAGAATGATTTCGAAGTTTAAAAATTAAGTATTTTTCAAAATACTGCACGAGTACAGTAGGCTATGCTTCAAGAAATTGCAAAAATTATTTTCAAGTAGTATACCGGAACAAACAGATCACTGCAAGAAATTCAATTGTAAGGGTTGCTGAATGAGGATAACACGTAGTAACGCTGCCGCATTAAACGAATAACTTTATTTCTCCTTTGAGGTGTGAGATACAAATTTGGTGAAAAATTACGTCAAGAAAAAATCAAAGCTTCATTCCACTCGCGGTATTAAGCGGAAGCATGTAACGAGTGGCGGGGTCCATCTCCGAGGTTTAGCGCGTGGGCAATGGGCAGCACAGCTTCGAACTTTGAAGAAATATAGCAGCGGTGGCGAGTCACTTGCATCACTATGTCAAATTTGGCCGGACCGGGGAATGAACCCCGGACCTCTGGCACCGATAGCGATGTCGTTACCACTAAGCTAACCGGTTTGTGTAGAAACTTACTTTTCTTTTATGAATTCGGCTTTTCTATGAAATTTTAAAGACGTGAATGAATGGTTATCGCTCAATAACATAGTCGATATCATTAACTTCTCCCAATAACTCGAAACTTTTACCAACTGAGCTGCGCCTGCCAGTTTCCATACAAATTGTTCAGCCATAAAGTAGTGATTCAACGCCACCTAAACAAACTCGCAAAAAACGTTTTTTACTTTCTGTAAAAGATGCGGGAAAAGCGTGGACTCTTGGGATTTCATTGAATCTTTTGCATTGTACGGAGGGGGCCCCAATGCGCGCGTCTCCTTTCGGATCTTCTTCAATACATGTTAAAAGCCTGCGCCGTTCAGATACTACTAGAAAAATCGCACGTTAATGAGGAAAAATTTCTTCCTCAAAAATTTTCTGCGTACGCTACTGAGTGAAGGTATAGGCCTATCACGTGGTGGTGTTCATGAGATACCATACATAAAGGTTTGTTGAGAAAATAAAAAGTTTCACAAAAAATTAGTGACATTGAAGATGGAATTTTTTGAATGTTCAGATTTATTTCAAGGAACACTAAACGCAAACGCAAAAATACTCATTATGTGTTCCGGAGAGACTGCGAAATGACCGATTAAATTTAAAGTCTTTAGAGTCAAGCTGTCACCCGAAAAGCAGCAATCCAGGGGCGATTTAAGTTAGTGCCAACGTAATTACGAGCTGCGTTATAATTATATAGCTGAAAGGTAAGACAGCAGAAAAATCAGCAAAATATAAAAATTTTAAGGAAAAATTGGAACAGGATTAGTAAAGTAGCACACAATCGATACGCTTTTGATTCAGAGATTTTTTTTTTATTTTGACTCCAATATTCCCCCTTCTTTTGTTTTTCTTTGTTCGACTCTTAATTTTCCGCAAAGGAATTTTGACGTTTGACAAACAGTGCCCAACATAACCGTGCTTCTAGTCTCACTTTTGATTCCGACTTTGGCAAAAACCACCAACTTCCTGAGTCTGACTGAGATTCACGAATCTTAACCAAAAAGTAAAAAAGCGAGATTTGCAGTGAGCCGCTTCCAGCGGGTCACATAAACACGATCACAAAGAGACTGACATAAGCTAATTCGAAAACAGACAGCTATAAACCATAAGTATTAAGAACCCTATGACATGAGGAACACGTTAGTGTACTGGGGTAACAGTAATTTTAATGTGCATGGCGTAAAACGGCAGGACAGTTTAATTTGTTTCAAAAGTACAGTGGCGGCACATTATTACTGAATTGATGCGAAAGAGTACGGTATAAATATAAGCCAACCAACGCAGGGAGAAGTCCAGCTGGCACTTCCAATTTCCTTATTTTCAATCATCAAAGATATAAAAGAAATCGCAGCCCGCTGTGGTGACATAGAATATGTTTCACCACTAACTTCTTACATTTGAAGTGTGAAGGTGTTGCTGCACCCTTACCTTATTTCGCATGTGACTTACTGACTATGGCAATATGTACATATTTGTTTAAACTAAACATCTCATAACCACGTAAACAAACAGTTATTAGCATGTCAAGTCAGGCGAAGTGAGCAACTTGCGTTTTGCGTGCCACTTATAGCTTGCTCCTCCTGCTCTGCTCCACGTGTAAACATAATTAGTTCGCTTATTTCATCTTTTTCAAAAATAAAACTACCCCTAATCAAAAAATTATTGTTTATCTTGGTTTAGCGTCACTTTGAACTTCATTATCACAATTAACAGGAAGTAAAGGTTCAGATGATTTCTATCAAACCAATAGGCCTACGTATCTTCTATCATCAAAGTCTTTTTACAGGGGGTTTTGATTTTCCATTATTACGTCATAATTGCATCGACAACTCAGAATTTTTGTAATTATTTACATCTGCTCCCGAAGGGAATACATTATCATAAAAAATTTTCCCCGAAATCAAAGTTTTGATACAATAAGAGGTTTTGCACTTTCAAAAAATGTGAAAAGTTGAATACGAGGTTTCGCATTTTGGGCGATGACGTCATTTCGAAAGCGAAATGTCTCAAAAAAAGTTTTTCAGTAACTGAAGAATGAAAAAATAAGCTACTTAAGCCAATAAAAAAATTTTCGAAAATTTGTACGTACCGGTACGAGGTTTTGCATTTTCACCATCGATATGTCGTGTAGAAACAAGCGTTTTTCTGGTGACTATCAATGTCAAAATGAAAATGTCAGTAATTTTGTTTTTTTTTCAAGTTTTAACGTCAAAATCTGCTAACCATTACAGAATTAAACTTATTGTAGTCAAAATCATTGCTCTGAAGATTTGTGTGAAAAATGAAACTGCAACTGTGATGTAGTTTAGCAGTTTGACAAAATTATTCAGTTTGTGTACAAGCAGATGTTAATTATGTAGTTATTGTAACAACATCACTCGGAATATTTTTTCAATCCTTGCTGAAGCGGATGTTTCCTCAACTGCATATTTGACGACTACTTGGTAAGTGGTGAATGTTAGTTTAAATTTGCTCTATTGTCTACAATTGATATGACGATCAATGGGATGAGACTACAGCAGATATAAATTGTTTTTTTCAAATTTATACTCAAACTCTAATCGAAACGCATTGCCTGAATTTTATCTTTAAACTTAAATAACACAGGAATCTTGCATTTTGTTGTACTGCGTGCAGCCGCAACAATCATCACCGAGTCCTCATTAAAATAAGACTATAAAAAAGAAAGTTCAAACTAGCTCATAACGGCCGTTGCTCAAATTGACCGCGTATTCGTTGCAATTTTTTGTCACAAATTTGCACTTTTCATTTTTTTTACGAAGCCAATTATTTGTTCAATAAACTCGACTGAGCCGGGAATCACAGCCAGAACTTGCGATCTGGTGATAGCAGTAAGCATGCTGTGAAGGTTATACGTAACAACACGCATTGAGTGGCAACTTGGTGTTCAGTTTTTTTATTATCAGCAATATAATGCTGTATAGGTTGTATCAAAGCTGTATACAATATATTACTTTTTCACATTTTCGCATATTGCAACATGCACCTGATGATGATAGCTGTATTTATGTTGTTAAAACGTCAAGGTAAAGAGAGCAGATTTCGCTTCATTGTTCAAACTATCGTCAACAACTCAACATCACATTTTACACGATTTGAGCAAAACTGCATGCAGCCGTTAAATTCAGACTTATAAGCTATCAAATTGCATGTATGAAGTCGAAGTTTAAAGGCTACTGGAAGTTTTATTTAAATCAAGTAAAACGTTATGGTCGTTGTCTACTCGGCAAGTGATGAATGTTATTTTGAATTTGCTGTATTGTACTAAGAAGCAATATGACCGTTGACGGAATAAGACCACAGCAGATATGAGATGTTTTACTTTTCAATGTTACATTCAAACTCGTTTAAAAATGCATTGCCTGACTTGCAGCAGTTTTGTATGTTGTTTCCTTGTAGTGTACATTATCAGACGAACCACCGGGTCCTCATTCAAAAAAAGAAATTGAAAAACAACTCATAACCACCATTGCCCAAAATTGATCAAGCATTCGTTACAATTTTGCGTCACAAATTTTGTGCTTTTTATTTCTTTACAAAATTATTACCGGTTTTTGTTTGATGGACTTGCTTAACTCTAGAATCGAAGCCTGAACTTACAATTTGGTAATAGCAATCAAACATGATGGCGACTTTGTGGTATTATTTATTATTGAAATTTTTGTTTGTGCAATGTGCATACATTCTGTTTAAACGCAAAAGCACATTTTACCAAGATTAAATTTAAAACATTTAAAAATTTATATTAAAACGAAACGGTTGAATCAAAACAAAAACTAAAAAAATGCCATTCATAGCCACTCAGCTCAGCGCTCAGCATCGGGCTGGGGAGGAGAAGGATAGAGATGTATTAGATTTGAGTCGCTCGACCTGAAAACAAGCGCATTCTTTGACACAAAGGGCGCGTTCACACAGAACGGTTTTCGCAACCAGGCGCGAAACTTCTTTTTGTTAATGTGAACGCAATTTTGAAGATAGTTGAACTTGTTTTAGTAATTTAAAAACGTGAACAATGTTGGTTTTTAAATCGCTGAAACAAATTTTAAAATTTTGAAAAATGCGTTCACAAAAACAAAATAAAATTCGTTGTTTGGTTGCGAAAACCGCTATGTGTGAACGCGTTCAAAGTCACAGCTGTAACAAAGCGCTAAGAAACAATCTATGACATTTCTTAAGTTAATTTTTTGTCGCCAAATATATTGTTTTTGTTTGGTAGGATGATTTTATCACACCTCGTTTTAAATTGTAAATTTTGGCTGTTCCTGGTTAAAACTTGTTGCTAGTCAAAAAGTTGCTCTGAAGATTTGTGTGAGAAATGTAGCTGCAACTGCGATGTAGTTTAGCAGTTTGACAAGTTATTTGGTCAGTTTACAAGCAATTGTTGATTAGTTATTGTAACAACGTAACTCGGAGTATTTTTCAATCCTTGCTGCAGCGGATGTTTTCTCAACTGCATATTTGACGACTGCTTCGTGAGTGATGAATGTTATTTTCAATTCGTTGTATTATGCTAAAAACTATGACCATTAACGATGTAAGAGCACAACAAATATGAGGTGAAAGTGGGTAGAAAGAAGTAACTTTCTTCATTGTTACTAAACGTTTTGACATCATACGCTGAAATTTCATCATCATCAGCAATGTTTTCTAGGCTGCACAAAGCTGTATACAATGTATTGATTGTGCGCAATTGTTGCACCATCTACATGCAGCTGATGATGGCAGTTGTATTTGTGTTGTCAAAACGTCAAGTTGCGGCAAAAAATTAAATTCAGGTTGATTTTATAAGCTCATAAGCTGGCAAGTTTCTCATTTAAGTCGAAGTATATCGATTGCTTGGAGTTTTACTCAAATCGTGTGAAATGTTATGGTTGTAGTCGATTGTGTGAGCAATTTGTTGCAAGTGAGTGGTAGGGTGCGGTGAAAAAATAAAATTTTTGAATTTGGAAAAGTGGCATTTATATTTGTCCCCAAATACGGAGCAAATAACATTGGAACTAATTTTAGGTTGGTGCACCCTCTAGTGGCCGTGCACATCTGCCAAACGATAAAAACTTGCCAATTTGGCCATATCTTGAAAACCAGTTGAGCTAGAAAGTTGGTTTTGAGCTCAAAAGATGCAGGACTAGCACTTTCCTATCTGCTCTAAGTGGAACTTTCTTTCTAAACTGACCAGACAAAAAGTTGTAAGCAAAAAACAGCTTTTTTGATGAAAATTATGCATTTGCGCGTATGCAGTACCGGTAGTCCATCTTTGCAGTTGGTAAGACTTCCAAGAGTTAAAATAATTACCGAGTTAGTTTTAGTTGGTCTAATTTATTACCTGGTGCTAGTAATATTTGCGTGCAGCTATGCATATGTAGAATGTGGATGTAGCATTTGACAAATATTATCCGTGCAATACTGTACATGTACCGAAATAAAAGTAGACATATGTAAGCACATAACAGTACTGTGCTTGAATGATATCAATATATTTCTCACTATGTAGTGCACTACATCAAATCTCAAGACATTGAGAAAGCATAAAAACTGATCAACAAATATTTTTATGTCAATCAAGCTTATTTATAATCAGCACCCTTATTAATCGTTAAAATAACCAAATTGGCAAGTTTTTATCGTTTGGCAGATGTGCACGGCCACTAGAGGGTGCACCAACCTAAAATTAGTTCCAACGTTATTTGCTCCGTAATTAGGGACAAATATAAATACCACTTTTCAAAATTCAAGAATTTTATTTTTTCACCGCATCCTAATGAGTGGTCGCAAAATAGGTTTGCTTATATTTGCTAGAAAGTAAATTACTGACTAAATGAAAAATGATTTGTTTCATTAAAAAGTTATAGTTCATTTTTTTCATCGAATATAAGCTGATTGTCTGGACCAGCGGTTCTTAACCGGGTGCCATTAGCCCTTCTAGGAAGATACGAGACATTAACCAGGGTCACAAACGCATGATTTATTAACCTGTTAACGGTAATTAACCGTTTGAAGGCACGTTTACCGATACGTGACATGCGACAACGCGACTAAAATTACACTGTAAGTAAATGTAGAAGGATTTTGCAGGTTTTCGCGTGATCGGTGAACAGTAAAATATAAGAAACAAGGTGCGAAAATTTTTGTGGCGTTTTGCGTTGCCGTGTGCCGCGTATTGGTAAACGCACCTTAAGACCAGCAAACGGCTGTAGCCACTATAAGTGAAATACCGACAGAAAATCTTATTGCTAAGCGGGGGTTGACTAGTGTTGAGAGTCTCTAGAAAAGGCCACAAGCAATAAACAGTTGAGAATCACTGGGTGGACGTTTGAAACCGAGCAGGCGCGCAATGCGAATCGATCAATTACATCTAACGTTGTGTTTTTGATTTACTGCGTTGAAGTTGACTCGACACAGAGTTGAAAGTTGGCATATTTTTAAAACTTTGATGCGAACCTAACCTTAAGGTGAAACTACAGATGAAATCTGATCCAGGGACGAATCTGAAAATATTTTAAAAGGGACTAAAACCACAAAAACACTTAACTTGCAGTTTTATGCGTCAAAGAAGTGTCTGAGTAATAATGCAACAATATGGATAACTATTTAGAACAAATTAATCCTGCTTACGTACCAAAAATTCGCCAGTTAAATCCTATCCGATTTCTAGTTTTAATCCCGAGAAAGCAATTTTTAACTTGAACCTGAACAACATTGAATCGAATCCAAGTGGCAAGCCTGGCTGATATAAAACCCAACTACTTGGAACTTTTACTCAGTATGAATAGACCAAGTGTTCAAGTTTATTAAGAACTCTGTTTCATCCCTGTCAGAGCGTTGTTACCTGGTGCATGCCCCTTAGAATCAAAACCATTTCTGTATTAAAAAAAATCAGTAAATTAAAAAGTCGGTTTTTAACAAAAACTTTAACGTTTTCACACATAAATGGCGTTGTAACTAGAACGAGAACGTAGTTTTGTGGGAAGTTTCACGAATAATGAAGTTGTAAACTGCTCAAATAGTTGATGATGTTTTCGCAGTGTAAAACTGGCACGGATTTCAGTTGCTGACATCAAAAAAAAAAAAATTAGAGATAAATAATGGTTTGGTTAAATTAACCCAGTGGTCCTCAACCTTTTCTAGTTTGTGGCTCTCTTTTAAATACTCTCAACACCAGTGGCCCCACGTTCAGCAACAAAATTTTCGGTCGTTACTTCATTCATAGGGGTTACAGCAGCTGTCCGCTGGTCAAAAACGGTCAATTATCGCTAACAGATTAATAAACTTTGCACTTGTGGTCCCTGGTCACTGTCACATGACTCCATAGGTGGGCCAATGGCCCCAGGCTGAGAATCTCTGACTTAAGCGTTAGCGGCTGGAAAGAGATTGATGTGGAAATACTGTGATTGAATGGTAAAAATTTTTCAAAGTCTTTTCGACTTGCGTTGCTGCAGTGTTAGGAAAAATAGTCGATTTCGCTGCAATAAAATTAAATTTGATTTTTGTCGTTTTCATGAGAATATCACGCAAATTTTGTACGTCAAGTTAAGTAAGCCACTCAGCAATATGGCGATGTCACATCTTCAGTTTCGTGGAAAACTTGGTACGTTACTGGAATACTTCGAAAACATTGACCAAAAAACTGATGTATCGTAAGAAAACTAGACTCTGAGATGAACTGTCGCCGTGTGTTTGTCGCAACACAAATTGTCGCTGATAAATTAAAACTTCGCAATATATCGGAAACATCGCGATAGTTTCTAGGAACCGTTATATTAGCGACAATAAAAGTGAGATAGTATTTCTGCCAAGGTTGTTTTGATTTGCGTTGTAGTGTGAAGTATCCAATGGACAAGGATATGCAGGAAGTAATGACTTAACATACAAGTATTTAAGCGGTCTTGATCATCCATCATTATATATGATTTTTACTATACCGGAACGCATTTACCGCTTGCAACCCAAAATATAGCAAAACCAAACTTTTTGTCACTTTGAAGTTGCAAAATATTGAGCAATAAAAATGTAATGATTAAAAGACTTCAAAATTATCATTTTTTGGTTGCTGTACCCTGCAATTTAATGCTACAAAAACGATCTTCTTGCGGAAATAATTTTCGTCAATTTTGGTGCCCAGGTGCATAATTGCTAAATTTTGATATATTCTCGTAGCTCGGTTAAGATGAAGCATCTGAAACGAGAGTAGGCCCTTACCTTTGTTTCTTGTTTCAATATTTAACTTGTTTGATATTTTTATTCATGTGTATTAGTTGGCATGAAAGTATTTACAATAGCAGCGATTACCACGAAAAAAAAAAAAAATCAAATCTTCTTTATACTCGCGTTATCACGCCGAAGCGTGTAACGAGTGGTGAGATCCATCTCCGTGGCTTAGCGTTTGGGCAACACAGCTCCGATAAAACATCGCAGCGGTGGCGAACCGCTGCCGATTTGACGGCTTGGCAATGGAACCCCAGATCTATCGCACCGATAGCGTGTGTGCTTAAACGCACTCAACAACTAAACTGACGGCCGGATTCATTACGAAAAAGTTTTGCATGAAAAGTTTTTACTCTTCAAAGTTTTACAGAAGAGAAATATAACATTACTAATTCATGAATTCAGTGCGCATTCGGTTTGCAAAAGAGTTAAAATTTGGTTAATAGGTATGCTTTTTTGCCGCTTCTTCCGCTTTCACGTTTACAGTTTTATTGTTCACTACCATGTGTTGTCCTATAGGCCCGTAACAGTAACAGCAGGCTGATTAATTCAAAAAGTATTAAATTAACGAACTGGTATTACATTTTAAGCTTTAAGTGCCTGAAACAATTGTGTTCCTGTTTTGTTTATAAATGACATTGTGTCTGTTGATGCTTCAAGTTTCGAACCACGCACTTTATATCAAACTAACTTAAACGATAAAATCACGTGCTCAATCGAACAATTTCTGGCCAACGAATTTGCTCGCTATATTTGTAAATTGTTTGGCAATTATTTGGAGAATATTGCAAAAAATGAAGTTGCAATTTCACTGTTCTACTACAAATTTTGAAAAAACGCGTTTTGCAAATCATTTGCTCAGTTGAGATAGTGAGTAACTCCTCTTAAAATGAACTGCTGAGTTGACAAGCTTTGCAAAACAGTAGAATTGATCACTTTGTCAAAACAAAACCACAAGAGAGTAATAATTTTCCTTTTTTTTTGTTTAGAATTTCCCTAACTCTTGGTAAATGATGATTATTAGTAATAACTTACGGTGTTATATTAAAAGGAATAATGGATATTAAATTTCAACTTCAACAGCCGCATGGATCAGTGTCTTCACAGAAACAGACGATAAGAATACGCATCGAGTGGCAACTTGATGTAATTAGTTTATCTGCAACTTGGAGATTACTCTAGTTGTGTATGAAGTTATGGTTGTTGTCGTTTATGCGAGTAATTTGTTCCACATAAGTTAAAAGTTCAGTTATTGTTTCCTCCTCCCTCTTTTGACTTTGCATTTTATTAAAAAAAAGAACAATTGTTGCGGAGTGTTTGAAATATATCAGACTTTCTCGATGGTTTTTGCAATTTATGCCCCCTTCAAAATTTCTCGCTACCTCTCTGGGTCAAAACAGAGAAATCCTACATTTTGTGGCTGTTTGTTGACACATAAAGTTCCTGTCAGTAGTTTATGGACAGTTTTTCAAATATTTTTAAAAACAAGTCAAATGTTAACACCAAGAGCAAAAAGGTGTACGGTGGGCTATTGAAGCTCTAAATATGGTAACAGTTTTCGATGCGTGGTAGATTCGGAGCTGACTGAGTGCAAAGCATTGACTTCTGGATTACAGCTGTGCGAGTTTGTCAGTGTCCGCCTCACAACACTCGAAACGAATTTTTAAATTAAAAAAAAAAAACGAAAAAATATATAATGCACGTGTAAACAAATGAAATGCTGATGATGGTTTGTGGAAGTCCTTTTTGTTTCAGTTGAGTGTTTAACCTTTTAATGCTGTGCATTGTGCAAAGCACTCATAAAATGCCAAGATTTAACAAAAAACGAAAACGACTTTTTGATGCCAAACAAAATTATTGCTCCAAGCAAACTTACCAAGCGTAAGTTAAATTTTTGGTTATTTGCTCTAAAATGCAAAATATCCAAAAATCACGGACGACATGCGAAATACAAAACAAAACAATGATAAAATTTGTTCTTCGTAGACAAAATGTCAACAAAAATGCCATGTATTTTAACTCAACGAGAGAAAGTTATAGACTAGGTAGTTGAGCTCTAAAGGTAGATATGCTGGAGTCTTGATTCTGAGTCATGACTGGCTTGGTTAATATGATATGTTGAATTGAAAATAAGGACTCGACTTGCAAGATAACAAGTTGAATTTAAAAGTCGTGTTTTTTGCTACTTTTACCGCTTTGGCGTTGAATTTTACTGTTATACCACAATATGTTGTTCGATATGTTGATATTTATCGTAAGTAACGGTAAAAGTAAAAAGTAAATGAGGTCACATTGCATCTTAAACAGTAAAGTAATGCATCGTGTGATAATTTAGCATGGAATGTTTAATTGATCAAATTTGCGAATTGTGGCTGAAATTATTTGGCACTTGGTAAATCATCGCCAGTGACATGACTCAGCAATATCGCTCGCAGGTTACAGATCTCGCGTGACGGGTTCGATTCACGGCTGGAGACGATCGCATTTGACATACTGCATATACCCGGTGGCTGCTGACTCAAAGAGTGCAAACTGTTGAAGTTTTAGTTCAATACATTTGAAATGAACCTTAATTATTTATTTTATTCATCAAAAGTATCGCAGAAGTTTATAAACCAAAAAACAAATTGCCAGATTTAATGTCAATAATGTAATCTTGTTTTCCCGAGTAATAACTGAGACATTTTTAGTAACATTGTTCTTAGTAATGAACGTAGTTTGAAGGTAATTGTTGTGTATATTACTTCCTGTGTTTCCGTTAATTCTTCTTGTGTTCGCAGTGAATCAACTTAGCGCATCACATCGTACTTCTTTGCATACTGAAAATGAAATGTTGTTGTGTGGTTTCACAGCGCTTTATAACTACTAAGATCCTTTAGCGCCAGGACTAAGTTTTGTCATGAAGTCACTGACGTATTTTTATTCTCTTTTCATTTCATCCTCCGCGCTACACTTAATTGCTGAGCGTTTAAGCAAGTGCAACAACAGATAACAGTTTTAAAGTCGTTGGTTTGACCCGACTGAGAACAGAACCCAGTCTACCACCTTCCAAGGCGAACGTTACTTTGCAAGCTGCAATCTTTCCCTGCTGACTACTGCAGAGCTAATTTGCGCGAGGCATATGCTTCGTTTCATTGACTAGTTGTAATTGTTTCCACGCCTTACAAGTGGTTATTGATTAATTACGTGCTTTTCTGCCTTAAACTTCAGCACCTTTTCCATGTAGCGCCATGGCCTAGTGGTTAAAGCGTTCGGCTTAAAAGCTGGTAGACTGGGTTCTATTCTCAGTCGGGTCAAACCAACGACTTTAAAACTGGTATCTGCTGTTACGCAAGCTAAACGCTCAGCAGTTATGTGTAGCGCTGAGAATGAATTGAACAGAGAATAAAATACGTCAGTGAATTCTTGACGAAACTTAGTTCGGGCGCTAAAGAACCTCAGTAATTATAAAGGGCCTTAAAACCACACAACATTTCATTTCATTTGTGCTTTACTGCGCTTTACTTCATTTGTGCTTTACTTCATTTGTGCTATTGCAGTTATCATCTACTGTGACAACGTATTTTTGTTTGATCAATTCAAATTAATCAATAATTGACCTTACAGTTATTTTCAACGTGTTTTTTTGAAGTGCTTTGTAACCGTTAAAATTAAAACTAGCAGTTGCAGACAGTGTTTTTTTTTAAGTTTGGCTTGAATAACCATCAAGCAATGTTAAAAATCCGCCAACTTTGAAATTTGTGTGTGAAACTGCAACTAACAACTGTTTCCACAAAAATTTGGAGATTTCGAAAAACGATTATCTGTTGGATAAGATCGCTTAAGTCGAAAATCGAACCCAGAACTTACGATTTGGTAAAGCAATAAAATTTATGTAAAGTTTATGCGTAGCACTATGCATTGCGTGGCAACTTGGTGTTATTATTTCGAAAGATTCATGCTTGCGCGTGTATTCTGTTTATTAGGTTCAATTTAAAAGTTTACCTGATGCTCGGCTTAGCGATAACGATACACTGCTTTAGCGATAACGATACGCGATGCAATATTGCCGATAGCCGATACTTGCATCTCGATACATTTTTGTAACGAGTTGTATTTACGAAGTGTGACATCATACTGCAGTAGTGATTTTTTCTCAGTAACCTTTACTTTTCTGTCAGAAGCTTATTTTTTTTCCGATACAGTATTCCTACTATGAACAACAAAGCAATGTGAGGGGTATTACAAAATATATCCTAATGGGTCGCGAAAAGCAGTGTTCCCTCTAGACATAGAAATTTAAGAAAAATGTTGACATGTAACAACAAAATTTGGACAAAAATGCAAGCTAATTTTAAAAATTTTGGGTAGCCTATCTAAGCTGATCAAAGACCTTTTTTTTTTAACTTTTTTAAGGAACAATTGAAGACCTTTTTTTTGAGAATCGGACAAAAAAGTGGGTCGTCGTAAGCTGCGGTTATAAAAAGTGGGTTGCCACTCTGAGAAGTTTAGGAATCACTGCTCTATCCGTTTTGTTACTTTTTTTCGGTGCAAGCAGCCTAGCCCTACTACTTCTACCTCTCCTTCACGATTCATTTACTGACTTATATTTCTTTGCACTTTTCTATTTTGGCCACAAATATTGACTTAAAAAAGAAGCTTTAGCACTCTGAACCTCCGTTTCACTTTCAATACTCTAAAAGCAGCTTTTTTTCCTAAAATCAAAAAAGTTCAATATCTGTACCGCATGCTAAAACTAAGTTCTTTGATTTTGAAATTGTAGCATAGGGTTTTATGGCAACCAACTTTTATCACGTCGCTATAAAATAGTCGAAACTATTCATGCGGCAGAGCAAAAACAACGCGCGGAAAAACTTAATATTGGGAAAGTTCAGAAATACTTCGACGGCTACTAATGCTGTATCGGCGATACGTAAAATATGAGTTAAGCCAGGGATCTTCAACCTTTTTTGCACAATCGCCCCTTTTTGGAAAATGCGGGACGAAATCGCTCCCTGATTTGATGTATTTTTCCACTAAAACCTGGTGAAGAGCAAAAAAAAAAGGTTTTCACCAGTGGCGCACCCAGGATTTGGCAAAGAGGGGGGCCACAACCGGACGTGTGGGGGTGAAACCCCCAGCCACCGGAGGCCAAGGGGGTCTGGGGACGTAGCTCCCAGCCGCCAATAAATTTTTACACATTTCACATTAAAAAAAATAGTCATTTTAACATACTTTTTTTCCGAAAAAGGGCATGCAGTGAGTGCAGTCACTATGGACAAAGCAAAAATGTTTTCGCAGTTTATGTCTAAAAGCAGAAGCTTGGCTAAAATAAGTGAAAGGAGGCTGCAACCATTATTAATTTGAGAAATTATAGACCGAAAGTTAGGTTTTAGCACCTTATTACAGGAACCAAAGAGGAGGATGTGGCACCGTGCCACATCTCTGCGTGCACCTCTGGTCTTCACGTCCGCAGAGCTCCATTTTTCATTAAAAGCAGGTGAAGAGCATCCACAGAGCTTTTTTCGAAAGATTATTTTGTTGCGTGTTGGCAATTCTAAAATCGACCCCCTCACAAGCAAAATCGCCCCCGATTTCAACAATTGTTACAATCGCCCCTATAAAGGCCAAAATCGCTCCCTGGGGGGCGATATCGCCCCAGTTGAAGAACCACGAGTTAAGCGATGCCGATACACGATACTTCCAAAAGTAGCTAAAGCGATGCCGATATCGGTACAAAAGTATCGCGCGATACGTATCGCCGATACATGTATCTTGATACTGCCCATCTCTGGCTATACCCAGAGTAGCGTCCAACATTAAGATTCGGGTAAAGATTGATAAAGACATCGTAAATTCAAATAATTCCAACTGAAAACAAGTCAGTCCTAGCGCTGCAAACCGGGGGCGTTTACGGAAGTATGGCATTGTGACATGCTTCCCCCCCTTTTGATTCCGCCTTTCAGTGAAAAGAAAAAATCATTGTTGAGTGACTGACTTATGTCAGGATATTTTGATGGGCTTGGTAGTATTATGCTCCTCCCCCTTTTCAAAATTCTCGCTACGCCGCTGGCTGCAAAATCTCAGCTGTTGAAAATCACCGACACAAGCACAGATCTTGAGCTAATTATTTTGTAGCTAAAAACCATGCTTCTGTTTCCATATGTTATTAAAATGACGTTTTTATAACAGCAAGTTTAGAACCGTAAAGTTTAAATTGAACCGTTCAAAGCAATGATATATCATATGGAGGCATGCGTTTTCTTGCAAGTAGCATCGTCTTAATTTGCACGATAATAGTCTTGTGTTTGTTACCAAATTTCAATGTCAAAACTTGTTCACCATTACGTGATTAAAATTGTTGTCAGAAATGGCATTTAGCTGGAACGAGTTGTGTGGAGAATGAAGCTACAACTGCGATGTAGTTTAAGTTTGACAGGTCATTTGGTTTGTTTACAAGCAATTGTGGTTTAGTCATTGGAATTTGTTCATTGTGCAAAAAAAGTTATGGGCATTAACTGGATAAGAGCACAACAAATATGAGATGAAAATAGTTAGAAAAAAATTATTCTTTTCATCGTTGTTAGACGTTTCGACACCATAGGTTCAGCTGTCATCATAACTAGCAATGTTTGTTAGGTTGCACAAAGCTGTATACCGTGGCTACTCAACTGGCGGACCGCGGTCCAAATCCGAACATTCTTAATTCTGAAGCTGGACCCCAATAAAGTTCTAGCGTATCTAATATTCTCCAAGTGATAACAAGATAAAACTCTATCATAAATACAACTGAATAAACCTTAAAAATGCGCGTGGCTTTTATTTGTCCTTTTGTAACCTTGTACGTGGGTGCGATCGAAGGTTTATGGGTTATACATTCATTAATTAAGATAGAATTTTAACTGAAATTGGAAAGATAGCGTATTGATTAAAGACAACGTCATCGTTGTGGCAGGCTTTGGGTTCGATTACCGGGCAAGTTACATTGGACAGAGTTATTCTGTCCAATGTCCAATTTTAGTGAGCTTTAGGCCCACGGTTCTTGGTTTTAGTTTCTGCATCATAATCAATCTTTTGACGTCATAATCACTTTTTTTAACTATGACATCAAGAAATTGATTATGATGCAGAAACTAAACCCAAGTACAGCGAGCCTAAAGCCCATTAAAATTGGACATGTGGACAGGGTGCGTGTCGCCATTAGCTCGCCACCGCTGCGATGTTTTTACGTAGCTGTATTACCCGGGCGCTGAGCCGCAGAAATTGGCCCCATCACTCCTTACATGCTTCGACGAAATACTCCTGGTATCATGAAGGTTCAATTTTAATCAAAACCTTATTTTACAGCGCGTCAAGAAAAGCGGCTGTAGGCACTTTTCAATTAATGGTAGTGTTTTAAAAGAAATAAATAATTGCAATGGAAGATTGTAAGTAAAAAGATAACGATAAATGCGATGGAGAGCGTTAGTGTTCATTGTGGTAAAGGAGTGTGGGAATTTTAAAATTCAGTATCAAGTAAAAAATAAATGAGGAATGCTAAGATTGAGAATGAAGTTAGTTAGAGGAAAACGGAGAAAGTTAAAGCTGAGGAGATGAAGACCAGTGCTTTCGGTAAATTGTTAAAAAAAAAAAAAAGGGCAATGTTTTTCAATGAAGATCGGATTGAACTCGGGTCATCATGCCACATCCCGAAAAGCAACTAACTGTGACATTATTCAATCTATAAAAAGTGAAAAAACAAGAAATCGTTTTTTTTTCAAAATCACATCTTATTTTATTTAAGTTGTTATTTCTGTTATAAGTTTCCTGTTTTATTCCGCAAATAAATATTTAATGAATGAAAAAAATGAATGAATTATTGTTCAGATGATATTACGCCAAAGCGTGCTACCAGCTCGTACGGCGAGGTCCATCTCTGCGGCGTAGCGCCTGGGCAACACACTTTTGAACTCCGAAGAAACATCGCAGCGATGGCAAGTTGTTGGCGACATTTACCCTTCCACTTGTCGAGTTTCAGTGGTTCCAAAAGCCCACAAGTTTTCTGAATCACCATGGAAATTATGATATTATAATCACTTGTTTGAATCAAACATCACAAACGACTATGAATCAAACTGATTACGATGCAGCAAACCCGTCGGCCCTTAAAACCACTTACCTCGACAAGGACATGTGGACAGGGTAACTATATCCGATTTGGCTAGCCCGTAAATTAAACCCCAAACCTCCCGCGCCGATAGCAAGTCTTCACAACTGAGCTGACCGGCTGATACCGTTTTTTTTTGCCGTAATCAAACCAAATTTAAATTGTTTTTTTTGATCTTTGGAAATAATGAAGTTTTCTAACTGGACCGATCCTGATTAGAGTTGAGTAGCCCAGCTGTATACAAATAAAAGACAAAAGTTATGGTTCATCTGTTCGACGGATTTTAGGTTGATTGTTTGGATCTTCAGCGCGCAATTTGAACCGATCAATTAAAGCTAACGCTATACTTTTGATATGCTGCGTTTGAGTTGATTGAGCACAGAATTGGAAGTGGGCATAACATTAGAGACTTGATCCAAACCGAAACCCAAAATGAAAACACTGACCAAATTCAATGCAGGGACAAATTCAAAAAACTTTTAGAGGCTTTTTTGCGTTTTGAGCCTTTAAAATTCCTCAGTTTTAACAAGGTTTAATAGTCTGTTTTAGTAAGTCCCTTCAAACCCACTAAAATAATGCTGCAAGCAAACCCTACTCTAACATTTCGCTACCTATGCGAAGAAATAACGTTTTTAAAGCTTATTTTTGCACTGTTTACTTGAGGATGAGGGGCCCTTGGTATGCTACTAAACGTTTGTTTGCTAGTTTTGCGACTGCTATTTTTCAAAAAAATTTGCAGGGCCCCCCATGGCCAAAAGCATAAATATGGTATGGGGCCCCACATCGCGCGAGTTAAGACAAAAAATATATTGAATCTTACACTAGGCTTATTTAAGGCACCTTTATCATATCGTTGAGTAAATAGTACTACGTACTGACTATTTACAGGGTCCCATTTTTGTGCGGGGCCCCGTCTCGGTTGGGGGGTTCGGGGGGCGCTAGTTTCGGCACTGAGGGGGCTAAAACCGCAAAACTGTTCAAATTGCAGTTTTATGCGTGTAGAAGTGTCGAAGTAACAACGTAACAGTATTCTTAAATGAAAATGTAAGGAGGTTTGATCCCCCTTATTCTCCCCTATTAAGGAAGTTACTTTCTTCATTGTTACTAAACATTTTGACATCATAGATTCAGCTGTCATCATCCTCAGCAATGCTTGCTTGGCTGCACAAAGCTGTATACAATATACTGCCTTATCACAGTCGTGCACAATATAGCATGCAGCTGATGATGACAGCTGTGTTTATGTTGTCAAAACGTCACGTAACGTCAAAAAATTAAATTCAGTTGATTTTTTATAAGCTTATACGCTATTGAATAATTACATTGAAGTCTGCGTTCAACGACTGCATGGAGTCTTGTTCAAATCGTGTAAATGTTTTAACTTGTCGATTATGTAAGCAATTTGTTGCAAACGAGTGGTCGAAAAATAGCTTTGTTTATACTCAGGGTCTATGATAGGGAGTTAGGGGAGGGGGGCAAATTAACCCGGGGACCATGCTGTTCTACGTACCCATTAGTCCATGTCTAACGAAATAAATAGAGCCAAAGCAAGTTTTAAAAACAATTCAAACAGCATTTGCCATTTGAGCTCAATATACTTGAAATGATCAAAGTGGCGGAGCGCATGGGCCCCAACATAAGTCATCATGATGTTCTAGGGGCCCATTAGCCCATATCTTACGAAATACAGCAAAAAACATTTAAAAATTATAACAGCGTTTGAGCTTAAAATACATCCAAATAACTTATTAGTTAATATTGGTCAGCGTAAAAGCATTTACGCTTGCAGCGATTGTTACGCAAAAAATTACAAAAACGAGATATAATATTAGTGATTCGCGAATTAAGTATGAGCTCAATTTGCAAAAAATTAATCTTAATCAATTGCAAAAATTAATGGAAAAGTAATCTTAAAACTTCAAACCAAAACCATATATGAGATTGCAATTGTTTGTTTTTGCCGTCTGTATTTTATGCTGACCAAATAGTGTGGAAATCCAATCTGATAATTCGGACTCGAACCGAGTCCAAATCCAAAAGCAAAACCAAACGGCATTTTTTTTTTCAATATTAAACTCAAACTCGATTTGAAATGACTTGTATCTCTAAACCTAAAATTACACCGGAATCTTGCATGTTGTTTTGCTGTATATTGCCGCGACAATAATCACTGGATCCTCATTAAAATGAAATAAATGATAACGACCGTTGTTCAAAATTGATCACGCATTTGTTATAATTTTGCGTCACAAGTTAGTGTTTTTTTTACCAAGCTCATTATCTGTTGAAGGAACTTGACAAAGCCCGGAGTCAAAGCTGGAACTCGCGACTTGATAATAGCAATGAAATATACTGTAAAGTTTATACATAACCGTATGCATTACGAGGCAACTTGGTGTTCAGCTTTGTTTAATAATTATTATTATTGTATACTAGGTTGTGCAACGTATAAAGTTGTAGTGTGTACAAGGCCTATGTTACTTTTTCACAATATCGCGCATTATAGCATGCAGCTGATGATGACAGTTGTATTTGCGTTGTCAAAACGTCAAGTAACGGTAAAGAGAGTAAATTTAGTTCAATCACTCGAACAATCGCCAATAACTTAACATCACATTTTACACGATTTGAGTAAAACTGCATGCTGCCGCTGAGCTTAGACTGATAAGCTATCATATTTTTAGAATAAAGTCGAAGTTTATTGGCTGCTTGGAGGTTATTCAAATCGTGTAAAATGTTATGTTGTTATTTGAACAATTTGTTCCAAATAAGTGCTGGTCTCAAAATATATTTGCTTATTCTGGACCTATGATTTTTAATTTTTCAGGTGCAGTGGAACCCAATGAAACAGTCCAGAGACTTGAGGAGCTCCTGTGCATTTACTTGAACTTAATTTACTTGAACCCAGCTCTAAATTGTAAACTTGTGGAATCCCTGGACTCTACTGGTGGAATCTCGCTTAAAAACCACTGTTCTAGGTTTATGTTTTTGATTGTATATGACGATTGAAATCCAAAAAATCATGTATTTTGTGGCTGCTTATAGAGACGTTGTAGGTTCCTGTCGATAGTTTTATGAGCAAAGTTATAAATTAAAAAAAAGTCGAATGTTAAAGCCAAAAGCGAAAACGTGTGCGGTGGGCTATTGAAGTTTTAAACATGGTAAGAGTCTTCAATACGTAGTCGATTAGCGTGCGAGTGAGCGCAAAGCACTTGCACTGTTAAATGTACGTAAAAACGAATTGAACGTTGATGATGGTTTTGTGGAAGTCATTTTAGTTTCAGTTGGGTGTTTCACCTTGTAGTATCCAGCAACGCTCCCATAAAATCCTGCGATTTCGCAAAAATGAAAACGGATGCACATGGAGCTGGCCGAAGGTTTATGCATTGAGCTCGGGAACTGGTTTCGTGGGTTCGATGCCCAGCTGGGCCATTTTCCATGATGCAAATACTTCACTTATGCTGCGATTATGCGGCTCGAAAAAAAAAAGATGAAAACGAGTTCTTTGTTTATAAAATTATTGTTCGTGTCAACTTTTTAAATCCAAGTTAAAAGTTTGATGGTTTACTCAAAAATGTAAACTAGCTGAAATTAACAGCCAACATTGGAAATGCGAAACAAGAAAATGATGAAATTTGTTGCTTGTAGACAAAATGTAGGCAAAAGTGCGGTGTATGTTGACTCAACAATAGAAGGTTAATACTGTAGCCTGAGTAGTTGCGCTCTAAGAAGTGCTCAAGTCTCGATTCTGAGCTATGACTGGTTTAATACGTTTATTGAAAGTAAGAATTTGATTTCCGAGAAAACAAGTTGAAATTGTTGGAATAAAGACAAAAAAAATCTAGTTTTTTTGCCGCTTTCATTTTTTTGCTTTTAATTTTACTGTTCTACCACAATATGTTGTCTTGTGTTGATATTTGTCATGAATAACGGTAAAAGTAAAAAGTTATTGAGCTGATATTACATCTTAAACACTGCAGAAATGCATCTGAAGATAAGTAGCATGAAACATGTTGAATTGATGACCGGGCGGTTGGCGAACTGCTTCACAAGACATTGCCATCGGTACAAGAGATCTGGGGTTTGATTCCTGAGCAGGTCAAATATAACACAGTGTCGCCTTCATCTCGGTATCAATGCCACGTTTCTTCGGGGCTGGATTAAGGCGCTAAGCCGAGGAAATTGGTCTCATGACTCGTTGCACGCTTGGACGTAAAACCGCGAGTATAATGAAGATTTGATTTTGAACTTGGATGTTTAGGCTAATTGGTCAATAAAAAGCATAAAACTTGATTTACGAGTACTGGCTGATTATTTGGTTTCGTAAATTATATTGAAACAATCACAGAAATTTTTAATCCAAAAACAAATTGCCAAATGCATTGTCAATTACGTAATCTTGTTTTTCCGTGTAAAATTTGAGACATTTTTGGGAAGATTATTCTTATTAATGATCGTAATTATTTTGAAGGTGCTTAAATTAAAAACTTGTGACGAAACTTCAACAGTGCAATGCTATTTCAACAGTGCACTGCTAATTGAGTTGGAGCTCTTCAAGTCAACTGCCACCAAAAAATGATTTTTGATGCAATTTGCTCTGTCGTCGAATCGAACCCGCTATGCAAAATCATTTAACACACTCGCACTATCGCTGCCTACATTGCGATAGTTTTGATCATGAATTGAGGTTATTACAGTTACAGTATCTTCGAATAGTTATTTTTTTGTGCATACTTCATAACCGTTAAAGTTAAAACTAGCAATCGCAGGCTGGTCTCATTTTGGTGAGTTGCTTAAAATTGATCACGCATTCGTTGCAATTTCGTGTCACAGATTTGTGCTTTTGAATTTCTTACGACAACAGTTATTTGTTTCATAAGGTCGCTTAAATGGGGAATCGAATCAGAAGTTACGATGTTGTAATGGCAATAAAATATACTGTAAAGTTAATATGAGCTATTATTTAGAAACATTAATTCTGTTGTGCGTATATTCTGTTTAAATGCCAAAACATGTTTTGCAAATTAAGTGGAATGTAAAAAATTTCCGAAGCTCGTCTAAGTAATTCGAGCGTTCAATTTGCAGTTTTGAGACTGGGTTTAATCCTCAGTCGAGTCCCGGTCAAAGCTTTCGTAGGCAAAATGTAGGCAAAAATGTGATGTATTTTAACTCAACAAGAGAAAGGCGTGTACTGGGTAGTTGCGCTCTAAAGGTAGAAGTGCTGGAGTGTCGATCATGAGTCATGACTGACTGGCTTGGTTAGCATGATATGTTGAATTGAAAATAAAAACTTGATCGGCAAGAAAACAAGTTGAAATTGAAGAAATGAAGCGAAAAAGTCATGTTTTTTGCCACTTTTACCGCTTTTGCGTTTAATTTTATTGTTAAACCGTTATTTACGATAAATATCAACATTTAAGGCAAGTCTTAGATGTTGATATTTATCGTAAATAACGGTAAAACTAAAACGTCATTGAGCTCATATTCCATCTTAAACAGTACAATAATGCATCGTGTGATAACTTAGCATGCAATGTTTAATTGATCAATAGAAAAGTTGATTTGCGAGTTGTGGCTGAAATTATTTGGCACTTGCTAAATCATCGTCAGCGACATGACTCAGCAATAACGCTCGCAGGTTACAGATCTCGCGTGACGGGTTCGATTCACGGTTGGAGCCGACCGCATGTGACATGTACGTGTATAGCGGGTGGCTGCTGACTCAAAGAGTGCAAACTGTTGAATATTTAGTTCAATATGATTTGAAAAGAACCGTAATTATCTATTTTAATTTCATTTATTGAGAGTATCGCAGAAGTTTATAAACCAAAAAACAAATTGCCAGATTCAATGTCAATTACGTAATCTTGTTTTCCCAAGTAAAAATGAAGACATTTTTAGTGAGATTGTTCTTATTAATGAAAGTAGTTTAAAGGTAGTTGTTATGTAGCCTATACTGCATTTCTGTTAATGTGTTTTTGTGTTGACAGTTAATCAACTTACTGTAGCTCATCACATCGTACTTCTTTGCATACTTTGCAAGCTGCAATCTTTCCATGCTGATTACTGCAGAGCTAATTTGAGGGAAGCGTTTGCTATTTTTTTATTGTGCTAGTACTTGTTTCCACGCCTTGCAAGAGATTATTAGTTAATTACGTGCTTTCCTGCTTTAAACTACAGCACCTTTTCTGTATATATCGCTGTTACACTTGCTAAACGCTCAGCAATTAAGTGTAGCGAGGAGGATGAAATAAACAGAGAATAAAAATACGTCAGTGAGTTCTTGAGAAAATTTAGTCCTGGCGCTAAAGGACCTTCGTAGTTATAAAGCACCTTAAAACCACACATTTCGTTTCATTTCAATTCAGTCGAATTTGAGTGGGAGATATATTTTTGTCTGTTTGACCTTACGGAATATAACAGTAATGAAGATGAATGTTTGTGACAAAGTTGCACAGTGCATTGAGGGCACTGCTGATTGAGTTGGAGCTCTTCAAGTCAACTGCTACCGCAAAATGATTTTTAATGCAATGTGCTCTATCCCCGAATCAAACCCGCTACGCAAAACTGTCTAACACACTCGCACTATCACTGGCTACATCGTAGCTACCTAGAGTAGCGTCCAACATTAAGATTCAGGTAAACATTGATAAGACAATGCAAACTTAAATAAGCCAACTGAAAACAAGTCAGTCCTAGCGCTAGAAAGAGGTGAAGGGGCTAAAGAAGCATTTTCACATGCCCTTCTTTTTGACTTCGTTTTTCAGTGAAAAAGAACAATTGTTTCTGAGTGACTGAGTTATGCCTGGCTCTTTTGATGGTTTTAGTACCAGTAGTATATGTCCCCCACTTTACAAATTTTTCGCCACGCCGATGGCTACAAAATCTCAGCCGTTAAAAATCACCAACACAAGCACAGTTCTTGAGCTAATTTCTGTGCAGCCAAAAACCATGCTTCTGTTTCATGTGTCATTAAAGTAATGTTTTTATAACACCAAGTTTAGAACCGTAAACTTTAAATTGAACCATTCAAAGCAATGATATCTCATATGGAGGCAGGCGTACTTGTGTAAGCAACAACTTCTTGATTGAAAACAGAGAAATCCTGCATTGTGTGAAGCTTTTTGATGCATCATAAACTTATTTTTTTTCTGTTCTAAAAAACATTGCTGTTTGGCGCTGCGTCTTTTGATTGTGTAGTCAACCTTTGCAATAAATTGTCGCCGTGATAGTTTGTCGCAACACGAGTTGTCGCTGATTATTTGGCGCTTTGTAAGATATCGAAAACACCGGAGTAGTTTATGAACCAAAAACTACTGTAATTGTCACATTTCTTGTCAATTACAAAATTTTCTTTTCCGGGGAAAGTTTATTTTTAGTACCACATTGTGTTATATCCTGATTAATGAACGCAATTGCCTCGAAAATACTAACAAAAGTACATTTGTACACTACTTGTGCGCGCAATACTTTAATAACTTAAAAATATCCTGAGAAATAAATTATTTTATTCTTATATTTTTGCCAATAGCAATCAATCACTGTTGATGTTGGCCGCATGAATATCGTCGATGTTTTGCAGAGCTGGAACGACGACCGAACCTACCAAGACCGAGACGAGACATCATAGCTTCGAGACCGAGACTTTTGCTGCTTAAGTCGAGACGAGACGTCTAAAGTTACTTACAAGACACGAAACTTTACAAGCAAAAAATTAGAGCATAAAAAAAAGGTAATTAGGCACTGGAATAGGCTCTACTAAGCCAGGTTATTGAAATATTTTTATTGCGAGAAGACATTAGCAAAAACAATGCTAGCAAATGAAGCCTTCGCGGTTATGAACTAACTTCACCAGCACGATGTAAAATGTGCTCTTGGTCATATCCTTTTAACAATCTCAATTAACGACTTAACGAATTCATCAAAACAACAACGAAACAGCTTATTTTTACCACAGAAGATTTAAGTCCTTGCACACTGTAGTTTGCTAGGCAAGCAGTAGCTCTCGCAGACGATTACACGGCGCAATGTATTTTTTTTAATTTAACGAAAAAGATGTTAAGAAAACTGTAAACAAAAAGTCAATGGTAGGCTATGGTCTAGATTCTAGACCAGGGATGTCAGTATTGCGGCCCACTATGCAGTATCCACTGTTTAAAAACTTTTTTGAGCAAGTTTATCAAGTATTGAGCACGAGAGTGTTTATGTAATTTAATCAAAATATTTTTTATTTAGTAAATAATTAATTAACATAAACATTTTAAAGTCATAGTGACACCATGGAATTTTGAAAATCTATGTGGTTAATAAATTTTTTGAAGCCCTTTTCTGCCCTGAACTACTTTGAATAATCTTTTGGTAGCTGTGGTAACCAGATGGTGTGTCGTATAGTGTCTTTTGTAGAGAACAAATTTGTAGAAATCTTGATTTTGTGACACGTTATTTTCTTGAAATTTTTTTGATTTGACACACCGTTTTCCCATAAAAATTATATCAATTTTTTAGACGTGGCTACCGGTCGTTATGCCTTCGAGCGAAGGCCATCTTGTTAAAAACCAAATTAGCGTTATTCGATTAGATTAATTAATTATATTAATGGATTTTTAAATTTCCTTTGTTGTTGAAAAAGATGCATTTTCAGTAAAATACGGCTCAGTACAAGGCCTGCCTATCAATGGTTAGTTTCTTTTTCTTAGAACTATAATCTGAAATATTGGAATTCTGGTAGCTTCGCGGCCCAGTTAAATATTGAAGTTTGCAATGGCCCCCTCATAAATTAAAAAGTTGGACATCCCTGGTCTAGACTATACTGTCGCATGCTCGTGCCTAATGGTTGAAATAGACTAGTTTTCGTATGTGTTGCTCACAAAAAGAAAGCAAAAGCCTACACTTCTGCAAGCCTGAACAACGTAGCAAAAAGCTCTAAACAAAATGTGGCCAAATGTTTTTGCGAAGTGCGAAATCACGCCCAAGTTTTTGCTTTGAATACATCGGGTACGTACCATCGTTGATTTTGTGTCAAAGACCTGAATGTTGTTTCAAAGCCAAAATTTCTTCATGTCTCGATCGAGGCATGAGCATTTTCCAAGACTTTCAAGGTCTGAGACCGAGACGAGACATTGGCATAGCGAGACCGAGACAAGACCAAGACACTCAAAAACGTGTCTCGAGACATCCAGCTCTGATGTTTTGTTTAAAAAAAAACTGTTTTGTTTTTTTCCTTTAAATGAAATGAATAGTTTAATATTTTAGACTCAGATTTATAATGAAACAACTATTTTTGTTTTCAATAAAGAAAATATGTTTTTGTTTTTAATAAACCAT
Organism: Trididemnum miniatum; assembly: GCA_964006365.1. Classification (NCBI taxonomy): domain Eukaryota; kingdom Metazoa; phylum Chordata; class Ascidiacea; order Aplousobranchia; family Didemnidae; genus Trididemnum; species Trididemnum miniatum. The sequence goes on along the minus strand of OZ023242.1, from coordinate 20,060,345 downwards.
TTTGTTTCCAATAAAGAAAACATGGTTTTTTATGAGTTTATAGTTTACTTTACAACACTTCAAATTGACCTCGTATCAAAATAGTTTTTTTTTTTGCGATTATCGGTTACGTTCAGCACTTGCAAGCAGTCAATTGTAATGGTTGGCGTTAAATTATGGAACGAAATACCTAATGAAATTAAACAATCAAAAGACCTAGCTCAATTTAAAAAGCGATAAAAACAGTTGCTTTTAAACAGTTATTAGTTTTAACACTTTTGAATTTAATATCAATTTTATTCCTCAAGCACTCCCGAGACCCTTGCATTTATCTCCTTTATAGTTAGTTTTTTTGTACGCTTTCTTTTATTTTTTGTTTTTTCTCCTATTTTGACTACAGAGTCTATGAATCGATAGTTCCTTGAACAATCGATTAAAAGCCATTTTCTGGGCTTCTCATACACTCTGGGGCGTCGCTATTTGTTTTATAACATTTCTTCCTGATTAGTTTTGTGCTTTTAGCTGTCGCCGAAATAATAAACAAACAATAAACAAACAACCAAGTTTTCTGCATTACCGAAAAAAAAAATATGACTTTAATGACTTTTATTTCCCCTTTGGAAATAAGGATTCGATTTGAAAGAAAACATGTTGAAATTGTTGGAATACAGTGAACACACTTTGTTTTTCGCTACTTTTTCCGTTTTTGCGTTCAACTCTGCTGTTATGCCATTATCTTACCTTATGTCGATATTTAACGCAAACAACGGTGAAAGTAAAAAGTTCCTGAGTTGACATTACATGTTAAACACTACAATGATGCATCTTAGGATGTTTCATTGGTCAATAGAAAAGATAAAACTTAATTTGTGAGTTCGGGCTAATTAAATTATTTGGAACTTGGTAAATTCTCGTGGAAATGGATACCGCGCGTGAGTTACAGATCCTGCGTGACGGGTTCGATTCACGCCTGGAGCCGATCGCATTTGACATATTTACCGAAGCTGTTGACTCGCAGAGCTCAAGCTCACTTAGCAATTCCCTCAATCTGATGAATTTTCAGTTCAACATAATTTGAAGAAACCTTCAATTGTTTATTGTTATTTTATTTATTGAAAATATCGCAGAAATTTATACACCGAAAAACAAATTGCCAGATGCTTTGTCAATTACGTAATCTTGATTTTACGGGTAAAAGTTGAGACATTTTTAATAAGATTGTTCCTATTAATGATCGTAGTTACACTGGAGTTAATTAAAATTAAAACTTGTGGCGAAACTTCAACCGTGCATTGGAGGCACTGCTAATTGAGTTCGAGCTCTTCAAGTCAACTGCTACCGAAAAATGCTTTCTAATGCAATCTGCTCTATCGGCGAATCGAACCCGCGACGCAAAACTGTTAAACACGCTTGCACTATCGCTGGCTACATCGCGATAATTTTGATCAATAATTGAGCTTGCAGTGGTTTTCAACTTGTTTTTTGTACCTAGGCTTTTTCGTAACCGTTAAAATTAAAACTAGCAATCCCAAACATCCAACTAGTTTGTTAAAAAGTAAGCGCTTGTGATTTTTAAACGATGACGACTGATTTTATTTTGGTGAGTTTCTCAAAATAATTACACGTTCGTTGCAATTTCGTGTCAAAAATTAGTGCTTTTCAATTTTTTACGAAAGCCATTATTAGTTTGATTAGGCCGGCTAAGCCGGAAATCAAAGCCAGAACTTACAATCTGATGATAGCAATATAATGTAATATTGTATTAAGTTTATACGTAAAAATATGCATTGCGTGATGACAACTTGTTGTTATTGTTTAGAAACATTTTGCTTGTGTGTGTATCAGAGATGGAATCGGTCAGGATTTTCTCGATCCGACCGGTAAAATGCAAAATCTACGCCGATTGACCGGCCGGTTGACCGGACACTGTCGACCGGTTTTTCTTACTGAAGGTTTACGTTCAGTGTTCATAAACCTAATTTAAATATTACTAGTTCATAAACTGTGGTTTACACTAACTTTGTCACTAGATGTATTGAACACGTAAAATTTCATCTAATATAAAGAGTTTTTGAATGAAAGTAAACAGAAAACAAACTTTGGTTTTCAGAAGGTGTGATTTGCTAATGCCGTTTTTCATATACTATTTAAAAAACACATATCGGTATGTATATTTCGGTTGATGTTTAGGTGTATTTTAGTTGCAAGCAAAGAGAATTCGACCGTTTTTTTGACCGGCTTGATCTGCCTATCCTATTAATCATTAATGACGGTCGACCCGACCGGTTTCTGGTGTGTATATTCTGTTAACATGCAAAAACGCGTTTTACAAATTTAGTTAAATTTAAAAGATTACCTCTAGCTCGGCACAGTAACTCGAGTGTTCGATTCGCAGTTTTGAGTTTAGGTTTGATACTCGGTCGAGTCATATCATATCAAAGACTGAATAAACGGTATTCATAGCTACCCAGCTTAGCGCTCAGCATCAGGGTGAGAGTGAAAAACCAAACAGACATGGTAAATTTGAATAAGTCGAAATGAAAGCAAGTCAGTTATCGCTCTACAAAGTCTTAGCAGTTACAAAGCACCAAAAAACAATCTACCACAATTTTTAGGCAAAATATTTTGTTCCCAAACATCATGTGTTTGTTTGGAATGTTGTTAAAATGATGTTTTTATCTCGCCGAGTTTTGAACCGGGAACTTCAAATCGAACTATCCAAAACAATGATATCTCGTGTGAAGGCAGGCATTTTTTGGTAAGTGACATTGTCTAAACCAGGGGTTCTCAACCTGTTATGATGTGTGATCCCTTTCTAGAAACCCTCAACACCAGTGGCTACCTGCTCAGCAATGAAATTGTTCTCTCGGTATTTCATTTGTCGTGGCTGCAGCCATCCGCTGGTCTTAAGCGTTTATTTACCGTTGATAGGTTAATAAATTTTGTTTTCGCGGCCCAAAATTTGTTCCAAAATAAACTTGTAGTAAAAAAAAAATTGCGTTTGTTCCATAATTTTAATGTCAAAACTTGTCAACCATTACTGGACTAAACTTGTTGTAGTCAAAAAAGTTTCTTTGAAGAATTGCATGCGTGAAAAATGAAGCTGCATCTGTGATGTATTTTAAAATTTGACAAAATTGTTTGGTTTGTTTACAGACAACTGATGTTTAGTTATCGCAACAACATCACTCGGAGCTCGACGACTAACTCGGTAAGTGGTGAATGTTATTTTGAATTTGATGTATTGTGCTAAAAAAATATGACCATAGACGGGATAAGGCAAGACAAGATGAAAAAAGCCTTAAAGGAAGCAGTTTTTTATCAGTGATGTAGATCTCGACACCGATTTGTTGCGGTCTTGGTTTTGGTCTCGGTCTCAAACTTAGGCTTATGGTCTTGGTCTTGGTCTCGACATGGTGCGGTATCGATCTCGTACATTCAAAGTTGGTCTCGAGACCGAACATTTTTGGGTCTTTGTACACAATGTAATTATTGTTTTTGCAGTGTCTGCAAAGTGCACACAATTTTATTGCACCCTCACAGGCCACAGCAGCTTGCTAATAAAACAATCTCGCAAGTCTTGAAGCAGGATCAACAAACAAAATTCTATCCGTCTCTGTCTCTTCGTGCTGCATGAGTTAGGATATTGCACGTCAACGCATCGATACCTGTAATTATAATCTAAGCCATATCAAAGGTGTAAATGAAAAATCGCTGTCGAAGGAGCAATATCAACTCATCAAATAGCTGTGAAAATTCTTTCGCCAAAATCAAACAAAACTTTTTTTCGTGAAAATTCTTATCTGGCAGCGTCCTGCTGGTTTTGGCGAAAGAATTGTCGCACCTGTTTGATATTGCTCTAGTTTTGTTTCACTTTGACGGCAATTTTCTATTTACACCTTTGATATCGCTTGGATTTTAATAAAAGGCATTGATACGTTGACGTGCAATATCCTAATTCATGCAGCGTAAAGAGGCGGGGGGACAGACAGAAATTCGGCAGAGCTATCACTCACAATCTTGTTTTGTTGCTTGTTTCGCATGATTTAGGTTCTCACGCTATAGAGCAAAGTTAACGAAATTCAATTTTCAAAAATTACGCTTCCAGTATCGTACGTGTAAAACACGAAATTGACGAAGGCGTCGTTGAGGTCGAGTGGCGTTACGGCCAGCGATGGCGGAAGCATTTCTAAAGTGGGGGGGCCCAAAACCAATGACCAGACTTTCTTCACCTACAACCAAGGCCGGCAGTGGCGTAGCGAGAAATAAGAAATGGGGGGAGGGGGGCATAATTTCCACATTTTTTTAAGCGTCTTTTTTTCGGCAGAACTACTTTGAAGCTGATTGAAACAAGAAAAGCTCTTAGGGAGTCCGGGGGCATGGTCCCCGAAAATTTTTTGAAAATTTACGAGCTGCAATAGCTATTTTAGTGTTTTTTAAATAATTTTCAGGCAAATTGTGTTTAAATTTTTTGACCCTCATTCTGAGTGCTTCGCCAAATATGATACATTTTGTTTGCACAGTTTTAATTATGCGTGCTTAAGACTTATAGCTATCGAAGATGTTCGAAATTATAGAAAAATTGTATGCGGCAAAAACATTTTTGATAATGGCTGGTGGGAGGATGCATATCCCTCATCCTACCTCTCTGGATTCGTCCCTGGCCATAAGCTACAGAAACCATCAAAAGAATTTGATATATTTCAGTCACCTGGCACCATTAGTATTGTTCTTTTTATATAAAGGCAGAGTCAAAAGGGTAGGGGGACATGTGACAATGCCCCACCCCCCTAAACACCCTTTCAAGTGCCAGATTTAGACAATGAGAGGCCTTAGGCTATTTGATCACACTGACTGAAAGAGCAAATAAATGTCTTGACTCAGATGTCCTGTTTTCACTGAAAGTATCGGCGGTATAGTGAAGAGCAAAAAAAGGTATACACGTCCTTAGATGTTCTGTTTTCCACTGAAAGTATCAGTGAAGAAAATAAAATCTTCATTGTTCGTGATGAGGCTCCCCATTTTCTGCGAGGCCCTAGGTTTCAGCCTGCTTGGCCTATACGTAAATTCGGCCCTATGCCTTCAATCCATATTTAGCCTGTCCACACGTGACATGTCCAAGTTATGTGGGCTTCAAACCCACGGTGCTTGCTTCTAGGTTCTGCTCCCTCAACCCCAGAAACAAAATTTTAAAGATGACATTTCTGGATTTAAGCTCTTTCCTGGGTTTTAATTTTAATGGTAGGCCTATTAAGTTTCAAATACATTCATGCAGAGGCAATATTGTAGAAAAAACGCTTAAATTAGGGCCTCCCCAGCCCCCCCCTGAAAAAAAAGTGGAGACCAGGGCATTCCCCGCCCCTTCACCCCCCTCGGTTTCGTCACGTATGGTTACGCAGCTATTTTCTTAGGCATAAGCAATTGCATTATTTATTTTAAGTTTTTGGAGTCTGCAGATTTCAAAAATTTGTCAATAATAAAAAACGAATTCTTCTTGAAGTATTACAGTTTTATTAGTTGAGAATACAGCCGACGGTTCGAAATTACAGCAGAGAATACAGCAGTGTTGGGGAGACTCGAGTCAGTAACTCGACTCGAGTCGACTCGAGTCGCTACAAAAAATGACTTGACTCGACTCGAGTCGTTGCACGAAACGACTAGGACTCGACTCGAGACTCGTCTTTAGTGACTCGAGACTCGACTCGGGACTCGACCATTACGACTCGGACTCGAGTCGCGACTCGAATCACTTGCTGACAATCTAATTATTTTCCCACTGAAACCGAGTGAAGACCAAAAAAAAGACCTCCACGTCCGCAAAGTCATTTTGGGAACCCCTGGCCTAGTACTTTCGTGGCTATTCGAGACTCGAGTCGAGTTTGTATGTACACTGACTCGACTTGACTCGAGTCTGTAGTGCAAATTGACTTGACTGGACTCGAGTCGTTGCACAAAAAACTCGGACTCGGGACTCGACACCATTGACTCAAGACTCATTGATTGCGAGCTTCTGCGTAGACTTTGCGATTAAATTTATCACGAACTTATTTTTGCTCTTTTGCAACAGCATTGCTGTTGGACGCTAACATTTAATCAGCCGTTGCGTAAATTGTCGCCGAGAGTCCAGCACCAGTTGTCGCTGAATATTTAGCGCTTCATAAAATATCAAAAACACCGCAGAAGTTTGTGAACCAAAAACTAATTGTCAGATTCATTGTCAATTACGAATTTTTGTTATTTCGCGTTAAAGTTGACATTTTTTTGCATCGTACTGCGTTACACCCTTCTCAATGAACGTAATAACGTCGAAGATACTAAAAAAATAAATTGTAGACTACTTGTGAGAACAATACTTTAATGACTGGAAAATAATTTGGGATATGAATTTATTTATTTATATATTTTTGCCAACACCAAGCATTGTTGATGTTGGCCGCATTAATGTCATGGACGTTTTGTTTCTAAAAAATAAACTATTTTGTGTTTCTCATCGAACTGAAATAAAAAGTTTAGTATTTTAGATTCAGATTTAGAATTAAAGAACCATTTTGTTGAAATTGCAATAAACTATTTCATGGAAAAGTAAACTTCAGATCTAAACAAATTATGAGATTGTAACTGATTGTTCTTGCCGCCTGCAATTTATACTAACCAAGTGGAGTTGAAAGTCAGCTTAATAATTCGGACTCAGACCCGGTCCAAATTCAAAAGTAAACCCAAACAGCAATGTTTTTTCCAATATTATACTCAAACTCGATTCGAAATGTATCGCCTGACTTTTATCTCCAAACCTAAATTACACAGGAATCTTGCATTGTGTTTTATTGTACATTGCCGCGACAATAACCACTGGGTCTTCCTTAAAAATAAAAAAAAATAGAAATTGAAAAAACACTGATAACGGCCGTTGTTCAAAATTGATCACGCATTCGTTGCAATGTTATGTCACAAGTTTGTGTCTGTTATGTTTTTACGAAGCCCATTGTCTGTTCTATAAACTCAATTGAGCCGGGAGTCAAAGCCAGAATTTACGATTTGATAATAGCAAAAAAACATATGGTAAAGTGTATATGCATCAATATGTATTGCGTGGCAAGTTGGAGTTCACCTTTGTTCATTATCAGTAATATTTGCTCGGTTGAACAAAGCTGAGTACAATACATTCCCTTTTCACAATCTTGCACATTACAACATGCAGCTGATGATGACAGCTGTATTTATGCCGCCGAAACGTCAAGTGACGGTAAAGAGAGTAAATTTAGTTTAATCGCTCGAACAATCTTCAACAATTTAACATGACATTTTACACGATTTGAGTAAATCTGCATTTAGCCGCTAAGCTTATAGACGAATAAGTAATCAAATGCATGCATGAAGCCGAAGTTTATAGGCTGCTTGGAGATTTATTAAAATCATGTAAAACGTTATGGTTGTTGTCCACTTGGTAAATGATGTAAGAAGTAAAATGACCGTTAAACGGGATAAGACCACATCAGATATGAGATGTTTTTATTTTTCAATATTATGCTCAAACTCAATTGAAAATGCTTTGCCTGACATTTATCTCTAAACCTAAATTGCAAAGGAATATTGGATGTTGTTGTACTGTATATTATCACGACAATAACCACCGGGTCCTCATTATAAAAAAGGGATTGAAAAATAACTGATAACGACCTGTGCTCAAAATTGATCACACATTCGTTGCAACTTCGTGTCACAAATTTTGTGCTTTTTATTTTTTCACAAAATTATTACCGGTATGATGGACTTGCTTAACCCGGGAGCCAAAGCCTGACCTTACGATCTGGTACTTGCAATAAAACATACCGGTACTGTAAAGTCTATATATACGTAAGCACAAAATGCATCGCGTGGCGACTTGGTGTTATTATCTTTTATTAAAATTTTTATTTGTGCATGCATTCCGTTTTAAATGCAAAAACACGTTTTTCCAACATTAAATTTGAAAAATTAAAAGAAAGCAAAAACGGTCGAGTCGAATCAAAAACTAAAAAATGTTATTCATGACCACTTAGCGTGGGGGGTAGGGTGAAAAAGGAAAGAGACGTTTTGGATTTGAATCGCTCGAACTTAAAAAAATCCGTCTTCTGACACTAAGCCACAGCAGTAAGAAAGCGCCAAAAAGCAATCTAGCACAAATCTGACGCTAATTTTTATCGCCAAAAATCATGTTTTAGTTTGGTGTGATGTTTTTATCACACCACGTTTTGAACTGTAAACTTTCGCTATTCCTGGATTAAACTCGTTGCTAGTAAAAATATTGCTCTGAAGATTTGTGTGAAAAATGTAGCTGCAATTGCGATGAAGTTTAGCAGTTTGACAAGTTATTTGGTCAGTTTACAAGCAACTGTTGTTTAGTTATTGCAACAACATCACTCGGAGTATTTTTCAATCCTTGCTGAAGCACATGTTTCCTCAACTGCATATTTGACGACTACTTCGTGAGAGGTGAATGTTATTTTTAATTCGTTGTATTATGCTAAAAGCTATGGCCATTAACGGGATAAGAGCACAACAAATATGACGCGAAAGTAGGTTGAAGGAAGTCATTTTCTTCATTGTTACTAAACGTTTCGACATTATTGGCTCAGCTGTCATCATCATCAGCAATGTTTGCTAAGCTGCACAAAGCTATGCACAATATATTGATTGTTCACAATTTTGCACCATCTAAATCTGATAATGACGGTTGTACAGTGGCGGATTAAGGGGGGGGGGGGGGGGGGGGGGGGGCGGAGCGGGCTGAAGCCCGGGGCCCCACAACATTTAGGGGCCCCACAAATTTACATTTTTCTAAAAATTTTTTTTTGACAAAAGTAATTTTCGAATTTTAAAAAAGGTCTTCACTTGCAGAAACTACTAAAGTTCTTAAAATTTTGGCGCTGAGGTGTTGGAGCCTCGGGGGTAAATATGATATGTTGTTAGTTAACTCATTATTAATATTTATGAGCAAAAATTTTCTCAAAGTAAGAATCGCAGTTGTCATCAGCTAACATTATTGCTTTATTGCTTTGTAGATAGCGGACAGCAATTTTTTTGAAAGAAAACTTATCCGCTTTTTGCCGATTCAAACGTCACAATGTACAGCAATTTTTTTGAAAGAAAACTTATTCGCTTTTTGCCGATTCAAACGTCACAATGTACAGCAATTTTTTTGAAAGAAAAGTTATCCGCTTTTTGCCGATTCAAACGTCACAACAAACATTGACACTTAATTGCCACTTGCCAGCAAGAGTGCCAGACTACAGTTGAGGTTATACTAGCAGAAAATGTTTAATGTCCCCGAAGAATGTAGCGTTAAAAATTATTGCACCATTGTACAACGGTAGGCTAGCTACAACATCTAGGCTTCATAACTTTACACTCTAGAACAGACGTGGGCAAACTACGGCCCGCCGGTCCTTTTATTCTGCCTCGCCGGCACTTACACAAACTTAAACTCCCACCGTGAATCGAGCGGAAGACCTTTTTTTTCTCAAAGAAATCATGGATGGCAGTGATTATCAACAGAATCAGCCTCAACGGTGCAAAATTGGAATAAAAAACGAGATGAAAACCTTTCATTTCGGAGAACACATTCGTACTTGGACCGTGATCTCAAAGAAAAAGTAAATAGTCTTCACCTTGTTTTCCAATCACCGTACGGTCCGCCGCTTCAACAGTTTTTCCCAATCTGGCCCATCGTGTGAAAAGCTTACCCACCCCTGCTCTAGCATAAGTGGTAGTCCCAGCTTTAATGTGAAAGAATAAAATCTTTTGCAGAGAGCAGTGGCATAGTATAGTTTGGTTTATATAAATAAGACATAGCTATATTTTAAAACAGGATAAAAACAGTGGCGGCGCTAGCTTCACGCTAGTGATAGGAAAAAACAGCGGCACTGACGCAAGCGAATTTTTAGCATAACGGGTAGCGACGCTAGTGCCCAGCTCTGCCTATACATTAATAATATAATTAATAACTGTTATTAGTTGAACAGTCGCTTTATTTCTTGATTGTTTGGAGTAAAAGATAAAGCCATCTAGGCTTCTGCATTTCCATTGAATCGATTTACTGAATCTTTGCACATCATAAAAGATTACTAGAAATAAAAAACTTTTTTGAATTAATTTTCGGTTTTTATCCTCTATTCACGAGAAAGCGAGTTGTATTGCTATGTGTCAGATTAGATTATCCTCACTCGCTTGGGAGTTAACTTTTCTGAGGTTCCTCTTCTTGTCTTTTGTTGAATTTGCTGCTTGTTCAAGCCACCAAGCAGCGACAAATATCGTGAAGTACCTTATCCGAGAACACAACAACATGTCGAAGGTTGGAGTTGAACCGCGACCTTTCGATTCATTATGGTCGCCATAAAAAGGCGCTCCAGACCATTCGGTCACGCTGCCGATGTAACTAACAACGATTTTCAATGATTCAACTTTTTTGGTTCTTGCAAGTACGGTACGCGTAAAAACGATTGTAAAATTAAACAAAGGAAAATATAGACCCATCAAACCGATCGGGTAAATCGATGTAATGAAAATGCACCAATTGTTTTTAACAAAGAATAATATATTTGATCTTACTCAGCAATTAACGTTCCCTCTAAGAGCTTGCTTAGTGTGCGCGGGATGGAAGGCCGTGTGAGCCCCAAAAAAATGGTCTGCGTAGAAAATTTGAAAAAACAGAATAGAACAAGACATTTTGAACCAATACAGGCCTAGTGGTAACTGGTTAGGTGCGCAGCTCTGACTGCCGAGGTCGCGGTTTTATCAACCTCCTACCTTCCATTTCTTCATTCTCTCCTTTAACCTCATGTGTTCTGTGTATTTTTCATTTAAGCACATAATTGGTGGCGTAGCGAGAAATTTTAAAAGGAGAGGGCCATAGTTTCTACATTTTTTCAAGCTTATTTTTTTCTGCAGAACTAATTTGAAGTTGATTGAGAAACCAGAAGAGGGGTCCGGGGGCATGCTCCCCCAGAAAAATTTTCAAAATTTACATGCTGTAATCGCTGTTTTAGTGCTTTTTGAATAATTTCGAGGCAAATCTTGTTTAATTTTTTTGACCCCAATTTCGAGTGCTTCGCCAAATATGATGCATTTCGTTCGCACATTTTCGATTATGCTTGCTTATAGCGTAAAGCTTACCGCTATCAAAAAAGTTCGAAATTATGGAAAAATTGTATGAATCAAAAACGTTTTTGAAAACGGCTGGTGGAAGGATGCATATCCCTCATCCCACCTCCTGGATCCGCCTTCGCCATAACTACAGAAACCATCAAAGGAGTCTGGCATATTTCAGACACTAGGCACCATTAATTTTGCTCTTTTTTACTAAATGTGCCATGCCCCTAAATAGGCTCCAGCACACAACTAACTACCACGTGCCATATGCTGATTAGCTTAACCCTTCCCTTGTCAGAACAGTACTTCCACGAAACACCTCCATTTTGTCAGCAACATGCCGTGTTCTTATCACGAGTTTTTAACGGCACTACGTTCTATTATCATTGAGATTGTCAAACGATTATAACATCATTTTTAGTTAATATTTTCGATTGATTGCTGGCATAGTAGAATTTCATGGTATCACTGCACAATTAACTGATTCCACCTTGAATTCGTAAAACAATATTGTCAAATCTCAAATGTGGGGCTTGCTTCCAATTGAAAGCAAGTATTTATAGCTTGTCTTGCTGTCAATACTTATGCAGTGCGTGGCAGAACGAATGTACTGCGGGGGGGGTTTCGGCTAACTGCGCGGCCGCGCAGCTTAGAGGAAACGTAGTTACTCAGTAGGACTCAAAGGCAGTAATTGAGCGTGCTGAACAAAGCACAAGAAGTCCATACTGGTACTGGTCTTTTTACGCTGCTGATCAATATTGGTATTGTTTTGTTTTTTGAGGCTGTTCTTTCGGTTTATTGTTCTTTTCATTTTATATCGTATAAGCTTTCGCTGAACTTGGGAAAGAGGACCCCATTATTAAATTAGCCAAGGGCCCCACGTACTGTTAATCCGCTCTTGCGGTTGTATTTATGTTGTCAAAACGTCAAGTTACGGCAAAAAATTAAATTCAGGTTGATTTTTATAAGCTCATAAGCTGGCAAATTTCTCATTCATGTCGAAGCATATCGATTGCTTGGAGTTTTACTCAAATCGTGTAAAATGTTATGGTTGTAGTCGATTGTGTGAGCAATTTGTTGCAAATAAGTGGTCGCAGAATAGGTTTGCTTATACTTGCTAGAAAATAAATTACTGATTAAATAAAAAATGATTTGTTTTATTAAAAAGTTATAGTTCATTGTTTTGATCGAATATAAGCTGATTGTCTGGACCAGCCGTTCTTAACCGGGAATCATTGGCCCTTCTAGGAAGATACGAGACATTAACCAGGATTAGAAGCGCCTGATTTATTAACCTGTTAACGGTAATTAACCGTTTAAAAGCACGTTTACCGATACGCGACATGCGACAACGCGACTAAAATTACACTGTAAGTAAATGTAGAAGGATTTTGCAGGTTTTCGCGTGATCGGTGAACAGTCAAATAAACGAAACAAGGTGCGAAAAATTTTGTGGCGTTTCGCGTTGCCGTGTGCCGCGTATTGGTAAACGCACCTTAAGACCAGCAGACGGCTGTAGCCACTATGAATGAAATACCGACAGAAAATCTTATTGCTAAGCGGGGGGTCACTGATGTTGAGAGTCACTAGAAAAGACAACAAGCAATAAACATTTGAGAACCACTGGGTGGACGTTTGAAACCGAGCAGGCGCGCAATGCGAATCGATCAATTACATCTAACGCTGTGTTTTTGATTCACTGCGTTGAAGTTGATTCGACACAGAGTTGAAAGTTGGCATATTTTAAAACTTTGATCCGAACCTGACCCTAAGGTGAAACTACAGATCAAATCCAAAGACGAATGCAAAAAAATTTTGAAAGGGACTAAAACCACAAAAACGCTCAACTTGCAGTTTTATGCGTCAAAGAAGTGTCTGAGTAATAATGTAACAATATGGATAACTATTTAGAAAAAATTAATCCTGTTTACCTACCAAAAATTCGCCAGTTAAATCCTATCCGATTTCTAGTTTTAATCCCGAGAAAGCAATTTTTAACTTGAACCTGAACATTGAATCGAATCTAAGCGGCAAGCCTGGCTGATATAAAACCCAACTACTTGGAACTTTTACTCAGTATGAATAGACCAAGTGTTCAAGTTTATTAAGAACTCTGTTTCATCCCTGTCAGAGCGTTGTTACCTGGTGCATGCCTCTTAGAATCAAAACCACTTCTGTATTATGAAAATCAGTATATTAAAAAGTCGGTTTTTAGCAAAAACTTTAACGTTTTCACATATAAACGGCGTTGTAACTAGAACGAGAACGTAGTTTTGTGGGAAGTTTCACGAATAATGAAGTTGTAAACTGCTCAAATAGTTAATGATGTTTTCGCAGTGTAAAAGTGACAGGGTTTTCAGTTGCTGACATAAAAAAAAAAAATGTGATAAATAATGGTTTGGTTAAATTAACCCAGTGGTCCTCAACCTTTTCTGGTCTGTGGCTCTCTTTTGAATACTCTCAACACCAGCGGCCCCACGTTCAGCAATAAAATTTGCGGTTGTTATTTCATTCATAGAGGTTACAGCAACTGTCCGCTGATCAAAAACGGTCAATTATCGCTAACAGATTAATAAACTTTGCACTTGTGGTCCCTGGTCACTGTCACGTGACTCCATAGGTGGGCCAATGGCCCCAGGCTGAGAATCTCTGATTTAAGCGTTAGCGGCTGGAAAGAGATTGATGCAGAAATATTGTGATTGAATGGTAAAAATTTTTCAAAGTCTTTTCGACTTGCGTTGCTGCAGTATTAGGAAAAATAGTCGATTTCGCTGCAATAAAATTGAACTTGCTTGTTGTCGTTTTCATGAAAATATTGCGTAAATTTTGTACGTCAAGTTAAGTAAGACACTCAGCAATATGGCGATGTCACATGTTCAGTTTCGTAGAAAACTTGGTACGTTACTGGAATACTTCGAAAACATTGACCAAAAAAACTGATGTATCGCAAGAAAACTAGACTCTGAGATGAACTGTCGCCGTGTGTTTGTCGCAGAACAAATTGTCGCTGATGAATTAAAACTTCGCAATATATCGGAAACATCGCGATAGTTTCTAAGAACCGTTATATTAGCGACAATAAAAGTCAGATAGTGCTTCTGCCAAGTTTGTTTTGATTTGCGTTGTAGTGTGAAGTATCCAATGGACAAAAATATGCAGGAAGTAATTAATTAACATACAAGTATTTAAGCGGTCTTGATCATCCATCATTATATATGATTTTTATTATACCGGAACGCATTTACCGCTTTCAACCCAAAATATATCAAAACCAATCTTTTTGTCACTTTGAAGTTGCAAGATATTGAGCAACAAAAATTTAATGATTAAAAGACTTCAAAATTATCATTTTTTAGTTGCTGTACCCTGCAATTTAATGCTACACAAACGATCTTCTTGCGGAACTTATTTTCGTCAATTTTAGTGCCCAGGTGCATAGTTGCTAAATTTTGATATATTCTCGTAGCTCGGTTAAGATGAAGCATCTGAAAAGAGAGTAGCCCTTACCTTTGTTTCTTGTTTTAATATTTAACTTGCTTGATATTTTTATTCATGTGTATTAGTTGGCATGAAAGTATTTATAATAGCAGCGATTACCACGAAAAAAAAATCAAATCTTCTTTATACTCGCGCTAATACGCCGAAGCGTGTAACGAGTGGTGGGATCCATCTCCGTGGCTTAGCGTTTGGTCAACACAGCTCCGATAAAACATCGCAGCGGTGGCGAACCGCTGCCGATTTGACGGCTTGGCAATGGAACCCCAGACCTATCGCACCGATAGCGTGTGTGCTTAAACGCACTCAACAACTGAACTGACGGCCGGATTCATTACGAAAAAAATTTGCATGAAAAGTTTTTACTCTTCAAAGTTTTACAGAATAGAAATATAACATTACTAATTCATGAATTCAGTGCGCATTCGGTTTGCAAAAGAGTTAATATTTGGTTAATAGGTATGCTTTTTTGCCGCTTCCTCCGCTTTCACGTTTACAGTTTTATTGTTCACTACCATGTGTTGTCCTATAGGCCCGTAAGAGTAACAGCAGGCTGATTAATTCAAAAAGTATTAAATTAACGAACTGGTATTACATTTTAAGCTTTAAGTGCCTGAAATAATTGTGTTTCTGTTTTGTTTATAAATGACATTGTGTCTGTTGATGCTCTAAGTTTCGAACCGCGTACTTTATATCAAACTAACTTACACGATAAAATCACGTGCTCAATCGAACAATTTCTGGCTAACGAATTTGCTCGCTATATTTGTAAATTGTTTGGCAAATATTTCAAGAATATTGCAAAAAATGAAGTTGCCATTTCATTGTTCTACTACAAGTTTTGAAAAAACGCGTTTTGCAAATCATTTGCTCAGTTGAGATTGTGAGTAACTCCTCTTAAAATGAACTGCTAAGTTGACAAGCTTTGCAAAACAGTAGAATTGATCACTTTGTCAAAACAAAACCGCAAGAGAGTAATAATTTTCCTTTTTTTTTTTGTTTAGAGTTTCCTTAACTCTTGGTAAATGATGATTATTAGTAATAACTTACGGTGTTATATTAAAAGGAATAATGGATATTAAATTTCAAGCCGCATGGATCAGTGTCTTCACGGAAACAGACGATAAGAATACGCATCGAGTGGCAACTTGATGTTATTAGTTTATCTGCTGCTTGGAGATTACTCTAGTTGTGTATGAAGTTATGGTTGTTGTCGTTTATGCGAGTAATTTGTTCCACATAAGTTAAAAGTTCAGTTATTGTTCCCTCCTCCCTCTTTTGACTTTGCATTTTATTAAAAAAAAGAACAATATTGTTGCGGAGTGTTTGAAATATATCAGACTCTCTTGATGGTTTTTGCAATTTATGCCCCCACCCCTTCAAAATTTCTCGCTACCTCTCTGGGTCAAAACAGAGAAATCCTACATTTTGTGGCTGTTTGTTGACACATAAAGTTCCTGTCAGTAGTTTATGGAGAGTTTTTGAAATTTTTCTAAAAACAAGTCAAATGTTAACACCAAGAGCAAAAAGGTGTACGGTGGGCTATTGAAGCTCTAAATATGGTAACAGTTTTCGATGCGTGGTAGATTCGGAGCTGACTGAGTGCAAAGCTTTGACTTCTGGATTACAGCTGTGCGAGTTTGTCAGTGTCCGCCTCACAACACTCGAAACGAGTTTTTAAATTAAAAAAAAACGAAAAAATATATAATGCACGTGTAAACAAATAAAATGCTGATGATGGTTTGTGGAAGTCTTTTTTGTTTCAGTTGAGTGTTTAACCTTTTAGTGCTGTGCATTGTGCAAAGCACTCATAAAATGCCAAGATTTAACAAAAAACGAAAACGACTTTTTGATGCCAAACAAAATTATTGCTCCAAGCAAACTTACCAAGCGCAAGTTAAATTTTTGGTTATTTGCTCTAAAATGCAAAATATCCAAAAATCACGGACGACATGCGAAATACAAAACAAAACAATGATAAAATTTGTTCTTCGTAGACAAAATGTCGACAAAAATGTCATGTATTTTAACTCAACGAGAGAAAGTTATAGACTAGGTAGTTGAGCTCTAAAGGTAGAAATGCTGGAGTCTTGATTCTGAGTCATGACTGGCTTGGTTAATATGATATGTTGAATTGAAAATAAGGACTCGACTTGCAAGATAACAAGTTGAATTTAAAGGAATAAAGTGAAAAAGTCGTGTTTTTTGCTACTTTTACCGCTTTGGCGTTGAATATTACTGTTATACCACAATATGTTGTTCGATATGTTGATATTTATCATAAATAACGGTAAAAGTAAAAAGTAAATGAGGTCACATTACATCTTAAACAGTACAGTAATGCATCGTGTGATAACTTAGCTTGGAATGTTTAATTGATCAAATTTGCGAATTGTAGCTGAAATTATTTGGCACTTGGTAAATCATCGTCAGCGACATGACTCAGCAATAACGATCGCAGGTTACAGATCTCGCGTGACGGGTTCGATTCACGGCTGGAGCCGATCGCATTTGACATACTGCATATACCCGGTGGCTGCTGACTCAAAGAGTGCAAACTGTTGAAGTTTTAGTTCAATATAATTTGAAAGGAACGTTATTTATTTATTTTATTCATCGAAAGTATCGCAGAAGTTTATAAACCAAATAACAAATTGCCAGATTTAATGTCAATAATGTAATCTTGTTTTCCCGAGTAATAATTGAGACATATTTAGTAACATTGTTCTTAGTAATGAACGTAATTTGAAGGTAATTGTTGTGTATATTACTTCCTGTGTTTCTGTTCATGTGTTCTTGTGTTCATAGTTAATCAACTTAGCGCATCACATCAAACTTCTTTGCATACTGAAAATGAAATGTTGTTGTGTGGTTTTACAGCGCTTTATAACTACTAAGATCCTTTAGCGCCAGGACTAAATTTTGTCAAGAATTCACTGACGTATTTTTATTCTCTGTTCATTTCATCCTCCGCGCAACACTTATTTGCTGAATGTTTAGCTAGTTCAACAGCAGAAACCTGTTTTAAAGTCTTTGGTTTGACCCGACTGAGAATAGAACTCAGTCTCCCAGCTTCCAAGGCGAACGCTACTTTGCAAGCTGCAATCTTTCCCTGCTGACCACTGCAGAGCTAATTTGCTCGAGGCATTTGCTTCGTTTCATTGGCTAGTAACTGTTTCCACGCCTTGCAAGAGGTTATTGATTAATTACGTGCTGTTCTGCCTTAAACTACAGCACCTTTTCCGTGTAGCGCCATGGCCTAGTGGTTAGAGCGTTCGCCTTGGAAGCTAGTAGAGTGGGTTCTATTCTCGGTCGGGTCAAACCAACGACTTTAAAACTGGTATCTGCTGTTGCACTTGCTAAACGCTCAGCTATTAAGTGTAGCGCGGAGAATGAATTGAACAGAGAATAAAATACGTCAGTGAGTTCTTGACAAAACTTAGTTCTGGCGCTAAAGGACCTAAGTAGTTATAAAGGGCCTGAAAACCACACAACATTTCATTTCATTTGTGCTTTACTGCGCTTTACTTCATTTGTGCTATTGCAGTTATCATCTACTGTGACAACGTATTTTTGTTTGATCAATTGAAAATTAATCAATAATTGACCTTACAGTTATTTTCAACGTGTTTTTTTTCGAAGTACTCTGTAACCGTTAAAATTAAAACTAGCAGTTGCAGGCAGTGTTTTTTTTTTAAGTTTGGCGGAGTAATTATCAAGCAATGTTAAAAAACCGCCAGCTTTGAGATTTGTATATGAAACTGCAATTAACAACTGTTTCCACAAAAATTTGGAGATTTCGAAAAACGATTGTCTGTTGGATGAGATCGCTTAAGTCGGAAATTGAAACCAGAACTTACGATTTGGTAAAGCAATAAAATTTATGTAAAGTTTATGCGTAACGCTATGCATCGCGTGGCACCTTGGTGCTATTATTCAGAAAGATTCATGCTTGTACGTGTATTCTGTTTATTAGGTTCAATTTAAAAGTTTACCTGATGCTCGGCTTAGTAATTCGAGTGTTGGATTTGCAGTTATGAGATTGGGTTCACTACTAGGACGAGTCATATCAAAGACTGAGGAAATGGTGTTCGTAGCTATACCCAGTGATGGGCACGATACTCTAAATTTGCGTTAAGCGATACCGATACGCGATACATTGAAGTTGGGCTAAAGCGATACCGATACGCGATACTTTAAAACACTGCTTTAGCGATAACGATACGCGATGCAATATCGCCGGTACTTGCATCTCGATACATTTTTGTAACGAGTTGTATTTACGAAGTTTGACATCATACCGCAGTAGTGATTTTTTCTCAGTAACCTTTACTTTTCTGTCAGAAGCTTATTTTTTTTCCGATACAGTATTCCTGTTATGAACAACAAAGCAATGTGAGGGGTATTGCAAAATATATCTTAATGGATCGCGAAAAGCAGTGTTCCCTCTAGACATAGAAATTTAAAAAAAATGTTGACATCTAACAACAAAATTTGGACAAAAATGCAAGCTAATTTTAAAAATTTTGGGTAGCCTATCTAAGCTGATCAAAGACCTTTTTTTGTTTTTTTTTTACTTTTTTAAGGAACAATTAAAGACCTTTTTTTTGAGAATCGGACAAAAAAGTGGGTCGTCGTAAGCTGTGGTTATAAAAAGTAGGTTGCCACTCTGAGAAGTTTAGGAATCACTGCTCTATCCGTTTTGTTACTTTTTTTCAGTGCAAACAGTTTAGCCCTACTACCCCTCCCTCACCTTCACCATTCACCTACTGACTTATATTTCTTTGTACTTTTCTATTTTGGCCACAAATATTGACTTAATAAAGAAGCTTTAGCACTCTGAACCCCCGTTTCACTTTCAATACTCTAAAAGCAGCTTTTTTTCCTAAAATCAAAAAAGTTCAGTATCTGTACCGCATGCTAAAACTAAGTTCTTTGATTTTGAAATTGTAACATATGGTTTTATGGCAACCAACTTTTATCACGTCGCTATAAAATAGTCGAAACTATTCATGCGGCAGAGCAAAAACAACGCGCGGAAAAACTTAAAATTGGGAAAGTTAAGAAATACTTCGACGGCTACTAATGCTGTATCGGCGATACGTAAAATATGAGTTAAGCCAGGGATCTTCAACCTTTTTTGCACAATCGCTCCTTTTTGGAAAATGCGGGACGAAATCGCTCCCTGATTTGATGTATTTTTCCACTAAAACCTAGTGAAGAGCAAAAAAAAAGGTTTTCACCAGTGGTGCACCCAGGATTTGGCAAAGAGGGGGCCACAACCGGACGTGTGGGGGTGAAACCCCCAGCCACCGGAGGCCAAGGGGGTCTGGGGGCGTAGCTCCCAGCCGCCAATAAATTTTTACACATTTCACATTAAAAAAATAGTCATTTTAACATACTTTTTCTCCGAAAAAGGGCATGCAGTGAGCGCAGTCACTATGGACAAAGCAAAAATGTTTTCGCAGTTTATGTCTAAAAGCAAAAGTTTGGCTAAAATAAGTGAAAGGAGGCTGCAACCATTATTAATTTGAGAAATTATAGACTGAAAGTTAGGTTTTAGCACCTTATTACAGGAACCAAAGAGGAGGATGTGGCACCCGTGCCACACCTCTGCGTGCACCTATGGTCTTCACGTCCGCAGAGCTCCATTTTTCATTAAAAGCAGGTGAAGAGCATCCACAGAGCTTTTTTCGGAAGATTATTTCATAATATGTTGTTGCGTGTTGGCAATTCTAAAATCGCCCCTTCACAAGCAAAATCGCCCCCGATTTCAACAATTGTTACAATCGCCCCTATAAAGGCCAAAATCGCCCCCGTTGAAGAACCTTGAGTTAAGCGATGCCGACACACGATACTTTCAAAAGTAGCTAAAGCGATGCCGATATCGGTACAAAAGTATCGCGCGATACGTATCGCCGATACATGTATCTTGATACTGCCCATCTCTGGCTATACACAGTGTAGCGTCCAACATTAAGATTCGGGTAAAGATTGATAAAGACATCGTAAATTCAAATAATTCCAACTGAAAACAAGTCAGTCCTAGCGCTACAAACCGGGGGCGTTTACGTGAGTATGGCATTGTGACATGCCTCCCCCCCTTTTGATTCCGCCTTTCAGTGAAAAGAAAAAATCATTGTTGAGTGACTGACTTATGTCAGGATATTTTGATGGGTTTGGTAGTATTATGCTCCTCCCCCTTTTCAAATTTCTCGCTACGCCGCTGGCTGCAAAATCTCAGCTGTTGAAAAGCACCAACACAAGCACAGATCTTGAGCTAATTATTTTGTTGCTAAAAACCATGCTTCTGTTTCCACATGTTATTAAAATGACGTTTTTATAACAGCAAGTTTAGAACCGTAAAGTTTAACTTGAACCGTTCGAAGCAATGATATATCATATGGAGGCATGCGTTTTCTTGCAAGTAGCATCGTCTTAATTTGCTCGATAATTGTCTTGTGTTTGTTACCAAATTTCAATGTCAAAACTTGTTCACCATTACATGATTAAAATTGTTGTCAGAAAAGACATATAGCTGGAACGAGCTGTGTGGAGAATGAAGCTACAACTGCGAAGTAGTTTAAAAGTTTGACAGGTCATTTGGTTTGTTTACAAGCAATTGTGGTTTAGTCATTATAATTTTTTCATTGTACAAAAAAAAAAAAAAAAAATTCTGGCCATTAACTGGATAAGAGCACAGCAGATATGAGGTGAAAATAGTTAGAAAAAAATTATTCTTTTCATCGTTGCTAGACGTTTCGACATCATAAGTTCAGCTGTCATCATAACTAGCAATGTTTGTTAGGTTGTACAAAGCTGTATACCGTGGCTACTCAACTGGCGGACCGCGGTCCAAATCCGAACATTCTTACTTCTGAAGCTGGATACCAATACAGTTCTAGCGTATCAAATATTCTCCAAGTGATAACATGATAAGGCTTTATCATAAATACAACAGAATAAACCTCAAAAATGCGCGTGGCTTTTGTTTGTCCTTTTGTAACCTTGTACGTGGGTGCGATCGAAGATTTATGGGTTATGCATTCATTAATTGAGATAGAATTTTAACTAAAATTGGTAGGTTAGCGTACTGGTAGTGGTTAAGGATAACATTATTGTTGTGGCAGGTCTTGGGGTCGATTACCGGGCTAGTTACATCGGACACAGTTATTCTGTCCACATGTCCATTGTCCAATTATGGTGAGCTTTAGGCCCACGGCTCTTGGTACTAGTTTCTGCATCATAATCAATTTTTTGACGTCATAATCACTTTTTTTACCTATGATGTCAAGAAACTGATTATGATGCAGAAACTAAACCTAAGTACAACGAGCCTAAAGCCCATTAAAATTGGACATGTGGACAGGGTACGTGTCGCCATTAGCTCGCCACCGCTGCGATGTTTTTACGGAGCTGTATTACCCAGGCGCTGGGCCGCAGATATTGGCCCCATCGCTCGTTTCACGCTTCGACGTAATACTCCTGGTATCATGAAGATTTAATTTTGATCAAAACCTTATTTTACATCGCGTCAAGAAAAGCGACTGTAGGCACTTTTCATTGTAGTATTTTAAAGAAGTAATGAATCGCAATGAAAGATAGCAAGTAAAAAGATAACGATAAATGCGATGGAGAGCGTCTAAGGGAGTATGAGAATTTTAAAATTCAGTACCAGATAAAAGGAAATGAGGAATGTTAAGATAGAGAATGAAGTTAGTTAGAAGAAAACGGAGAAAGTCAAAGCTGAGGAGGAGATGAAGACCAGCGCTTTCGGCATATTGTTAAAAAGAAAAAAGGACAATGTTTTTCAGTAAAGATGGATATGAACTCGGGTCATCATGCCACATCCCAAAAAGCGACTAACTGTGATACTATTCAATCCATAAAAAGTGAAAAAACAAGAAATCGTTTTCTTTTTTTCAAAATCACATCTTATTGTCCAGATGATATTACGCCGAAGCGCGCACCCAGTTCGTATGGCGAGGCCCATCTCTGCGGCGTAGCGCCTGGGCAACACACCTTTGAACTCCGAAGAAACATCGCAGCGGTGGCAAGCCGATGACTTTACCCTCTCCACTTGTTGAGTTTCAATAGTTCCAAAAGCCCATGAGCTCTCTGAATCACGATTGAAATTATGATGTCATAATCACTTGTTTTAATTGTGACATCACAAATGACTATGAATCAAGAAATGATTATGATGCAGCAAGCCCGTCGGCTTTTAAAACTACTTAAACTGGCCAAGGACGTGTGGACAGCGTAACTATGTCGTGCACATTATAGCATGCAGCTGATTAGTGTTTCTTCCCGGGAAGTTTGGGGTTTTAAAATTCTTCGTTTCCCGGGAAATTTATGTCGGGATCCCGGGAAATTTTTTACATTAGAAAGGATTTCAGTGGCACTGATATCCATCGTTCCGACATAAAAAATGCGTTACCGCAAATTGGAATTTTTTTTGCGTACTAAAAATTATTTTTCAAAATTCGCAAAAATTTTTAAGACAAAATGCTTGTGAAATCAAAATTTTTTCCTCAATTTGTCTAGAAAATTGAAAAACTCAAACTAAGTTTGTCAAAATAACAAAACAAAATGCTAAAAATTAGATCTGAAATGCTGAAAACCAGAAAAAAGGCAAAACAATCCAGCCAGTTGAATTTTCCGAACCTCGGAAATTCGGAGGATTTTATCCCGATAGTTTCGCGAAATTCCCGGAATTTTTTTTCAAAATTTTCCGTTTTTCGGGAAGTTGAAAATCCGGGAAAAAGGGAAACCATACAGCTGATGATGACAGGTGCATTTATGTTGTCAAAACGTCACGTAACGGCAAAAAATTAAATTCAGGTTGATTTTTACAAGCTCATAAGCTATATATTTAAAAACACAAAGTAAAAAAGTAAAAACCTCTACAGGCTGTTTCACCTCAGCGGATCATCAGGAGGTATCTAAATTAGGGTTTAAAGTTAGCCTGGTAGTGAATAACTGATAGTAAAATTGATGAACTACGCTTACTACACTAAAAACCTGACGTGAACCATAGAAGTAGGGTATACCCTACTATAGTCTCCGCTGCGAACAGCTCAGTGCTCAAGCGAGCTAGTCACAAGTTAGTCCAGAAACATTCGAAGAAAATAAAAAGAGTGGCCGGAATACGGTGCCATAGTAGAAAGGCAGGTAGGGGAGTGTAAAATGTTAGTGTAGTAAGCGTAGTTTATCAATTTCACTATCAGTTATTCACTACCAGGCTAACTTTAAACCCTAATTTAGATACCTCCTGATGATCCGCTGAGGTGAAACAGTCTGTAGAGGTTTTTACTTTTTTACTTTGTGTTTTTAAATAAATATATATGCTCTGACCTTGGTCATTGAGCCCTTTTGTTACTAGAAGCAACCATTTCCCGTAATTTTATAAGCTCATAAGCTATTAAGTTATTACATTAAAGTCTACGTTCAGCGGCTGCATGGAGTTTTGTTCAAATCGTGTAAAATGTTTTCAGTTGTCGATTATGTGAGCAATTTGCTACAAACGAGTGGTCGCAAAATAGCTTTGTTTATACACAGGGCCCATGAGAAAGGGGTTAGGGGGAGGGGGGCAAATAAACCCGGGGACCATGCTGTTTTAAGGGCCCATTAAAATTTGCCATTTGAGCTCAATATACTTCAAACGATCAAATTTATGTAGCGCATGAGCCCCCAACATAAGTCATCACGCTGTTCTAGAGGCCAATTAGCCCACATCTTACGAGACACAGCAAAAATTTTAAAAATTATAACAGCTTTAATTAAGCTTAAAATACGTCCAAAATATTAGTTAATATTGGTCAGCATAAAAGCATTTACACTAGCAGCGATTTTTACGCAAGAAATTACAATTACTAATTCGTGAATTAACTATGAGCTCGATTTGCAAAATATTGAAATAGTAGAAATTGGGTGAAGAGCTATACTTTTTCGCAGTTCCTCTTTTTCTGCGTTAGTTCTACTGTTCACCAAGACAAGGTATGCTATTTTATTTTTCCCCTCGAAATACTGTAAAACGGGAAGTGTAGCATTTTAAACTCAGATTCAGAGTGAAAGAACCATTTTGTTGAAATTGCAATCAACCATTTCATGGAAAAGTAATCTTAAAACTTCAAATCAAAACAAAACTACGAGATTGTAACTGTTTGTTTTTGCCGCCGGTACTTTATGCTAACCAAATAGAGTTGAAATCCAGCCTGATAATTTGGACTCAAGCCAGGTCCAAATCCAAAAGTAAACCCAAACAGCAATTTTTTTTCAATAAGTTATTATACCCAAACTCAATTCGAAATGCATCGCCTGACTTTTATCACTAAACCTAATTTGCACGAGAATCTTGCGTTTTGTTTTACTGTACATTGCCACAATAATCACCGGGTCCTCATTAAAATGAAAATGAAAAAATCGAAAAATAACTGATAACGGCCGTTGCTCAAAATTGATCACGCATTCGTTGCAAATTTGTGTCACAAGTTAGTGCTTTTATTTTTTTGACGAAGCACATTATCTGTTGAATAAACTCGACAGAGCCAGGAGTCAAAGCCAGAACTTACAATTTGGTGATACCAATAAAGCATGCTGTTAAGTTTATACGTAACCATGCATTGCGTGGCAACTTGGTGTTCAGTTTTGTTTAATAATTATCATTATTGTATGCGAAATTGTGTAATGTACAAAGTTGTAGTAAGTACAAGGCCTGTGTTACTTTTTTATTATCTTGCGCTTTATCGTTGATAAATTTTGTGCATGTGCTCGCTGGTTAATGTCTCGTAGACCCCTGGAGGGTCAATGGCCCCCGGTTGAGAACCTTTGATTTAAGCGGTAGTGGTTGGAATGAAATTAAGGGAAAATATTGTGATAAAATGGCAAAAAGTGTTCAAATTATTGTCGACATGCACTGCTGCAGCGTTACGAAAAGTAGTCAATTTTGCTACAATAAAATTGAATTGGGTTTTTGTCGTTTTCATGATAATATAACGTAAATTTTTCACGTCAAGTTAGGTCAGCTACAAAACCATATGGCGATGTCACACCAACAATTTCGTAAAAAATTTGGTGCATTACTGAAATAAGTACAGTAGGACAACATCGACCAAAAATAAACTGATGAATCGTAAGAAAACTCAACTCTGCGATGAATTGTCATCGTGAGTTTGTCGCAGCACAAACTGTCGCTGATCAATTAAAATTTCGCAATATATCAGAAACATCGCAATAGTTTAGGAACCGTTGTAATTATATCAATGAAAGTCAGATAGTATTTCTGCCCAGTATATTATGAATTGCATTGTAGTGTGAAGTATCCAATGGACGAGCAAAAGTTCTTAACAAACTAGCATTTACGCGGTCTTAACCATCCATTAATTATACATTATTATTATAGCCTTGCCGGAACGCATTTACCTCTTGCATCCCAAAATATCAAAACCGAATTTTTTGTCACTTATAAAGTTGCAAGATATTGAGTAAAAAAAATTCAATGATTAAAAGACTTCCAAATCATCATTTTTTGGTGGCTGTACCTTGGATCTTTATGGTACAAAAACGAGCTTCTTGCCGAAATTGTTTTTGTCAATTTCAGAACCCATAGTTGCATAACTGCAAAAAATTTTAGTTCACTCTCATAGCTCGTTTAGTTGATGAAACATTCGAAAAAAATATCAGGTTTTCTTGCTTTTTATTTAACTTTTTCGTGTCTCTATGTGTCATGTGATATTGGTTCCATAACTTGTACAAGCATTTAGAATAGCAGCAAAGGTTTGCTAAAAATAGCACAAAGTTTTTTCCTTTTTAAAAGTTTCACGACGATAAGGTATGTGCTACTGCCATTAATTCGTGAATTAAGCATGCGTTCGATTTGCAAAAAAGTTGAAATTAGGTGAAAATTATGCTTTTTCTCTAGTTCCTCCGTTTTTGCGTTAGTTTTAACAGGCCTATAAAATTAGGTTGATTAATTCAAAGAATAATCAATTAATCAACCGATGCTTCATCTTCAACATTATGTGCCGCCAGTCATTGTGTTTTTCTTTTCTTTATAAACGGCGCTTTGTTTTAATGCACCAAATTTTAAACCGAGGTCCATGAATCGAACCGAATTAAACGATAAAATTACGTGCTCAGATGAACAATTCCTTTCTCCAAATTCGCTCGCTGGTTTGCAAGATGTTATTTGGATAAATTGCAAAAATTAAGCTACAATTTCATTGCTCAAGTTTAAATTCTGATGAAACGCGTTTCATAAATCATCTGCTCGGCTGAGATTGAAAGGAATTCCTCTAAATTATAGTGCTACTCAAACTTTTTAATAAAGTATACCGGCAACCGGCAGTGCACTTTCTGTCATTCGACGCACCAGTCATGTACTTTATACGAAAAAAGAATAGACAAATCGGCTCAGGGTCGCCAACGGCTCGCGACTTTTGCGAAGTTTCTTCGGAGCTGTGTTGCCCGGGCACTTAGCCGCGGAGATGGGCCCGGCCACTCGTTATACACTTCGGCGCATATCCGCCGAGTATAATGAAGATTTGATTTTGACCGTACAATAAACTAAGTCACAATTGCTTTTATTTTAATCCCTTTAATGAAATGCCATAGTCACGAAAACCTAAAAAAGTGTGTGAAATTAGTAATTACGTTCAGAACGAAAAGCACTCTGATCGCTGTGAGAAAACATGCTGATCAATGTAAAATAGTGCTTGGCATACATATTTTCTAACTGACCACGAACCGGCAATCAACTGCTTGCGCACCGGTACGCATACCACAGTTCGTGTAGCACGGATCTGAATTAATTATTTACGTTAAAAAGTTTTGCAAAATAGTAGATTTGATTTGGTTTTTTCACGATTACGAAAAATAATAATACAGTTCATGAGAAATTAATCAAAAAATTGTGTCTCATCGTAGGAGATGCGAAAGACCACAACAGCGAGAAACACTGAGGGTCGTCGGCTCAGCACCAGTAAAATAAAGCACTTTGTCAAAACAAAATCACTGGAGATCATTTTTCCTTTTTCTGTTCGGAATTTTCTGAACTGTGTAATAGGCAACTATTTGTTAAGTAATGAATACTATTAATAACTTACAGTGCCATAATAAATGGACTAATGAGTATTAAATGAACAATCAAGGTTTGGACCGAAGTCCATCCAGTCTAACTACAAGGCTAAGAGAGTGATTCAAGTTTCTGTATCAATATAAAGAATTTTACTTGATGATTTTATTTTGAATCAAACCCACCAAGATTTTAGGCTAAATTAAACGTAATCAGACAAATCTGATTACGAGTGGGATTCGAACCCACGCCCGCAATGACCAGTGACGTACCACCAGCCCAATGATTGCGGCGAGTCTTTACCGGAGACGCGGCCTTAACCATTCGATCATTGTAATGTGATGGGTTCGAATCCCACTCGCGATCAGATTTTTCCGATTGTGCTTAATTTAGCCTAAGATCTTGATGGTTTTGATTCAAGTTAAATTCATTCAGTGAAATTCTTTTTAATGAGTATTAAAATAAGTAGGCCTGTGTTTTCACTCGAGTTTCAAGCATATCGGTTGCATCAGGGGTGTGCAACAGGCGGCCCGCAGGCCACTACCCGGCCCGTCAAGCCATTTCATGTGGCCTCATCAGCACTCTCAATTTTCCCCATCAAAGCATAGAATCATAACCCGACAGTTTAATTAGAGTGAAGATTTACGCTTCGTGTGTCTTTTTCGTAGCTCAGCGCAGTAATTTGATTATGATTGTACATGAGGTAAGCATTCTTTCGCTTTGTGGTTCAGACTGGTTCACTTATCAGCTGTGTCTGGAAAATTTACGTTAGATACAATGTGCTACTCGCAAGAGGAAGGAAGTGATGTTAGCTGCCATTGTTTTTTCAGTTCATTTGTTATTTGTGCTTTGTTTCAGATGGCCGATACAACGTGTGTCTCTGTATACTCGGGTTTGATTCCAAGTCCAATCAAATCAGAGACTTTAATATAGGTTGTCACAGCTTCCTACTTGATACTTAGCAATAAATGGACAGTGTGAAGAACAAGCCGGCAAGTTTACTTGTGTCGTTGAAAAAAGTTAAAAACGGGTTGCTACAACCTCTGTCAAAGCTGATGTTAACAAACTAATCAAGAACATTTATTTTAAAAGTCCCGCTAAAATTTAACACAAATAATAATAAATTTTTGGTGTGGCCCAACTGGATTTTTAAGTTGTTTATATGGCCCACCGACAAGTAATCTTGCACACACCTGGGTTGCGTGGATGGTAATGCTGTTACACCACTCGTCTGCGTGTTTTGAGTTTTAAAGAAGTGTTTAAAATTAAAGCAAACTTTACATTTCAATACGCTGTGCATAAGTTGGTTCAATATTGAGTTGAAAACGAGCCAATTTTGGGGTGCAATTTGTGGTGATCCCGAAAATAATGTCCAACCCAACGCAAACCGTACATTTGATTTCAAATAAGCGAGTTTGTTCGAACTAAAGCCTGCAACTAGCATTAAACCTGTAATTATTATTGAAATCTAAATAAAGACCAAACTTATTTACTAAAGATGTTCAGTATTAATTGACTGTGCGGTTAAATTTATCATAAACTTTATTTTGTTCTGTTGTAAAAACATTGCTCTTTGGCGCCGCATGGTTTCATTACACAGTCAACCTCGGCGATAAATTGTCGCCGTGACAGTTTATCGCAACGCGAGTTGTCGCTGATTATTCGGCGCTTCATAAAATATCAAAAACACCGCAGAAGTTTATAAACCAAAAACTAATTGTCAGATTCATTGTGAATTGCGAAATTTTGCTTCCCGCGTAAAAGTTGACACGGCTTTAGTGCAATATTGTGTTGTATCCTCATGCTTAAACGCAGTTACGTGAAAAAAAGGAAATTCGTAAACTACTCGTACGAACAATGCTTCAATGACTTGAAAATAACCTGGGATATGAATATATTTATTTATATATATTTCTGTCAATCAAAAAAATCAAATCTTTATTATACTCGCTGCAGAGATGGAAACCGGTCGGATCGACCGGCACCGGTCAGGTCGATATTTTTTGACCGGCCGGTCAAGCCGGTTAAAAAACCGGTCAAATTCTCCGTTTTTGCAACTAAAATACACATAAACATCAACCAAAATATACATAGAAATATGCGTTTTTCAAATAGTTTATGAAAAACAAATCTCACCTTCTCAACACAAAAGTTTGTTTTCTGTTTATTTTCATTCATATACTCGTTTTATTAAATGAAATTTTACATGGTTAATACATCTAGTGACTAATTTAGGGTAAATTACAGTTTGTCATTAGGTTTAATAAACACTGAACAATAAACCTTCAGTAAAAGAAAACGGTTGACCAGACCGGTCTGATTTTGAATCTTACTGGTCGGATCGGGTCGAGAAAATCCTGACCGGTTCCGTCTCCGCTGTGTAATTGTCGCAGCCATTTCGGAACATGCTGCTTGATACGGTTTTGACTTCATTGGGATGTTCTTTCTGCGTACCGACTGTCACAGTGGCACTTATAGTCATACATGACGGAACTATTTGAATGGCAGGTAGAACATCTTTCCGACTTGCAGGTAGCGTTTGTCTGGAGTGACAATGGGCTCACCGCTTTGGCCAACATCTTTGTTGAATATTATGAAGAAAAGCTATTTTTTAAAATACGCAAACCTGCCGTGTATTTTAAATAATTTATGTTTGATGACACTTTTGTCATCTTTCAAAATGCGAAAGAGTCGGAGGAATTTTTAATCAAACTAAACAGACTACACCCTTCTCTCCAGTTTACTTTTGAGAAAGAGAAGAACAACTTTTCCATTCCTCGACGTCCACGTAAAACACATGAAGATCAGCTATGAAACCAAAGTTTTCGGCAAACCTACTGTACATTCACTGGCCAAAACCTACGCTGGGAATCCTTTACACCTAAAGCCAGTTTGGTGTCGACGCTTGTTCGACATCGTGGCATGTGAATCTGCTCCAAAAGCAAACTGAAAGAAGAAATTAACCTTGACGCGATTACCCACTGACGTGTAGGTCACGAGAAGCTTCTGGGACAAACAGTTTTTTCAAAGCTACGCAAAATATTAGGCTATGACACAGCGTTTCTTGAAGCCTGAAACAACCAACGTTTGCTGCTGCTTGACTAGAAGACCTCTGATCCCTTCGCAGCTGTCCGTTGCTGAATTGTGCGTACCGTATTTTCTTAAAAAGAAGCCGCCCTTGAATAAAAGTCGCTTTCGAATAGAAACCGCACGATTTAAAAAAAAAAACAATAGAAGCCGCCCTTGAATAGAAGCCGCACCGGACAAAAGCGTTAAGTGATACAAGAAAATATTGGACTGTTGGCAATTGTCCCTACCACCAAATTGGTTCACGCTTTACTGTAAGTGAAAACCATTTGATAAAAGAAAATAAAAAAATGTCAGTGACAAAACTAAAATTCAAACTATTATGTAAAAGGTGTATACACGATGGACATTAGGCTTAGTTATTTCAACTCATAATACCACGTTTACAGTTACGAACGTTTAGGGGGGCATTTAGAGTAATTGTAAAGAGGTTGAACTTTGCCCTTGAGCAGATATGCGTATAAAAAAACTGTATGAGAGAAACGACAAGTGGTCCCACCGAACTTCGCCTTTGCTTGGACCAGTCGCGATCAAATACAGCACCTGGTGGGCAACGTGCTTGAAATGTGGGTATACGAAAAAACTTTAAAAGCATCGACTCAAAAATCATTTTGATCAAAGTTGAGTTAAAATCGCATCCTCAAGCTTTAGTCTTTTAGAAACAGAATTTTTCAAACGTAACTTGTGACGTCGTATGGTGCGATGACGTCACACTCGCCTTCAAAATCTTGAAAGTGAATTTTTTGGTGCAATAAAAAAAAACGACAACAAAGAAGCGCAGAGTTTTAGTAATTTTTTGGTCCAAACAGTCGAGTGGACTGTAGTTTCCCGAATAAATGAAACTAAAATAAGAAATTACTCCCTGTGCCATCTTTTCTTCAGTAGGAAAAAGAGTCTCACAAACGAACATTGCCCGTTAGAAGTTAAACAAAGAACCACTAATATCAGATTTCTGTTTATAACTAAAGAAAAATTGAAAACGTCTTTTGGGCAAATACCCAACGTAAAACAACTGTACATACGGCATTAATTTACAAAGGTGACGAGACTTTCCTTGTAGTCGCAACAATCGCGTTGTCCGTGGCAACTTTTCTATCAAAGCAAAAGTTGTTTAACACGTTGGGAATATATCTCGTTTCATTTCGATCAATAAAAAATGTAAGATGTTTTGAATGTTCGTTGTTAGGGTGCAGTAATTTTTAAACTGTTTAACAAAAACGCCAAAAATTTGTTTGACAATTAACTGCGCAGTTTATATTAACAGTGGGAAAAATAATTGAGACAATGTAAACCAATGTACGCCGTATTACAAGCGATTTTCGGTTTAGATTTTCCACATGTCTCTGTTTTAGGTATACACAATCGCTTTGATGCAATGCTTTAGATCTCTTTTTCAGCATCATTTCGACGTTGGCATTCTATTAACGTTCTATCCTTTGTTTTCGCACTGATAATCAGTATTAAAAGTGAAGCAGTTGCGCTAACGCCAGAAGAGGAATACTTCTTATCAAAGTACGTGCAATGATTTAAACAAACAGTCAAGCAATTGTAGCTGGTCAGTTTCACGCTGGGTTGGTCGCTTGATCAACTTTTAAAGCCCTTTTTCGTCATAATATTTGTCTGATCACTTGCAATGGTAGAGGCAAATCTTCACAGCTTATTTGTAACTTCAAAAATGCAGTTGAGTTGAAATTTATGATTCTGAGTTTATCAATATCAGTAGCGTAGACGGAGGAGAAGGAGTACCGGGGTACCCCCTGTTTTTTGACGAAGATACCGCAATCTTTGGCCTATTGTAATTTGCCCCCCCTAATTCTTTGCTGGCAACCCCACTGCTCGATGTGCGCAAAAATAATGTTGGCACGTACCGTATTTTCCTGAATAGAAGTCAAGACTACTATTTTTTATTTTTAAACATTTCGTGCGATTTCTACTGGATGGCAACTTCAATTTTTTTTATATGAGCGTTTTCGTCATCAGTATGGTGTCCAGTGAGCATTGAAGTTAATCTAACGGAAACACTACATCAGCTACAAATTGAATGATATCAGTTTTGTTGATGATGGTAAAATTAAAAATGATCGTTTATACGATAGTTGAAATAAAACCTACAATGTTTGAGTTCGCTTTGTTTTCTTGTATCAGTAAAGAAACGGTTTTGCACGCTGCGGCTTCTATTTCTTTATTTTTAAAAACAGTTCGTGCGGTTTCTATTCGAGGGCGGCTTCTATTCAAGAAAATACGGTATTTACTTCTTTCCTATGTTTTAACGTAAAATGATTTTCTATAACCGGTCAGCGCACTAAAATGTTGCTGTTGGTGCGGGAGGTCTGGGGTTCGATTCCTGTGCCGGTCAAATTGGACACAGTGTCGTAAACGGCTCGCCACCGTTGTGACGTTTCTTCGTAGCGATATTGCTGGGCACCAAGTCGCGGTGATGGGCAGCGCCACACGCTACGCGTTTCGGCGTAAAGTTTCACGAAAATAATGAAGATTTGATTTATTTAATGATTTTCTATTCGAAATAAACGACTTGTTTCAGGTTGTAGCAATCTTACTGTATAACCTTAAATTAAAACCCGGTCTACTTGCATATACGATATGGAATGTCAACACAGTCTCAGATCAGAGCAAAACGAAAACGACAAGTTTAATCTATTCAAAATTTTGCCGTTTTTGCGAAACGACAAAACGACTTACACTAAACTTCTGACCAAACTGGAAGAAATGCAAATAGATGAAGGAGATTTGAAATTTGTAGAAGTAGAAGATCTGGTTCCTACATTGCATCATATTAAAGCCAAACGACTTGTAGCGGGCTGGAGAAAAAATATGAAAATCGGCGACGGTAAGGTAACCTTTAGTGCAGCAGATTCTACTATGTGTGAAGTTCTATCAGCCAACGACATAACTGCGGAAAAGAACTGCAAGACAGTGCCCAGAATGGCCGGTTATCCGTTCCTTTTGGGGAAAACAAGAAAAGCCCGATTTTGAATAGACAACTGGGCCAAGTACACACGTAACGTGTGCTACAACAGAGGTTACAATAATAGGCCTATTAATACCTTCAAACCAAGTTTAAACCACCAATGCATTTAAACCAGACAAATTTTGACAAAATTAGTCTCACCAAACATTGCGTTTTTTTGAAATGACTTCCTCGTTTTCCACATATACTTTTCCATAAGAATAATGTCTGGTACAGAGGTAGGCAAATTTTTCACACGATGGGCCGCATTGAAAAAAATTTGAAGCCGAGGGCAGCACTGATTGGAAGAGCAAAAAAAAAAGGTCATCACCACGGCAGATGTCCTATTTTTCAATCAAAATCAAGTAAAAAGGCCATCACGTCCGCAGTGCTATTCTTTCACAAATTATCACGTAAGCCCTATTTATATCTTTTATAGAACGCCTTTCGTGCCCTTCCGATACAAGCGCTTCCAGTACGTGCGTGTTGATCTAACACATTGACGAACAGGGATAATCCTTTTTCGCTTCATGTTATTTAAATGTTATTTATATTTAGATGGATCTTCTACTTTTACCATCGAGCATCCTCGTGAAGTAAAAATAGGAATTGGGACCTATGCCTTCGGAGATCACAGTAGCTCTTCAGAGATTCACAGCGTCGGGGATCAAAGTATGACTCAATGGGGCGATAATAAAGGTTAGCTCAAAAATTTCACATTGGTATTTCAGTGTTTTTCATCTCCCTGATATATTTTTCAGAGAACAATCGAGAACAGAATGTTCGTTCCAAAGAAGCTGTAAAATCTATTGAAATGATTGCAGACAACGTGGATGGTAAAAAATAAAAATATTTAAGTATCTTTTACTATTGTTCAGATCAACTTTTAATTTAAAAATTTTAAAAAACTTCTACAGCCTGTTTCACGCTGAGCGCGGTCCTCAGGAGGTATCTTATTCAAATAGATACCTCCTGAGGACCGCTCAAATAGATTCTATTTGAATAAGATACCTCCTGAGGACCGCGCTTAGCGTGAAACAGGCTGTAGAGGTTTTTTAAAATTTTAAATTAAAAGTTGATCTGAACAATAGTGATTGCTGGCTCTGGCTTCAGTCATTGAGCTCTGTGCTGTTCGTACTACCGATAGCCGATACAGTGTATGTATCTTTCATGTTTTTATTTCGTTTTTACAGCAAATTCAGCGATCGTGTCGGCTGGAGAACACCCAGTGCCATAAGCACGATATCGTTTTATTGCTGTTTGAGCATGCTGTCATTTGAGTGCGTAGGCCTACATATCTGGAAGTATCCAGGGGGAAGGAGCACAAGGACACTGTCCCTCCCTTTTTGACAAACCTTAGTTTAAAGAAAACTTAAAAGTTAAGACATTCTTACAACATATTGAAATATTTACCCAATAATTTGCAACCTGCCGGTTAGCTCCATTGAGGAGCAAGTTGCTATCGGTGCAGCAGATCTGGGGTTCGATTCCCGGGCCGGTCAAATCTGGATTCGATTCCCTGGCTGGTTAAAACGGCTTATCACCGCTGCGATGTTTCTTTGTAGCTGTGTTGCCTTGGCACTAAACTGCGGAGATGGGCTCCGGCACTCGTTACACGCTTCGGCGCAAAATCGCGAATATATTAAAAGTTTGAGTTATTTGATTAGATTGTAATTTGCCGTCTTTTTCCTTGAATTTTTCGCTGGCTGCGCAAGAAGATTACGGTAATTTTTTCTTTGCTTAAATTTGAATATGAAAGAGCTCGTTATCATTTTAGGTAAACAGGCCAGCAAAGTTGGGCGTGACGCGAAAGGACATGGAATCAATTCCAATGCATACAATACTAGTGTTCCTGGACAGCTGGATCAGAACATACATTAGAATCAAAGCTGGATTTAAACAATGAAAGGCCCCAAAAGCTATTTAGATTTCACGTTTGCCACTAGTGATTAATGATCGGACTCAAATACTAACAAAGAAAACGTCTTGATAAAAGTAGTAGTGTTTTAATTATTTTTGCTTCGTCAAAATAAATATAACACAACAATATGAGAATTCAAGTGCAAACGAACAAAAAAAAGGGAAGAAGCAAGAAAACGATTAACGTTGTATAGCCTAGCATGCAAGAAAGAATGAAAATTGAAGATGAAGGGAATTATAGGTATGACCGCGATTCTCGATTGAACTAAAACTGAGGGGCAAATGAAAAAAAAAAACAAACAAGCAATTAAACTAAACATGTGACGGTGAGATTAAAAAGACTATGAAGAGACCAGCTCCGATACCGTTATAGCGCAAAAAATAAAAAAGGTCTCGTTGTTCGCGACGAGGCCTTTTATTTCTCCGATGTCCTTACAAGCTTCAGCCTCCCTAGTCTATTAGAAAATTCGGCCCGGATTAAAATAACCTTCAGGTGCATCCCTAGCATCTTCCTGAAAAGAAAATAAAGTAATGAAAAAAAATGAATGACCAGAACTATTATCTTGACTGCCCATCGAGTCGGCCAACGATAATATTTCTGTTCGGAGCTGTAGCCTACGCGTTGTGTCAATTTCAACAAACTTGTTAGTTTTTTAGCCAAATTGGAGGCGAACTGACATTTACGCAACGCATAATCATTTTTATTTCGCTTTTATCTTCTTAACTTATTTTTTAAAACAAATTTCGTAATTTAATGATATTATGACAGTTTTTTCCCATCAAAAGTCCCTGTTTGCTGCTGAAAGTTTGCGCATTATTAGCCTACGTAGCCTAATTGTATGTTACTTTTACAACCAAAATTTTTGCTTTGAAATGAGTCGGAGTGTGAATTCGCACTGGACCGTGACGTTTCAGATTCGGAAAACGGATTTTTGGATTAGAATATCATTTTAAAAAGTCGAATTGGATATGGAGTAAAAAATATCACAGTCTGCTCATCTCTGCTGCTCAAATCTATTCAGTGACTTCAGTCAGATCACTGACCATATTCTTACAAAACAAAAAAATCATTAATCCAGTCCTCCGAGGCCAGGAAGGATATTGCTTTATAGTTTTAACTCTTCACCCTGGCCACGTAAAGGGATTTAACTGGAGTGTGACGTAACTGTCTACGTACCAGAGATGGAAACCGGATGGGTCGAACGTTCGGTCGGGTCACCGGTCGGGTCGAGGTTTTTTGACCGGCCGAACAAGTCGATCAAAAAACCGGTCAAATTCTCCTTTCTTGCAACTAAAATACACCTAATCACTAACCGAAATATAGACAACGAAAAAATTAGCAAGTCGCACCTTCTGACAGCAAAAGTTTGTTTTCTGTTTACTTTCATTCAAGTACTCTTTTTATTAGATGAAACTTTACGTGTTTAACTCATCTAGTGACAAAGTTAGTGTAAACTACAGTTTGTCATTAGGTTTATTGAAAACTGAACATTTAACCTTCAGTAAAAAAAACCGATCAACCGGCATAAATTTTTAATTTTACCGGTCGGGTCGAGAAAATCCTGACCGGTTCCATCTCTGACTTGCGGTATTACGCCGAAGTGTGTAACTAGTGGAGGTGCCCATCTCCGCAAATTATCGCCTGGACAACACATCTTTGAAGAATTGTTGCAGTAGTGGCGAGCTGTTGGCGACTTTTGTGTCCGTATGTGACCGACCCGGGAATCGAACCCCAGACCTTTCGCACCGACAGCAATGTCTTCACTACCGAGCTAACCGGCCGATTTTTGCCAATGACAAGCATTGCTGATGTTGGCCGCAACGTCATGAGTGCTCTGTTACTAAAGAAACTGATTTTTTCCTCAAAATGAAATAAGAAATTCAGTATTTTGACTCAGATTTAGAATTAAACAAACATTTTGTTAAAATAACAACAAACCATGTTATTGAAACGTAATCTTAAAGTATCATCGCAAAAGAACCGTTACAGCTTAAATGGCCTAGCTAATTAGTGATAAGAGCGTTTGCCTTCGGAGCGGTAGACTCGGGTTTGATTCCGAGTCGGGTCAAATCAATGAGTCAGTGACTATAAACTAGGCATTCACAGCTTCCCTGTTTGACGCTCAGCATTAAAGAGACATTGTGGGGAACAAGCCGGCAAGTTTATTCGTTGCGCCACAGGAAAAGGCAGTTAGTGGCATTTTCCCATCTAAAAGTAGCAGACAGATCAGAGATGTAACCGACCCGACCGGTAAAATTCAAAATTTACGCCGGTTGACCGGCCGGTATCGGTCACTGACCGGCCCGCTCGACCTCTTATTTTTTACTAAAGATTTATGTTCAGTGTTCAATAAACCTAATGACAAACTGTAGTTTACACCAACTTTGTCTCTAGATGTATTGAACACGTAAAATTTCATCTCATAAAACCAGTTATTATTTGAAGGAAAGTAAACAGAAAACAAACTTTCGTTTTCAGAAGGTGTGATTTGTCAATGCCGTTTTCATAAACTGTTTAAAAAACACATATCGGTATGCATTTTCGGTTGGTTTTTAAGTGCATTTTAGTTGCGAAAAAGGAGAATTTGACCCTTTTTTTAACCGGCCGGGTCAAAGAATTTTGAACCGACCGGTGACCCGACCGGTTTCCATCTCTGAGACAGATGGCCGGCAACTCTTAAGCGAGCTCGTTATAGCGCTTTCATCGCTTTTTTCGTGATAGGAAGTTAAATATGCAACTAATGTATATCCGAACAAAATTATAAGCTTGTAACCTAATTAACTGGATTGCAGTTTGTACTTTAAACCAAATTAAATCAAATCTCCATTATACTCGCGGTATTACGCCGAAGCGTGTAACGACTAACGAGTGGTTTAGCGCCTGGGCTAAAGCTCCAAAGAAACGTCGCTGCGGTGGCGAACCGTTGGCGACACTGTGTCCGATTCTACCTGCCCAGGAGTGGAACCCCAGACCTCCAGAACCAATAGCGCGTGCGCTTAACAACTGAACTAACGCCTTGTTTTTGTCTCTACAACTGACTTTTGTTTTTTCTTTTTCGCTTACCAACTGGACCTTTTGCCAACGAAATAAAGTTAAAGTCGACGTATATAATAATACGGACTCGAAGCCGGTCCAAATTCAAAAGCAAACCCAAAAAGCAGTTTTTTTTCAATAATACACTCAAATTCGATTTGAAATGCATTGCCTGACTTTTATCTCCAAGCCTAAATCACACAGGAGTTTTGCATGTTGTTGTAATATATGTTGTCGCGACGATAATGACTGGGCCCTCGTTAAAACAAAACTAAAAAGAAATCGAAAAATAACTGATAACGGCTGTTGCTCAAAATTAGTAAGGGACGTAAAAACGAAGCAAATGTTGAAATGGTTTTGCTGAAGTCTTTTTGGTTTCAGTTTGGTGTTTCCTTTCAATACTCTGCAAAGCACCCATAATATCCTACCATTTAGCAAAGGCGAAAACGAATTTTTCATTCAAAAAAATTTTCGTTCTTGTCAAACTTTTCAAGTAATTTAGAAATTCAATTATTTGCTCAAAAATGCAAAATAGCTAAAATTCACAGACGACATTCGAAATGCAAAACAAAAAAATGAGAAAGTTTGTAACTTGTAAACAAAATGTGGGCTAAAATGTGATGTAGGCTTATTTTAACTCAACAAGAGAAGGTTATAGACTGTACTGGGTAGTTGCGCTCTAAAGGCAGAAGTGCTCGAGTCTCGATTCTGAGTCCTTACTGGCGTTAAAATGAAAATAAGCACTCGATTTTCGAGAAAACTAGTTAAAATTGTTGGAATAAAATGAAAAGTCTATTTTTTTGTCACTTTTTTCCTTTGTACGTTTAATTTTACTGCTATACCACAATGTGCTGCCTTATGTTGATATTTATCGTTCATAACATTAAAAGTGAAAAGTTATTGAGCTGATATTACATCTTAAACACTGCAGAAATGCATCTGAAGACAAGTAGCATGAAATATGTTGATTTGATGACCGGGCGGTTGGCGAACTGGTTCACAAGACATTGCCATCGATGCGGAAGGTTTGGAGTGTGATTCCTGGGGCGGTCAAATCTGACACAGTGTCGCCTACCGCTCGCCATCGTTGCCACGTTTCTTTGGAACTGGATTGACCAAGCGCTAAGCCGCGGAGATGGGCCCCACCACTTGTTACACGCTTGGACATAAAACGACAACAAAAAAAAACGACAACAAAGAAGCGCAGAGTTTTAGTAATTTTTTGGTCCAAACAGTCGAGTGGACTGTAGTTTCCCGAATAAATGAAAGTAAAATAAGAAATTGCTCCCTGTGCCATCTTTTCTTCAGTAGGAAAAAGAGTCTCACAAACGAACATTGCCCGTTAGAAGTTAAACAAAGAACCACTAATATCAGATTTCTGTTTATAACTAAAGAAAAATTGAAAACGTCTTTTGGGCAAATACCCAACGTAAAACAACTGTACCTACGGCATTAATTTACAAAGGTGACGAGACTTTCCTTGTAGTCGAAACAATCGCGTTGTCCGTGGCAACTTTTCTATCAAAGCAAAAGTTGTTTAACACGTTGGGAATATATCTTGTTTCATTTCGATCAATAAAAAATGTAAGATGTTTTGAATGTTCGTTGTTAGGGTGCAGTAATTTTTAAACTGTTTAACAAAAACGCCAAAAATTTGTTTGACAATTAACTGCGCAGTTTATATTACCAGTGGGAAAAATAATTGAGACAATGTAAACCAATGTACGCCGTATTACAAGCGATTTTCGGTTTAGATTTTCCACATGTCTCTGTTTTAGGTATACACAATCGCTTTGATGCAATGCTTTAGATCTCTTTTTCAGCATCATTTCGACGTTGGCATTCTATTAACGTTCTATCCTTTGTTTTCGCACTGATAATCAGTATTAAAAGTGAAGCAGTTGCGCTAACGCCAGAAGAGGAATACTTCTTATCAAAGTACGTGCAATGATTTAAACAAACAGTCAAGCAATTGTAGCTGGTCAGTTTCACGCTGGGTTGGTCGCTTAATCAACTTTTAAAGCCCTTTTTCGTCATAATATTTGTCTGATCACTTGCAATGGTAGAGGCAAATCTTCACAGCTTATTTGTAACTTCAAAAATGCAGTTGAGTTGAAATTTATGATTCTGAGTTTATCAATATCAGTAGCGTAGACGGAGGAGAAAGAGTACCGGGGCACCCCCTGTTTTTTGACGAAGATACCGCAATCTTTGGCCTATTGTAATTTGCCCCCCCTAATTCTTTGCTGGCAACCCCACTGCTTGATGTGCGCAAAAATAATGTTGGCACGTACCGTATTTTCCTGAATAGAAGTCACGACTACTATTTTTTATTTTTAAACATTTCGTGCGATTTCTACTGGATGGCAACTTCAATTTTTTTTATATGAGCGTTTTCGTCATCAGCATGGTGTCCAGTGAGCATTGAAGTTAATCTAACGGAAACACTACATCAGCTACAAATTGAATGATATCAGTTTTGTTGATGATGGTAAAATTAAAAATGATCCTTTATACGATAGTTGAAATAAAACCTACAATGTTTGAGTTCGCTTTGTTTTTTTGTATCAGTAAAGAAACGGTTTTGCACGCTGCGGCTTCTATTTCTTTATTTTTAAAAACAGTTCGTGCGGTTTCTACTCGAGAGCGGCTTCTATTCAAGAAAATACGGTATTTACTTCTTTCCTATGTTTTAACGTAAAATGATTTTCTATAACCGGTCAGCGCACTAAAACGTTGCTGTTGGTGCGGGAGGTCTGGGGTTCGATTCCTGTGCCGGTCAAATTGGACACAGTATCGTAAACGGCTCGCCATCGTTGTGACGTTTCTTCGTAGCTGTATTGCTGGGCACCAAGTCGCGGTGATGGGCAGCGCCACACGCTACGCGCTTCGGCGTAAAATTTCACGAAAATAATGAAGATTTGATTTATTTAATGATTTTCTATTCGAAATAAACGACTTGTTTCAGGTTGTAGCAATCTTACTGTATAACCTTAAATTAAAACCCAGTCTACTTGCATATACGATATGGAATGTCAACTCAGTCTCAGATCAGAGCAAAACGAAAACGACAAGTTTAATCTATTCAAAATTTTGCCCTTTTTGCGAAACGACAAAACGACTTACACTAAACTTCTGACCAAACTGGAAGAAATGCAAATAGATGAAGGAGATTTGAAATTTGTAGAAGTAGAAGATCTGGTTCCTACATTGCATCATATTAAAGCCAAACGACTTGTAGCGGGCTGGAGAAAAAATATGAAAATCGGCGACGGTAAGGTATCCTTTAGTGCAACAGATTCTACTATGTGTGAAGTTCTATCAGCCAATGACATAACTGCGGAAAAGAACTGCAAGACAGTGCCCAGAATGGCCGGTTATCCGTTCCTTTTGGGGAAAACAAGAAAAGCCCGATTTTGAATAGACAACTGGGCCAAGTACACACGTAACGTGTGTTCCAACAGAGGTTACAATAATAGGCCTATTAATACCTTCAAACCAAGTTTAAACCATCAATGCATTTAAACCAGACAAATTTTGACAAAGTTTTTCTCACCAAACATTGCGTTTTTTTGAAATGACTTCCTCGTTTTCCACATATACTTTTCCATAAGAATAATGTCTGGTACAGAGGTAGGCAAATTTTTCACACGATGGGCCGCATTGAAAAAAATTTGAAGCCGAGGGCAGCACTGATTGGAAGAGCAAAAAAAAAGGTCATCACCACGGCAGACGTCCTATTTTGCAATCAAAATCAAGTAAAAAGGCCATCACGTCCGCAGTGCTATTCTTTCACAAATTATCACGTAAGCCCTATTTATATCTTTTATAGAACGCCTTTCATGCCCTCCCGATACAAGCGCTTCCAGTACGTGCGTGTTGATCTAACACATTGACGAACAGGGATAATCCTTTTTCGCTTCATGTTATTTAAATGTTATTTATATTTAGATGGATCTTCTACTTTTACCATCGAGCATCCTCATGAAGTAAAAATAGGATTTGGGACCTATGCCTTCGGAGATCACAGTAGCTCTTCAGAGATTCACAGAGTCGGAGATCAAAGTACGACTCAATGGGGCGATAATAAAGGTTAGC
This sequence comes from Trididemnum miniatum, assembly GCA_964006365.1. Classification (NCBI taxonomy): domain Eukaryota; kingdom Metazoa; phylum Chordata; class Ascidiacea; order Aplousobranchia; family Didemnidae; genus Trididemnum; species Trididemnum miniatum. Next base: position 20,017,562 of record OZ023242.1, on the reverse strand, counting down.
TCAAAAATTTCACATTGGTATTTCAGTGTTTTTCATCTCCCTGATATATTTTTCAGAGAACAATCGAGAACAGAGTGTTCGTTCCAAAGAAGCTGTAAAATCTACGAAAATGATTGCAGACAACGTGGATGGTAAAAAATAAAAATACTTAAGTATCTTTTACTATTGTTCAGATCAACTTTTAATTTAAAAATTTTAAAAAACTTCTACAGCCTGTTTCACGCTAAGCGCGGTCCTCAGGAGGTATCTTATTCAAATAGATACCTCCTGAGGACCGCTCAAATACATTCTATTTGAATAAGATACCTCCTGAGGACCGCGCTTAGCGTGAAACAGGCTGTAGAGGTTTTTTAAAATTTTAAATTAAAAGTTGATCTGAACAATAGTGATTGCTGGCTCTGGCTTCAGTCATTGAGCTCTCTGCTGTTCGTACTATCGATCGCCGATACAGTGTATGTATCTTTTGTTTTTTATTTCGTTTTTACAGTAAATTCAGCGATCGTGTCGGCTGGAGAACACCCAGTGCCATAAGCACGATATCGTTTTATTGCTGTTTGAGCATGCTGTCATTTGAGTGCGTAGGCCTACATATCTGGAAGTATCCAGGGGAAGGAGCACAAGGACACTGCCTCTCCCTTTTTGACAAACCTTAGTTTAAAGAAAACTTTAAAGTTAAGACATTCTTACAACATATTGAAATATTTTGCCCAATAATTTGCAACCTGCCGGTTAGCTCCATTGAGGAGCAAGTTGCTATCGGTGCAGCAGATCTGGGGTTCGATTCCCGGGCCGGTCAAATCTGGATTCGATTCCCTGGCTGGTCAAAACGGCTTATCACCGCTGCGATGTTTCTTTGTAGCTGTGTTGCCTAGGCGCTAAACTGCGAAGATGGGCTCCGGCACTCGTTACACGCTTCGGCGCAAAATCGCGAATATTATAAAAATTTGAGTTAATTGATTAGATTGTAATTTGCCGCCTTTTTCCTTGAATTTTTCGCTGGCTGCGCAAGAAGATTACGGTAATTTTTTCTTTGCTTGAATTTGAATATGAAAGAGCCCGTTATCATTTTAGGTAAACAGGCCTGCAAAGTTGGGCGTGACGCGAAAGGACATGGATTCAATTCCGATTCATACAACACTAGTGTTGCTGGACAGCTGGATCAGAACATACATTAGAATCAAAGCTGGATTTGAACAATGAAAGGCCCCAAAAGCTATTTAGATTTCACGTTTGCCACTAGTGATTAATGATCGGACTCAAATACTAAAAAAGAAAACGTCTTGATAAAAGTAGTAGTGTCTTAATTATTTTTGCTTCGTCAAAATAAATATAACACAACAATATGAGAATTCAAGTGCAAACGAACAAAGAAAAGGGAAGAAGCAAGAAAACGATTAACGTTGTATAGCCTAGCATGCAAGAAAGAATGAAAATTGAAGATGAAGGGAATTATAGGTATGACCGCGATTCTCGATTGAACTAAAACTGAGGGGCAAATGGAAAAAAACAAACAAACAAGCAATTAAACTAAACATGGGACGGTGAGATTAAAAAGACTATGAAGAGACCAGCTCCGATACCGTTATAGTGCAAAAAATAAAAAAGGTCTCGTTGTTCGCGACGAGGCTTTTTATTTCTCCGATGCCCTTACAGGCTTCAGCTTCCCTAGCCTATAAAAAATTCGGCCCTGATTAAAATAAGCTTCAGGTGCATCCCTAGCATCTTCCTGAAAAGAAAATAAAGTAATGAAAAAAAATGAATGACCAGAACTATTATCTTGACTGCCCATCGAGTCGGCCAACGATAATATTTCTGTTCGGAGCTGTAGCCTACGCGTTGTGTCAATTTCAACAAACTTGTTAGTTTTTTAGCCAAATTGGAGGCGAACTGACATTTACGCAACGCATAATCATTTTTATTTCGCTTTTATCTTCTCAGCTTATTTTTTAAAACAAATTTCGTAATTTAATGATATTATGACAGTTTTTTTCCATCAAAAGTCCCTGTTTGCTGCTGGAAGTTTGCGCATTATTAGCCTACGTAGCCTAATTGTATGTTACTTTTACAACCGAAATTTTTGCTTTGAAATGAGTCGGAGTGTGAATTCGCACTGGACCGTGACGTTTCAGATTCGGAAGACGGATTTTTGGATTAGAATATCATTTTAAAAAGTCGGATTGGATATGGTGTAAAAAATATCACAGTCCGCTCATCTCTGCTGCTCAAATCTATTCAGTGACTTCAGTCAGATCGCTGACTATATTCTTACAAAACAAAAAAATCATTAATCCAGTCCTCCGAGGCCAGGAAGGATATTGCTTTATAGTTTTAACTCTTCACCCTGGCCACGTAAAGGGATTTAACTGGACTGTGACGTAACTGTCTACGTACCAGAGATGGAAACCGGATGGGTCGAATGTTCGGTCGGGTCACCGGTCGGGTCGAGGTTTTTTGACCGGCCGAACAAGTCGATCAAAAAACCGGTCAAATTCTCCTTTCTTGCAACTAAAATACACCTAATCACTAACCGAAATATAGACAACGAAAAAATTAGCAAGTCGCACCTTCTGAAAACGAAAGTTTGTTTTCTGTTTACTTTCATTCAAGTACTCTTTTTATTAGATGAAACTTTACGTGTTTAACTCATCTAGTGACAAAGTTAGTGTAAACTACAGTTTGTCATTAGGTTTATTGAAAACTGAACATTTAACCTTCAGTAAAAAAAAACCGGTCAACCGGCATAAATTTTTAATTTGACCGGTCGGGTCGAGAAAATCCTGACCGGTTCCATCTCTGACTTGCGGTATTACGCCGAAGTGTGTAACTAGTGGAGGTGCCCATCTCCGCAAATTATCGCCTGGACAACACATCTTTGAAGAATTGTTGCAGTAGTGGCGAGCTGTTGGCGACTTTTGTGTCCGTATGTGACCGACCCGGGAATGGAACCCCAAACCTTTCGCACCGACAGCAATGTCTTCACTACCGAGCTAACCGGCCGATTTTTGCCAATGACAAGCATTGCTGATGTTGGCCGCAACGTCGTGAGTGCTCTGTTACTAAAAAAACTAATTTTTTCCTCAAAATGAAACAAGAAATTCAGTATTTTGACTCAGATTTAGAATTAAACAACCATTTTGTTAAAATAACAACAAACCATGTTATTGAAACGTAATCTTAAAGTATCATCGCAAAAGAACCGTTACAGCTTAAATGGCCTAGCTAATTAGTGATAAGAGCGTTTGCCTTCGGAGCGGTAGACTCGGGTTTGATTCCGAGTCGGGTCAAATCAATGAGTCAGTGACTATAAACTAGGCATTCACAGCTTCCCTGTTTGACGCTCAGCATTAAAGAGACATTGTGGGGAACAAGCCGGCAAGTTTATTCTTTGCGCCACTGGAAAAGGCAGTTAGTGGCATTTTCCCATCTAAAAGTAGCAGACAGATCAGATATGGAACCGACCCGACCGGTAAAATTCAAAATTTACGCCGGTTGACCGGCCGGTATCGGTCACTGACCGGCCCGCTCGACCTCTTATTTTTTACTAAAGATTTATGTTCAGTGTTCAATAAACCTAATGACAAACTGTAGTTTACACTAACTTTGTCACTAGATGTATTGAACACGTAAAATTTCATCTCATAAAACCAGTTATTATTTGAAGGAAAGTAAACAGAAAACAAACTTTTGTTTTCAGAAGGTGTGATTCGTCAATGCCGTTTTCATAAACTGTTTAAAAAACACATATCGGTATACATCTTTTGGTTGGTTTTTAAATGTATTTTAGTTGCGAAAAAGGAGAATTTGACCGGTTTTCTAACCGGCCGGGTCAAAGAATTTTGAACCGACCGGTGACCCGACCGGTTTCCATCTCTGAGACAGATGGCCGGCAACTCTTAAGCGAGCTCGTTATAGCGCTTTCATCGCTTTTTTCGTGATAGCAAGTTAAATATGCTACTAATGTATATCCGAACAAAATTATAAGCTTGTAACCTAATTAACTGGATTGCAGTTTGTACTTTAAACCAAATTAAATCAAATCTCCATTATACTCGCGGTATTACGCCGAAGCGTGTAACGACTAACGAGTGGTTTAGCGCCTGGGCTAAAGCTCCAAAGAAACGTCGCTGCGGTGGCGAATCGTTGGCGACACTGTGTCCGATTCTACCTGCCCAGGAGTGGAACCCCAGACCTCCAGAACCAATAGCGCGTGCGCTTAACAACTGAACTAACGCCTTGTTTTTGTCTCTACAACTGACTTTTGTTTTTTTCGCTTACCAACTGAACCTTTTGCCAACGAAATAAAGTTAAAGTCGACGTATATAATAATACGGACTCGAACCCGGTCCAAATTCAAACGCAAACCCAAAAAGCAGTTTTTTTTCAATAATACACTCAAACTCGATTTGAAATGCATTGCCTGACTTTTATCTCCAAGCCTAAATCACACAGGAGTTTTGCATGTTGTTGTAATATATGTTGTCGCGACGATAATGACTGGGCCCTCGTTAAAACAAAACTAAAAAGAAATCGAAAAATAACTGATAACGGCTGTTGCTCAAAATTAGTAAGGGACGTAAAAACGAAGCAAATGTTGAAATGGTTTTGCTGAAGTCTTTTTGGTTTCAGTTTAGTGTTTCCTTTCAATACTCTGCAAAGCACCCATAATATCCTACCATTTAGCAAAGGCGAAAACGAATTTTTCATTCAAAAAAGTTTTCGTTCTTGTCAAACTTTTCAAGTAATTTAGAAATTCAATTATTTGCTCAAAAATGCAAAATAGCTAACATTCACAGACGACATTCGAAATGCAAAACAAAAAAATGAGAAAGTTTGTTACTTGTAAACAAAATGTGGGCTAAAATGTGATGTAGGCTTATTTTAACTCAACAAGAGAAGGTTATAGACTGTACTGGGTAGTTGCGCTCTAAAGGCAGAAGTGCTCGAGTCTCGATTCTGAGTCCTTACTGGCGTTAAAATGAAAATAAGCACTCGATTTTCGAGAAAACTAGTTGAAATTGTTGGAATAAAATGAAAAGTCTACTTTTTTGTCACTTTTTTCCTTTGTACGTTTAATTTTACTGCTATACCACAATGTGCTGCCTTATGTTGATATTTATCGTTCATAACATTAAAAGTGAAAAGTTATTGAGCTGATATTACATCTTAAACACTGCAGAAATGCAGCTGAAGATAAGTAGCATGAAATATGTTGATTTGATGACCGGGCGGTTGGCGAACTGGTTCACAAGACATTGCCATCGATGCGGAAGGTTTGGAGTGTGATTCCTGGGGCGGTCAAATCTGATACAGTGTCGCCTACCGCTCGCCATCGTTGCCACGTTTCTTTGGAACTGGATTGACCAGGCGCTAAGCCGCGGAGATGGGCCCCACCACTTGTTACACGCTTGGACATAAAACCGCGAGTATAATAAAAATTTGATTTTGAATTTTGATGTTTAATTGATCAATGAAAACATAAAAGTTGATTTGCGAGTTGTGGCTGGTAAATTATTGAAAATATTGCAGAAATTTATAAACCAAAACCAAATGGCCAAATGCATTGTCAATTACGTAATCTTGTTTTCCCGGGTAAAATTTGACATATTTTTAGTAACTTTGTTCTTATTTATGAACGGAATTACTTTAAAAGTATTGAACTGAAAATTCAACAACAATTGAGGGAGACTGCGAAGTGAGCTTGCGCTCTTTGAGTCAACAGCCACCCGTTACATATGTCAAATGCGATCGGCTCCAGCCGCGAATCGAACCCGTCACGTAGGATCTGTCACTTGCGCGCGGTTCCGCTAGGCCATGTCGCTGACAGTATTAAAATTAGAATTTGTGACGAAAATTCAACAATGCATTGAGGGCACTGCTAACTGAATTTGAGCTCTTCAAGTCAACTGCCAGCGAAAAATGGTTTTTCATGCAATCTGCTCTATCTGCGAATCGAACCAGTTACGCAAAAATGTTTAAAACATGCGCACTATCGCTGGCTACATCGCGATAATTTTGATCAATAATTGAGCTTACAGTTATTTTCACCTTGCTTTTTTTCGCTTACTTCGTAAACAAAAAACTAAGAGCAAAAAGATGTACCGTGGGCTATTGAAGCTCTAAATATGGTAAGAGTCTTCAAGCTATGCGAATTTGTCAGGGCCCGTCGTACAAAACTTGAAAACGAGTCTTTAAATTTTTCAAAAAAAAATGAAAAACTACACTTTTGTAATGTACGTGAAAACGAATGAAATGTTGTAGGTGGTTTTCTGATAGTCTTTTAGTTTCAGTTGGCTGTTTAACCTTTTAGTGCCGTGCAAAGCACTTACAGAATCCCAAGATTTAGCAAAAACAAAAACGACTTTTTCATGCAAAACAAAGTAATTGCTTTTGTCAAACTTTCCAAGCATAAGTTAAAAATTCGGTTATCTTGCTCAAAAATGCACGTTGACTGAATCTCACAGCCGACATTCGAAATGCAAAATGAAAAAATGATCAAGTATGTTGTTTGTAAACAAAATGTAGACAAAAATGTGACGTATTTTAACTGAACAAGAGAAGGCTATGTAGACTGAATAGTTGCGCTCTAAAGGTAGAAATGCTATAGTCTCGATTCTGAGTCATGACTGGCTTGGCTAGCATTTACCCTGTCCCAGAGTTGGACGCGGGCTAGTTTTCTCGGCCCGAACCCGACACTCACTGATAGGGCCGTTGAGAGAAAATTCGGGCCCCGGGGCAGAGGATACGATTCGGGCCCCCCCGGTATCAAAATTTACTTCTCTAAAAAAACAAGGTCGTAACATGGCAAATATAAAATTTCTCCAACATTTCTTCGCATGGGTCTCCAAGAAAAAAGTTTTATAAGAGCGGGGCCTTTTTAAAACCTATGATGGGCCCCTCAAAACATGACGGGCCCCAGAGATTTGTACCACCCTGCCCCTTTTTTCACCAGCCGTGCCCACTGTCCGTACCCGGCTCGAACCCGACAAAAGAATCAAAAGCCCAATTTCGGCCCGAAACGATGTTACCAAAACGCATTGTTCTTTGGTTACGTCACTATTATGCCATTATTGCAAAATAAATAAAAAATAATCGAAACGAGTGCTTGCTACAGAATACAGATTCAGATCAAAAATACAGCAAAAATAGAAAAAAAAAGATAAAAAATATTTTGCGTTGACATGCCGAATATCAGCCGGAAAAATTTGAAAATCGCGGCCCGAACCCGGCCCGAACCCGGCCCGAACCCGAGCCCGACCCGAAAAGCCGGCCCGAGTCCAACTCTGCCCTGTCCACATGTTCAGTTAAAATGGGCCAAAAGCCCGCGGACTTTTTGCATCATAATCAAATTTTTGACGTCATAACTGAAAAAATTGATCATGTCATCAAAAATTTGATTATGATGCATAAAGCTCTTGGAATTTTGGCTCACTGAAATTGAACATGTGGAGGGTGACGATATGTTTAAAATGAAAATAAGGAATAGATTTTCGAGAAAACAAGTTGAAATTGCTGGAATAAAAAGAAAAAAATCAAGTTATTTGCCACTTTTCCGTTTCTGCGATTAATTTTACTGTTATACCACAGTATGTCGTCCTATATTTATATTGATTGTAAATAACATTAAAAGTAAAAAGTTATTGAGCTGACATTACATCTTAAACACTGCAGAAATGCATCTGAAGACAAGTAGCATGAAATATGTTGATTTGATGACCGGCCGGTTGGCGAACTGGCTCACAAGACATTGCCATTGGTACAAGAAGTCTGGGGTTTGATTCCTGGGGCGGTCAAATCTGACACAGTGTCGCCTACAGCTCGTCATCGTTGCCACGTTTTTTCGGGGCTGGATCGCCCAGGCGCTAAGCCGCGGAGATGGGCCCCACCACGCGTTATACGCTTGGACGTAAAACTGCGAGTATAAGGAAGATTTGATTTTGATTTTTGATGTTTAATTAATCACTAAAAAAACATAAAACTTGGTTTACGAGTTGCGGCTGATTATTTGGCTTCGTAAATTATTGAAAATATTGCAGAAATTTATAAACTAAGAAACAAATTGCCAAATGCATTATCAATTACGTAATCTTGCTTTTCCGAGTAAAATTTGAGACATTTTGAGCAACATTGTTCTTATTTATGAACGGAATTACTTTGAGGGGATTAAAATCTGTGACAAAAATTCAACAATCCTTTGAGGGCACTGCTAATTCAGTTCGAGCTCTTCAAGTCAGCTTCCACCGAAAAATGATTTTTAATGCAACTTGCTCTATCTGCGAATCGAACCCGCTACGCCAAACTGTTTAACACACTCGCACTATCGCTGGCTGCATCGCGATAATTTTGATCATGAGCTTACACTTGTTTTCAAGTTTTTTTTTGACTATTCTGTAACCGTTAAAATTAAATCTGGCAATCACAGACATTCAATTAGTTTGTTAAAAAGTGCTGGTGATTGTTAAACGATGACTACTGGTTTTGTTTTGGTGAGTTATTCAAAATTGATCACGCATTCGGTGCAATTTGGTATAACAAGTTTGTGCTTTTGAATATTTTACGAAAACGATTATCTGTTAAAATCGCCAAAGTCGGGAATCAAAACCAGAATTTACGATCTGGCAACAGCAGTAAAATATATGTTAAGTTTGCGCGTAACGCTATGCATCGCGTGGCAACTTGGTGTTATTATTTAAAAAGATTCATTTTAGTGCGTGTATTCTGTTTTCTAAGTTAAATTTAAAAAATTTGCCTGATGCTCGGCTTAAGAATACGAGTGTTAGATTTGCAGTTATGAGATTGGATTCGCTAATCGGACGAGTCATATCAAAGACTGAAGAAATAGCATTCGTAGCTACCCAGAGTAGCGTCCAACATTAAGATTCGGGTAAACATTGATGAAGACATCGTAAATTTGAGCAAGTCGAACTGAAAACAAGTCAGTCCTAGCGCCACAAACAGGGAGATGTTTGACAGGGACCATTGTGACATGTCCCCCCGTTTTGACTCCGCTTTTCAGTAAAAATGAACAATTGTTGCTAAGTAACTGAATTTTGCGAGACTCTTATGATGGTTTTGGTGGTTTATGCCTTCCCCCTTCTCAAATCTCTCGCCACGCCGCTGGCTACGAAGCTTTAGCTGTTAAAAATCACCAAGACAACCACAGTTCTTGAGCTAATTTTATTTGTAGCCAAAAACCAAGCTCATGTTTGATATCTTGTTAAAATGATGTTTTTATAACACCAAGTTTGGAAGCGTAAACTTTAAATCAAACCATTCAAAACAATGATATTTCATATTAAGGCAGGCGTTTTCTTGTAAGTAGCATCTTCTTAATTTGCACGATAATAATCTTGTGTTTGTTCTAATTTTTTTATGTCAAAACTTGTTAACCATTACATGATTAAAATTGTTGTCAGTAAAGACATTTAGCTGGAACGAGTTGTGTGAAAAATGAAGCTACAACTGCGATGTAGTTTGAAAGTTTGACAAGTCATTTGGTTTGTTTACAAGCAGTTGTTGTTTAAGAAAGAAAAGTAAAGCCACAGTTAATCTCAAAACTTGACATTTTGACAGCATAGATTCAGCTGTCATCATCAGGAGTGTATGCAAAGCAGTACCAAAATGTAAGAACGAGAATTTACAATTCTGATTTAGCTCACAACTTTTTATGTTGATCAGGTAGTTTGAATTGTAAATTCTAGTTCTCACAGTTTTGCACTGCCTTGCATACACTTCTGATGATGACAGCTAAGTCTACGTTGTCGAAACGTCCAGTTTTATGATTTACTGTGCTTTACTTTTCCTTCTTAAGTTGTTTTCGTCATATTTTTTACGTTCCAAATTATGGTTTAGTATTGCAACAGCATCACTTGTAGTAATTTTCAATCCTTGCTAAAGCAGATCTTTTCTCCAACTGTATATTAATTTTGACAACTACTTGGTGAGTGGTGGATGTTGTTTCAAATTTGCTCTTTTTTACAAAATAAAATATGGCCATTAACTCGAAAAGAGCACAACAGAAATGAGATGAAATAGATCAGGGGTGGCCAACCATTCTGATGCTAAGAGCCACATTTCTTTCTGCTCTTCAGCAAAGAGCCATATCATACGCTTAATGATCGCATTAACGTCATCGTACCTCTTAATACTATACATGCTTTTGCTTGGTTAGATTAGTAGTAGCCTATACCAGCCTGTTAGCTCAGTTTGTAACATCGCTATCGGTGCGGGCGGTCTGGGATTCGTTGCCTCGGCAGTCTGGGTCAAAGCAGACACGCATAACTTACTTACTTTAGTGTTACCCAGGCTCAAAGCTGCGGAGATAACAACTCAGATGGCTGAGTGGTATGAGCGTTCGCCTCTGGAGCAGCAGACTCGGGTTTGATTCCGAGTCGGGTCAAACCAATGACTTTAAAATTGGTATTCACAGCTTCCTTGCTTGACGCTCAGCATTAAAGGAACAGTGAGAACAAGCCGGCAAGTTTAGTTGTTGTGCTGGTGGGAAAAGCACTTAGTGGAATTCCCCCATCTTGGTGTGGTAGACAGGTGGCCGGCAACTTCTAAGCGAGCTCGTTATAGCTTTTCAATCGCTTTCTTGCGTTAGGAGGATAAACGTGAACTAAGTACAAATAGATGGCCTTCACCACTGGTTAACGCCTCGTCGTAATTCTCTAACAAAGAGATTATTACACGATAATGCAACTCATGCGTTGCCAAACGCAACAAGATTACAGAACGAGGCGCTGCTGACAGAAAAAACACGGCATGTGAAAAAGAGCCGCATGAAACTGGACAAAGAGCCGCATGCGGCTCGCGAGCTGCAGGTTGGCCACCCCTGAAATAGATGAAAGAAAGTAATTCTTTTTATCGTTACTAGACGTTTCCACATCACAGGTTCAGCTGCTGTCATCATTACTTCGCAAAGTATCAGAAACATCGCGATAGTTTAGGAACCGTAATATTTGTGACAATGAAAGGCAGTTTGTAATTGTGCCAAGTTTATTTTGATTTGCATTGTGGTGTGAAGCATCCGATAGACAAGAAAAATAATTACTTAACGAACTAGTATTTAGGCCGGCGATGGCCAACCCGTGGCCCGCGGGCCGCATGCGGCCCTATTGATGTTCCTGTGCAGCCCGGTTGCGATACTTTCAATTACAATAAACTGCTTACAATTTTTCAGTGCAGTGATAGTGTCCGCCAAACAACCATATCATTTAGTTGATTGAAATAATGTTCCGGAAAATGAATTTCCGAATGTAAAACGACTAGCATTGTGAATTGCTGCTGCAGTGGGTACAACGTATGCATGCGAATCATTTATTTCAAGGTTGAAAATTGTAAAATTGAAACGCCGAATTAAATTGACTGAAACTAACATGATGAATCAATAATGTTGCGCAGTTACCAACTTGCCACTCGACATCAACAAGGTGAGCTCTGACATTTATGAGCAAGCGTCTTACTGAGAAATATCCAAAATAAACAATTTTTGTGACTTTTGTGCAAGTTTTCCAACATTAAACAAACGGTTCAATAAAAGAGGCTACTTCAAAAGAAATTTTACTAGTTGTAATAACACGTTATCCATAGGCGCACGCAGGGAAACATTTTCCATAGTGACTGCACACACTGCAGGTACCGGTTTTTGTTTTTAGGCTTTTATTTGAGGCCCTAAAAATATAACCCTATAGCCTCTAGCCTCCGGCTGTTGGGAGTTTAGCCACAAAACCCCGGCTGTAGCTCTCCCTTCATTATAAACTGGGAGCCCTGCTGACGCTATCGCTACGTATTTCGCGCTGAGACAAACTTGCGGCCCTTGAGTATATGCCAGGCTTTATGTACGGCCCTGAAAAACAAAACGGTTGGCCATGCCTGATTTAGGCGGTCTTAATCATCGATATTTATATATTGTTTTTGCCTTGCCACAACGCGTTTTTCGCTTGCAACCCAAAATATCGAAACCAAACTTTTGTCACTTATAAAATTGCAAGATATCGAGCAATAAAATTTGATGATCAAAAGGCTTCAGAATTATTATTATTTTACGTTGCTGTATACCCTGCAACTTTATGTGACAAAAATGCTCTTCTTTTTGTCAATTTGAGAGCCCAGTTGCGTAATTGCAAAATTATAGTATATTCTCGCATCGCAGATAGTTGATGAAGCATTTGAAAAAAAGAAAGAACTGCTTTCTTGTTTTAGGTATTTTCTCGTTTCTATATTTCATGTGCTGTATATTGGTATTTACAACAGCGATTGTTACGCAAGACTAAGTTTTGAACCACAGTGCCAAGGACCAGGACCACAGTTCCAAGGACCACAGTGCAAAACTAAGTTTTGAACTGTGGTCCTTGGATCAAAGCAAGTTAAACGATGAAATCACGTGCTCAGATGATCATTTTCTTGCCAGCAAATTTGCTCGCTGGTTTGTAAAACGTTTGGCAATTATTTGAGAAATATCAGAAAAAATCAGCTGCGATTTCATTGTTCTAATTCAAAGTCTGATAAAACGCGTTTCACAGATCATTGGCTCAGTTGAGATTGTGAGTAATAAACCCTCTTCAAATAAACTATGTACGTTGTACAGCCTTGCAAAAAAGTGGAGTTAGGCACTTTGTCAAAACAACATCACAGGTGAGAATGTTTCTTTTGTTCGGAATTTCTGCAACTGTGTATTAGGAAACTACTTGGCAAGTGAGAGTGTTGTTTATAACTTCCAGGCAGGTTGTAATGCTATCTTAAAAGGAATAAGAACATTAAAATAAGCATGCAAGTAAGTTTTCATTCGAGTTTCAAGTTTAACGGTTGCATAAGGGGTGGTGATGCTGTTACACCAGTCGTCTGCGAGTTTTGAATTTTAAAGAGACAGACCTTTACTATTCAAACAAACTTTCCATGTTTATAAATGTGTTGTGTGTAAGTTGGTTCAATATGAGTTGAAAACGAGCTTATATTTTTGGGCCCCATTTCTATCGATCCCGAAAATAAGGTCCAAGTCAATTGGAATTTGTCAATTAATCCACGGCTGTAAACTCGCAAACATTTTTGATCGGGTTCAAGTTCGAATTCACTAGAAATTTGTAATCCAAGTTCAAGATCTTCATTAATAATTTTTACCTAGTTAAGTCTTAGTTGAAGTTGTTTTTATCGGGTTTAGGTTAAGTTTAAACAAGTTTTGACAACTTTAGGCCGAGCGCAAAGCTCAGCCAACCTTTTTTCGGAATCGAGTTCAAGTTCGAGTTCAAAGATTTTGTTTTTCGAATTCAAGTTCGAGTTTGGCAAAAAATACCGAGTTTAAGTTCAAGTTCGCATCTCTCAATCAATCTCAAAGTAAGCGATTTTGTTCGATCCAAAGTCGGAAACTAACATCTAGGCTGAGATTGAAATCTAGGTAAAGACAGCATCGGTTTACTAACGATGTTCAGTGTTAACAAACTGTGCAATTAAATTTGTCACAAACTTATTTTTTGTTCTGTTGTAAAAACATTGCTGTTTGGCGCCGCGTACAGGGTGAGTCACAGGAAACGGATTTTTTAAGGAAGACAAAATTCTGCACTCATAAAATTCTGTACTTTAATTAACGTAAAAGACAAATAAATAACAACAAACTAAACACCATCTTAAACAGGTTAAAGACTGCATTTCTCAGCCTCAGTGGCGTAGCCAAAGGGGGGCACCGGGACACTGGCTCCATTTTTTGACAAAGCTTAGTCTGAAGTGTAATTAAAACATTCTTATAAAATATCGTAAACTTTGTTTCAACAGCTCCCTCATCTTTACCACTTTTTCATTTACGATTAATTTTTGCGCCATTTGAATTTCGACCTAACTTCTCCACAAACAGCGCTTGTTAAGCATTGTTGCATCCTAACAGCGCAATGGGATCAAATATCTAAGTGTAAGCAGGAGCAAAATTGACACGTTCGGTGATGCTCAGTTTTGGGTAGGCTTACTGCACATGAAAAGTATTGGGGAGGATGCTGCTGGATTATTGCGGGGGATACATGCCCCTGGATTTGCACCCATGAGTGTAAGTACAGAGAAAAAGCAAGATTGTGGGCCGGAAATTCTCAACTCGTGGCCCCTAAGGCACGTTTTCGTGACCCGAAAGCTCATCCCCAAATTCTAAGAATATTATAGAATACTAATATCTGTAACAGAAATCTTCATCAACCGTGCTTCAAAACACAGCCTCTTTGGGCTGTTCTAGCGTTTTAAAATGAAACAAGATATTGCATAAAAACAAGTTTAGTGAAGAAACAATAAAGCAATTATTGCTTGGTGACAATAATGCATTTATAACTTGCGGCCAAGATTAGACAATTTGGTGAAGCAAATGCAGCCCCAAGGCTCGCACTGAAAGAATTAAAATCAAAAACGGAAAAAATAAACATTTCTTGTTTTTGTGTGTGTTTTTCTGTAATTTACTATATGTACGCGTGGCCCGCGTTCGCCATCCCCAAATAAAATCGGCCCGCTGATCAAAAAGTTTGAAAATCGCTGTGGTAGGCTATCGCAAAAAGGCAATCGAATATATGGCGAACAAAATAAGGAATGGTCAATTGAAAATCGTTTTACGAAGAAGAATAGGCTGCAAGTGCAGGAAAGTGTTGGTGCAGTAGCTACGAATACTTTTGGCCCAGAATATTTGCTTGCAAAAACCGAAAAATCAGAGTTTGATTGCTGTTATAGTAATTTGTTGATGTTGATGTGATATTTGTTTCTGAGGGACTTTTTCGTCGTGCTTGTTGTTCTATGTGTTTCTTGTTGGTGCACACTATACGGCGACAAAATCGTTGGATTTTCTTGGTTATATAATGCCGTGCAGAAGGCAGTTTGATTAGTATTTGGGTAGCAATTAGCGAACTTAACGATTGCCTGCCTAGGTCTACAGTAAATAATTAACTCTATATTCATCCGCAAGCAAAATAAATACCAACAGTTTGAGGTAAGAATCAAAATACGGGAAAACAGCGTGAGCCTAAGGCCTTGGCCTGAACAGATAATTTTTTTAAATTCTCAGCCTATTATAATTTGGCCCCCCTTAAATTTCCGCTGGCTACGCCCCTGCTCAGCCCCTAACCAGTTACTCTGCGGAAGAGCAAGAAGCATTCTAAAAATATACGTTTCCCGTGATTCACTTTGTATAATCAATCTTTACAATAAATTTTCGACGTGATAGTTTGTCGCAACACGAGTTGTCGCTGATTATTTGGCGCTTCATAAAATACTGAAAACACCGCAGAAGTTAATGAACCCAAACCTACACTAATTGTCAGATTTATTGTCAATTACGAAACTTTGTTTTCCAATTAATAATTCTTTATTTTTGAGTACCATATTGTGTTATATCCTTATTATTGAACGCAATTACCTTGAAAATACTAAACAAAGCAAATTTGTAGACTACTTGTACGAGCAATACTTTAATGACTTGAAAATCACCCGAATCACCCGACAAATAAATAGAAATATGTATACATTTTTGGCAATAGCAAGCATCATTGATGTTGGCACATGTGTTGGCCACCTTAATGTCATGGATGTTTTGTTTCTACAACAACCATTTTGCACTTTTCTCCAAATGAAATGAAAAGTTTAGTAGTTTGTACTCAGATTTGGAACCAAACAACCATTTTGTTGAAATTACGATAAACTATTTTGAGGAAAACCAGCTTAAAAATATCATCGCAGCAGAAATTTTATGCAGCTCAGATGGCCGATTGATAAGAACGTCTGCCTGTGAAGCTGTGCACTTGGGTTTGATTCCCAGTCGGGTCAAACCAATGATTTTAAAATTGGTATCCACAGCTTTCCTGCTTGACGCTCAGCATTATAGGGACGGTGTGGAGAACAAGCCGGCAAGTTTACTTGTTGTGCCGTTGGGAAAGGCACTTAACTGGATTCCCCATCTTGGTGTGGTAGACAGATGGCTGGCAACTCCTAAGCGAGCTCGTATAGCGCATGGATCGCTTTCTCGTGATAAAAGGATAAATATGCAACTAATGCCACTGCTTTATATCAGAACAAAATTTCAAGATTGCAGCCTAATTAACTTGGTTTGCCATCTGTACATTATGTAAACCAAATAGAGTTAAAGGTCGGTCTGATGATTTGAACTCAAACCCGGTCCTAAATCCAAAAATAAACCCGATTAAAAATTTAATGGCGGGACTTTTCATAGAAAAAATGCAAGGTTTATAAAAAAACAACTACCGGTATATGTATAAACCGAAAAAGAATTAAACATTTGATACCTGCTATAAAACAAATTTAAGATAGCCTAATCTGGATGCGCTTACTGTTTAATGCGGATACTTTAAATATCAAAAAAGACAAATTAGGCAATTGCCAATTTCAGTCCAGTATTATGGCAATATCTTGAAAGTTACACCAAAACGCAACAATTTGCGAGTACACTTTTTTAAATTTGGAACTCTACTGCATATAACATATCTCGTAAAAGCATCAAAAATGTGCCAAAAAATGCTTCATATTTGGTGAAGAAGTACACTAAAAGGCAAAAAGTATACAAAAATTACGTTAAACGTTTGTCAAAAAATTGCAATTATTGTATGAAAATTTCAAAAAAATTCCAGGAAAGCATGCCCCCAAACCCACCTTAAGTCGAATTTGTTCCTAAATAGCTTCAAATTAACTAGATCTCTGTTGCCACTGGTTGGCGTAGCACTATATTGACTTTATTACTATAAAACCTAAAGATTTCTTAGAGCTTTTTGATTCACAAAGCTTTCAAAAAAAATTGAAAAATAACCGATTACGACCGTTGCTCAAATTGGCCACGCGTTTGTTGCAATTTTGTTCCACAAATTTGTGCTTTTTATTGTTTTACGAAGCCTATTATCTGTTCAATAAATTCGACTGAGCTGGGAACCAAAGCCTGAACTTACGATTTGATAATAGCAATGAAGAATGCTGTAAAGCAAGGGTGGGCAACTTTTCTAGTCGCCGGGGTATATGTGGCAGGGATATAGTCGAGACTGCTTAGTCCGAAACCGAGACCAAGCTCGAGACCCGAAAATTTCGAGACCTTTTAGTCCAGACCGAGACGATACAGTTGCGACACCGAGACCGAGACTCGAGACCTAATCGAAAACAAAAAAAGTTTTGAAATCGAAATATTTTTATTGAACAGTGAACACTAATCGCAAAAATTACAATTAAACAGAGTTTTTGTTGCACTTCAAATAAACTAACATAGAAAGCTAATCGGATGATAGCCTGGCCCGATGTGGCCGAAAAAGCCAACCGCTTTGTCTAAAAACTCGTGCTACCGGTGCAGAAGCGGCCGGCACACACAAAGTCTGAAACGCTAGAATTGAAAGTTCGGAATTCAGTATCGCATGCTCTTTCCAAAACTTGAAAACGTTTTCTGGTGCCTTGTTTAACTCAACAACTTCTTCCAGGTATTGCGTCAGCTGCCTTCTGTGCGATAAAGGTTCGCTAGAACTGTGGTCGGCAACCACCGGGCCGCGGCCCGGTGCCGGTCCGTGTGAAGTTTGTTACCGGTCCGTATGCGTTTTCAGAATAAATGCTTTGAGTTTAAAACATTTTTGTAAGGTTGTTACGATTTCACCGTCGCCGTGACGGGGAGAGTACGTATTTTTTTGCTTGTGCGGAACGCACAAACCTTCACTGCTTTCGGCTATTTCTTCGCACAACTTTCAATAAAATCTTGTTATATTCAGAGTGCTTCCAACGGAATAAAAACAGGAAATAAGCAGCAAAAATCAACTAAAATTCACCAAGGGTGGCAAAAATCTTTCAGAATAAACGACGTCTAAACTCATCGGCTTCCAAATCGAAAAGACCTCATTTTTCTCAAACCGCCAGTGCAACCAATTCAAGTGTGTGATTAGAAAAAAATAACAAGACAAACGTAATCCTAAGGTGTAGTGCGTGTTGTACGAGAACTAATAAATTGCGTAATCAATTAGTCAAGACATAACAAATTGCGTAATCAATTAGTTAAATTGCGTAATCAATTAGTCAAGACATAAACCAACTACGCTTTGAATGATAAAATCTGGATCTCGATCGTAAAGAACAGTAGGTGAGGGTTCGAAACCAAAGATAGTGCTAAAAACACAATATACGAATGCCGGTTTGCTTACAAAGGTGAAACGCAATTTTGGGACGTTTTTGTAAAAATATTTAATAACTCAATTCTGGTGACCCAGTACGACAAAGTTACTCAATATCACAAAACTAACCAAATTAAAAAAGGCAAATCTTTTAATTAAACAGCGAACATTTGATTATGCTGTCATTTCATCGTAAATCTTTTGTAAATCAAACAGCGCTCGCTTGGTCAAGAGAAAGAATAACGTCAAGAATCAGGTTTGAGAAGCTACTAGAAAAAATTAAGCAATGCTGCTGCAGCAAGATTTAAAAAGTTTAGTACTCTGGTCGGAGTAAAACAAGATCGAGGTTTTCAGTTCTGAATAAATATGAGTGTTTTATTGCTTAAACATTTTTGATTTTTTAAATGCCGGTCCGCATAAACATATCAGTTTCAAACCGGTTCGCTGTGCGAAAAAGGTTGCCGACCTTCGCGCTAGAAGATCTTTGTTGTCTCACACGACTATATTTTGCCAATAAACAGGGAACCAAAAATTGAAACAAAAATTCAAAATTATCAATAAACGATGAGCGGATTCAAATTCAAATTCAATTCAACCCCAGTAGAGACGTAAACAATCCAATTAATTTATGTTGGAAAATAGTTAGGGGCTGTGATGACTCATTACAGTGACAGTCAGAGACGAAACTGTGTACTGACGTACCGTACATAATCCAATTAATTAAATTAAGTGAAGCACTATCAAACAATTTCACTGCTGCGTAATTAGGGCACAAGGCAGATACGCAAGTTAATTTTCTTACGCCTACAGTTTATAAAATGAATTAAACTTTTTTATCGTTATTTTCAAGTCTCAACACCTTGAAACCGAGCAGATTTTGATCAGATTTAATCATTAGAAGAATAGTTGAAATCAAATTAGTGCATGTAATTCTGGCTAACATATTATTGAAAACATTTTCACGGGTCAGCATCGGATAGAAAATAACGCAATGGTGAGATTGGCTTTGGTTCTGTAATCAACATGGAAGCTCGACTTCTTCGCTGACATGATGCAAACAACTAAAGTGCGGTACCAGTAAAAGAAGTCTCGAGACGCAATTTCTGCTTCGAGACCGAGATCCAGTTGCTTCGAGGCCGAGATCCGAATTTTTCACTCAGTCTCAAGACCGAGACCTTAAAATTTAGGTCTCGAGACCGAGACTTGTCTTGAGACCCTAATCCAGAGGTGGGCAAAATACGGCCCGCGAGACGATTTTATGCGGCCCGCCGGCAGTTACAAAAAAATGAATAGATCAATTGAGGATGCGAAGACTTTTTCTTTTGCTCCTCATCTATATTTCCGGCGAACACAAGACATCCAGTGGAAAACAGGTTATGCGAGGATATAAAGACCTCTTTTACTCTTCACGACGTCGAAAGAAGTGAAGACCTTTTTTTTTTTTTTTTTAGTCTTCACTTGATTTCGGGCGGTAATTTGGACGACGAAAATTGCGGCTCCTTCTTATTACTGGGCACGCTTCTGTTCATCTAATAATTTGGCCCGGGAAGGACTTGGTCTTCCCACATGTGGCCCGTCGGCTGAAATAATTGCCCACCCCTGCCCTAATCCCTGATATGTGGGAAAATGAACTCCTTGCCGGGCCGGATTGTTGAATAAATCGTATTCAATATCTTAAACAACTGCCAATATTTAGGCCGTACTGATTGGAAGAGCAAAAAAAGGTCTACACGTCTGCAGATGCCTATTTTCCCTTGAAAATATTAGTGAAGAGCAAACAAAAAGATTCTCGGCTTGATTTACGGTAGAATTTTATATTTCTGTAACTGCCGGTGGGCCGTATAAAATCGTCTCGCGGGCCGTATCTTGCCCACCCCTTCAGTAACGTTTATACATAACCAAACGTTTTGCGTGACAACTTAGTGTTCAGCTTTGTTTATTAATTATTATTAATGTATGTTAGATTGTACAATGCAGAGATGGAAACCGGTCGGGTCGACCGGCCGGTCAAGCCGGTCAAAAACCAAAGTTTGTTTTCTGTTTACTTTCATTCAAATACTCTTTTTATTAGACGAAATTTTACGTGTTCAATACATCTAGTGACAAAGTTAGTGTAGACTACAGTTGGTCATTGGATTTGTTGAACATTGAACGTAAACATTCAGTAAAAAATAACGGTCGACCGGGCCGGTCAGTGACCGGTCATTCGGCCGGTGGACCGGCTGGTCGATCTAGACCGGCCGGTCAACCGGTGTAAATTTTGAATTTTACCGGTCGGGTCGGGTCGAGAAAGCTCTGACCAATTCCATCTCTGGTACAATGTACAAAATTGTAGTGTACCGGTACACAATATATTACTTTTTTACGATCTTGTCCATTATTGCAAGAAGCTGATGATGACAGCTGTATTTATGTTGTCAAAACGTCAAGTGACGGTAAAGAGAGCGAATTTAGCTTAATCACTCGAACAATCGTCTCGAACGTAACATAACATTTTGCACAATTTGTGTAAAACTGCATTCAGCTGCTAAGCTTAGATGCATCAGCTATCAAACTGCATGTATGAAGTCGAAGTTTAAAGGCTGCTTGGAGTTTTTTTCCCAATCGTGTAAAATGTTATGGTTGTCGATTATACGAGCAATTTGTTCCAAAGAAGAGGTCGCAAAATATATTTGCTCATTCCAGACCAGTGGTTTTCAACCTTTCTGGTGAGCGGAGCCTCAATAGAACATTTCAGAGACACGAGGAATCCCTGTGCATTTAAGCTCTAAATTGTATACTTGCGGACCAAAGCAAAAACGTTATTGCGCTGATATTACACCTTAGTCACTACAGTAATGCATCGTAAGATAACTGAGCATGGTATGTTCAATTGATCAATGAGAAAAGATAAAACTCGCTTTGCAGGTTGTGGTTGATTGTTTATCACTTTGTAAATTATCGTCAGCGACATGTCATAGCGGTATACCGCGCACAGGTTACGTGGATCCTGCATGACGGGCACCAATCCATCGATTGACGGCTGGAGCTGATTGCATTTGACATATTTACTGTGTGGCTGCTGATTCAAAGAGCATAAGCTCACTTCGCAGTCTCCCTCAATTACTGTTGGATTTTCAGTTCAATATAATTGAAAATAACCTCAGTTGTATATTTCTATTTTATTTGTCGAACACATCGCAGAAGCTCATAAAACAAAAAACAAATTGCCAGATTCATCGTCAGTTATAGGTAATTTATGTTATATATTTTTATTTAGTTGCATATTTATCTTCCTATCACGAGAAAGCGATCAAAGCGCTATACGAGCTCGCTTAGGAGTTGCCAGCCATCTGTCTACCACACCAAGATGGGGGAATCCCGCTAAGTGCCTTTCTAAACGGCACAACAAGTAAACTTGCCGGCATGTTCTCCACACTGTCCCTGTTAATGCTGAGCGTCAAGCAGGGAAGCTGTGAATACCAATTATAAAGTCATTGGTTTGACCCGACTCGGAATCAAACCCGAGTCACACCTCAAGAGACAGACCCTGCATACCACTTGGCCATCTGAGCTGTTATTTGCTATTAATGCAATAAATTTGCAATTAATGCAACTTGCTCTGTCCTTGAAACGTAACCTTGTTTCTCCGAGCAAAAAGTGTGACATTTTTAGTAACATTATTCTTATTAATGAACGTAATTCCTTTAAAGGTACTTAAAATTACAATTTGTGACGAAAGTTTAACAGTGCATTGAGGGCACTGCTAATTCAGTTTGAGCTCTTCAAGTCAATTGCCACCGAAAAATGATTTCTCATGCAATTTGCTCTATCCGCGAATCGAACCCGCTCCGCAATAATGTTTAATACATACGCGCTATCGCTGGCTACATCGCGATAATTTTGATCAATAATTGAGCTAACAATTATTTTCAACTTTTTTTTGATCTAGGCTATTTCTTAATGGTTAAAATTAAAACTAGTAATTGCAGATATCCAATTATTGGTTTATCAAAAATGCTTGTGATTTTTAAGCGATGACGACTGGTTTTGTTTTGGCAATTTTGTGCCACAAGTTTGTGCTTCTAAATTTTTTGAAAAAGCGGTTATCTGTTCGATAAGGTCGCTTTCAAGCCAGAAATCGAAACCAGAAATTACAATCTGGTAATAGCAATAAAATGAACTAAACAAAGGTGTCATTATTTAAAAACGGTTTAGTTTGTATAAATACTTTGTTTAAGCGCAAAAACACGTTTTACAAATTGCATTAAATTCAAAAAATTTACCCGATGGTCGACTGAGTTATTCAAGTGTGAAATTGCAGTTTTGAGACTATGGAGTTGATTCTCGCCAGAGGCATATCAGAGACTGAAAAAATTATATTCGTAGCCACCACGCTTAGCCCTCAGCGTTAGGATTAGGATAAAGATCACACAGACAGGGTGAATTTGAATTAGTCGAATTGAACAAGGGTGGTATACTGCTCAACGTTTGTGCACTTAATGCAAAGCGTTAAGTGCAACAAAAGTTGAGCAGAATACCGCCCCAAGTCAGTCCTAGCTCTGCAAAGCCTTAGAAATTACACTGCACACGAAAGAAATCTACCTTGTAGGTGCTTATACCGTTACGCGACATGCGACAATGCGACTACCATCGCAAACTATACTGGCCTGCGACTACCTGCGATTGAAACGACACAAAACTTGCTAACCTGCATCAAGCAAGCTGATTGTTCAATGATGTCGTAACAATCCAACGTGCATTGTCTCACTTCCGTCGTCAAGGTTATCTCAAACATTTTTCAGATACCGGGCGATGAAGTGATAATAATTGTCAAAAGAAGAGGTTTCAGCTTTTTTGAAACCTCTTCTTTTGGCTACCTTTAAATTCTGTACCATCAATCAGCTGGATAAAAATTGTGCCAGTGCAGTTTGTTGATATTGCATAGTTTTCGCCGCATTGCCGCACCAAAGTTCAACGTCAAAACAAAATAAACAAAAATATTTGCTAGTCGCGTTGTCGCTTGTCGCATATCAATAAGCACGCCTTATTTCGTAAGCAAATTTTCTGTCGCCAAAAATCAAGGTTTCTGTTTGATATGTTTATGTTGTTAAATGATGTTTTCATCACACCAAGTTTTGACCATCAACTTTCGATCAAACCATTCAAAACAATGATGATATCGATGGTGAAAATGCGACCCCTTGCATGTGATTTTTCACTGTTTTGAGAAAACTAAAAAAAACTTTCCAGTTTTTTCATTTATTGAGATAAAAGCTTGATACTTTCAAAAATGCTAGTTCATAAAATTGTCGATTTGTCTATGTAAGCAAAAAAAATCCAACCCTTCTCGTTTTTGAGTAACATCGCATACGAGGTTTTGCATTAACGAAAACTGAAAAGACATGTTTTTTTGACCTGCAATACGAGGTTTTGCATTTTAACAGTGTAAAGCAAAACTATTATTTCAGTGCTCAAGAAATGTTGTTGACCTCGACAATGACTTCAAGGATGCAAAAAAAATGACTTCATGCAGAAAATAACGTCATTATGTTTTATAACGTAAAAGGTACATCATAACTTACAAACTTTAGGTAAAACAAAGGATGATTTCGAAGTTTAAAAATTAAGTATTTTTCAAAATACTGCACGAGTACAGTAGGCTATGCTTCAAAAAATTGCAAAAATTATTTTCAAGTAGTATACCGTAACAAACAGATTACTGCAAGAAATTCAATTGTAAGGCTTGCTGAATGAGGATAACACGCAGCAACGCTGCCGCATTTAACGAATAACTTTATTACTCGTTTGAGGTGTGAGATACAAATTTGGTGAAAAATTACGTCAGGAAAAAATCAAAGCTTCATTCCACTCGCGGTATTAAAAAAAAAAAAAAAAAAAAAAAAAAAAAAGCTGAAGCACGTAACGAGTGGCGGGGTCCATCTCCCAGGTTTAGCGCGTGGGCAATGGGCAGCACAGCTTCGAACTTTGAAGAAACATAGCAGCGGTGACGAGTCACTTGCATCACTATGTCAAATTTGGCCGGACCAGGGAACAAACCTCAGACCTCCGGCACCGATAGCGATGTCGTTACCACTAAGCTAACCGGTTTGTCTGGAAACTTACTTTTCTTTTATGAATTCGGCTTTTCTATGAAATTTTAAAGACGCGAATGAATGGTTATCGCTCAATAACGTGGTCGATATCATTAACTTCTCCCAATAACTCGAAACTTTTACCAACTGAGCTGCGCCTGCCAGTTTCCATACAAATTGTTCAGCCATAAAGTAGTGATTCAACGCCACCTAAACAACTCGCAAAAAACGTTTTTTCACTTTCTATAAAAGATGCGAGAAAAGCGTGGACTCTTGGGATTTCATTGAATCTTCTGCATTGTACGGAGGGGGCCCCAACGCGCGCGTCTCCATTAGGATCTTCTTCAATACATGTTAAAGCCTGCGCCGTTCAGTTAAAGCATGTTAAAGCCTGCGCGTTATAATTATATAGCTGAAAGGTAAGACAGCAGAAAAATCAGCAAAATGTAGAAAGCTTAAGGAAAAATTGGAACAGGATTAGTAAAGTAGCACACAATCGATACGCTTTTGATTCAGAGATTTCTTTTTATTTTGACTCCAATATTCCCCTTTCTTTTGTTTTTCTTTGTTCGACGCTTAATTTTCCGCAAAGGAATTTTGACGTTTGACAAAAAGTGCCCAACATAACCGTGCTTCTCTCACTTTTGATTCCAACTTTGGCAAAAACCACCAACTTCATAAGTGTGACTGAGATTCACGAATCTTAATCAAAAAGTAAAAAAGCGAGATTTGCAGTGAGCCGCTTCCAGCGGATCACATAAAGACGACAACAAAGAGGTTGACAAAAGCTAATTCGAAAACAGACAGCTGTAAACCATAAGTAATAAGAACCCTATGACATCAGGAACACGTTAGTGTACTGGGGTAACAGTAATTTTAATGTGCATGGAGTAAAACGGCAGGACAGTTTAATTTGTTTCGAAAGTGCAGTGGCGGCACATTATTACTGAATTGATGCGAAAGAGTACGGTATAAATATAAGCCAACCCACCCAGGGGTGTCCAACAGGCACTTCCAACTTCCTTATTTTCAATCATCAAAGATAAAAAAAAAAATCGCCGCCCGCTGTGGTGACATAGAATATGTTTCACCTCAAACTTCTCACACCTGAAGTTTGAAGGTGTAGCTGCACCCTTACCTTATTTTGCATGTGACTTACTGACTATGTCAATATATACATATTTGTTTAAACTAAACATCTCATAACCACGTAAACAAACAGTTATTAGCATGTCAAGTCAGGCGAAGTGAGCAACTTGCATTTGGCGTACCACTTATAGCTTGCTCCTCCTACTCTGCTCCACATGTAAACATAATTAGTTTGCTTATTTTATCTTTTTCAAAAATGAAACTACCCCTAATCTAAAAATTATTTTCGTCTTGGTTTAGCGTCACTTTGAACTTCATTATCACAATTAACAGGAAGTAAAGGTTCAGATGATTTCTATCAAAACAACAGGCCTACGTATCTTCTATCATCAAAGTCTTTCTACTAGGAGTTTTGATTTTCCATTATTACGTCATAATTGCATCGATAATTCAGAATTTTTGTAATTATTTACATCTGCTCCCGAAGGGAATACATTATCATAAAAAATTTTTACCGAAATCAAAGTTTTGATATAGTAAGAGGTTTTGCACTTTCAAAAACTGTGAAAGGTTGAATACTAGGTTTCGCATTTTGGGCGATGACGTCATTTCGAAAGCGAAATGTCTCAAAAAAAGTTTTTCAGTAACTGAAGAATGAAAAAATAAGCTACATAAGCCAATAAAAAAATTTTCGAAAATTTGTACGTACCGGTACGAGGTTTTGCATTTTCACCATCGATATGTCGTGTAGAAACAAGCATTTTCTGATGACTATCATCGTCAAAATGAAAACGTCAATAATTTTTTTTTTTCTTTTTCAAGTTTTTACGTCAAAACCTGCTAACCATTACAGAATTAAACTTATTGTAGTCAAAATCATTGCTCTGAAGATTTGTGTGAAAAATGAAACTGCAACTGTGATGTAGTTTAGAAGTTTGACAAAATTATTCAGTTTGTTTACAAGCAATTGTTAATTACATAGTTATTGTAACAACAACATTCGGAATATTTTTTCAATCCTTGCTGAAGCGGATGTTTCCTCAACTGCATATTTGACCACTACTTGGTAAGTGGCGAATGTTATTTTAAATTTGCTCTATTGTCTACAATTGATATGACCATCAATGGGATGAGACTACAGTAGATATAAATTGTTTTTTTCAAATTTATACTCAAACTCTATTCGAAACGCATTGCCTGAATTTTATCTTTAAACTTAAATAACACAGGAATCTTGCATTTTGTTGTACTGCATGCAGTCGCAACAATCATCACCGAGTCCTCATTAAAATAAGACTAAAAAAAGAAAGTTCAAACTAGCTCATAACGGCCGTTGCTCAAATTCATCGCGCATTCGTTGCAATTTTGTGTCACAAGTTTGCACTTTTCGTTTTTTTTACGAAGCCAATTATCTGTTCAATAAACTCGACTGAGCCGGGAATCACAGCCAGAACTTGCGATCTGGTGATAGCAGTAAGCATGCTGTAAAGTTTATACGTAACAACACGCATTGAGAGGCAACTTGGTGTTCAGTTTTTTTTATTATCAGCAATATAATGCTGTATAGGTTGTATCAAAGCTGTATACAATATATTACTTTTTCACATTTTCGCATATTGCAACATGCACCTGATGATGATAGCTGTATTTATGTTGTTAAAACGTCAAGGTAAAGAGAGCTGATTTCGCTTCATTGTTCAAACTATCGTCAACAACTCAACATCACATTTTGCACGATTTGAGCAAAACTGCATGCAGCCGTTAAATTCAGACTTATAAGCTATCAAATTGCATGTATGAAGTCGAAGTTTAAAGGCTGCTGGAAGTTTTATTTAAATCAAGTAAAACGTTATGGTCGTTGTCTACTTGGTAAGTGATGAATGTTATTTTGAATTTGCTGTATTGTACTAACAAGCAATATGACCGTTAACGGAATAAGACCACAGCAGATATGAGATGTTTTACTTTTCAATGTTACATTCAAACTCGTTTAAAAATGCATTGCCTGACTTGCAGCAGTTTTGTATGTTGTTTCCTTGTACTGTACATTATCAGACGAACCACCGGGTCCTCATTCAAAAAAAGGAACTGAAAAACAACTCATAACCACCATTGCCCAAAATTGATCAAGCATTCGTTACAATTTCGCGTCACAAATTTTGTGCTTTTTATTTGTTTACAAAATTATGACCGGTTTTTGTTTGATGGACTTGCTTAACTCGGGAATCGAAGCCTGAACTTACGATCTGGTAATAGCAATCAAAGATGATGGCGACTTTGTGGTATTATTTATTATTGAAATTTTTGTTTGTGCAATGTGCATACATTCTGTTTAAACGCAAAAGCACATTTTACCAAGATTAAATTTGAAACATTTAAAAATTTATATTAAAACGAAACGGTTGAATCAAAGCAAAAACTAAAAAAATGCCATTCATAGCCACTCAGCTCAGCGCTCAGCATCGGGCTGGGGAGGAGAAGGATAGAGACGTATTAGATTTGAATCGCTCGACCTGAAAACAAGTCCACTCTCTGACACAAAGTCACAGCTGTAACAAAGCGCCAAGAAACAATCTATCACATTTCTTAAGTTAACTTTTTGTCGCCAAATACATTGTTTCTGTTTGGTAGGATGATTTTATCACACCTCGTTTTAAATTGTAAATTTTGGCTGTTCCTGGTTAAAACTTGTTGCTAGTCAAAAAGTTGCTCTGAAGATTTGTGTGAGAAATGTAGCTGCAACTGCGATGTAGTTTAGCAGTTTGACAAGTTATTTGGTCAGTTTACAAGCAACTGTTGATTAGTTATTGTAACAACATCACTCGGAGTATTTTTCAATCCTTGCTGAAGCGGATGTTTCCTCAACTGCATATTTGACGACTGCTTCGTGAGTGGTGAATGTTATTTTCACTTTGTTGTATTATGCTAAAAACTATGACCAATTACGGTATAAGAGCACAACAAATATGAGGTGAAAGTGGGTAGAAGGAAGTAACTTTTTTCATTGTTACTAAACGTTTTGACATCATACGCTGAAATTTCATCATCATCAGCAATGTTTTCTAGGCTGCACAAAGCTGTATACAATGTATTGATTGTTCGCAATTGTTGCACCATCTACATGCAGCTGACGATGGCAGTAATTGTTGTATTTGTGTAGTCAAAACGTCAAGTTGCGGCAAAAAATTTAATTCAGGTTGATTTTATAAGCTCATAAGCTGGCAAGTTTCTCATTCAAATCGAAGTATATCGATTGCTTGGAGTTTTACTCAAATCGTGTGAAATGTTATGGTTGTAGTCGATTGTGTGAGCAATTTGTTGCAAGTGAGTGGTAGGGTGCGGTGAAAAAATAAAATTTTTGAATTTTGAAAAGTGGTATTTATATTTGTCCCTAATTACGGAGCAAATAACATTGGAACTAATTTAGGTTGGTGCACCCTCTAGAGGCCGTGCACATCTGCCAAACGATAACAACTTGCCAATTTGGCCATATCTTGAAAACCAGTTGAGCTAGAAAGTTGGTTTTGGGCTCAAAAGATGTAAACACATAACAGTGCTGTGCTTGAATGATATCAATATACTTCTCGCTATGTAGTGCACTATATCAAATCTCAAGACATTGAGAAAGCATAAAAACTGATCAACAAATATTTTTATGTCAATCAAGCTTATTTATAATCAGCACCCTTATTAGTCCCATGTAGAAAGACCGAAGAGCACCAAGCATTGAGAAAAGTCAAGGCTGATCGTTTTTATGCAGCCATATATTACAATGGTGGGGGGCAGAAATTCCCCAATACCTCATCGCACAACCCAGACATGCATTGGTTTAGGGCAGTGGTTCTAAACCTTTCCTTCATCGTGGCCCCCTTGACAATGACACTAAAAGACCGTGGCCCATTCAGTCTAATGTTAAAAGTCCCCGATTTTGAGATAAAATGTACTTATTCTTACACTTGTGGCCCCCTTCAGGGGCCGAGGGCCGCGGTTGGAAACCTTTGGGTTAGGGTAAGAGCATGATGTTTGGGGAATTCCAGTAAGCTTTCAAAATAAACCATCTATTGTAATATGAAACGGCTTAAAAACGAAGAGCCCTGAAAAGGCTTGCTGATAAATAGTCAGGTTGACAGTAGGGAAGAATAAACAGCACTGCCCGAATTCTGCCACAAATAACACTGTAACAGTTCTGACTTCTGCACACCAATACTCTAATGGTTCCGGTATGCAGTATGTGGTAAGCCTATTGCTGCCAGAATTCGAATACCAATCTGCTACAACTTAACTAGGGTGCCAGTGCTGGTATAAATCTAGGGATATATACTACACTGATATACCAATGGCATTCCTTCCAAAAGTAAAGCCTTCGGACATCAGCATTGACAACCTAGGGTTGTAGGTTAGTTATAGTGAGAAGTATATTGATATCA
Source organism: Trididemnum miniatum (assembly GCA_964006365.1). NCBI lineage: Eukaryota > Metazoa > Chordata > Ascidiacea > Aplousobranchia > Didemnidae > Trididemnum > Trididemnum miniatum. The sequence continues at coordinate 19,987,868 of OZ023242.1, read as the reverse complement.
TTCAAGCACAGCACTGTTATGTGCTCACATATGTCTACTTTTATTTCGGTACATGTATTGCACGGATAATATTTGTCAAATGCTACATCAACATTCTACATATGCATAGCTGCACGCAAATATTACTAGCACCAGGTAATAAATTTGACCAACTAAAACTAACTTGGTAATTATTTTAACTCTTGGAAGTCTTACCAACTGCAAAGATGGACTACCGGTACTGCATACGCGCAAATGCATAATTTTCATCAAAAAAGCTGTTTTTTGCCTACAACTTTTTGTCTGGTCAGTTTAGAAAGAAAGTTCCACTTAGAGCAGATAGGAAAGTGCTAGTTCTGCATCTTTTGAGCCCAAAACCAACTTTCTAGCTCGAATGGTTTTCAAGATATGGCCAAATTGGCAAGTTGTTATCGTTTGGCAGATGTGCACGGCCACTAGAGGGTGCACCAACCTAAATTAGTTCCAATGTTATTTGCTCCGTAATTAGGGACAAATATAAATACCACTATTCCAAATTCAAAAATTTTATTTTTTCACCGCACCCTAACGAGTGGTCGCAAAATAGGTTTGCTTATACTTGCTAGAAAGTAAATTACTGACTAAACGAAAAATGATTTGTTTCATTAAAAAGTTATAGTTCATTTTTTGATCGAATATAAGCTGATTGTCTGGAACAGCGGTTCTTAACCGGGACCCATTGGCCCTTCTAGGAAGACACGAGACATTAACCAGGGTCACAAACGCATGATTTATTAACCTGTTAACGGTAATTAACCGTTTAAAGGCGCGTTTACCGATACGCGACATGCGACAACGCGACTAACATTACAATGTAAGTAAATGTAGAAGGGTTTTGCAGGTTTTCGCGTGATCGGTGAACAGTCAAATAAAAGAAACGAGGTGCGAAAAATTTTGTCGCGTGCCGCGTGTCGCGTTGCCGCCTGTCGCGTATCGGTAAACGCGCCTTAAAACCAGCAGACAACTGCAGCCACTATTAATGAAATACGGACAGAAAATCTTATTGCTAAGCGGGGGGTCACTGGTGTTGAGAGTCACTAGAAAAGACCACAAGCAATAAACAGTTGAGAACCATTGGGTGGACGTTTGAAACCGAGCAGGCGCGCAATGCGAATCGATCAATTACATCTCACGCTGTGTTTTCGATTCACTGCGTTAAAGTTGACTCGACACAGAGCTGAAAGTTGGCATATTTTTAAGACTTTGATGAGATCCTAACCTTAAGGTGAAACTACAGATCAAATCAGATCCAGGGACGAATTCGAAAATATTTTAAAAGGGACTAAAACCACAAAAACGCTTAAACTTGCAGTTTTATGCGTCGAAGAAGTGTCTGAGTAATAAAGTAACAATATGGATAACTGTTTTGAGAAAGTCATCCCTGTTTACCTACCCGGGATTCACCAGTTGAATTCTATCCCATTTTTAAATTTAATCCCGAGAAAGCAATTTTTAACTTGAACCTGAACATTGGATCGAATCTAAGTGGCAAGCCTGGCTGATATAAAACCCAACTACATGGAACTTTTACTCAGTATGAATAGACCAAGCGTTCAAGTTTATTAAGAACTCTGTTTCATCCCTGTCAGAGCGTTGTTACATGGCGCTTGCCTCTTAGAATCAAATCCATTTCTGTATTATGAAAATCAGTAAATTAAAAAGTCGGTTTTAAGCTAAATCTTTAACGTTTTCTCATATAGATGGCGTTGTAGCTAGAACGAGAACGTAGTTTTGTGAGAAGTTTTATAAATAATGAAGTTATGAACTGTTCAAATAGTTAATGATATTTTCGCAGTGTAAAACTGGCACGGATTTCAGTTGCTGACGGTAACGATATAAGTTAACTGTATAATACGTTTTTGTTTTGGATGCTTTGTGTGCTAAGGAGGGTTCTGGACCGGTGCGTCGTTTTCCGAAGTTTTGTTCGTGGGATTGTTTCGTAAGGTTGCGTTATGAAATCATTATTTTCTACTGGCGTATTTTTTTGGTGGATATTCTGGACAGATCTCTCCATTACGCAATTTCACTTAATGGATCAAAATTTGTGCTTGTGACGTCACAATTGTATTTACTACAGTTTGGTGTGAGTTTTTGCATGTCAAATGATTTCTCTTCTTGTTTCTTTTAAGAATGTTATAGAACGTTCTCGAACTTAAATTCAGAGTATAAATAGGCGTGAATTTTCGATCTTGAAATATTCGAGCGTAGTTATTCGAGTGTAGATTCAGTGTGCGCAGAGTAAGCAAAATTGTTGTATGCTGAAGGGTATAGCCCTTGTTGTAGAGTGTTACTGAAGTGAGCAGTGGTGCTTGTGTTTATTGAAAAGTAGTACGGTGAGTACCGTTGCTAAGCGAGTTAAGTTGGGTCAATGATTATATTCGTTTGGTAAAGAAGGTCTTGGTTTTTTCGTGAGGTCAGATCTAAGAACGAATTAATTCCTACGGTTTGTCATACAATTCTTATCCATCGTCCTGTCAGCGAAGAAATACAATTTCCTATTTCGCGACACTGACAAAAAAATGTGATCAATAATGGTTTGGTTAATTTAACCCAGTAATCGCAACCTTTCTGGTTTGTGGCTCTCTTCTAAATACTCTCAACACCAGCGGCCCCACGTTCAGCAACAAAATTTTCGGTCTTTATTTCATTCATAGAGGTTACAGCAACTGTCCGCTGATCAAAAACGATCAATTATCGCTAACAGAATAATAAACTTTGCACCTGTGGCCCTTGGTCACTGTCACGTGACTACCTAGGTAGGCCAGTGACCCCAGGTTGAGAACCTCTGATTTAAGCGTTATAGCGGCTGGAAAAAGATTGATGTGGAAATATTGTGATTGAATGGTAAAAATTTTTCAAAGTCTTTTCGACTTGCGTTGCTGCAGTGTTAGGAAAAATAGGTGCAGCGACCGTGCTAATTTTGTTTTAAACGCTTTAGTTCTGTATTTTTATCTTGCAGCGAACGTATAACGTTTTGTCGCTGTTTCCTTATTTTTAACCAAGCTGTTTTTTGTGTTGATGATGGCGTTGTTTTATGGTTAAAAATAAAAAATCCTACTACCACCACTACTAAAAATAGTTGATTTCGCTGCAATAAAATTGAATTTGATTTTTGTCGTTTTCATGAGAATATCACGCAAATTTTGTACGTCAAGTTAAGCAAGCCACTCAGCAATATGGCGATGTCACATCTTCAGTTTCGTGGAAAACTTGGTACGTTACTGGAATAATTACGAAAACATTAACCAAAAAAACTAATGTATCGTAAGAAAACTAGACTCTAAGATGAACTGTCGCTGTGTGTTTGTCGCAACACAAATTGTCGCTGATGAATTGAAACTTCGTAATATATCAGAAACATCGCTATAGTTTCTAGGAATCGTTATATTAGCGACAACAAAAGTCAGATAATATTTCTGCGGAGTTTATTTTGATTTGCGTTGTAGTGTGAAGTTTCCAATAGACAAGAATATACAGTAAGTAATACTTAACATGCAAGTATTTTGGCGGTCTTGATCATCCATAATTATATATTATTTTTACTATACCGGAACGAATTTACCGCTTGCAACCCAAAATATATCAAAACCAAACTTTTTGTCACTTTGAAGTTGCAAGATATTGAGCAATAAAAATATAATGATTAAAAGACTTCAAAATTACCATTTTTCGGTTGCTGTACCCTGCAGTTTTATGGTACAAAAACGATCTTCTTGCGGAAATAGTTTTTATCAATTTTGGTGCCCAGGTGCTTCAGTGAAAAATTTGGATATTCTGTGTTCTCTTAGTTCTTAACCTGTTTTAGATCAAGGGTTCTTAACCTTTTTTGGTCTCGTTTACATCTGGACAAAAAAAAGTATAACTTACCCCCTATGTACCGTTACTGCTTTTTCAATGTTGAAAATTAAAGTTTTCTTTAGTTTTTAAATTTGTCCCCTCGGTAGGTCCAGAAAATTTACCCCCTCGGTAGATAAAATTTACCCCCATTTACCCCAGTTAAGAACCTCTGGTTTAGATGAAGCATCCAACAACAGAGTAGCTGTTTTTCTTGTTTTTTATTTAACTTTTTCATTTTTCTTGTAGACGTATCTTAGTTGGCATAAAAGTATTTATAATAGCAGCGATTATTACGAAAGAAAGAAAAAAATAAATCAAATCTTCCATGTACTCGCGCTATTACGCCGTTGCGTGTAACGAGTGGCGGGGCCCATCTTCGCGGCTTAGCGCCTGGGCAACACAGCTCCGAAGAAACATCGCAGCGGTGGCGAGCCGCTGGCTACACTGTGCCGATTTAACCGGCCTGAGAATCGAACCCCAAACCTAATGAACCGATGACGTGTGCGCTCAACAGCTGAACAAACGACCGGTTTCATTACGAAACAAATTTGAATTAAAAGTTTTTACTTTTTAAAGTTTCACGAAAACGAAATGCAATATTACTGATTCTTGAAGCAAGTATGCGTTCGATTTGCAAACAAGTTGAAATTAGGTGAATAATTAATACATGCTGTTTTGCCACTTCCTCCGTTTTTACGTCAGTTTTAATGTTCACTATGATATGTTGTCCTATATAGGCCTATGAGGTTTATAATAATCCGATTAATTTAAACAATAATAAATTGATGAACTGATATCTCAGACACTAATGTAATGCCAATAACTGTATTTCTCTTTTGTTTGTAAATGACGTTGTGGTTTTTGATGCACGAAGTTTCGAACCGCAGACCTTAAATCAAACCAACTAAAATGATGAAATCACGATCTCAGACGAACATTTTCTTGCCGCCAAATTTACTCGCTGATTTGTAAAATATTTGTCAATTATTTGAAAAATATTTCAAAAAATGAAGCTGCAATTTCATTGTTCCATCGCGAGTTTCGAAAAAACGCGTTTTGCTGATCATTTTTACTCCAGTATGGTCCTACTTAATTATATCGCAGGCCATAAAAAGCTGTTTACTTATACCGCGGGCCAATGTTTAATGGAATATGTTGCTACTGCTGGCTAGTAGATCAACATAGCTGTTAGTTATAACGAAAATGCAAATTTGTCGTTCGTCTAATTTTAACTCCAGCATGTGTTAAACGTACGTCGCTTTGTCGCTGTGCCCTTTTTCTGACTTACAGTATTGTTGTTTATTGTGTTGTGGATATTCTCTGGCAATCCAGAAATAAAATGAACTGCTACTATTGACGTTAGTTTGGCATTTTGCCAAGAAAATCAAACTTACCAAGTAAAAATTAAATCTTCATTACACTGGTCGTTTTAAGCATGTAACGAGTTAGCGGGGCCCATTTTCGCGACCGTGCAACACAGCTTCTGTCGAATAAACGGCGCAGTCGACCCAGGATTTGAATTCCACATTTCCGCTCCAAAGGCGCGAACGTTAACAACTCACTCGGTCATCTGGCGTAGACAAGCTTAGTTTGCATGAAATATAACCATCAACCGCACAAAATAGCTGTCGCTATATTTTTTCAACAAGGTTAGGCGATTAAAAGTGATGATGAAGGACTCCTTTCATACGGTCAAAAGCTTTAAGCAAGCGTGTGAACGTGTAATGTTTTATCATTTTCCCTGTTGACCCCTACTCGTCCTCTTTGCTACCGACGTGGACCTGCCCTTCAGTTCCTCCCATTACAACAAATTTAAAAGCAACCCGTGGCAATTTGATAAATGAAACGCCACATAAGTTATGAGGCAAAGTGGTACAAACTGTTCAGAACAAAATTCAAAAAACAAAAACGTAAACGCAATCGAAAACTACAAAAACAACGAAAATTGTCCCGCGAAGTAATTTTCTTGGCCCGCAATTAGCTCAGTCGAGAATAAAAATACTGATTTGGACCACACTGATTTGCTCAATTGAGATTAAAAATAATTCTTTTTTAAAGAATTATCAAGTTGAAAAGCTTTGCAAAAGAGTAGAATTAGTCATTTTATCTAAACAAAATCACAGGAGAATATTTTTCCTTTTTGTTTGGAATTTCCTCAACTGCATGCTGGTCAACTACTTGACTTGGTAAATAATAAATATTAGTAATAACTTACGGTGTTATATTAAAAGGAATAATGAATATCAAATTTCAGCTTTAGCAGCTACATGGATTAGTGAGTTCACACCAAGAGACGAAGGAAATTAATATAAACATTGCATTTCTCATGTGCATTGTAAAAGTTGGTTTAACACAGTGGCGTAGCCAGGAAGGGGGGCTACTGGGGCACTGGGTCCCCTCCCCCCTTCTTGACGAAGCTTAATCTGAAGTGTAATAAAAAATTTCTTATAAAATACCGTAAACTTTGTTTCAAAAGCTCCCTCATCTTTACCACTTTTTAATTTGCGACTAATTTTTGGCCCATTTGAATTTCGACGTAAATACTCTGCAAAATGCGCTTGTTAAGCGTTACTACATCATAACAGCGCAATGGGATCAAATATTTAAGTGTAAGCACAGAGAAAAAGCAGGAATGTATCGCAAAAAGGCAATCGAATATGGGAGCAAAAGGAAAGAATGTTCAATTAAAAAGTATTTTTTAAGAAGAATAGGGACTGTTTTGTTGTGTTTGTTGTTCTATGTGTGTCTTGTTCGTGCATACCATACGGAGACAAAATCCTTGGATTGTTTTATATAATGCCGTGCAGAAGGCAGTTTGATTAGTATTAGGGTAGCGATTAGCGATTGCCTGCCTAGGTCTACAGTAAATAACTCCATATTCATCCGTAAACAATGGCGTTGTGCCATTAGGGAAAGGAGTCCCTCCCCAAATTTTCTGAGATACGTCGCTTTTTATAATTTAAAAAGTTGAAAATTACAATATAACCCCCTCCCCCTCTTTCTTATACTATAAATTTTATTTTTTGGTTTTTTTAGCTGTTGCTTCAATCAATCACTTCAACTCAAGAGGAAAGTCAGTTTCTTGATCTGTAGCTAGAACTTAGGAAACATTTTGCATGCGTTGTTAAAGATCATAGCCTATAGAACACACCTATACACGTAATCCCATCAAATGCGTCTAACCAAAAAATGATTGCAGCCTCTTTTTGTTAAGCCCAGCTTCTGCTTTTAGACATGGACTCCTAAAACATTTTTGTATTGTCTGACACTATGATAGTGACTGCATTCACTGCAGGACACCGGATGTCCTCTTTCGATAAGAGAGTGTGATGAAACGAGTGTTTTTTATGTGAAAAGCGTGAAAATCCGTTGGCGGCTCGGGTGCTCCGCCCACAGCCGATTGTCGAAGCAATTGCCTACAGCGGCTGGGGCTTCGCCCCCAACCCCCCCAGCAATGTCCTCCCAATTTGTTACATCGTGGGGCCACACTGATTGCGCAGAATGTCCATAATTAAGAAGCGGTTTGAGGTATGAAAATAAATTCTGATTTGTTATCCAAAAATTGGGGCATCACGACATATTTTGGTATCTTTTCTTAACTTTCTTTTTTCGTCATGTTATCGGCACTCAATGCTAAATGCGGCTTTTACAAAGTTTGTGAACTTGTGATCAGTGTCTGTTTAAGTAGTTACACGGGCCCCTACAACTTTTTTGGCTGCACGACGCCTCTGTTCCTAAACAAAACAAATATGAATAACTTGAGGCAAAAATTGAAATACAATAAGACAGCGTGAGCCTAACGCCTTGGCCTGAACAGACCATGTTTTTGAAGTTCTTGACCTATTGTAATTTGGTCCCCCCCTAAATATTCCGCTGGCTGCGCCACTGGTTTAACATTAAGATGAAAACGAGCCTAAGTTTTGCGGCCCATTGATACTGTCCAACCCAACACAAACCATGTATTGATTCTCAAATAAGTGATTTTTACGAAAGCAGTTATCTGTTGGATAAGATTGTTTAAGACGGGTATCGAAACCAGAGCTTATCTATGTGAAGTTTACCTATGTAAGAATACGGATCGAGTGGCAACTTGGTGTTATTGTTTTACCCGCTGCTTGGAGATTACTCTAGTTGTGTATGAAGTTATGGTTGCTGTCGATTATGCGAGCAATTTGTTCCAAACAAATAATCGCAAAATCAAATTGCTCATTCTAAACCTATGCTTTGATTGCATGTCGATTGAAACAGGGGCGTATTTAGGTATTGAACCTTCCGCCTCTTTTTTAACTTTGCATTTTCATACAAAAACAAACAAATATTAGTGAGTGAGTGAAATATATCAAGACTTGCTCGATGGTTTTTGCAATTTATGCCCCCTCCTACCCTCCCCCTTTAAAATTTCTGGCTACACTGCTGGATTGAAAACAGAGAAATCCTACATTTTGTGGCTGTTTGTTCACACGTTAAGCTCCGGTCAATAGTTTTATGAACAGTTTTATCAATTTTTCGAAAAACAAGTCAAATGTTAACACCAAGAGCAAAAATGTGTGCGGTGTGCTATTGAAGATGTAAATATGGTAAGAGTCTTCGTAATGTAGTAGATGCAGCGGACTGAATGCAAAGCTCTGTCTTCTGGACTTCAACTAAGCGAGTTCATCAGGACCCGCCGCACGAAACTTGAAAATGAGTTTTTACCTTTTTCAAAAAAACTGAAAAAACACACTTTTGAAATGTAGGCTACGTGAAAACGAATGAAATGTTGATAGTCTTTTTAGCTTCAGTTAGGTGTTTAACCTTATAGTGCCGTGCAAAGCACCCATAAAATCCCAAGGTTTAGCAAAAACAAAAACGACTTTTTGATGCAAAACAAAATTATTGCTCTTGCCAAACCTCCCAAGCATAAGTTGACAATTTGCTTATTTGCTCAAAAATGCAAAATATCCAAAATTGACAAACGACATGCATAATGCAAAACAAAAACATGATAAAATTTGTTGTTTGGAGACAAAATGTAGGCAAAAATGTGATGTATTTTAACTCAACAAAAAAAGGTTATAAATTGAGCAGTTGCGCTCGAAAGGTAGAAATGTTGAAGTTTCGATTCTGGGTCATGACTTGCTCGGTTATCATGATATGTTGAATTGAAAATAAAAACTCGACTTGCAAGAAAACAAGTTGCAATTGAATGAGTAAAGTGAAAAAGTCGTGTTTTGCCACTTCTACCGTTTTTGCGTTTAATTTTATTCTGATACCACAATATGTTGTCCCGTATGTTGATATTTATCGTAAATAACGGTAAAAGTAAAACGTTATTGAGCTCATATTTCATCTTCAACAGTACAATAATGCATCGTGTGATAACTAGGGTGATTTTTTGTCACAAAAGTTCCATTTTTTTTGCTGGCTTCAATTAACGTGAAAAGCGTGGAAACAAAATTTCGCAGATGTAGGGTCAGTATTTAAGAAGTTAAAAGGTCACAAAAAGTTCCATTTCCCATTTTTAGGTAACATTTTATTTTTTAAGTAACATTCGTTTTTGTGCTACTTTTTGCCTAATTTTATCATTCATTGCTACAATTGGAATAAATTTACGATCTGCTTACTAAATATAAAGCCCACAAAGCGTTTTATCTTCTAACAATGCATACAAACACATTTGTGATGTCATTATTTTGAATCTTCAAAAAATGCTTATTGCTATTGATTAATGTTTGCGTCACAATTATAAAGCAATCAGAACAAAATACCGCAAGGAAAAGGACATCTTGTTGGGTACCGGTAATGAAGAGATCCGGCAGGATATAAAAGCAAATTATAGTACCCTCAAGGTGTGCGTGAAGTGACTGCATTACATGAGTTTCTTGAAAATATAGAGAGGACGATTTTGTAAGACTATAGTTCTATGTACTAATGTAAGGTAACAGCTTAGCCATTGCAGCTAACTAATTTCAGCTATTTTTAGAAAATAATTGTCATATACAGCTACAGTACATTCAGCCTCATGCCTAAGATAAAATCTTCAGCTCTAACAAAAATCAACAGCATAATCGCAAAATTCCCCACCGAGTTTATCAAAACGCCAACCCCAGACCTATTCTGTAATATTTGTAGTTGTGTGGTTCAGTGCGACAAGCAATACAAAGTTGATAGACACAGGCAATCTGCAAAACATCAAAAAGGGCTGCCTTCCTCCTCATCCTCAACTTCACAATCGGCTCAGACTTTTATTGACATCCCCTCCAAAGATTTCACTTACAATGTCACCAGAGCTTTTTTGGCAGCTGATATACCGCTAAAAAAGTTACAAAACAATGAGTTACGACAGCTTTTTAAAGATCTGGGAAAGAAATTACCGTCTGAGACATCATGTCGGCAGAAAGTAGAGGAAATGGGAGAAGCGGAAATTGAGAAAGTGAAGAATTTGATACAAGAGCAGAGAATTTTCTTGGTGGCAGATGAAAGCGACATATGTGGAAGTAAATACTTGAATATTCTTGTTGGTTTACTGGACAAGCCTGAAAAAACCTATTTAGTAGCCTGCAAAGTCCTTTCAGGACCTCCAACTGCGCAGGCCATTTGCCAAGAAATAGATGACGTATTGCACTTCTTAAATGTTTCCAGAATGTATTTTTGCTTACTTTTGACTGATGCAGCCAGATATATGGAAGCTGAAGGACATACGTTGAAGAACCTATATCCGCAACTTTTCCATGTCACATGTGTAGCCCATCTTCTTCATAATTGTGCACTGCGAGTTAGAGCCAAGTATCCAGCTGTAGACAATCTCATTGCTTGTGTCAAAGCAGCAACCGTTAAGAATAAGACTCGACAGGCATTATTCGAAGATATAGGAAAGCCACCACAACCTGTTGTAACAAGGTGGGCGAGTTGGCTGCAAGTAGCTTTTTACTATGCTGAAAACCTTCCTGCTGTACAAAGCATTGTAAGTGGATTTGAAGGGACCGGTCTATTAGTTGAAAGAGCAAAGAACAGTGTATGTGCCGAAGGTTTATCTCGAGATTTAATGAAAGTCAGAACAGAGTACAATTGCTTAGCTGGATTAGTCTCAAAGATGGAGCAAAGAAAATACACTATTCAAGAGGCCCACGATGACATTACTAATCTTGAATTTGGTGACGACAGCTGTGGCATTATGCCCTACATCGAAAAGAGATTGAAAAAAAATGATATGATGGACATAATTAAGATGAGTCGTCAAGAAGTTGCTCCCGCTGTGTATGGCTTGCTCCAAAGATGCCAACCAACAACGGCTGCCGTTGAACGCAGTTTCTCCATGCTTAAGAAACTACTTGCCAAAGACAGAAACTTTTTACCGAAGAATGTCAAGCACTATATGTACGTGCACTATAATTTGAGCATCAATTGAGACTGTTTTATTGCTTTTTAGTATAAACTGCTCTTATTTTTCGTTTTCTGTTCTTCTTCAAAATAAAGTCACATAAAGTCACATTTTTGTAAAAATAAAGTCACATTTTAAAGTTTTTTAGGTCACAAAAAAATCGCCCTAGTGATAACTTAGCATGGAATGTTTAATTGATCAATAGAAAAGTTGATTTGCGAATTGTGGCTGAAATCATTTGGCACTTGCTAAATCATCGTCAGCGACATGACTCAGCAATAACGCTCGCAGGTTACAGATCTCGTGTGACGGGTTCGATTCACGGCTGGAGCCGATCGCATTTGACATACTGCATATACCCAGTGGTTGCTGACTCAGAGTGCCAACTGTTGAAGTTTTAGTTCAATACAATTTGAAACGAACCTTAACGATATATTTTTTTTTTATTCATTGAGAATATCGCAGAAGTTTATAAACCAAAAAGCAAATTGCCAGATTCAATGTCAATTACGTAATCTTGTTTTTCCGCGTAAAAATTGAGACATTTTTAATAACATTGTTCTTAATAATGAACGAAACTTGAAGGTAAATGTTATGTATATCGATGCATTTCTGTTAATGTATTTCTGTAAAATGTGATTTTGTGTTCACAGTTAATCAACTTAGCGCATCACATCGTATATTTGTTTGCAAACTTTGCAAGCTGCTATCTTTCCATGCTGATTACTGCAGAGCTAATTTGCGCGAGGCGTTTGTTTCTCTTCGTTGTGCTACTATTAGTTTCCACGCCTTGCAAGAGATTATTAATTAATTACGTGCTTTCTGCCTTAAACTACAGCATCTTTTCTGTGTGTATAAGCAGCTGAGCTTGACAACGACTTCAGTTCATCGTTCTCCAAACATTCGTATTTTTGTCTGTTTGACCTAACAGAATATAACAGTGATTAAAATAAAAATTTGTGACAAAATTCAACAGTGCATTGAGGGCACTGCTAATTGAGTTGGAGTTCTTCAAGTCAACTGTCACCGAAAAATGATTTCTAATACGATTTGCTTTATCTGCGAATCGAACTCGCTACGCAGAAGTGTTTAACACACTCGCACTATCGCTGGCTGCATCGCGATAATTTTGATCAATAATTGAGCTTACCGTTATTTTCAACTTGTTCTGATTTTTAATGTTCTGTAACCGTTAAAATTGAAACTAGTAATCGCAGACATTCAATTGGTTTGTTAAAAAGTGCTGGTGATTGTTAAAAGATGACGACTGATTTTCTTTTGGTGATTTGTTCAAAATTGATCACGCAATCGTTGCAATTTCGTGTCACATGTTGTGCTTAGAGACCGGCCGTTAGCTCAGTTGCAAAGCGCACGCTATCGGTGCGGGAGGTCTGGGGTTCGATTCCCGGGCCGGTCAAATCGACACAGTGTCGCCAATGACTCGCCACCGTTGCGACGTTTCTTCGGAGCTGTGTTGCCCAGGCGCTAAGCCGCGGAGATGGGCCCCGCAACTCGTTACACGCTTCGGCGTAATACGGCGAGTATAATGAAGATTTGATTTGATTTTTGATTTGAGGTTGCACAAAGCTGTACACAATATATTAAAAGACAAACGTTATGGTTCATCTGTTTGACCCACAGTTGTCAACGGGTCGAAGACGCTAGCCCCGACCCGACCCGAATCCGAATTTTCAAGCCCCGACACAAACTCGAATCCAAATTTATCAGCCAGTCTGAGCCCGATTTGGGCCGAAATTAAAAACGTCTCATTAAATGTTGAAGAACTTGTACTTGATAGACTAGAAGCGACAGAAATTATTCTGTTGAATTGATGATTTCTATCGCTCCAAGTCCGTCCAGTTGCTCTGACGTCCGGCCCGATTGAAGCCCGACAATTTTTGAAAATCTGAGCCCGGCCCGAACCCGACCCGACCCGAAAAACCCGAACCTGATTGACAGCTGTGGTTTGACCAATCAATTAAAACTAACGCTATGTTTTTGATATGCTGCGCTTAAGTTGATTCAACACAGAATTGGAAGTGTAGGCATAATGTTAGAGACTTGATCCAAACCGAACCCGAAAATGAAAATACTGAGCAGATCAATCCAGGGACAGATCCGAAAAAATTTTAGAGGGGGTTGGAACCGCAAAAATGTTCATCTTGAAGTTTTATGTGTCTAAAAGTGTCGTAGTAATAATGTAAATCAAAAAAATCAAATCTTCATTATACTCGCCGTATTACGCCGAAGCGTGTAACGAGTTGCGGGGCCCATCTCCGCGGCTTAGCGCCTGGGCAACACAGCTCCGAAGAAACGTCGCAACAATGGCGAGCCGTTGGCAACACTGTGTCGAGTTAACCGGCCCGGGAATCGAAACCTTGACCTCCCGCACCGTTAGCGTGCGCTGAGCACCTGAGCTAACGGCCGGTCTGTAATAATGTAATACTATGTAAAATAAAAATTCAAGTAGTTCTAGAGCTGCCCTAATCTCCCCTGGATTTACCAGTGAAAATCCTCCCCCCTTTTTCTAATTTTAATCCCGAAAAAGCAATTTTTAACTTGAACCTGAACTTTGATTCGAATCTGAAGTTGTAAGCCTGGCTGATATAAAACCCAACTGCTTGGAACTTTTACTCAGTATGAATGACTAAGCGTTCAAGTTTATTAAGAACTCTGTTTCATACCTGTCAGAGCATCGGCACACGGTGCTTGTCTTTTAGAATCAAAACCATTTTTGTATTATGAGAATCCGCTTATTTTAAGTTGATGTTTTGCAAAATCTTTAACGTTTTTACTGTGCAGTAAATGGCGTAATAATGTGAACAAGAAACCTAGTTTTGTAGCAAGTTTCTTAAACATTGAAGTTATAAGCTGCTCAAATACTTACTGGTGTTTTCACTGTGTGTAACTGGCTCTGATTTTAGTTACAGTAACTAGTATCAAAAAACTAACGTCGTGATAAGTGATGGTTTGGTTAATTTAACAATCGGTGGCTAGAAAAAGATTAATGTGGAAATATTGTGATTGAATGGCAAAATTTTTAAAACTTGTTTCGACCTACATTGTTGCAGTGTTAAGATGAGCAGTCAATTTTGCTGCAATAAAATTAAATTTGATCTTTGTCGTTTTCACGAAAATGCAACGTAAAGTTTTGTACGTCAATAAGGTAAGCCGCAAAGCAATATAACGATGTCAGATCATGAATTTCATGGTACATTACTGAAATACGTATGAAAAAAAGATTGATGCACAGCAACCTACCGCTTAAGGTCGCATCCCCGTTAAGTTCGCAATAAATTACCACAAAATTTAGATTCAAGTTTTTCAGAAATTTATTGCAAGAGATTTAATGTTCACTTTTTAATATGTCATGAATCGGTAGTTGATGCATAGTCAGGGGCGTATTTAGGGGGAGGGTGGGGGATTTTGTGCCATGCCACCCCCCCCCTTTTGACTTTGAATTTGTAGTAAAAGAACAAATGCTGCTGAATGACCAAAATATACCAAACTTGTGATGACTTTTGCACTCTACGGCTCCCTCTTAAAATTTCTCGCTAGGCCACAGCACTGTGCATAGTAGAATCTCATTTGCGTTTTGCTCCCACAATCGCTTGTCGCAATTTTCGCTGAAACCGTTCAAAATTTTTTTCACCTCGTATTCTCGGGCAATGCTTCGTTTACTTGGATGATTTGACTCAACTTTGAGATTATTTTCAATCTCTGTGCCTCGTTTGAACGCTTCACTTTTCCAGGCATTTTATGTAAATGTTACATGGTGATATTTGAACATGGAATTCTTCAAAAAATTTAGTAAGTGTAGCAACTTCAGTGGTAGAGTAGACTGTATGTTTCTGCCTCTTTCAAAACTACTCATCTATACAAATAGGCTAAAGATAAACCTGTTTGAAGTTCTGCTCAATGCGTGTTATTACGTGTTAACTCACTGACCACATACACCATGTACACACGTCCAATTTTAATGAGCGTTAGATTTACGGTTGTTGGTTCTAGTTTCAGCATCATAATCAACTTCTTGACGTCATAGTTATAAAAGTGATTATGACATCAAAAGATTGATGATGATGATGACGCAGAAACTAAACCAAGAAGCTTGGGCCTAAAGCGGCTAAAGTCCACTAAAATTGAAGATATGGACAGGGTAACAACACTTACCAAAGAATTCAATCAGCAACTCTCTATGAACATACCGCTTATTGCTAAGTTCGCAAGAGCTGCGCAGATTTAAGTTGCGAACTTTACCGGTAGGTTACTGTATCGTCAGAAAACTAAACTCTGCGATGAATTGTCGCCGTGAGTTTGTCACAGCACCAATTGTCGCTGATGATTTGACACTTCGCAATATATCAGAAACATCGCGATAGTTTAAGATCTGTTAAATTTGTGACAATGAAAGACAGTCAGTACTTTGCCCAGTTTATTTTGATTTGCATTGTAGTGTAAGGTATCCAATAGACAAGATGAATAATTACTCAACAAACTAGTATTTAGGCGGTCTTAATCATCCATAATTTCACATTATTTTTGCCATGCTGGAACGCATTTACCGTTTGCACCCCGAACTATCAGAACCAAACTGTTTGTGACTTAATGTGACTAAAAAAATAACAAGATAATGAGCAATAAAAATTTAAGGATCAAAAGATTCCAGAATGATCAATTTTTGGCTGCTGTACTCAACAACTTCATGGTACAAAAATGATCTTTTTACCGAAATCATTTGTTAATTTTGGAGCCCAATTGCATAATTGCAAAACTTTGATACGTTCTCGTAGCTCGGCTAGTAAGTGAAGCATTTGCAAAAAAAAGCAGCTGCTTTTTCTGTTTTTTAATTTGATTTTTTCGCGTCTTTATTTCATGTAATGTTCGTTGGCATAAAAGCATTTACAAAAGCAGCGGTTGTTACGTGAAAAATGCATAAAAAGTTTTTACTTATTAAGCTTTACAAAAGCGAAATATAATATTACTACTTCGTGAATTGCGGATGCGTTCGATTTGCAAAAAAGTTGGAATGTAGAAATTAGTTAGAAATTATGTTTTTTGGCCACTTCCTCCATTTTTACGTTAGTTTTACTGTTCACCACGATATCTTGTTCTACATAAACCTCTAATATTTATAGTAGACCAGAGGTGACGAACATGCATCCCGCGAAAGAATTTCCTGTGGCCCGCGAACATTTTGGCAAGACCAGTACTCTTAAACTTTCTTTTCCCCGTTTAGTCTTTGCGATTCGATATCAAAAGCTAAGGCCCTGATTGAACCACGCGCATATTACACAAGAATCGAACAAACGCACAGTAAAAGCCTTTCATCTGTTTCAGGATTGAGCAGTTTCTGCCTTACAGTAGTAGGGAATATGTAAGTTTGCAGAAATGAATTGGTGAGCTTGTAGCACCATATACGCAAATTTCACAGCTTTTTAAAGGTATTTGTTATTCTGTTTTTCAATCAATATTTAATTAGCCATTTATTTCGATGTCTTCAGCAAAGAAATGAGAAATTGTATAAGGATTTTGATGGTAATGCTTTTGGTTGTTCGTTACTGCTGATGACCAAATTTTTTCGTTTTGAACAGGTTTCATACTAGGTGTATGACCAAAAAAGTTATGCGGCCCGCTTGCTCATTGATAAGTGACAAAGTGGCCCGCGATAGCAAATAGGTTCGTCACCCCTGTAAGCAGTCCAATTGATTGATAATTTCAGTAAAGAGGTCGATTTTTTGTACCATAAAGTTACAAGGCACAGCAACCAAAAAATCTGATGCATTTAATTCTAATTTGTTCACACTTACAATTTGCACATTATTTACAAGATCTAACACGAACCAGTTCGTTGGTGTTAGTAACGTAAGTGTAATTAAATTGGAATTAATGCATCAGATGTTTTGGTGGCTGTATCTTGTAACTTTATGGTACTAATTAATTTAAAAAGTAGCCTAATAAATTAATGAACTGATATTACATCTTAAACACTAACGCGCCGCCAATCATGGCGTTTATTTATGTGTATAAATGTCGTTGTGTTTTTTGATGCACTGAGATTTGAACCGCGGACCTTCAACCAAAATCAACTTAAACGATAAAATCACTTGCTCAGACGAACGTTTTATTGTCGCCAAATTTACTCGCTAGTAAGTAAAATGTTTGGCAATAACTGGAAAATGCAGCAAAAAATAAGCAGCGATTTCATTGCTCTAAAATAAATTTGTAAACTAATTGTACAAGCAATACTTTAATGACTTGAAAATAATCTGAGGAATAAATTAAAATATTCATACATCTTTGGCAATAGCAAGCATTATTGATGTTGGCCACATTACTGCCGTGGATGTTCTGTTTCTGCAAAACCCATTTCGCTTTTTCCTCGAGTTGATATGAAATTGAAACTCGGAGTGAAATGAAACTAATTCCAATCGCTCTCTTTGCCCCCCTCCCCCGTGGCTACTCCCTGATGCTACCAAATAAAGTTAAAAGCCGGTCTGATAATTCAGACTCAGATAAACCGGTCCAAATTAAAAGTAAACACAAACAAAAGGTCTCGTTGTTCGCGACTAGGCCTTTTATTTCTCCGATGCCCTTACAGGCTTCAGCCTCCCCAGCCTATTAGAAAATTCGGCCCTGATTAGAATAACCATCAGGTGCATCCCTAGCATCTTCCTGAAAAGAAAAAAGAAGTAATGAAAAAAATGGATGACCAGAACTATTATCTTGACTGCCCATCGAGTTGGCCAACGATAGTATTTCTGTTCGGAGCTGTAGCCTACGTGTTGTGTCAATTTCAACAAACTTATTAGTTTTTTTCTTCAACTAAAAGTTTTTCTTACTGTATGTGGCGGTGCCAAATTGGAGGCGGACTGTCATTTACACAACGCGTAATCATTTTTATGAGTCAATGACTATAAACAATGTGTCAATGACTATAAACCAGGCATTCACAGCTTCCCTGTTTGACGCTCAGCAATAAAGGGACATCGTGGGGAACAAGCCGGCAAGTTTATTAGCTACGCTTCTGAAAAAGGCAGTTAGCGGGATTTTCCCATCTATAAGTAGCAGACAGATCAGATATGGAACCGAACCGACCGGTAAAATTCAAAATCTACGCCGGTTGACCGGCCAGTACCGGTCACTGACCGGCCCGCTCGACCGTTTTTTTACTAAAGGTTTATGTTCAGTGTTCAATAAACCTAATGATAAACTGTAGTTTACACCAACTTTGTCACTAGATGTATTGAACACGTAAAATTTCATCTCATAAAACCAGTTATTATTTGAATAAAAGTAAACAGAAAACAAACTTTCGTTTTCAGAAAGTGTGATTTGTCAATGCCGTTTTCATAAACTGTTTAAAAAACACATGCCGGTATGTATCTTTCGGTTGGTTTTTAAGTGTATTTTAGTTGCAAGAAAGGAGAATTTGACCGGTTTTCTAACCGGCGGGGTCAAAGAATTTTGAACCGACCGGTGACCCGACCGGTTTCCATCTCTGAGACAGATGGCCGGCAACTCTTAAGCGAGCTCGTTATAGCGCTTTCATCGCTTTTTTCGTGATAGCAAGTTAAATATGCAACTAATGTATATCCGAACAAAATTATAAGCTTGTAACCTAACAAAATTATAAGTTAAATATGCAACTAATGTATAACCGAACAAAATTATAAGCTAAGAACAAAATTAAATCAAATCTCCATTGTACTCGCGGTATTACGCCAAAGCGTGTAACGACTAACGAGTGGTTTAGCGCCTGGGCTATAGCTCCAAAGAAACGTCGCTGCGGTGGCGAACCGTTGACGACACTGTGTCCGATTCTACCTGCCCAGGAGTGGAACCCCAGACCTCCAGAACCAATAGCGTGTGCGCTTAACAACTGAACTAACGCCTTGTTTTTGTCTCTACAACTGACTTTTGTTTTTTCTTTTTCGCTTACCAACTGAACCTTTTGCCAACGAAATAAAGTTAAAGTCGACGTAATAAATACGGACTCGAAGCCGGTCCAAATTCAAAAGCAAACCCAAAAAGCAGTTTTTTTCAATAATACACTCAAACTCGATTTGAAATGCATTGCCTGACTTTTATCTCCAAGCCTAAATCACACAGGAGTTTTGCATGTTTTTGTAATATATGTTGTTGCGACGATAATGACTGGGCCCTCGTTAAAACAAAACTAAAAAGAAATCGAAAAATAACTGATAACGGCTGTTGCTCAAAATTAGTAGTGGACGTAAAAACGAAACAAATGTTGAAATGGTTTTGCTGAAGTCTTTTTGGTTTCAGTTTGGTGTTTCCTTTCAATACTCTGCAAAGCACCCATAATATCCTACCATTTAGCAAAGGCAAAAACGAATTTTTCATTCAAAAAAGTTTTCGTTCTTGTCAAACTTTTCAAGTAATTTAGAAATTCAATTATTTGCTCAAAAATGCAAAATAGCTAAAATTCACAGACGACATTCGAAATGCAAAACAAAAAAATGAGAAAGTTTGTAACTTGTAAACAAAATGTGGGCTAAAATGTGATGTAGGCTTATTTTAACTCAACAAGAGAAGGTTATAGACTGTACTGGGTAGTTGCGCTCTGAAGGCAGAAGTGCTCGAGTCTCGATTCTGAGTCCTTATTGGCGTTAAAATGAAAATAAGCACTCGATTTTCGAGAAAACTAGTTAAAATTGTTGGAATAAAATGAAAAGTCTACTTTTTTGTCACTTTTTTTCCTTTGTACGTTTAATTTTACTGCTATACCACAATGTGCTGCCTTATGTTGATATTTATCGTTCATAACATTAAAAGTGAAAAGTTATTGAGCTGATATTACATCTTAAACACTGCAGAAATGCATCTGAAGATAAGTAGCATGAAATATGTTGATTTGACGACCGGGCGGTTGGCGAACTGGTTCACAAGACATTGCCATCGATGCGGAAGGTTTGGAGTGTGATTCCTGGGGCGGTCAAATCTGATACAGTGTCGCCTACGGCTCGCCATTGTTGCCACGTTTCTTTGGAACTGGATTGACCAAGCGCTAAGCTGCGGAGATGGGCCCCACAACTCGTTACACGCTTGGACATAAAATCGCGAGTATAACAAAAATTTGATTTTGATTTTTGATGTTTAATTGATCAATGAAAACATAAAAGTTGATTTGCGAGTTGTGGCTGATTATTTGGCTTCGTAAATTATTGAAAATATTGCAGAAATTTATAAACCAAATTGCCAAATGCATTGTCGATTACGTAATCTTGTTTTCCCGGGTAAAATTTGACATATTTTTAGTATATTTGTTCGTATTTATGAACGGAATTTCTTTAAAAGCATTGAACTGAAAATTCAACAACAATTGAGGGAGACTGCGAAGTGAGTTTGCGCTCTTTGAGTCAACAGCCACCCGTTACATATGTTAAATGCGATCGGCTCCAGCCGCGAATCGAACCCGTCACGTAGGATCTGTCACTTGCGCGCGGTTCCGCTAGGCCATGTCGCTGACAAAATTAAAATTAGAATTTGTGACGAAAATTCAACAATGCATTGAGGGCACTGCTAACTGAATTTGAGCTCTTCAAGTCAACTGCCAGCGAAAAATGGTTTTTCATGCAATCTGCTCTATCTGCGAATCGAACCAGTTACGCAAAAATGTTTAAAACATGCGCACTATCGCTGGCTACATCGCGATAGTTTTGATCAATAATTGAGCTTACAGTTATTTTCACCTTGCTTTTTTTCGCTTATTTCGTAAACAAAAAACTAAGAGCAAAAAGATGTACCGTGGGCTATTGAAACGCTAAATATGGTAAGAGTCTTCAGGCTATGCAAATTTTTCAGGGCCCGTCGTACAAAACTTGAAAACGAGTCTCTAAATTTTTCAAAAAAAATGAAAAACTACACTTTTTTAATGTACGTGAAAACGAATGAAATGTTGTAGGTGGTTTTCTGATAGTCTTTTAGTTTCAGTTGGCTGTTTAATCTTTTAGTGCCGTGCAAAGCACTTACAGAATTCCAAGATTTAGCAAAATCAAAAACGACTTTTTCATGCAAAACAAAGTAATTGCTTTTGTCAAACTTTCCAAGCATAAGTTAAAAATTCGGTTATCTTGCTCAAAAATGCACATTAACTAAATCTCACAGCCGACATTCGAAATGCAAAATGAAAAAATGATCAAGTATGTTGTTTGTAAACAAAATGTAGACAAAAATGTGACGTATTTTAACTCAACAAGAGAAGGCTATGTAGGCTGAATAGTTGCGCTCTAAAGGTAGAAATGCTATAGTCTCGATTCTGAGTCATGACTGGCTTGGTTAGCATTTACCTTGTCCCAAAGTCGGACACGGGCAAGTTTTCTCGGCCCGAACCCGACACTCACTGTTAGGGCCGTTGAGAGAAAATCTGGGCCCCGGAGCAGAGGATACGATTCGGGCCCCCCCGGTATCAAAATTTACTTCTCTAAAAAACAAGGTCTTAACATGGCAAATATAAAATTTCTCCGACATTTCTTCGCTTGGGTCTCCAAGAAAAAAGTTTTATAAGAGCGGGGCCTTTCAAAACCTATGATGGGCCCCTCAAAACATGACGGGCCCCGGGGATTTGTACCACCCTGCACCTTTTTTCACCAGCCGTGCCCACTGTCCGTAACCGGCTCGAACCCGACAAAAGAATCAACAGCCCAATTTCGGCCAGAAACGATGTTACCAAAACGCATTGTTCTTTGGTTACGTCACTATTATGCCATTATTGCGAAATAAATAAAAAATAATCGAAACGAGTGCTTGCTACAGAATACAGATTCAGATCAAAAATACAGCAAAAATAGAAAAAAAAAAGATAAAAAATATTTTGCGTTTACATGCCGAATATCAGCCCGAAAAATTTGAAAATCACGGCCCGAACCCGAGCCCGACCCGAAAAGCCGGCCCGAGTCCAACTCTGCCCTGTCCACATGTTCAATTAAAATGGGCCAAAAACCCGCGGACTTTTTGCATCATAATCAAATTTTCGACGTCATAACTGAAAAAATTGATTATGTCATCAAAAATTTGATTATGATGCATAAAGCTCTTGGAACTTTGGCTCACTGAAATTGAACATGTGGAGGGTGACGATATGTTTAAATGAAAATAAGGAATAGATTTTCGAGAAAACAAGTTGAAATTGCTGGAATAAAGTGAAAAAAATCAAGTTATTTGCCACTTTTCCGTTTCTGCGATTAATTTTACTGTTATACCACAGTATGTCGTCCTATATTTATATTGATCGTAAATAAACTTAAAAGTAAAAAGTTATTGCGCTGATATTATATCTTAAACACTGCAGAAATGCATCTGAAGACAAGTAGCATGAAATATGTTGTTGTGATGACCGGGTGGTTGGCGAACCGGTTCACAAGACATTGCCATCGGTACAAGAGGTCTGGGCTTTGATTCCTGGGGCGTTCAAATCTGACACAGTGTCGCCTACAGCTCGTCATCGTTGCCACGTTTCTTCGGGGCTGGATCGCCCAGGCGCTAAGCCGCGGAGATGGGCCCCACCACGCGTTATACGCTTGGACGTGAAACTGCCAGTATAAGGAAGATTGGATTTTGATGTTTAATTAATCAATAAATAAACATAAAACTTGGTTTACGAGTTGCGGCTGATTATTTAGCTTCGTAAATTATTGAAAATATTGCAGAAATTTATAAACTAAGAAACAAATTGCCAAATGCATTGTCAATTACGTAATCTTGTTTTTCCGAGTAAAATTTGAGACATTTTGAGTAACATTGTTCTTATTTATGAACGTAATTACTTTGAGGGGATTAAAATCTGTGACAAAAATTCAACAATGCTTGAGGGCACTGCTAATTCAGTTTGAGCTCTTCAAGTCAGCTGCCACCGAAAAATGATTTTTAATGCAACTTGCTCTATCTGCGAATCGAACCCGCTACGCCAAACTGTTTAACACACTCGCACTATCGCTGGCTGCATCGCGATAATTTTGATCAATAATTGAGCTTACCGTTATTTTCAACTTGTTTTGTTTTTTAATGTTCTGTAACCGTTAAAATTGAAACTAGTAATCGCAGACATTCAATTGGTTTGTTAAAAAGTGCTGGTGATTGTTAAACGATGACTACTGGTTTTATTTTGGTGAGTTATTCAAAATTGATCACGCATTCGGTGCAATTTGGTATAACAAGTTTGTGCTATTGAATTTTTTACGAAAACGATTATCTGTTAAAATCGCCTAAGTCGGGAATCAAAACCAGAATTTACGATCTGGCAACAGCAGTAAAACATATGTTAAGTTTATGCGTAACAATATGCATCGCGTGGCAACTTGGTGTTATTATTTAAAAAGATTCATTTTAGTGCGTGTATTCTGTTTGCTAAGTTAAATTTAAAAAATTTGCCAGATGCTCGGCTTAAGAATACGAGTGTTAGATTTGCAGTTATGAGATTGGATTCGCTACTCGGACGAGTCATATCAAAGACTGAAGAAATAGTATTCGTAGCTACCCAGAGTAGCGTCCAACATTAAGATTCGGGTAAACATTGATGAAGACATCGTAAATTTGAGCAAGTCGAACTGAAAACAAGTCAGTCCTAGCGCCACAAACAGGGAGATGTTTGACAGGGACCATTGTGACATGTCCCCCCGCTTTGACTCCGCTTTTCAGTAAAAATGAACAATTGTTGCTAAGTAACTGAATTTTGCGAGACTCTTATGATGGTTTTGGTGGTTTATGCCTTCCCCCTTCTCAAATCTCTCGCCACGCCGCTGGCTACGAAGCCTTAGCTGTTAAAAATCACCAAGACAACCACAGTTCTTGAGCTAATTTTATTTGTAGCCAAAAACCAAGCTCATGTTTGATATCTTGTTAAAATGATGTTTTTATAACACCAAGTTTGGAAGCGTAAACTTTAAATCAAACCATTCAAAACAATGATATTTCATATTAAGGCAGGCGTTTTCTTGTAAGTAGCATCTTCTTAATTTGCACGATAATAATATTGTGTTTGTTCTAATTTTTTTATGTCAAAACTTGTTAACCATTACATGATTAAAACTGTTGTCAGAAAAGACATTTAGCTGGAACGAGTTGTGTGAAAAATGAAGCTACAACTGCGATGTAGTTTGAAACTTTGACAAGTTATTTGGTTTGTTTACAAGCAATTGTTGTTTAAAAAAGAAAAGTAAAGCCACAGTTAATCTCAAAACTTGACATTTTGACAGCATAGATTCAGCAGTCATCATCAGGAGTGTATGCAAAGCAGTACCAAACTGTAAGAACGAGAATTTACAATTCTGATTTAGCCCACAACTTTTTATGTTGATCAGGTAGTTTGAATTGTAAATTCTAGTTCTCACAGTTTTGCACTGCCTTGCATACACTGCTGATGATGACAGCTAAGTCTACGTTGTCGAAACGTCCAGTTTTATGATTTACTGTGCTTTACTTTTCCTTCTTAAGTTGTTTTCGTCATATTTTTTACGTTCCAAATTATTGTTTAGTATTGCAACAGCATCACTTGTAGTAATTTTCAATCCTTGCTAAAGCAGATCTTTTCTCCAACTGTACTGTATATTAATTTTGACTACTACTTGGTGAGTGGTGGATGTTGTTTCAAATTTGCTCTTTTTTACAAAATAAAATATGGCCATTAAGTCGATAAAAGCACAACAGAAACGAGATGAAATAGCTGAAAGAAAGTAATTCTTTTTATCGTTACTAGACGTTTCCACATCACAGGTTCAGCTGCTGTCATCATAACTTCGCAAAGTATCAGAAACATTGCGATAGTTTAGGAACCGTAATATTTGTGACAACGAAAGGCAGTTTGTAATTGTGCCAAGTTTATTTTGATTTGCATTGTGGTGTGAAGTATCCGATAGACAAGAAAAATAATAACTTAACGAACTAGTATTTAGGCGGTCTTAATCATCGATATTTATATATTGTTTTTGCCTTGCCACAACGCGTTTTCCGCTTGCAACCCAAAATATCAAAACCAAACTTTTGTCACTTATAAAATTGCAAGATATCGAGCAATAAAATTTGATGATCAAAAAGCTTCAGAATTATCATTTTTTGGTTGCTGTATACCCTGCAACTTTATGTTACAAAAATGATCTTCTTTTTGTCAATTTGAGAGCCCAGTTGCGTAATTGCAAAATTATAGTATATTCTCGCATCGCAGATAGTTGATGAAGCATTTGAAAAAAAGAATTAACTGCTTTCTTGTTTTAGGTATTTTCTCGTTTCTATATTTCATGTACTGTATATTGGTATTTACAACAGCGATTGTTACGCAAGAAATTGCATAAGAAGTTTTTAGTTTCTAAAGTTTCACGAAAACGAGATACATTATTGCAAATTCGTGAATTATGTATGCGTTCGATTTGCAAAAAAAATTGAAATGTAGAAACCAAGTAAATAATTACACTTTTTCGCCACTTCCTCCGTTTTTGCTTTAGTTTTACTGTTCACCATGATATGTTGTCTTGTATAGGCCCATAAAATTTTCAGTGGACTAATTAAATTTTAAGTCATAAATTACCGAGCTGATATTACATCTTAAACACTAATGTGCTGCCAATAACTGTATTCCTTTTTTGTTTGTAAATAACATTGTGTTTTTGATGCACTAAGTTTTGAACTGTGGTCTTTAGATCAAAGCAAGTTAAACGATGAAATCACGTGCTCAGATGATCATTTTCTTGCCAGCAAATTTGCTCGCTGGTTTGTAAAACGTTTGGCAATTATTTTAAAAAATATCAGAAAAAATCAGCTGCGATTTCATTGCTCTAATTCAAAGTCTGATAAAGCGCGTTTCACAGATCATCGGCTCAGTTGAGATTGTGAGTAATAAACCCTCTTCAAATGAACTATTTACGTTGTACAGCCTTGCAAAAAAGTGGAGTTATGCACTTTGTCAAAACAACATCACAGGTGAGTATGTTTCTTTTGTTCGCAATTTCTGCAACTGTGTATTAGGCAACTACTTGGCAAGTGATGAGTGTTGTTTATAACTTCCAGGCAGGTTGTAATGCTATCTTAAAAGGAATAAGAACATTAAAATAAGCATGCAAGTAAGTTTTCATTCGAGTTTCAAGTTTAACGGTTGCATAAGATGTGGTGATGCTGTTACACCAGTCGTCTGCGAGTTTTGAATTTTAAAGAGACAGACCTTTACTATTCAAACAAACTTTCCATGTTTATAAATGTGTTGTGTGTAAGTTGGTTCAATATGAGTCGAAAACGAGCTTATATTTTTGGGCCCCATTTCTATCGATCCCGAAAATAAGGTCCAAGTCAATTGGAATTTGTCAATTAATCCACGGCTGTAAACTCGCAAACATTTTTGATCGGGTTCAAGTTCGAATTCACTAGAAATTTGTAATCCAAGTTCAAGATCTTTATTACTAATTTTTACCTAGTTAAGTCTTAGTTGGAAGTTGTTTTTATCGGGTTTAGGTTAAGTTTAAACAAGTTTTGACAACTTTAGGCCGAGCGCAAAGCTCAGCCAACCTTTTTTCGGAATCGAGTTCAAGTTCGAGTTCAAAGATTCTGTTTTTCGAGTTCAAGTTCGAGTTGGGCAAGAAATACCGAGTTTAAGTTCAAGTTGGCATCTCTCAATCAATCTCAAGTAAGCGATTTTGTTCGATCCAAAGTCGGAAACTAACATCTAGGCTGAGATTGAAATCTAGGTAAAGACAGCATCGGTTTACTAACGATGTTCAGTGTTAACAAACTGTGCAATTAAATTTGTCACAAACTTATTTTTTGTTCTGTTGTAAAAACATTGCTGTTTGGCGCCGCGTACAGGGTGAGTCACGGGAAACGGATTTTTTAAGGAAAACAAAATTCTGCAATCACAAAATTCTGTACTTTAATTAACGTAAAAGACAAATAAATAACAACATACTAAACACCATCTTAAACAGGTTAAAGACTGCATTTCTCAGCCTCAGTGGCGTAGCCAAAGGGGGGCACCGGGACACTGGCTCCATTTTTTTGACAAAGCTTAGTCTGAAGTGTAATTAAAACATTGTTATAAAATACCGTAAACTTTGTTTCAAAAGCTCCCTCATCTTTACCACTTTTTCATTTACGATTAATTTTTGCGCCATTTGAAATTCGACATAACTTCTCCACAAACAGCGCTTGTTAAGCATTATTGCATCCTAACAGCGCAATGGGATCAAATATCTAAGTGTAAGCAGGAGCAAAATTGACACGTTCGGTGATGCTCAGTTTTGGGTAGGCTTATTGCACATGAAAAGTATTGGGGAGGATGCTGCTGGATTATTGCGGGGGATACATGACCCTGGATTTGCACCCATGAGTGTAAGTACAGAGAAAAAGCAAGATTGTGGGCCGGGAATTCTCAACTCGTGGCCCCTAAGGCACGTTTTCGTGACCCGAAAGCTCATCCCCAAATTCTAAGAATATTATAGAATACTAATATCTGTAACAGAAATCTTCATCAACCGTGCTTCAAAACACAGCCTCTTTGGGCTGTTCTAGCGTTTTAAAATGAAACAAGATATTGCATAAAAACAAGTTTAGTGAAGAAACAATAAAGCAATTATTGCTTGGTGACAATAATGCATTTATAACTTGCGGCCAAGATTAGACAATTTGGTGAAGCAAATGCAGCCCCAAGGCTCGCACTGAAAGAATTAAAATCAAAAACGGAAAAAATAAACATTTCTTGTTTTTGTGTGTGTTTTTCTGTAATTTACTATATGTACGCGTGGCCCGCGTTCGCCATCCCCAAATAAAATCGGCCCGCTGATCAAAAAGTTTGAAAATCGCTGTGGTAGGCTATCGCAAAAAGGCAATCGAATATATGGCGAACAAAATAAGGAATGGTCAATTGAAAATCGTTTTACGAAGAAGAATAGGCTGCAAGTGCAGGAAAGTGTTGGTGCAGTAGCTACGAATACTTTTGGCCCAGAATATTTGCTTGCAAAAACCGAAAAATCAGAGTTTGATTGCTGTTATAGTAATTTGTTGATGTTGATGTGATATTTGTTTCTGAGGGACTTTTTCGTCGTGCTTGTTGTTCTATGTGTTTCTTGTTGGTGCACACTATACGGCGACAAAATCGTTGGATTTTCTTGGTTATATAATGCCGTGCAGAAGGCAGTTTGATTAGTATTTGGGTAGCAATTAGCGAACTTAACGATTGCCTGCCTAGGTCTACAGTAAATAATTAACTCTATATTCATCCGCAAGCAAAATAAATACCAACAGTTTGAGGTAAGAATCAAAATACGGGAAAACAGCGTGAGCCTAAGGCCTTGGCCTGAACAGATAATTTTTTTAAATTCTCAGCCTATTATAATTTGGCCCCCCTTAAATTTCCGCTGGCTACGCCCCTGCTCAGCCCCTAACCAGTTACTCTGCGGAAGAGCAAGAAGCATTCTAAAAATATACGTTTCCCGTGATTCACTTTGTATAATCAATCTTTACAATAAATTTTCGACGTGATAGTTTGTCGCAACACGAGTTGTCGCTGATTATTTGGCGCTTCATAAAATACTGAAAACACCGCAGAAGTTAATGAACCCAAACCTACACTAATTGTCAGATTTATTGTCAATTACGAAACTTTGTTTTCCAATTAATAATTCTTTATTTTTGAGTACCATATTGTGTTATATCCTTATTATTGAACGCAATTACCTTGAAAATACTAAACAAAGCAAATTTGTAGACTACTTGTACGAGCAATACTTTAATGACTTGAAAATCACCCGAATCACCCGACAAATAAATAGAAATATGTATACATTTTTGGCAATAGCAAGCATCATTGATGTTGGCACATGTGTTGGCCACCTTAATGTCATGGATGTTTTGTTTCTACAACAACCATTTTGCACTTTTCTCCAAATGAAATGAAAAGTTTAGTAGTTTGTACTCAGATTTGGAACCAAACAACCATTTTGTTGAAATTACGATAAACTATTTTGAGGAAAACCAGCTTAAAAATATCATCGCAGCAGAAATTTTATGCAGCTCAGATGGCCGATTGATAAGAACGTCTGCCTGTGAAGCTGTGCACTTGGGTTTGATTCCCAGTCGGGTCAAACCAATGATTTTAAAATTGGTATCCACAGCTTTCCTGCTTGACGCTCAGCATTATAGGGACGGTGTGGAGAACAAGCCGGCAAGTTTACTTGTTGTGCCGTTGGGAAAGGCACTTAACTGGATTCCCCATCTTGGTGTGGTAGACAGATGGCTGGCAACTCCTAAGCGAGCTCGTATAGCGCATGGATCGCTTTCTCGTGATAAAAGGATAAATATGCAACTAATGCCACTGCTTTATATCAGAACAAAATTTCAAGATTGCAGCCTAATTAACTTGGTTTGCCATCTGTACATTATGTAAACCAAATAGAGTTAAAGGTCGGTCTGATGATTTGAACTCAAACCCGGTCCTAAATCCAAAAATAAACCCGATTAAAAATTTAATGGCGGGACTTTTCATAGAAAAAATGCAAGGTTTATAAAAAAACAACTACCGGTATATGTATAAACCGAAAAAGAATTAAACATTTGATACCTGCTATAAAACAAATTTAAGATAGCCTAATCTGGATGCGCTTACTGTTTAATGCGGATACTTTAAATATCAAAAAAGACAAATTAGGCAATTGCCAATTTCAGTCCAGTATTATGGCAATATCTTGAAAGTTACACCAAAACGCAACAATTTGCGAGTACACTTTTTTAAATTTGGAACTCTACTGCATATAACATATCTCGTAAAAGCATCAAAAATGTGCCAAAAAATGCTTCATATTTGGTGAAGAAGTACACTAAAAGGCAAAAAGTATACAAAAATTACGTTAAACGTTTGTCAAAAAATTGCAATTATTGTATGAAAATTTCAAAAAAATTCCAGGAAAGCATGCCCCCAAACCCACCTTAAGTCGAATTTGTTCCTAAATAGCTTCAAATTAACTAGATCTCTGTTGCCACTGGTTGGCGTAGCACTATATTGACTTTATTACTATAAAACCTAAAGATTTCTTAGAGCTTTTTGATTCACAAAGCTTTCAAAAAAAATTGAAAAATAACCGATTACGACCGTTGCTCAAATTGGCCACGCGTTTGTTGCAATTTTGTTCCACAAATTTGTGCTTTTTATTGTTTTACGAAGCCTATTATCTGTTCAATAAATTCGACTGAGCTGGGAACCAAAGCCTGAACTTACGATTTGATAATAGCAATGAAGAATGCTGTAAAGCAAGGGTGGGCAACTTTTCTAGTCGCCGGGGTATATGTGGCAGGGATATAGTCGAGACTGCTTAGTCCGAAACCGAGACCAAGCTCGAGACCCGAAAATTTCGAGACCTTTTAGTCCAGACCGAGACGATACAGTTGCGACACCGAGACCGAGACTCGAGACCTAATCGAAAACAAAAAAAGTTTTGAAATCGAAATATTTTTATTGAACAGTGAACACTAATCGCAAAAATTACAATTAAACAGAGTTTTTGTTGCACTTCAAATAAACTAACATAGAAAGCTAATCGGATGATAGCCTGGCCCGATGTGGCCGAAAAAGCCAACCGCTTTGTCTAAAAACTCGTGCTACCGGTGCAGAAGCGGCCGGCACACACAAAGTCTGAAACGCTAGAATTGAAAGTTCGGAATTCAGTATCGCATGCTCTTTCCAAAACTTGAAAACGTTTTCTGGTGCCTTGTTTAACTCAACAACTTCTTCCAGGTATTGCGTCAGCTGCCTTCTGTGCGATAAAGGTTCGCTAGAACTGTGGTCGGCAACCACCGGGCCGCGGCCCGGTGCCGGTCCGTGTGAAGTTTGTTACCGGTCCGTATGCGTTTTCAGAATAAATGCTTTGAGTTTAAAACATTTTTGTAAGGTTGTTACGATTTCACCGTCGCCGTGACGGGGAGAGTACGTATTTTTTTGCTTGTGCGGAACGCACAAACCTTCACTGCTTTCGGCTATTTCTTCGCACAACTTTCAATAAAATGTTGTTATATTCAGAGTGCTTCCAACGGAATAAAAACAGGAAATAAGCAGCAAAAATCAACTAAAATTCACCAAGGGTGGCAAAAATCTTTCAGAATAAACGACGTCTAAACTCATCGGCTTCCAAATCGAAAAGACCTCATTTTTCTCAAACCGCCAGTGCAACCAATTCAAGTGTGTGATTAGAAAAAAATAACAAGACAAACGTAATCCTAAGGTGTAGTGCGTGTTGTACGAGAACTAATAAATTGCGTAATCAATTAGTCAAGACATAACAAATTGCGTAATCAATTAGTTAAATTGCGTAATCAATTAGTCAAGACATAAACCAACTACGCTTTGAATGATAAAATCTGGATCTCGATCGTAAAGAACAGTAGGTGAGGGTTCGAAACCAAAGATAGTGCTAAAAACACAATATACGAATGCCGGTTTGCTTACAAAGGTGAAACGCAATTTTGGGACGTTTTTGTAAAAATATTTAATAACTCAATTCTGGTGACCCAGTACGACAAAGTTACTCAATATCACAAAACTAACCAAATTAAAAAAGGCAAATCTTTTAATTAAACAGCGAACATTTGATTATGCTGTCATTTCATCGTAAATCTTTTGTAAATCAAACAGCGCTCGCTTGGTCAAGAGAAAGAATAACGTCAAGAATCAGGTTTGAGAAGCTACTAGAAAAAATTAAGCAATGCTGCTGCAGCAAGATTTAAAAAGTTTAGTACTCTGGTCGGAGTAAAACAAGATCGAGGTTTTCAGTTCTGAATAAATATGAGTGTTTTATTGCTTAAACATTTTTGATTTTTTAAATGCCGGTCCGCATAAACATATCAGTTTCAAACCGGTTCGCTGTGCGAAAAAGGTTGCCGACCTTCGCGCTAGAAGATCTTTGTTGTCTCACACGACTATATTTTGCCAATAAACAGGGAACCAAAAATTGAAACAAAAATTCAAAATTATCAATAAACGATGAGCGGATTCAAATTCAAATTCAATTCAACCCCAGTAGAGACGTAAACAATCCAATTAATTTATGTTGGAAAATAGTTAGGGGCTGTGATGACTCATTACAGTGACAGTCAGAGACGAAACTGTGTACTGACGTACCGTACATAATCCAATTAATTAAATTAAGTGAAGCACTATCAAACAATTTCACTGCTGCGTAATTAGGGCACAAGGCAGATACGCAAGTTAATTTTCTTACGCCTACAGTTTATAAAATGAATTAAACTTTTTTATCGTTATTTTCAAGTCTCAACACCTTGAAACCGAGCAGATTTTGATCAGATTTAATCATTAGAAGAATAGTTGAAATCAAATTAGTGCATGTAATTCTGGCTAACATATTATTGAAAACATTTTCACGGGTCAGCATCGGATAGAAAATAACGCAATGGTGAGATTGGCTTTGGTTCTGTAATCAACATGGAAGCTCGACTTCTTCGCTGACATGATGCAAACAACTAAAGTGCGGTACCAGTAAAAGAAGTCTCGAGACGCAATTTCTGCTTCGAGACCGAGATCCAGTTGCTTCGAGGCCGAGATCCGAATTTTTCACTCAGTCTCAAGACCGAGACCTTAAAATTTAGGTCTCGAGACCGAGACTTGTCTTGAGACCCTAATCCAGAGGTGGGCAAAATACGGCCCGCGAGACGATTTTATGCGGCCCGCCGGCAGTTACAAAAAAATGAATAGATCAATTGAGGATGCGAAGACTTTTTCTTTTGCTCCTCATCTATATTTCCGGCGAACACAAGACATCCAGTGGAAAACAGGTTATGCGAGGATATAAAGACCTCTTTTACTCTTCACGACGTCGAAAGAAGTGAAGACCTTTTTTTTTTTTTTTTTAGTCTTCACTTGATTTCGGGCGGTAATTTGGACGACGAAAATTGCGGCTCCTTCTTATTACTGGGCACGCTTCTGTTCATCTAATAATTTGGCCCGGGAAGGACTTGGTCTTCCCACATGTGGCCCGTCGGCTGAAATAATTGCCCACCCCTGCCCTAATCCCTGATATGTGGGAAAATGAACTCCTTGCCGGGCCGGATTGTTGAATAAATCGTATTCAATATCTTAAACAACTGCCAATATTTAGGCCGTACTGATTGGAAGAGCAAAAAAAGGTCTACACGTCTGCAGATGCCTATTTTCCCTTGAAAATATTAGTGAAGAGCAAACAAAAAGATTCTCGGCTTGATTTACGGTAGAATTTTATATTTCTGTAACTGCCGGTGGGCCGTATAAAATCGTCTCGCGGGCCGTATCTTGCCCACCCCTTCAGTAACGTTTATACATAACCAAACGTTTTGCGTGACAACTTAGTGTTCAGCTTTGTTTATTAATTATTATTAATGTATGTTAGATTGTACAATGCAGAGATGGAAACCGGTCGGGTCGACCGGCCGGTCAAGCCGGTCAAAAACCAAAGTTTGTTTTCTGTTTACTTTCATTCAAATACTCTTTTTATTAGACGAAATTTTACGTGTTCAATACATCTAGTGACAAAGTTAGTGTAGACTACAGTTGGTCATTGGATTTGTTGAACATTGAACGTAAACATTCAGTAAAAAATAACGGTCGACCGGGCCGGTCAGTGACCGGTCATTCGGCCGGTGGACCGGCTGGTCGATCTAGACCGGCCGGTCAACCGGTGTAAATTTTGAATTTTACCGGTCGGGTCGGGTCGAGAAAGCTCTGACCAATTCCATCTCTGGTACAATGTACAAAATTGTAGTGTACCGGTACACAATATATTACTTTTTTACGATCTTGTCCATTATTGCAAGAAGCTGATGATGACAGCTGTATTTATGTTGTCAAAACGTCAAGTGACGGTAAAGAGAGCGAATTTAGCTTAATCACTCGAACAATCGTCTCGAACGTAACATAACATTTTGCACAATTTGTGTAAAACTGCATTCAGCTGCTAAGCTTAGATGCATCAGCTATCAAACTGCATGTATGAAGTCGAAGTTTAAAGGCTGCTTGGAGTTTTTTTCCCAATCGTGTAAAATGTTATGGTTGTCGATTATACGAGCAATTTGTTCCAAAGAAGAGGTCGCAAAATATATTTGCTCATTCCAGACCAGTGGTTTTCAACCTTTCTGGTGAGCGGAGCCTCAATAGAACATTTCAGAGACACGAGGAATCCCTGTGCATTTAAGCTCTAAATTGTATACTTGCGGACCAAAGCAAAAACGTTATTGCGCTGATATTACACCTTAGTCACTACAGTAATGCATCGTAAGATAACTGAGCATGGTATGTTCAATTGATCAATGAGAAAAGATAAAACTCGCTTTGCAGGTTGTGGTTGATTGTTTATCACTTTGTAAATTATCGTCAGCGACATGTCATAGCGGTATACCGCGCACAGGTTACGTGGATCCTGCATGACGGGCACCAATCCATCGATTGACGGCTGGAGCTGATTGCATTTGACATATTTACTGTGTGGCTGCTGATTCAAAGAGCATAAGCTCACTTCGCAGTCTCCCTCAATTACTGTTGGATTTTCAGTTCAATATAATTGAAAATAACCTCAGTTGTATATTTCTATTTTATTTGTCGAACACATCGCAGAAGCTCATAAAACAAAAAACAAATTGCCAGATTCATCGTCAGTTATAGGTAATTTATGTTATATATTTTTATTTAGTTGCATATTTATCTTCCTATCACGAGAAAGCGATCAAAGCGCTATACGAGCTCGCTTAGGAGTTGCCAGCCATCTGTCTACCACACCAAGATGGGGGAATCCCGCTAAGTGCCTTTCTAAACGGCACAACAAGTAAACTTGCCGGCATGTTCTCCACACTGTCCCTGTTAATGCTGAGCGTCAAGCAGGGAAGCTGTGAATACCAATTATAAAGTCATTGGTTTGACCCGACTCGGAATCAAACCCGAGTCACACCTCAAGAGACAGACCCTGCATACCACTTGGCCATCTGAGCTGTTATTTGCTATTAATGCAATAAATTTGCAATTAATGCAACTTGCTCTGTCCTTGAAACGTAACCTTGTTTCTCCGAGCAAAAAGTGTGACATTTTTAGTAACATTATTCTTATTAATGAACGTAATTCCTTTAAAGGTACTTAAAATTACAATTTGTGACGAAAGTTTAACAGTGCATTGAGGGCACTGCTAATTCAGTTTGAGCTCTTCAAGTCAATTGCCACCGAAAAATGATTTCTCATGCAATTTGCTCTATCCGCGAATCGAACCCGCTCCGCAATAATGTTTAATACATACGCGCTATCGCTGGCTACATCGCGATAATTTTGATCAATAATTGAGCTAACAATTATTTTCAACTTTTTTTTGATCTAGGCTATTTCTTAATGGTTAAAATTAAAACTAGTAATTGCAGATATCCAATTATTGGTTTATCAAAAATGCTTGTGATTTTTAAGCGATGACGACTGGTTTTGTTTTGGCAATTTTGTGCCACAAGTTTGTGCTTCTAAATTTTTTGAAAAAGCGGTTATCTGTTCGATAAGGTCGCTTTCAAGCCAGAAATCGAAACCAGAAATTACAATCTGGTAATAGCAATAAAATGAACTAAACAAAGGTGTCATTATTTAAAAACGGTTTAGTTTGTATAAATACTTTGTTTAAGCGCAAAAACACGTTTTACAAATTGCATTAAATTCAAAAAATTTACCCGATGGTCGACTGAGTTATTCAAGTGTGAAATTGCAGTTTTGAGACTATGGAGTTGATTCTCGCCAGAGGCATATCAGAGACTGAAAAAATTATATTCGTAGCCACCACGCTTAGCCCTCAGCGTTAGGATTAGGATAAAGATCACACAGACAGGGTGAATTTGAATTAGTCGAATTGAACAAGGGTGGTATACTGCTCAACGTTTGTGCACTTAATGCAAAGCGTTAAGTGCAACAAAAGTTGAGCAGAATACCGCCCCAAGTCAGTCCTAGCTCTGCAAAGCCTTAGAAATTACACTGCACACGAAAGAAATCTACCTTGTAGGTGCTTATACCGTTACGCGACATGCGACAATGCGACTACCATCGCAAACTATACTG
Source organism: Trididemnum miniatum (assembly GCA_964006365.1). Taxonomy (NCBI): domain Eukaryota; kingdom Metazoa; phylum Chordata; class Ascidiacea; order Aplousobranchia; family Didemnidae; genus Trididemnum; species Trididemnum miniatum. The sequence continues at coordinate 19,951,599 of OZ023242.1, read as the reverse complement.
GCCTGCGACTACCTGCGATTGAAACGACACAAAACTTGCTAACCTGCATCAAGCAAGCTGATTGTTCAATGATGTCGTAACAATCCAACGTGCATTGTCTCACTTCCGTCGTCAAGGTTATCTCAAACATTTTTCAGATACCGGGCGATGAAGTGATAATAATTGTCAAAAGAAGAGGTTTCAGCTTTTTTAAAACCTCTTCTTTTGGCTACCTTTAAATTCTGTACCATCAATCACCTGGATAAAAATTGTGCCAGTGCAGTTTGTTGATATTGCATAGTTTTCGCCGCATTGCCGCACCAAAGTTCAACGTCAAAACGAAATAAACAAAAATATTTGCTAGTCGCGTTGTCGCTTGTCGCATATCAATAAGCACGCCTTATTTCGTAAGGAAATTTTCTGTCGCCAAAAATCAAGGTTTCTGTTTGATATGTTTATGTTGTTAAATGATGTTTTCATCACACCAAGTTTTGACCATCAACTTTCGATCAAACCATTCAAAACAATGATATCGATGGTGAAAATGCGACCTCTTGCATGTGATTTTTCACTGTTTTGAGAAAACCAAAAAAAACTTTCCAGTTTTTTCATTTATTGAGATAAAAGCTTGATACTTTCAAAAATGCTAGTTCATAAAATTGTCGATTTGTCTATGTAAGCAAAAAAATCCAACCCTTCTCGTTTTTGAGTAACATCGCATACAAGGTTTTGCATTAACGAAAACTGAAAAGACATGTTTTTTTGACCTGCAATACGAGGTTTTGCATTTTAACAGTGTAAAGCAAAACTATTATTTCAGTGCTCAAGAAATGTTGTTGACCTCGACAATGACTTCAAGGATGCAAAAAACATGACTTCATGCAGAAAATAACGTCATTATGTTTTATAACGTAAAAGGTACATCATAACTTACAAACTTTAGGTAAAACAAAGGATGATTTCGAAGTTTAAAAATTAAGTATTTTTCAAAATACTGCACGAGTACAGTAGGCTATGCTTCAAAAAATTGCAAAAATTATTTTCAAGTACAGTAGTATACCGTAACAAACAGATTACTGCAAGAAATTCAATTGTAAGGGTTGCTGAATGAGGATAACACGCAGTAACGCTGCCGCATTTAACGAATAACTTTATTTCTCGTTTGAGGTGTGAGATACAAATTTGGTGAAAAATTACGTCAAGAAAAAATCAAAGCTTCATTCCACTCGCGGTATTAAGCGGAAGCATGTAACGAGTGGCGGGGTCCATCTCCGAGGTTTAGCGCGTGGGCAATGGGCAGCACAGCTTCGAACTTAGAAGAAATATAGCAGCGGTGGCGAGTCATTTGCATCACTATGTCAAATTTGGCCGGACGGGGGAACGAACCTCAGACCTCCGGCACCGATAGCGATGTCGTTACCACTAAGCTAACCGCTTTGTCTAGAAACTTACTTTTCTTTTATGAATTCGGCTTTTCTATGAAATTTTAAAGACGCGAATGAATGGTTATCGCTCAATAACATCGTCGATATCATTAACTTCTCCCAATAACTCGAAACTTTTACCAACTGAACTGCGCCTGCCAGTTTCCATACAAATTGTTCAGCCATAAAATAGTGATTCAACGCCACCTAAACAACTCGCAAAAAACGTTTTTCACTTTCTATAAAAGATGCGAGAAAAGCCTGGACTCTTGGGATTTCATTGAATCTTCTGCGTTGTACGGAGGGGGCCCCAACGCGCGCGTCTCCATTAGGATCTTCTTCAATACATGTTAAAAGCCTGCGCCGTTCAGCTACTACTAGAAAAATCGCACGTTAATGAGGAAAAATTCCTCCCCCAAAAATTTTCTGCGTACGCTACTGAGTGAAGGTAGGCCTATCACGTGGTGGTGTTCATGAGATAACATAAAGGTTTGCTGAGAAAATGAAAAGTTTCACAAAAAATTAGTGACATGGAAGATGGAATTTTTTGAATGTTCAGATTTATTTCGAGGAACACTAAACGCAAACGCAAAAATACTCATTATGTGTTCCGGAGAGACTGCGAAATGACTGATTAAATTTAAAGTCTTTAGAGTCAAGCTGTCACCCGAAAAGCAGCAATCCAGGGGCGATTTAAGTTAGTGCCAACGTAATTACGAGCTGCGTTATAATTATATAGCTGAAAGGTAAGACAGCAGAAAAATCAGCAAAATATAGAAAGTTTAAGGAAAAATTGGAACAGGATTAGTAAAGTAGCACACAATCGATACGCTTTTGATTCAGAGATTTTTTTTTTATTTTGACTTCAATATTCCCCCTTCTTTTATTTTTCTTTGTTCGACTCTTAATTTTCCGCAAAGAAATTTTGACGTTTGACAAACAGTGCCCAACATAATCGTGCTTCTAGTCTCACTTTTGATTCCGACTTTGGCAAAAACCACCAACTTCCTGAGTCTGACTGAGATTCACGAATCTTAACCAAAAAGTAAAAAAGCGAGATTTGCAGTAAGCCGCTTCCAGCGGGTCACATAAAGACGATAACAAAGAGGTTGACATAAGCTAATTCGAAAACAGACAGCTATAAACCATAAGTATTAAGAACCCTATGACATCAGGAACACGTTATTGTACTGGGGTAACAGTAATTTTAATGTGCATGGCGTAAAACGGCAGGACAGTTTAATTTGTTTCAAAAGTACAGTGGCGGCACATTATTACTGAATTGATGCGAAAGAGTACGGTATAAATATAAGCCAACCCACGCAGGGGAGTCCAGCTGGCACTTCCAACTTCCTTATTTTCAATCATCAAAGATATAAAAGAAATCGCAGCCCGCTGTGGTGACATAGAATATGTTTCACCATTAACTTCTCACACCTGAAGTTTGAAGGTGTTGCTGCACCCTTATCTTATTTCGCATGTGACTTACTGACTATGGCAATATGTACATATTTGTTTAAACTGAACATCTCATAACCACGTAAACAAACAGCTATTAGCATGTCAAGTCAGGCGAAGTGAGCAACGTGCGTTTGGCGTGCCACTTATAGCTTGCTCCTCCTACTCTGCTCCACGTGTAAACATAATCAGTTCACTTATTTTGTCTTTTTCAAAAATGAAACTACCCCTAATCTAAAAATTATTGTTTATGTTGGTTTAGCGTCACTTTGAACTTCATTATCACAATTAACAGGAAGTAAAGGTTCAGATGATTTCTATCAAACCAATAGGCCTACGTATCTTCTATCATCAAATTCTTTTTACAGGGGGTTTTGATTTTCCATGATTAGGTCATAATTGCAGTGATAATTCAGAATTTTTGTAATTATTTACATGTGCTCCCGAAGGGAATACATTATCATAAAAAATTTTCACCGAAATCAAAGTTTTGATAAAATAAGAGGTTTTGCACTTTCAAAAAATGTGAAAAGCTGAATGCGAGGTTTCACATTTTGAGCGATGACGTCATTTCGAAAGCGAAATGTCTCAAAAAAAGTTTTTCAGTAACTAAAGAATGAAAAAACATGCTACTTAAGCCAATAAAAAATTTTCGAAAATTTGTACGTACCGGTACGAGGTTTTGCATTTTCACCATCGATATGTCGTGTAGAAACAAGCATTTTCTGGTGACTATCATTGTCAAAATGAAAATGTCAATAGTTTTGCTTTTTTTTCAAGTTTTGACGTCAAAACCTGCTAACCATTACAGAATTAAACTTACTGTAGTCAAAATCATTGCTCTGAAGATTTGTGTGAAAATTGAAACTGCAACTGTGATGTAGTTAAGTTTGACAAAATTATTCAGTTTGTTTACAAGCAATTGTTAATTACTGTTATTGCAACAACATCACTCGGAATATTTTTTCAATCCTTGCTGAAGCGGATGTTTCCTCAATTGCATATTTGACCACTACTTGGTAAGTGGTGAATGTTAGTTTAAATTTGCTCTATTGTCTACAATTGATATGACCATCAATGGGATGAGGCTACAGCAGATATAAATTGTTTTTTTCACATTTATACTCAAACTCTATTCGAAACGCATTGCCTGAATTTTATCTTTAAACTTAAATAACACAGGAATCTTGCATTTTGTTGTACTGCATGCAGTCGCGACAATCATCACCGAGTCCTCATTAAAATAAGACTAAAAAAAAGAAAGTTCAAACTAGCTCATAACGGCCGTTGCTCAAATTGATCGCGCATTCGTTGCAATTTTGTGTCACAAGTTAGCGCTTTTCGTTTTTTTACGAAGCCAATTATCTGTTCAATAAACTCGACTGAGCCGGGAATCAAAGCCAGAACTTGCGATCTGGTGATAGCAGTAAAGTATGCTGTGAAGTTTATACGTAACAACACGCATTGCGTGGCAACTTCGTGTTCAGTTTTTTTTTATTATCAGCAATATAATTCTGCATAGGTTGTATCAAAGCTGTATACAATATATTACTTTTTCACATTTTCGCACATTAAACATGCAGCTGACGATGAGAGCTGTATTTATGTTGTTAAAACGTCAAAGTAAAGAGAGCAAATTTCGCTTCATCGTTCAAACTATCGTCAACAACTCAACATCACATTTTACACGATTTGAGCAAAACTGCATGCAGACGTTAAATTCAGATTCATAAGTTATCATATTGCATGTATGAAGTCGAAGTTTAAAGGCTGCTGGAAGTTTTATTCAAATCATGTAAAACGTTATGGTCGTTGTCTACTTGGTAAGTGATGAATGTTATTTTGAATTTGCTGTATTGTACTATGAAGCAATATGACCGTTAACGGGATAAAACCACAGCAGATATGAGATGTTCTACTTTTCAATGTAATACTCAAACTCGTTTAAAAATGCATTGCCTGACTTACAGCAGTTTTGTATGTTGTTTCCCTGTACTGTATATTATCAGACAAACCACCGGGTCCTCATTCAAACAAAGAAATTGAAAAGCAGCTCATAACCACCATTGCTCAAAATTGATCACGCATTCGTTGCAATTTTGTGTCACAAATTTTGTGCTTTTTATGTTTTTACAAAATTATTACCGGTTTTTGTTTGATGGACTTGCTTAACTCGGGAATCGAAGCCTGAACTTACGATCTGGTAATAGCAATCAAACATGATGGCGACTTTGTGGTATTATTTATTATTGAAATTTTTGTTTGTGCAATGTGCATACATTCTGTTTAAACGCAAAAGCACATTTTACCAAGATTAAATTTGAAACATTTAAAAATTTATATTAAAACGAAACGGTTGAATCAAAACAAAAACTAAAAAAATGCCATTCATAGCCACTCAGCTCAGCGCTCAGCATCGGCCTGGGGAGGAGAAGGATAGAGACGTATCAGATTTGAGTCGCTCGAACTGAAAACAAGTCCATTCTCTGACACGAAGTCACAGCTGTAACAAAGCGCCAAGAAACAATCTATCACATTTCTTAAGCTAATTGTTTGTCGCCAAAAATCATGTTTCTGTTTGGTAGGATGATTTTATCACACCAAGTTTTAAATTGTAAATTTTGGCTGTTCCTGGTTAAAACTTGTTGCTAGTCAAAAAGTTGCTCTGAAGATTTGTGTGAAAAATGTAGCTGCAACTGCGATGTAGTTTAGCGGTTTGACAAGTTATTTGGTCAGTTTTATTGTAACAACATCACTCGGAGTATTTTTCAATCCTTGCTGAAGCGGATGTTTCCTCAACTGCATATTTGACGACTGCTTCGTGAGTGTTGAATGTTATTTTCAATTCGTTGTATTATGCTAAAAACTATGACCATTAACGGTATAAGAGCACAACAAATATGAGGTGAAAGTGGGTAGAAGGAAGTAACTTTCTTCATTGTTGCTAAACGTTTTGACATCATACGCTGAAATTTCATCATCATCAGCAATGTTTCCTAGGCTGCACAAAGCTGTATACAATGTATTGATTGTTCGCAATTGTTGCACCATCTACATGCAGCTGACGATGGCAGTTGTATTTGTGTTGTCAAAACGTCAAGTTGCGGCAAAAAATTTAATTCAGGTTGATTTTATAAGCTCATAAGCTGGCAAGTTTCTCATTCAAGTCGAAGTATATCGATTGCTTGGAGTTTTACTCAAATCGTGTAAAATTTTATGGTTGTAGTCGATTGTGTGAGCAATTTGTTGCAAGTGAGTGGTAAGGTGCGGTGAAAAAATATAATTTTTGAATTTGGAAAAGTGGTATTTATATTTGTCCCCAAATATGGAGCAAATAACATTGGAACTAATTTTAGATTGGTGCACCCTCTAGTGGCCGTGCACATCTGCCAAACGATAAAAACTTGCCAATTTGGCCATATCTTGAAAACCATTCGAGCTAGAAAGTTGGTTTTGGGCTCAAAAGATGCAGAACTAGCACTGTTCTATCTGCTCTAAGTGGAACTTTCTTTCTAAACCGACCAGACAAAAAGTTGTAGGCAAAAAACAGCTTTCTTGATGAAAATTATGCTTTTGCGCGTATGCAGTACCGGTAGTCCATGTTTGCAGTTGGTAAGACTTCCAAGAGTTAAAATAATTACCAAGTTAGTTTTAGTTGGTCTAATTTATTACCTGGTGCTAGTAATATTTGCGTGCAGCTATGCATATGTAGAATGTGGATGTAGCATTTGACAAATATTATCCGTGCAATACATGTACCGAAATAAAAGTAGACATATGTAAGCACATAACAGTACTGTGCTTGAATGATATCAATATAATTCTCGCTATGTAGTGCACTAAATCAAATCTCAAGACATTGAGAAAGCATAAAAACTGATCAACAAACATTTTTATGTCAATCAAGCTTATTTATAATCAGCACCCTTATTAGTCCTATGTAGAAAGACCGAAGAGCACCAAGCATTGAGAAATGGCAAGGCTGATCGTTTTTATGCAGCCATATATTACAATGGTGGGGGGCAGAAACTCCCCAATACCTCATCGCACAACCCAGACATGCATTGGTTTAGGGCAGTGGTTTTAAACCTTTCCTTCATCGTGGCCCCCTTGACAGTGACACTAAAAGACCGTGGCCCATTCAGTCTAATCTTAAAAGTCCCCGATCTTGAGATAAAAATGTGCTTATTCTTACACTTGTGGCCCCCTTCAGGGGCCGAAGGTCGCGGTTGGAAACCTTTGGGTTAGGGTAAGAGCATGATGTTTGGGGAATTGCAGTAAGCTTTCAAAATAAACCATCTATTGTAACATGAAACGGCTTAAAAACGAAGAGCCCTGAAAAGGCTTGCTGATAAATAGTCAGGTTGACAGTAGGGAAGAATAAACAGCACTGCCCGAATTCTGCCACAAATAACACTGTAACAGTTCTGACTTCTGCACACCAATACTCTAATGGTTCCGGTATGCAGTATGTGGTAAGCCTATTGCTGCCAGAATTCGAATACCAATCTGCTACAACTTAACTAGGGTGCCAGTGCTGGTATAAATCTAGGGATATATACTACACTGATATACCAATGGCATTCCTTCCAAAAGTAAAGCCTTCGGACATCAGCATTGACAACCTAGGGTTGTAGGTTGGTTATAGTGAGAATTATATTGATATCATTCAAGCACAGCACTGTTATGTGCTTACATATGTCTACTTTTATTTCGGTACATGTATTGCACGGATAATATTTGTCAAATGCTACATCCACATTCTACATATGCATAGCTGCACGCAAATATTACTAGCACCAGGTAATAAATTAGACCAACTAAAACTAACTTGGTAATTATTTTAACTCTTGGAAGTTTTACCAACTGCAAAGATGGACTACCGGTACTGCATACGCGCAAATGCATAATTTTCATCAAAAAAGCTGTTTTTTGCCTACAACTTTTTGTCTGGTCGGTTTAGAAAGAAAGTTCCACTTAGAGCAGATAGAACAGTGCTAGTTCTGCATCTTTTGAGCCCAAAACCAACTTTCTAGCTCGAATGGTTTTCAAGATATGGCCAAATTGGCAAGTTTTTATCGTTTGGCAGATGTGCACGGCCACTAGAGGGTGCACCAACCTAAAATTAGTTCCAATGTTATTTGCTCCGTATTTGGGGACAAATATAAATACCACTTTTCCAAATTCAAAAATTTCATTTTTTCACCGCATCCTAATGAGTGGTCGCAAAATAGGTTTGCTTATATTTGCTAGAAAGTAAATTACTGACTAAATGAAAAATGATTTGTTGCATTAAAAAGTTATAGTTCATTTTTTTCATCGAATATAAGCTGATTGTCTGGAACAGCGGTTCTTAACCGGGTGCCATTGGCCCTTCTAGGAAGATACGAGACATTAACCAGGGTCACAAACGCATGATTTATTAACCTGTTAACGGTAATTAACCGTTTGAAGGCGCGTTTACCGATACGCGACATGCGACAACGCGACTAACATTACACTGTAAGTAAATGTAGAAGGGTTTTGCAGGTTTTCGCGTGATCGGAGAACAGTCAAATAAAAGAAACAAGGTGCGAAAAATTTTGTCGCGTGCCGCGTGTCGTGTTGCCGCCTGTCGCGTATCAGTAAACGCGCCTTAAAACCAGCAGACAACTGTAGCCACTGTGAATGAAATACCGACCGAAAATCTTGTTGCTAAGCGGGGGTTCACTGGTGTTGAGAGTCACTAGAAAAAAACCACAAGCAATAAACAGTTGAGAACCACTGGGTGGACGTTTGAAACCGAGCAGACGCGCAATGCGAACCGATCAATTACATCTAACGCTGTGTTTTTAATTCACTGCGTTGAAGTTGACTTGACACAGAGTTGAAAGTTGGCATATTTTTAAAACTTTGATCCGAACCTAACCCTAAGGTGAAACTACAGATCAAATCAGATCCAGAGACGAATCCGAAAATATTTTAATAGGGACTAAAACCACAAAAACGCTCAACTTGCAGTTTTATGCGTCAAAGAAGTGTCTGAGTAATAAAGTAACAATATGGAAAACTGTTTAGAGAAAGTCATTCCTGCTTACCTACCCAGGATTCACCAGTTGAATCCTATCCCATTTCTAGTTTTAATACCTAGAAAGCAATTTTTAACTTGAACCTGAGCATTGAATCGAATCTAAGTGGCAAGCCTGGCTGATATAAAACCCTACTTCTTGGAACTTTTACTCGGTATGAATAGACGAAGTGTTCAAGTTTATTAAGAACTCTGTTTCATCCCTGTCGGAGCGTTGTTACATGGCGCTTGCCTCTTAGAAACAAATCCATTTCTGTATTATGAACATCAGTAAATTAAAAAGTTGTGTTTTAGCTAAATCTTTAACGTTTTCTCATGTAGATGGCGTTGTAACTAGAACGAGAACGTAGTTTTGTGAGAAGTTTCATAAATAATGAAGTTGTGAACTGTTCAAATAGTTAATGATGTTTTCGCAGTGTAAAACTGGGACGGATTTCAGTTGCTGACGGTAACGATATAAAGTTAAGTGTTTAATACGTTTTTGTTTTGGATGCTTTGTGTGCTGAGGAGGGTTCTGGACCGGTGCGTTGTTTTCCGAAGTTTTGTTCGTGGGATTGTTTCGTAAGGTTGCGTTATGAAATCATTATTTTCTACTGGCGTATTTTTTTCCTGGACATTCAGGACAGATCTCTCTATTATGTAATTTCACTTAATGGATCAAAATTTGTCTTTGTGACGTCACAATTGTATTTACTACAGTTTGGTGTGAGTTTTTGCATGTCAAATGATTTCTCCTCTTGTTTCTTTTAAGAATGTTATAGAACGTTCTCGAACTTAAATTCAGAGTATAAATAGGCGTGAATTTTCGATCTTGAAATATTCGAGCGTAGTTATTCGAGTGTAGATTTAGTGTGCGCAGAGTAAGCAAAATTGTTGTATGCTGAAGGGTATAGCCCTTGTTGTAGAGTGTTACTGAAGTGAGCAGTGGTGCTTGTGTTTATTGAAAAGTAGTACGGTGAGTGCCGTTGCTAAGCGAGTTAAGTTGGGTCGATTATTATATTCGTTTGGTGAAGAAGGTCTTGGTTTTTTCGTGAGGTCAGATCTAAGAACGAATTAATTCTTACGGTTTGTCATACAATTCTTATCAATCGTCCTGTGAGCGAAGAAATACAATTTCCTACTTCGCGACACTGACAAAAAAATGTGATCAATAATGGTTTGGTTAATTTAACCCAGTGGTCGCAACCTTTCTGGTTTGTGGCTCCCTTCTAAATACTCTCAACACCAGCGGCCCCACGTTCAGCAACAGAATTTTCGGTCGTTATTTCATTCATAGAGGTTACAGCAGCTGTCCGCTGCTCAAAAACGATCAATTATCGCTGACAGATTAATAAACTTTGCACCTGTGGCCCTTGGCCACTGTCACGTGACTACCTAGGTAGGCAATGACCCCAGGTTGAGAACCTCTGATTTAAGCGTTAGCGGCTGGAAAAAGATTGTTGTGGAAATATTGTGATTGAATGGTAAAAATTTTTCGAAGTCTTTTCGACTTGCGTTGCTGCAGTGTTAGAAAAAATAGGTGCAGCGACCGTGCTAATTTTTTTTTTAAACGCTTTAGTTCTGTATTTTTATCTTGAGCATGTTCAACGTATAACGTTTTGTCGTTGTTTCCTTATTTTTAACCAAGCTGTTTTTTGTGTTGATGATGGCGTTGTTTTATGGTTAAAAATAAAAAATCCTACTACTACCACTACTAAAAATAGTTGATTTCGCTGCAATAAAATTGAATTTGAGTTTTGTCGTTTTCATGAGAATATCACGCAAATTTTGTACGTCAAGTTAAGTAAGCCACTCAGCAATATGGCGATGTCACATCTTCAGTTTCGTAGAAAACTTGCTACGTTACTGGAATAATTACGAAAACATTAACCAAAAAGACTAATGTATCGTAAGAAAACTAGACTCTGAGATGAACTGTCGCCGTGTGTTTGTCGCAACACAAATTGTCGCTGATGAATTGAAACTTCGCAATATGTCAGAAACATCGCTATAGTTTCTAGGAATCGTTATATTAGCGACAACAAAAGTCAGATAATATTTCTGCGGAGTATATTTTGATTTGCGTTGTAGTGTGAAGTTTCCAATAGACAAGAATATACAGTAAGTAATACTTAACATGCAAGTATTTTGGCGGTCTTGATCATCCATAATTATATATTATTTGTACTATACCGGAACGAATTTATCGCTTGCAACCCAAAATATATCAAAACCAAACTTTTTGTCACTTTGAAGTTGCAAGATATTGAGCAATAAAAATATAATGATTAAAAGACTTCAAAATTACCATTTTTCGGTTGCTGTACCCTGCAGTTTTATGGTACAAAAACGATCTTCTTGCGGAAATAGTTTTTATCAATTTTGGTGCCCAGGTGCTTCAGTGAAAAATTTGGATATCCTGTGTTCTCTTAGTTCGTAACCTTTTTTAGATCAAGGGTTCTTAACCTTTTTTGGTCTCGTTTACATCTGGACAAAAAAAAGTATAACTTACCCCCTATGTACCTTTACTGCTTTTTCAATGTTGAAAATGAAAGTTTTCTTTAGTTTTTAAATTTGTCCCCTCGGTAGGTCCAAAAAATTTACCCCCTCAGTAGATAAAATTTACCCCCATTTACCCCTGTTAAGAACCTCTGGTTTAGATGAAGCATCCAACAACAGAGTAGCTGTTTTTCTTGTTTTTTATTTAACTTTTTCATTTTTCTTGTTGACGTATCTTAGTTGGCATAAAAGTATTTATAATAGCAGCGATTATTACAAAAGAAAGAAAAAAATAAATCAAATCTTCCACGTACTCGCGCTATTACGCCGAAGCGTGTAACGAGTGGCGGGGCCCATCTTCGCGGCTTAGCGTTTGGCCAACACAGCTCCGAAGAAACATCGCAGCGGTGGCGAGCCGCTGGCTACACTGGGCCGATTTGACCGGCCTGAGAATCGAACCCCAAACCTAATGAACCAATAACGTGTGCGCTCAACAGCTGAACAAACGACCGGTTTCATTACGAAACAAATTTGAATTAAAAGTTTTTACTCTTTAAAGTTTCACGAAAACGAAATGCAATGTTACTGATTCTTGAAGCAAGTATGCGTTCGATTTGCAAACAAGTTGAAATTAGGTGAATAATTAATACATGCTATTTTGCCACTTCCTCCGTTTTTACGTCAGTTTTAATGTTCACTATGATATGTTGTCCTATATAGGCCTATGAGGTTTAAAATAATTCGATTAATTTAAACAGTAATAAATTGATGAACTGATATTATATCTCAGACACTAATGTAATGCCAATAACTGTACTTCTCTTTTGTTTGTAAATGGCGTTGTGGGTTTTGATGCACGAAGTTTCGAACCGCAGACCTTAAATCAAACCAACTCAAATGATGAAATCACGATCTCAGACGAACATTTTCTTGCCGCCAAATTTACTCGCTGGTTTGTAAAATATTTGTCAATTATTTGAAAAATATTTCAAAAAATGAAGCTGCAATTTCATTGTTCCACCGCAAGTTTCGAAAAAAACGCGTTTTGCTGATCATTTTTGCTCCAGTATGGTTCTACTTAATTATATCGCAGGCCATAAAAAGCTGTTTACTTATACCGCCGGCCAATGTTTAATGGAATATGTTGCTCCTGCTGGCTAGTAGATCAACATAGCTGTTAGTTATAACGAAAACGCAAATTAGTCGTTCGTCTAATTTTAACTCCAGCATGTGTTAACGTACCGTACGTCGCTTTGTCGCTGTGCTTTTTTTCTGACTTACAGTATTATTGTTTATTGTGTTGTGAATATTCTCTGGCAATCCAGAAATAAAATGAACTGCTACTATTGACGTTAGTTTGGCATTTTGCCAAGAAAATCAAACTTACCAAGTAAAAATCAAATCTTCATTACACTGGTCGTTTTAAGCAAGTAAGGAGTTAGCGGGGCCCATTTTCGCGGCCGTGCAACACAGCTTCTTCCTAATAAACGGCGCAGCCGACCCAGGATTTGAATTCCACATTTCCGCTCCAAAGGCGCGAACGTTAACAACTCACTCGGTCATCTGGCGTAGACAAGCTTAGTTTGCATGAAATATAACCATCAACCGCACAAAATAGCTGTCGCTATCTTTTTTCAACAAGGTGAGGCGATTGAAAGTGATTATGAAGGACTCCTTTCATACGACCAAAAGTTTTAAGCAAGCGTGTGAAAGTGTGGTGTTTTATTATTTTGCCTGTTGACCCCGACTCGTCCTCTTTGCTACCGACGTGGATCTGCCCTTCAGTTCCTCCCATTACAACAAATTGAAAAGTAACCCGTGGCAATTCGATAAACGAAACGCCACATAAGTTAGGAGGCGAAGTGGTACAAAATGTTTAGAACAAAATTCAAAAAACAAAAACGTAAACGCAGAGGAAATCTACAAAAACAACAAAAATTGTCCCAAAAAGTAATTTTCTTGGCCAGCAATTAGCTCAGTCGAGAATAAAAATACTGATTTGGACCACACTGATTTGCTCAGTTGAGATTAAAAATAATTCTTTTTTAAATAAATTATCAAGTTAAAAAGCTTTGCAAAAGAGTAGAATTAGTCATTTTATCTAAACAAAATCACAGGAGAATATTTTTCCTTCTTTTAGTTCGGAATTTCCTCAACTGCATACTGGTCAACTACTTGGTAAATGATAAATATTAGTAATAACTTACGGTGTTATATTAAAAGGAATAATGGATATTAAATTTCAGCTTTAGCAGCTACATGGATTAGTGTGTTTACACCTAGAGACGAAGGAAATTAATATAAACATTGCATTTCTCATGTGCATTGTAAAAGTTGGTTTAACACAGTGGCGTAGCCAGGGTGGGGGGCACCGGGGCACTGCCCCCCCCCCCTTCTTGATGAAGCTTAATCTGAAGTGTAATGAAAAAATTCTTCTAAAATACCGTAAACTTTGTTTCAAAAGCTCCCTCATCTTTACCACTTTTTCATTTGCGACTAATTTTTGGGCCATTTGAATTTCGACATAAATACTCTACAAAAAGCGCTTGTTAAGCGTTACTGCATCATAACAGCGCAATGGGATCAAATATTTAAGTGTAAGTACAGAGAAAAAGCAGGAATGTATCGCAAAAAGGCAATCGAATATGGGAGCAAAAGGAAAGAATGTTCAATTAAAAATTATTTTTTAAGAAGAATAGGGACTGTTTTGTTGTGTTTGTTGTTTTATGTGTGTCTTATTCGTGCATACCATACGGTGACAAAATCCTTGGATTGTTTTATATAATGCCGTGCAGAAGGCAGTTTGATTAGCATTAGGGTAGCGATTAGCGAACAAGGATTGCCTGCCTAGGTCTACAGTAAATAACTCCATATTCATCCGTAAACAATGACGTTGTGCCATTAGGGAAAGGAGCCCCCCAAATTTTCTGAGGTATGTCGCTTTTTATATTTTAAAAAGTTGAAAATTACAATATAACCCCCTCCCCCTCTTTCTTATACTATAAATTCTATTTTTTGTTTTTTTAACTGTTGCTTCAATCAATCACTTCGACTTCAGAGGAAAGTCAGCTAGAACTTAGGAAACATTTTGCATGCGTTGTTAAAGATCATAACCTATAGAACACACCTATACACGTGATCCCATCAAATGCGTCTAACCAAAAAATGATTGCAGCCTCCTTTTGTTAAGCCCAGCTTGTGCTTTTAGACATGGACTACTAAAACATTTTTGTATTGTCTGACACTATGATAGTGACTGCACTCTCTGCAGGACACCGGCATGTCCTCCTTCGATAAGAGATTGTGATGAAACGAGTGTTTTTTATGTGAAAACCGTAAAAATCCGTTGGCGGCTGGGGGCTCCGCCCACAGCCGATTGTCGAAGCGATTGCCTACAGCGGCTGGGGCTTCGCCCCCAACCCCCCCCAGCAATGTCCTCCCCATTTGTTACATCGTGGGGCCACACTGATTGCGCATAATGTCCATAATTAAGAAGCGGTTTGAGGTATGAAAATAAATTTTGATTTGTTATCCAAAAATTGGGGCATCACGACATATTTTGGTATCTTTTCTTAACTTTCTTTTTTCGTGATGTTATCGGCACTCAATGCTAAATGCGGCTTTTGCAAAGTTTGTGAACTTGTGATCAGTGTCTGTTTAAGTAGTTACACGGGCCCCTATACAACTTTTTTGGCTGCACGACGCCTCTGTCCCTAAACAAAATAAATACGAATAATTTGAGCCAAAAATTGAAATGCGGGAAGACAGCGTGAGCCTAACTCCTTGGCCTGAACAGACCATGTTTTTGAAGTTCTTGACTTATTGTAATTTGGCCCCCCCTAAATATTCCGCTGGCTACGCCCCTGGTTAAACATTAAGTTGAAAACGAGCCTAATTTTTGCGGCCCATTGATACTGTCCAACCCAACACAAACCGTGTATTGATACTCAAATAAGTGATTTTTACGAAAGCAGTTATCTGTTGGATAAGATTGCTTAAGCCGGGTATCGAAACCAGAGCTTATCTATTTGAAGTTTACCTATGTAAGAATACGGATCGAGTGGCAACTTGGTGTTATTATTTTATCCGCTGCTTGGAAATTACTCTGGTTGTTGTCGATTATGCGAGCAATTTGTTACAAATAAATACTGGCAGAATCAAATTGCTCATTCTAAATCTATGCTTTGATTGCATGTCGATTGAAACAGAGACGTATTTAGGTATTGAACCTTCCCCCTCATTTACCTTTGCATTTTAATACAAAAACAAACAAATATTGGTGAGTGAGTGAAATATATCAGACTTTCTCGATGGTTTTTGCAATTTATGCCCCCTCCTACCCTCCCCCTTTAAAATTTCTGGCTACACTGCTGGATTGAAAACAGAGAAATCCTACATTTTGTGGCTGTTTGTTGACACGTTAAGCTCCGGTCAATAGTTTTATGAACAGTTTTATTAATTTTTCGAAAAAAAAGTCAAATGTTAACTCCAAGAGCAAAAATGTGTACGGTGTGCCATTGAAGATGTAAATATGGTAAGAGTCTTCGTAATGTAGTAGATGCAGCGGACTGAATGCAAAGTTCTGTCTTCTGGACTTCAACTAAGCGAGTTCATCAGGACTCGCCGCACGAAACTTGAAAATGAGTTTTTACCTTTTTCAAAAAAACTGAAAAAACACACTTTTAAAATGTAGGCTACGTGAAAACGAATGAAATGTAGATGATGGTTTGTGGAAGTCTTTTTAGCTTCAGTTGGGTGTTTAATCTTATAGTGCCGTGCAAAGCACTCATAAAATCCCAAGGTTTAGCAAAAACAAAAACGACTTTTTGATGCAAAACAAAATTATTGCTCTTGCCAAACCTCCCAAGCATAAGTTGACAATTTGCTTATTTGCTCAAAAATGCAAAATATCCAAAATTGACAAACGACATGCATAATGCAAAACAAAAACATGATAAAATTTGTTGTTTGGAGACAAAATGTAGGCAAAAATGTGATGTATTTTAACTCAACAAAAAAAGGTTATAAATTGAGCAGTTGCGCTCGAAAGGTAGAAATGTTGAAGTTTCGATTCTGAGTCATGACTTGCTCGGTTATCATGATATGTTGAATTGAAAATAAAAACTCGACTTGCAAGAAAACAAGTTGAAATTGAATGAGTAAAGTGAAAAAGTCGTGTTTTGCCACTTCTACCGTTTTTGCGTTTAGTTTTATTCTGATACCACAATATGTGGTCCTATATGTTGATATGTATCGTAAATAACGGTAAAAGTAAAACGTTATTGAGCTCATATTCCATCTTGAACAGTACAATAATGCATCGTGGAATAACTTAGCATGAAATGTTTAATTGATCAATAGAAAAGTTGATTTGCGAGTTGTGGCTGAAATTATTTGGCACTTGCTAAATCATCGTCAGCGACATGACTCAGCAATAACGCTCGCAGGTTACAGATCTCGCGTGACGGGTTCGATTCACAGCTGGAGCCCATCGCATTTGACGTACTCTATATACCCGGTGGCTGCTGACTCAGAGTGGCAACTGTTGAAGTTTTAGTTCAATACAATTTGAAACGAACCTTACCGATTTATTTTTTATATTTATTGAGAATATCGCAGAAGTTTATAAACCAAAAACCAAATTGCCAGATTCAATGCCAATTACGTAATCTTGTTTTTCCGCGTAAAAATTGAGACATTTTTAATAACATTGTTCTTAATAATGAACGAAACTTGAAGGTAAATGTTATGTATATCGATGCATTTCTGTTAATGTATTTCTGTAAAATGTGTTTTTGTGTTCACAGTTAATCAACTTAGCACATCTCATCGTATATTTGTTTGCATACTTAGCAAGCTGCAACCTTTCCATGCTGATTACTGCAGAGCTAATTTGCGCGAGGCGTTTGTTTCTCTTCATTGTGCTACTATTAGTTTCCACGCCTTGCAAGAGATTATTAATTAATTACGTGCTTTCTGCCTTAAACTACAGCATCTTTTCTGTGTGTATAAGCAGCTGTGCTTGACAACGACTTCAGTTCATCGTTTTCCAAACATACGTATTTTTGTCTGTTTGACCTAAAGGTAAAGGTAAAGGTATGGGACAGCGGGTGCAAGCACACATTGTTTAGGCCATTTTCAATTGTCGGCCCATTACAATTTTCAATCACGAACGATTGAACGCTGTTAAGGGACATACATGACGAACAACACATACACAAAACCCTTCGCACTTCCGCTTGTGCCGAGCGCCTGGCGCGAAAGCTGCGAATACTATTTTTAAAGTCTTTAGTATGACCCGACTGGGAATAAAACCCCAGTCTACCGGCGTCCAAGTAGACGCTCTTAACCGATACTAACGGAATATAACAGTGATTAAAATAAAAATTTGTGAGAAAATTCAACAGTGCATTGAGGGCACTGCTAATTGAGTTGGAGTTTTTGAAGTCAACTGTAACCGAAAAATGATTTCTAATGTGATTTGCTTTATCTGCGAATCGAACTCGCTACGCAGAAGTGTTTAACACACTCGCACTATCGCTGGCTGCATCGCGATAATTTTGATCAATAATTGAGCTTACCGTTGTTTTCAACTTGTTTTGTTTTTTTATGTTCTGTAACCGTTAAAATTGAAACTGGCAATCACAGACATTCAATTGGTTTGTTAAAAAGTGCTGGTGATTGTTAAAAGATGACGACTGATTTTCTTTTGGTGATTTGTTCAAAATTGATCACGCAATCGTTGCAATTTCGTGTCACATGTTGTGCTTAGAGACCGGCCGTTAGCTCAGTTGCAAAGCGCACGCTATCGGTGCGGGAGGTCTGGGGTTCGATTCCCGGGCCGGTCAAATCGACACAGTGTCGCCAACGACTCGCCAACGTTGCGACGTTTCTTCGGAGCTGTGTTGCCCAGGCGCTAAGCCGCGGAAATGGGCCCCGCAACTCGTTACACGCTTCGGCGTAATACGGCGAGTATAATGAAGATTTGATTTGATTTTTGATTTGAGGTTGCACAAAGCTGTACACAATATATTAAAACACAAACGTTATGGTTCATCTGTTTGACCCACAGTTGTCAACGGGTCGACGACGCTAGGCCCGACCCGACCCGAATCCGAATTTTCAAGCCCCGACACAAACTCGAATCCAAATTTATCAGCCAGTCTGAGCCCGATTTAGGCCGAAATTAAAAACGTCTCATTAAATGTTGAAGAACTTGTACTTGATAAGACTAGAAGCGACAGAAATCATTCTGTTGAATTGATGATTTCTATCGCTCCAAGTCCGTCCAGTTGCTCCGACGTCCGCCCCGATTGAAGCCCGACAATTTTTGAAAATCTGAGCCCGGCCCGAACCCGACCCGACCCGAAAAGCCCGAACCTGATTGACAGCTGTGGTTTGACCAATCAATTAAAACTAACGCTATGTTTTTGATATGCTGCGCTTAAGTTGATTGAACACAGAATTGGAAGTGTGGGCATAATGTTAGAGACTTGATCCAAACCGAACCCAAAAATGAAAATACTGAGCAGATCAATCCAGGGACAGATCCAAAAAAATTTTAGAGGGGGTGGGAACCGCAAAAATGTTCATCTTGTAGTTTTATGTGTCTGAAAGTGTCGGAGTAATAATGTAAATCAAAAAAATCAAATTTTCATTATACTCGCCGTATTACGCCGAAGCGTGTAACGAGTTGCGGGGCCCATCTCCGCGGCTTAGCGCCTGGGCAACACAGCTCCGAAGAAACGTCGCAACGATGGCGAGCCGTTGGCAACACTGTGTCGAGTTGACCGGCCCGAGAATCGAAACCTTGACCTCCCGCATCGTTAGCGTGCGCTGAGCACCTGAGCTAACGGCCGGTCTGTAATAATGTAATACTATGTAAAATAAAAATTCAAGTAGTTCTAGAGCTGCCCTAATCTCCCCTGGATTTACCAGTGAAAATCCTTACCCCTTTTTCTAATTTTAATCCCGAAAAAGCAATTTTTAACTTGAACCCGAACTTTGATTCGAATCTGAAGTTGTAAGCCTGGCTGATATAAAACCCAACTGCTTGGAACTTTTACTCAGTATGAATGACTAAGCGTTCAAGTTTATTAAGAACTCTGTTTCATCCCTGTCAGAGCATCGGCACACGGTGCGTGTCTTTTAGAATCAAAACCATTTCTGTATTATGAGAATCCGCTTATTTTAAGTTGATGTTTTGCAAAATCTTTAACGTTTTTACGGTACAGTAAATGGCGTAATAATGTGAACAAGAAACCTAGTTTTGTAGCAAGTTTCTTAAAGATTGAAGTTATAAGCTGCTCAAATACTTACTGGTGTTTTCACTGTGTGTAACTGTCTCTGATTTTAGTTACAGTAACTAGTATCAAAAAACTAACGTCGTGAAAAGTGATGGTTTGGTTGATTTAACAATCGGTGGCTAGAAAAAGATTAATGTGGAAATATTGTAATTGAATGGCAAAATTTTTAAAACTTGTTTCGACCTACACTGTTGCAGTATTAAGATGAGCAGTCAATTTTGCTGCAATAAAATTAAATTTGATCTTTGTCGTTTTCACGAAAATGCAACGTAAAGTTTTGTACGTCAATAAGTTAAGCCGCAAAGCAATATAACGATGTCAAATCATGAATTTCATGGTACATTACTGAAATACGTATGAAAAAAAGATTGATGCACAGCAACCTACCGCTTGAGGTCGCATCCCCGTTAAGTTCGCAATAAAATACCACAAAATTTAGATTCAAGTTTTTCAGAAATTTATTGCAAGTGATTTAGTGTTCACTTATTAATATGTCATGAATCGGTAGTTGATGCATAGTCAGGGGCGTATTTAGGTGAAGGGTGGGGGATATTGTGCCATGTACCCCCCCTTTTCACTTTGAATTTTTAGTAAAAAAACAAATGTTGCTGAGTGACCAAAATGTACCAAACTTGTGATGACTTTTGCACTCTACGGCTCCCTCTTAAAATTTCTCGCTAGGCCACAGCACTGTGCATAGTAGAATCTCATTTGCGTGTTGCTTCCACAATCGCTTGTCGCAATTTTCGTTGAAACTGTTCAAAATGTTTTTCACCTCGTATTCTCAGACAATGCTTCGTTTACTTGGATGATTTGACCCAACTTCGAGATTATTTTCAATCTCTGTGCCTCGTTTGAACGCTTCACTTTTCCAGGAATTTTATGTAAATGTTACATGGTGATATTTGAACATGGAGTTCTTCAAAAAATTTAGTAAGTGTAGCAACTTCAGTGGTAAAGTAGACTGTATGTTTCTGCCTCTTTCAAAACTACTCATCTATACAAATAGGCTAAAGATAAACCTGTTTGAAGTTCTGCTCAATGCGTGTTATTACGTGTTAACTCACTGACCACATACACCATGTCCACACGTCCAATTTTAATGAGCGTTAGATTTACGGTTGTTGGTTCTAGTTTCAGCATCATAATCAACTTCTTGACGTCATAGTTATAAAAGTGATTATGACATCAAAAGATTTTGATGATGATGATGACGCAGAAACTAAACCAAGAAGCTTGGGCCTAAAGCGGCTAAAGTCCACTAAAATTGAAGATATGGACAGGGTAACAACACTTACCAAAGAATTCAATCAGCAACTCTCTATGAACATACCGCTTATTGCTAAGTTCGCAAGAGCTGCGCAGATTTAAGTTGCGAACTTTACCGGTAGGTTACTGTATCGTCAGAAAACTAAACTCTGCGATGAATTGTCGCCGTGAGTTTGTCACAGCACCAATTGTCGCTGATGGTTTGACACTTCGCAATATATCAGAAACATCGCGATAGTTTAAGATCTGTTAAATTTGTGACAATGAAAGACAGTCAGTACTTTGCCCAGTTTATTTTGATTTGCATTGTAGTGTGAAGTATCCAATAGACAAGATAAATAATTACTCAACAAACTAGTATTTAGGCGGTCTTAATCATCCATAACTTCACATTATTTTTGCCATGCTGGAACGCATTTACCGCTTGCACCCCGAACTATCAGAACCAAACTGTTTGTGACTTATTGAGACTAAAAAAGTAACAAGATAATGAGCAATAAAAATTTAAGGATCAAAAGACTCCACAATGATCAATTTTTGGCTGCTGTTCTCAATAACTTTATGGTACAAAAATGATCTTTTTACCAAAATCATTTGTCAATTTTGGAGCCCAGTTGCATAATTGCAAAACTTTGATACATTCTCGTAGCTCGGCTAGTAAGTGAAGCATTTGCTAAAAAAAGCAGCTGCTTTTTCTGTTTTTTATTTCATTTTTTCGTGTCTTTATTTCATGTAATATTAGTTGGCATAAAAGTATTTGCAAAAGCAGGGGTTGTTACGTAAAAAATGCATAAAAAGTTTTTACTTTTTAAGCTTTACAAAAGCGAAATACCATATTACTAATTCGTGAATTGCGGATGCGTTCGATTTGCAAAAAAGTTGGAATGTAGAAATTAGGTAAAAATTATGTTTTTTTGCCACTTCTTCCATTTTTACGTCAGTTCTACTGTTCACCGCGATATGTTGTCCTACATAAGCCTCTAATATTTATAGTAGACCAGAGGTGACGAACATGCATCCCGCGAAAGAATTTCCTGTGGCCCGCGAACAATTTGGCAAGACCAGTACTGTTGAACTTTTCTTTTCCCCGTTTAATCTTTGAGATTCGATAACAAAAGCTGAGCCCCCGACTGAACCATGCGCATATTACACAAGAATCGAACAAACGCACAGTAAAAGCCTTTCATCCGCTTCAGGATTCAGCAGTTTCTGCCTTACAGTAGTAGGGATTATGTAAGTTTGCGGTAATGAATTGGTGAGCTTGTAGCACCACATACGCAAGTTTTACAGCTTTTTAAAGGTATTTGTTATTCTGTTTTTCAATCAATATTTAATTCGCCATTTATTTCGATGTCTGCAGCAAAGAAATAAAAGCTTGTATAAGGATTTTGATTGTAATACTTTTGGTTGATCGTTACTACTGATGAATACTTTTTTTCGTTTTGAACAGGTTTCATACTAGGTCTACGACCAAAAAGTTATGCGGCCCGCTTGCTCATTGATAAGTGACAAAGTGGCCCGCGGTAGCAAATAGGTTCGTCACCCCTGTAGCGCGCAGACCAATTGATTGATAATTTCAATAAAGAGGTCGATTTTTTGTACCATAAAGTTGCAAGGCACAGCAACCAAAAAATCTGATGCATTAATTCCAATTTGTTTACACTTACCATTTGCACATTATTTACAAAATCTAACACGAACTAGTACGTTGTTGTTAGTAATTGTAAATAATATAATATAGACCGTAAGTGTAATTAAATTGGAATTAATGTATTAGATTTTTGGTTGCTTTACCTTGCAACTTTATGGTACTAATTAATTTAAAAAGCAGCCTGATAAATTATTGAACTGATATTACATCTTAAACACTAACGCGCCGCCAATCATGGTATCTTTCTTTTGTATATAAATGACATTGCGTTTTTTGATGCACTAAAGTTTGAACCGCGGACCTTCAACCAAAGCATATTAAACGATAAAATCACTTGCTCAGACGAACATTTTATTGCCGTCAAATTTACTCACTATTATGTAAAATGTTTGGCAATAGTAGGAAAATATAGCTAAAAATAAGCAGCGATTTCATTGCTCTAATTCAGGGATGGCGAGTCAAAGACCAAGTGGATCATAGCTTATATGAGACTTTAAATCCAAAAAAAAACACGACGCGGGTCACAAATCTAATAATATGAATGCGAAACTTGTTGCTGCATCTTCTCTGCAAGTCTCTAATCTAGGCTGATAGTGTGTAGTTTGCAGCTTAACACATGCAGTCCTTAAATCTGAATTGATTCCTGGTGCTCGATTTTGTAAAATTCATGTGTTGAAACGATAAAATACGCTTTTTACAATTTTTGAAACTGCAAGTGGGTCACTGAAATGCCAGTGACGGGTCAGTGGTTCGCCATCCGTGCTTTAATTTAAAATCTGATAAACGCGTTTTACTGATCATTTTCTCAGTTGAGATGGTGGGTAATTCCTCGTTAAATAAACTATTACGTTGAAAAACTTTGCAAAAAAGTAGAATAAGGCACTTCATGAAAGCAAAATTCACGGGAGAGCATTTTTCCATTTATTTTTGTTCGGAATTTCCTCAACTGTGTACTACTTATTAAGTGATGAACATTACATGTAACTCACAGAGCTTTATTGGAAGAAATAATAAACATTGAATAAGTATGTAAGAAAGCTTTCGTTCAAGTTTAACAGTTGCAGGGTGGTAACAGTATTACACCGGTCGTTGCGTGCTTCGAGTTTTAAAGAGGGCTGCGATCTCGCAGTTCTCTCGCATTCATTTTTACTCGAGTTTTTAAGCATTTTTACTCGAGTTCAAGTTCGAATCCACTAAAAATTTGCAATCCGAGTTTAAGTTCTCCATTATTAATTTTTACCAAGTTAATGCTCAGTTCAAGTAGTTTTTGTCGGGTTTAGGCGAATTCTAGCAATTTTTGTTAAGTTTAGGATAAGTTCAAAACTCGATCAACTGTTTTCGAAATCGAATTTGAGTTCGAGTTTAGGCATTTTTGCTTTTGAGTTCAAGTTCGTGTTCAGGGATTTTTTTTTCAAGTTCAAGTTCGAGTTCAGGGATTTTTGTTTTTCGAGTTCAAGTTGGGCAAACAATCCCGAGTTAATCGAGTTTGTGTTCAAGTGCGAGTTCGCGTTCAAGTGTGAGTTCGAGTTGGCAGTCCTGAATTGATCTCAAATAAGCGGCTTTGTTTGATCCAAAGCCCGAAACTAGCATCGAACTTGCAATTAAAATCTAGATAAAAACCAAACCGATTTACCAACGATGTTTAACATCAATAAACTCTGCGATTAAATTTATCTTAAACTTATATTTTGTTCCGTTGTAAAATCATTACTGTTTGTCGCTGCATATTTTCCTTACCGTATATAATCAACCTCTGCAATCAATTGTCGCCGTGATAGTTTGTTGCAACACGAGTTATCGCTGATTATTTGGCGCTTTGTAAGATATCAAAAACACCGCAGAAGTTTATATATGAACCAAAAACTACAGAAGTTGTCAGATTCATTGTCAATTACGAAATTTTGTTTTCCGGTGAAAGATTCTTTATTTTTAGGAGCCTACCATAGTAGGTTATATCCTTAGTAATGAACGCAATCACGTTGAAAATACTAAAAAAGTAAATTTTTAAACTACTTGTACGAACAATACTTTTTTGACTTCAAAATAACCTCAGTTTATTGTATTTATTGAAAATATCGCAAAACTTTATAAATCGAAAAAAAAAAAAAGGTCCGATGCATTGCCAATTAGATAATCTTGAATCAGGGTAAAAGTTGAGACATTTTTAGTAACATTGTTCTTGTTACTGAACGTAATTACTTCGAATGTACTTCAAATAAAAAATTGCTATCGAAAACTTAACAGTGCATTGAGGGCACTGCTAAGTGAGTTGGAGCTCTTCAAGTCAACTGCCACCAAAAATGATTTCTAATGCAATGTGCTCTATTCTCGAATCGAACCCGCTACGTAAAAATGTTTAATTCAAACCAGCCGATTACTTATGGATCATCGCTGTCAAAGATAAAAAAAGCACGTACTTTCTGATTGCAGACTTTCTTGACTTTGAAAGCGGTGATAGTTTAAGTAATCGGGTGTTCAAACTCACTACCGCTGGCTGCATCGCGATGACTTTGATCAACAAATGAGCTTACGGTTATTTTCAACTTGTTTTTTATATCTATTCCGTAACCGTTAAAATGAAAAGTAGCAATCGCAGGTATTCAATCAGTTTGTTAAAAAGTGCTTGTTAAAAATTGTCAAAATTTTCAACGTCAAAGCGAAATAAACAAAAATATTAGGTGGTCGCGTTGTCACTAGTCGCGTATCGATGAACACGCCCTATTTTGTAAGCTAATTTTTTGTCGCCAAATATCAAGTTTCTGATATGATGTTAAAATGATGTTTTCATCATACCCAGGTTTGAACCGTAAACTTTCGATGAAACCATTCAAAACAATAATATGTTGTGCAGAAACAAGCATTTTCTGGTGACTAACATCGTCTGAATAAAAAGGTCAATACTTTTGCTTTTTTTCCAAAATTTTGATGTCAAAACTTGTTAACCATTATTGGATTAAACTTGTTGTAGTCAAAAACATTGCTCTGAAGAATTGCGTGAAAAATGAAACTACATCTGCAAAGTAATTTAGAAGTTCAATGCCCGAGCAGTAAAAGCGTCCGCCTCGGGAGCTGTAGACTTGGGTTTGATTCCGAGTCGGGTCAAACCAATGACTTTAAAATTAGTATTCACAGCTTCCCTGCTTGACGCTCAGCATTAAAGGGACAGTGTGAAGAACAAGCCGGCAAGTTTACTTGTTGTACCGTTGGGAAAGGCACTTAGCGGGATTCCTCCATGTTGGTTTGGTAGACAGATGGCTGGCAACTCCTTAAAGCGAGCTCGTATAGCGCATTGATCGCTTTTTGTGATAGGAGGATAAATATGCAACTAAATACAAAATACAGGTTTCAGCATATAATTTAATTTGTATGCAAGCAATGATTTCTTTTCAGTCATTGTAACAACATCCCTCGGAGTATTTTTCAATCCTTGTTGAAGGTGATGCTTCATCAACTGTAGGCTATATTTGATAACTACTTGGTAAGTGGTGAATGTTATTTTGAATTTGCTGTATTTTACTACCATTGACAATTATGACGATCACCGGGATAAGGCTGCAGCAGATATGAGATATTTTTTTCAGTATTACACTCAAACTCGATTCGAAACGCATTGCCCAAATTTTATCTTTAAACTTAAATTACACAGGAATCTTGGATGTTGTTTCACCGTATATTGTCGCGACAATAACTACCGGGTCCTCATTAAAAACAACTAAAAAAAAGCAGTTGAAAATTTACTGATAACGGCCGTTGCTCAAAATTCATCACGTATTCGAATTTCGATGCAATTTCGTGTCACAAGTGTATGCTTTTTGTTTTTTTACGAAGCCCATTATCTGTTCAATCGACTGAGCCTGGAATCAAAACCAGAACTTACGATTTGGTAATAGCAATAAAACATATTGTAAGGTTGATACGTAACAATTTGCATTGCGATGGCAACTTGTAGTTCAGTCGACTTTCTTCAGTATCGGTAATGTATGCTAGGTTGTGCAAAGCTGTATACAATGCATTACTTTTTCACTTTCTCGCACTTTGTAGCATGCAGCTGATGGTGACAGCTGTGTATACTGTATCCAGCCGCTGAAGTTGAAGTTATAAGCTATCAAGTTGCAAGTATGAAGGCAAAGTTGAAAGGCTGCTTGGAGATTATTCAAGTCGTGTAAAATGTCATGATGTTGTTGATTAATTATGTAAGCAATTTGTTCTAAAAAAATGGTTGCAAATTGTTTTTGCTTATTCTAGATCTATACTTTGATTGCATGACAATGGAAAACAAAGAGATCATGTATTTTATGGCTACTTGTGAGACGTTATGTTCCTATCAATAATTTTATGAGCAGTTTTTAAATTTTTGTTTAAATGTTATACCCGCGAGCAAAAATGTGTACGGTGGGCTATTGAAGCTCTAAATATGGTAAGAGTCTTCAACATGTAGTAGATAAGCGATCGGCTGAGGGCAAAGCACTGTCTTCTGGACTCCAACGCGAGTCCGCCGCACAAGACTTGAAAATGGGTTTTGGCTTTTTTACAAAGACTGAAAAATTACTCTGTTAAATGTACGCCAAAACGAATTAAACAATGAAGATAGTTTTTTGTGGAAGTCATTTCAGTTTTGGTTCGATGTTTAACCTTTCAGTGCCCTGCAAAGCACCCATAAAATCCTACGAATCAGCAAAGAAGAAAACGAATTTTTCATGCAAAAGAAATTATTGTTCCCGTCAAACTTTCCAAGTTTAAGTTAAAAATCTGATTATTGTTCAAACATGCAAAATAATCAAAATTTACTGACCACATTCCAAATGCGAAACAAAAAAACGAGAAAATTTGTTGCTTATAAACAAAATGTGGGCAAACATGCGATGTATTTTAAACTCAACTAGAGAAGGTTATAGACTGGGTAGATGCGCTCTATATCGAATCTCGATTCTGAGTCATGACTGGCTTAATACGTTTAATTGAAAATAATGAATCTCGATTTCCAAGAAAACAAGGTGAAATTGTTGCAATAAAGTGAAAAAATCTAGTTTTTTGGCAAGTTTTCCGTTTCTGCGTTAATTCTATTGTGATACCACAGTATGTTGCCCTAAGTTTAGATTTATCGTAAATAACGTTAAAGTCAAAGTTTCTGCGTTGATATTGCACCTTAAACCTTACAGTAATGCATCTTAGGGTGACTTAACATGTTATGTTTAATTTATCAATTAAAAATAGAAAACGTGATTTGCGAGTTGCAGCTGATTATATTATTTGGCTTTGTAAATTATCGAAAATATCGCAGAAGATCGTAAACCAAAAAACAAACTGTCAGATGCATTGTCAGGTTGTGTAATTTTGCTTTTCCGGGTAAAAGATGAGACATTTTTAGTAAAATTGTTCTTATTGTTAGCGCGGCCGGTTAGCTCAGTCGTTACGCACACGCTATCGGTGCGGAAGGTCTGGAGTTCGATTGCCAGGACAGCCAAATCGACTCAGTGTAGGACTCACCATCGTTTGCTATCTTTCGTCGGAACTGTCTTGCGCATGCGCTAAGCGGCGGAGATATGGGCCCCGCTAGCTACTCGTTACACGCTTTTGCGTAATACAGCGAGTATGAATTTTGTTCTGATTTTGGTTTGAGCTTTACAATTAAAATTTGTGACGAAAATTCAACAATGTATTGAGGACACTGCTAATTGGATTTCAGCTTTTCATGTCAACCCCCACCAAAAACTAATTTCCAATGCAATCTGCTCCATCCGCGAATCGAACCCGCGACGTAAAACTGTTTAGCACACTCGCACTATTTCTGGCTACATCGCGATAATTTTGACCAATAATTGAACTTACATTAAGACAAAACGTCGTCCTACCTGGCCTGTTAATTGGAAGTCGGAGCGACTTCCACGTGTTCGGTCGGAGGATAGACCATCCTCCATCACCAACAGTTGCAAGAGCAACTCTAGCCATAGTTACGATAGAGCGGGACAGCGCTGGTTCGGGCTATTAGCCCTCATCAGCCGATTTTAGACTCAAGGTACACTCATCCTGCAGAATGCTTGACCTTGATCAGCCAAACACCCCTCCGGATTTGTATACCCCAAAAGAACTTAACCTTTGTGAGCCTTCGCATCAAACCTCCCGCTAAACACAACTAAATAACTTCATAGCACCAATATTTCAACGCTTTGAGGTGCTTATCTTAAAATTAATTATGTACATCTCACACTTATACAAACGTTCACATGCACCATCGTCACTCGTCAAAAATGTTGCGCACGTTATGCATCAATATTTAATACAGTTGCTGTTGTTGTTTTTTGTTTTAAATGATTGTTTTCTTTTGTGTTCACGGCTAGTTAGTGACATAATTTTATAAAATTTACTTGCCTTGTAATTTTTCCCATGATGTCGTGTTTGGCAAACTGATCAGCTTTTCATCTGCTTTAACCTATTGATGTAAATTAAGTTCCACCATGATGTGGATCTTATATCTGTGAAACTAAATCATTTTCATTCAATGAAAAGATGATGTAATCGCCAACACCGTCGCTTAAATCAAAAATATTAAGCCTTACGAGGGAATGCTTAGTTATATTCACGTCCAGCAATTTCTATTATCAAAAACCAACTCAACGTCTTTCCATAAAGCACCCCCTTGACCATAACGCTGTTATAGCACAAGCAGATGAAAAAGCGTTGCTGGGAAAGGGACTGCTTTGAGTAAAATTGTCTTTGAACGTCGCGTGTAATGTCTTTTCTTTTACACAAGCGCTGTAACTAATAGTATACAAAACGTCCGCCTCGCACAGCTTTGTAATACTAGAACTATGAAATAACAATTTTCCTCTTCCTTTTATTTTATTTTTTTAATTTTCCTCTCCCAACTTAATTGAACCTTTTGTAAAAGTCTGGCTCCACCTTGCGGTGAATGACTTTTCGAAGGCACACGGCTAACTGAAACTGAACCAAAAAGTTAAACTAAACATGTGATGTGGAGCTATGAAAAATAACCCAAATAATCTTTGAAGTTAAACATTGAAATAGCAAGTATTTGCAACTAAAAAACCCCAGCCAATACTCAAATCTCAAGCATGTTTAAAAGAGGTCTAAGCTTGCAATTTTTTTGTCGACCCATAGAATTGGATTTTCCTGGCTGCTAAAACCACAGACTAATCATACCAACGAAGGTGCGGGTGAAAATTGGGCTGTTCACCATAAATGCAAATCTTAGCATGCCGAGATAACGCTGTGCGCAGGAAAAGATTGAACTTTAAATTTGTGTGATGTTTTTTATAGTTGTTGTTTTTTTTCTTTTTTTTTTCAAAAATAAGCCGCGTGTTACTTGCAGCTTTTGAAATAAAAGAATTTACAGAGAAAAAAAAGCATTCTGCAGGATGAGTGTACCTTGAGCCTGAGGACGGCTGATGAGGGCTAATAGCCCGAAACAGTGCTGTTCCCTCTATTTTAATTGAGCTTACAGTTATTTTCAACTAGTTTTTTTTGTATTCCGTAGACGTTGAAATTAGAACTAACTATCGCCAGCGGTGGTCTTAGACGAAGGGGGGGCTGTGCGACAATTATAGGGATGCCTTTTGAGATCCAAATTCTAAGTTTGCTGTTGTGTCTACTAAAGCACGTTATAATAGGCATTTCATAGGAAGTTAGTGGAAAAGCACCAATCAGTCAAGCAAGCTCATTTAATGCATGTAATGTAGGAACATCATTTATTGCCAGTAATTAGGCTATAACAAGGCTAGGGTTCATTAAAAATCTCCCAGAACTTAGGAAAAATTAAAGACCTGGGGCGGTATACTACTCAACTTTTGTTGCTTTGTTTGTTCATTAAGTTAACGCTTTGCGTTAAGTACACAAACGTTGAACAGTATACCGTCCCTGGAATGATTTGCTTATTTTACTGTCAATTACGAACATTCCTTTTAATAGACCACGAACTAAGATAGTTGGCTATATTAACGGTAAATTAGTTTTTGTATACTCGCATTGATTGATTTTAATATCAACTTATATACAATATTGCTGCATCTGCTAGTGACAAATTGCCAAGTTTCACTTTGAGATGGTTCAGCTTTGATTACAGATTAAAAAGAAATGGTTCAGACAAATTGTTTACTGTGTTCCAATACGCAAATTTTTTTAAAATAAAGATTTTTTTAGGTGAGCCCAAATTTGAGATAATTAAAATCAATATTAATGGGTTGAATACCATAAAGAGAAGTTTTTTTGAGTTTACGCATTGATTCTTTTTGAGGGGGGCCTTATTCTCAAAGCAAATTCTTTTTGAGGGTGCTGTGCCTCACGGCAAAAAGTTTTATTAAAATGAAGATTTTTTCAGAGGAGCTTAAATTTGGAATCATTAAAATCGATTTCAATGGTGTGGTTCTTTTGAGAGGGGCCTTATTTTAAAGCGGATTCTTTTTGAGGGTACTGTGCGTCAATGCAAAAAGTTTTATTAAAACGAAGGTTCTTTTTAGGGGAGCTTAAATTTGGAAGTTTAATGGTTTGGTTAAAGTTAACAAAAAAAGAAGTGTTTTTTTGGAGTTTCCGCATTGATTCTTTTTGAGCATTGATTTTTTTGTATAGACCTATGGTTCAAGTTAAAAAAAAAAGTTTTTTTTTTGGAAATTTATGTGTCGATTCTTTTTTGGGAGGGGCTTGCGTATTTACAGTGAAAGTAGCTTTTTGTAATTATTGGGGATTACTAAGAGGAAGCTTCTTTTTCACCGAAAAACGGTTACGCAACCACGATTTTTAAAGTTTGGTAACCGGAAATTTTGCCATATTTGGGCATAATTTTCGGTTGCCATAGTTTCAGTTTTGCAGCAGCGAAACCGTTCTTCAGCTCACTCAAAACCATCACTGAAAAACAGTTCATCACCCACACTCACGCACTCTACTGTTTTCCGGTTCCTCCAGTGCGAAAGGCATGGTTTAGTAGCAGGAAAACGGTTTCCGAAGTTTGAAAATCAAAGCAGGGGAGCCGAATTCCGGTTAAATAGACACTTCCTAACTAAAAATAATTTTATTGATATGGTTCAAGTTCATATAGAAAAGTTTTTTTCAAAGTTAACGCGATGATTTTTTTGAGGGGGCCTTCTCTTTTAGGGGGGGCCTGTGCGACCGCACAATTCGCACATTCCTAAGACCACCATTGACTATCGCAGAGGTCCAATTACTTTGTTAAAAAAATGCTTGCGATTGTTAAACGATGACGACTGGTTTCATTTTGGTGAGTTGCTCAAAATTGATCACGCATTCGTTGCAATTTTGCGTCACAAGTTTGTGCTTTTGAATTTTTTACGAAAACGATTATCAGTTGGATAAGATCGCTTGAGTCGGGAATCGAAACAAGAAGTTACAATGTGGTAAATAGCAATAAAATATATGTAAAGTTTATGCGTAACACTATGCATCGCGTGGCAACTTGGTGTTATTACTTAGAAAGATTTATGTTTGTGCGTATGATCTATTTATTATGTTAAATTTAAAAATTTTACCTGATACTCTGCTTAGTAATTCAAGTGTTGGATTTGCAGTTCTGAAATTGGGTTCACTACTTGGACGAGTCATATCAAAGACTGAGGAAATGGTATTCGTAGCTACCCAGAGTAGCGTCCAACAATATACAGTAAGATTCGGGTAAAGATTGATAAAGACATCGTAAATTTAAATTAGTCAAACTGAAATTAAGTCAGTCTTAGCGCTACAAACAGGGAGATGTTTAAGAAAGTGGAGCATTGCGGCAAAATCGCAGCAGAAAAGCACTTTTCCTTCTTTTTTGTTCGGAATTTTCTAAACTGTATGTTCGGAAACTACTTGGTAAATGATGAATATTAGTAATAACTTTCGGTGCTATATTAAAAAGAATAATGTAAATATTAAATTTCAACTTTAACAGCCACGTGAATCAGTGACTTCACACAAACAGACGATGAAAATTAACATAAACTTTGCATTTCTCATTATGCTGTGTCAAAGTTGGTTCAATATTAAGTCGAAAGCGAGCTTAATTTTTGCGGCCCAATGATACTATCAGACCCAACGCAAATCGTGCATTTAATATCAAATAAATGTTTTTTACGAAAACGATTATCAATTGGATAAGATCGCTTAAGCCGGTAATCGCAATCAGAAGTTACGATCTGGTAAATAGCAATGAAAGATTTATGAAGTTTATACGTAACACTATGGATTGCGATGCAAACTGGTGTTATTATTTAGAAACAGTTTTGTTTGTGCGCGTATATTCTGTTTAAATGCAAAACATGTTTTACAAAATTGAGTCAAATTTAGCAAATTACTCTGTTCCTGGCTGTGTAATTCAAGCGTTCGATTTAAAGTTTTAAGTCTGCCTTTGATACTCGTTCTCAAGAACTAAAGAAA
Source organism: Trididemnum miniatum (assembly GCA_964006365.1). Taxonomy (NCBI): domain Eukaryota; kingdom Metazoa; phylum Chordata; class Ascidiacea; order Aplousobranchia; family Didemnidae; genus Trididemnum; species Trididemnum miniatum. The sequence goes on along the minus strand of OZ023242.1, from coordinate 19,918,584 downwards.
TGGTATTCAAAGCTACCCAGCTTTGCGCTCAGCATCAGGGTCAGGGTAGAAACCAAACAGACACTGTAAATTTGAATAAGTCGAATTGAAAACTAGTCTGTCCTAGCTTTGCGAAGCATTTGCAATCACAAAGCACCAAAAAACAATTTACCACATTTCTTAAGCTAATTTTTTTGCGGCCAAAAATCATGTTTGAGTTTGGTATGCTGTTAAAATGAGGTTTTACCACACCAAGTTTTGAACCGATAGCTTAAAGTCGAATCATTAAAAACAATGATATCTCGTAAACAAATAGGCATTTTCTGGTAACTAACATTGTCTAAATGCAGACGTTAATAATCTTGCGTTTGTTCTAAAATTTTATATCGTATCAAAACCTATCCCAACAGTAATTTAATTCTAATCGGATAATTTTTTTAATTCACAGTAAGTCAGAACTTAAACCGAATCTGAAGATGCAAGCCGGAGCAATATAAAACCCGAACCGACTTACAACTTTTATTCAGCATAAAACGTTCACGCTCTTCAACAACTCTGTTCTCACGCGCATGCAGTCAGAGCATTGTAGAATCAAAATTACTTGATCGGTTAATTTATTAAAGTGATTTTCAGCAAAATTGTTTATGTGTTTGGAGACATTATGGGATTTTAATTTGAATAATATAATGTCAATTTGAATAATGGTTTTTACAAATATTGAAGCTATAAGTTGTTTAAATAGTAACGACATTGCTTAGTGCTTTCACTCTGTGTCTCTGGCTCTCGTTTCAGTTTTGATGTCAAACTAAAAAAAAATGTAATAGCAGCGATGAAAAGATTAGTTTAAGTATTAGTAGAAATAGCATGATATGAGAAAAATTCATTGAATGACAGTATTTTTTTAGAAGTAATCAATAATGGACACGTTGAATATTATTATTGAAGTTAACGTATTAAGCAATCTTGATTTTCCATTGTTTTTTTTTTTTTTTTCTTTAACCATAAACAACTCATTTTTACACCAGTGTCGAAGTTCCTAAAAATTGAAAATTTTAGGTGAAGTTTCATAATACAGGACGTATCACCATTGAAAATAAAGTCGAGACGCTGCATTGAAATTGAGTCAGATTTTCGTTTGGTCATGCAGTATTATCTTTCATGGATTATGCTGGTAGAGTAGAGCCCACGCAACATTTAAACAATTGTTTTAAAACTACATAAAATATGCAATATTAGCCTAAAAAAATGTGAAAAAGCAATGTGGCTTAATTCTGCGAGGCCGAATAGTGTAAAATTGACATTGCGTGTTCATAAAAATGTTTTACTGTTCAATATTAATAATGTGTCACTGCATAATTTGCTAAACATTTCACACGTATAATCTAAAACAGGAATATATTTTTTTTTGAACTTCTTGTTGGTTTAGATTTCCGTTTAACATCTTCAGCAGTTTAATCAGAAAGATGCGGTGACCTAGCAAGAGCTGAAAAAAGCAAGTTTGAAAATCGCAACAGCCCTATAGCAACTCTACTACATTATACGTACCAAAATTAAACATGAGTGATGAAACAAACCTTTACTGTTCGTATTTTGCATTAAAGATAACTTCAAAATCGAAGCGCAATTAGGACGAAAGATGAAAGAAATTTTTCTTTTTAAAAAAAGGCTATATGGGAATAACATGAAGCAAAGATTTTGTTATCCTTAGAAGAAAGACTAAAACACATCTTAAAAATTTTGGGAGGCATGTTAGAAACTTATCGTTTTTCTGTTTAACCTGTTTGGAAAGGTAAAACGACGTATTTTTTTGAGAAATGAGCAGAAATTTGATGATACAAACACGGGCATGCGAGATCGCAAAACAAACAGTGGATTGCGATTTAAACATAAAAAAAAAAAAAACAGGACTTCTTTTATCACGGTTACGTCGCAGTCATAAACGTAATTTACTCTAATAGGCAAGTAAAATATGAAAAAGTACTTTACTGCTAAACGTATTTACACTATATACTTACTCTTAACTTTTATGCTGGGATAACAAGTTTCAGCGAAAGGAACCTTACAGTAAATGCATACATCGACATCTTCTCTAATATTGTCTCGAAAAAGCAAAGTTGAGGTTACGGTCGTTGCTTGGTTTATCTCCGTGATATCACATGTAATTTTCCGATTACCCCTTAATGTATCTGTAGCACAGCCGTCCGCTATGGAATAAAAAGTGAAGTCCAGCGACTGGTCTTGTAATCTCCAAGCACAGTTTTTATCTGTTTCAACCGTTGTAGTAAATGAGAGATTTGAGTAACCAAAAGCTAACGTATTTTCCGAAAGTGCAGGAATGACTTCAATGAGATAGCATTTAGAATCTAAATAAAGATATGATTTACAATAGATTAAGCACTGAAGGCATGAATCGAAGTGTATCCACTATCCATTTAATTTGGCTACAAGGCTAAAAAGGTAATTCAAGCTTATAAAAAATTACCATTATTAAATTGAACTTGAATCTAACCCACCAAGTTCAAACGTAATCAGAAAGATCTGATTAAATCTGGTTTGGAATACCATTCGTATAACTGATTACGTTTTATTCAGGCCAAGATCCTAGTGGATTAGACTCAAATTCAATTTAGTAATTGAAATTCTTTCTTTAGATTGACAATAGACAGACAGACAGACAGACACTCAATTTATTTTTGCAATCAACAATAACCAAAAAATAAACAATTAATACTGTGATAGATACAATTTTTGAAAGCGGATGTTACCGTAGTTGCAATAGGAAGACTGCGAATAGACCTTACGGTCATCGAGTCAGCAGCCACCCAAGAGAGAAGTAAAAAGAAAAAGAGAAAAAAAGAAAAATTAATCACTATGTTATGTTCTATGTTATGGGTAAGCGAGCGACATTTGACTAGTAGGGTTAGAGCAATTTAAGTTGTAGTTAGTTAATTATTTATTGTATTGAGTAAGAAGATGCAATTTAAGTTTCTTTTTAAATGCGCCGAAATGGAGGTTTTTGATTTGAGAGGGAATTATATTCCAAAACTTAACGCCCTGATATTTTAAGGTATTTTGGAGTTTGGTGGTAGGGTACAAAGGTAGATATAATGTTTGTTTGTACTTGTGGGTGGATTTGGTCATGCGGGAGGAGATGTCACCAGTTTTTGTAAAAAGATTAGCTAAGGGAACAGGAAGGGTGTTATGAAAGAAATGATAGACAAGTTTGGCACATTCGTGTTTGTATAAATCTGGTAGTTTTAGAATATTAAGCTGGTGGTAATAAGGAGTTGCGTGGTCTTTGAATTTTCCTCCGCCAATTATCTTGACCGCTTTGTTTTGATATGTACACAATTTGGATTGGTTACTAGGGAAAGTGGAACCCCACACGGGTAAACCATAAAGAAGATGTTGATGGACCAAGCTATAATAGAGTTTCAGTTTTGCACTACGAGGAAGAATGTATTTTATTTTTGACATTATTCCTACGGCTCTAGCCAATTTATGTTCGATTGATTTTATGTGAGATTTGAAGTTGAGCTTGTTGTCGATAATTATACCAAGGTATTTAGATTCGTTGAGGATAGCAATTGGTTTATTATTCAAGTGTAAGGTGGGATCGACTGTGCAAGGGTTTTCTTGTTTAGGCGGAATTATTAATGTCGAGGATTTGGATGGGTTTATTGTCAGATAATTATTGTTGCACCATAGATTCAGTTTCGTTAGTTCAGAATTCATGTTTGATAACAGAGAAAGCTTGGAAGAGTTAGCAAGTAACAGACAAGTATCGTCGGCAAACAGTCTTGGGGTGCTATTTATGGCGTTTGGTAGGTCGTTGATGTGCAGTAAAAAAAGTAATGGGCCTAGTTTTGAACCTTGGGCTACACCGCACGAGATGGGTCGTAGTGATGAGTTTACTCCGTTAATGCTAACAAATTGCTATCGGTTAAGAAGAGAGTGGATTAATTTGTTGGCAGGTCCTCGGATGCCGTAATGATCTAATTTAGAAAGGAGGGTACGATGGTTGACGGTATCAAAAGCTTTTTGAAGGTCAAGAAAGAGAAGGCCAGAATATTTATTATGTTTTATGCCATCGAATATATTAGTGGTTATGTCTATCATGGCATGCTTCGTTGAAACAGATTTTTGAAAGCCGTATTGAGTTGGTTGAATCACTCTGTGTTTATCTAAGAACTTGATAAGGCGAGAATATAAAATAGTTTCGAATATTTTGGAGAAACAGGATAGAATAGAAATAGGACGATAATTGTTAGGGTCTTCGGCGTTCCCTTTTTTTGTGGAGAGGAATAACCTTTGCAATTGCGCAGTTTCGTGGAGCTATACCGTTGGAAAAGGAGAAGTCGATAAAGATTTGCAAGTAGGGAGCAATTAGAGGCGAAGAGGTTTTTAGAAACATAGGGTGTATATTGTCGTGACCGACTGCTTTAAAATTACTTAAAGAATTTATGGAATTAATAATCTCATTTATGCTTGGTGGTTCTAAAAAAATTGAAGATGAAATGCGGTTGGTTAGGGTATTTTAAAAAAGAATTTTTGTTATCAGTTTTATAGTTATTTAGGCAATTAGTGATTGCATTCTGATCGTTGATCAAAGTTCCGTTGTGATTAATAGAATTTAGGGTAGGAGAGGTTTTGGGTTTGACATGAAGTAGGGATTGGATTAGTTCCCAAGTTTTTCGGGGATTTTTTGTATTAGCTTTCAGTTCTTTATCAAAATACATTTGTTTTGAGTACGCTTTAATTTTGTTTAATTTGTTGGAATATTGCTTGAAAAACAATTTCTGTGATGAACTGCCTTCTAAATAATGAGATTTGAACATAGATTGTTTCTTTCAAATTGAAGTATAAATAGCTTTTGTTATCCAAGGTTTGCTTTTTAGTTTAAATTGTTTGCGGGATAGTTGTTTCATGGGTGCATGTTTCTCGATTGTTTTAGAAATTATTTCGGTAAAGCTATCAAAAACTTGATCGTAATTTTCGATGGTTAGTTCATTTTGCTGGCTGTCAAAGGTTTGTAGGTTCAGGTCTAGGTCGTGGCAAAATAAAGCGGCACAGAATTTAGATTTGTCTCTATAGAAGCCTCGCTTTTGATAACTTTTGCCATGAAAAAAAAATTTATTGATTGCGCAGAAGATTGGATAGTGATCGGAAATGTTGTCGCGAATTATACCTGGCTTTAGAAAGTGTTATAGTAATGTTTATCTTTCTTCCTAATAAGAACTTGATCATAAACTCCAGTTTTAAAGTTTCTGACTATAACTATTGCACTGACTGAGCAAAATACACAAATGAGTATGGATGATGACGCCAAGTATTGATGGCGACCGCAGAGCCACGGATTCGTGTCCAAAGCTAGGAGCTACATGAAAACGTAGGCACGAAAATACATCGGCTTTATCAATTCAATATCGGTAAGTTCCCATACCTACGTAATACATCTTTAAAAAACTAATAGTTATACAAACCTATTATTAGGCCCCACAGTAAAAACATAATTTTTCTTATGACCAACTTCATTGCAGAATTTCTGAAAAAAATAATGTGATTTAATGTTATTGTTTATTTCCAGTCTCATGCTGCATGCAGCTCACCATAAATATCAACTATTTTGGGTTAGAGCTGACGTTATTAGCAGAAATAGAAATCAACATCATTAGCAGCATAAATATTGTTCCCTTGTTTCGAATTAGGAGCTCATTTTTCATTCATGTGTTAGCACTCATAGTTCATCCTAATTACGTCAGGATAAGAATTATAGATTAATATAAGTCTGGATAGTTTTCCCTAGGTTCAGACCTTTGCCGTATAATTTTGTCGTTGTTTTGGTAGGTCTTTACCATGCCGCTACTGACAATGGCGCACTGGTGAAGCTGACGCATTGCTGCACATGGTATTTTAATATACGCACATCGTTTTAAGTTATTAATTGGATCCACTGCTTTCTCAAACGTGAAAGTATCGTCAAATTAAAATGTATTTTTCTCTGGCCTGAATTAAAAATTGTTTGTGCACGGTGGGTCTTTGTGTAGCTTAGATTAGCTGGCCCAATCTGCATTTTGAAGCAAATGAAATCCAATCACTGAGTTGTAATTCACATGTAATTGATTTAGTTCAGAGCTTTCCGATTCGTTGTTCACCCCACATCCAATTAAATCGATGAAATCAATCTTGCATCCCTGTTTTATATCTGTGTACGTTTAAATTATTCTCCTGCGAACAAAAAAAGGAGCTGCAACGATTAATTGATCTTTTGAGCAAAAAACGTTTTCCTATATGATTTATATGGTTTTTACGATAACCAAACCCTTTTCCGCAAATCACAAAAATGTCCGAGCAAATACAATTTCGGAAATTTTTTCCGATCCAAGCAGCAAAGATAATAACGATATGATTTAAAATGTACCTGCTTTAGGGTAACAACCGTTGTAGGTTTACTAAAAAAATAGTAAGCAATTGATAAGAAGAGTCCAAATTTTACTGAAAAGGCAATTTTATATAAAAATCGATCAAACTTACTTTGTACTGTATAATTATTCAACTTCGCAAAATATCAAATTATCTGCTTTGTAACTGAAAATAAATAACCAATCAATAGCGATCACAGTAAAAGGAACGGCCATAAAACTATTTAATTTGAAGAGATTATTTAATATTAATTGGTTGTTTCATCTATATGATTTTTACTCAGGCTACTTTTCAAATATAAAATCTAAAACGTTTTTGCTGATTTCTGAGATTTTTGTTCAATTAAATTTTTGTGATATCACAAACGCTTAATTGCAAGAATAGAACTGAACATTCAATGGTGATTGAGGAGAGACTGCGAAGTGAACTTGCGCTTTGTAGTTCTGCAGCAGCACCTAAAAATAAGCAAAACGTAATTGGCCCTATAGTCGTAAATGGAAATCGTTACAAACCTGTAACATGCGGGCAGTAGGTTTCCCGAAAGCCTACACCAGCGGTTCCCAACCTTTTTTATCATTACCCACTTATGATATGGCTGACCCTCTACAACTTACAGGACATGTTTTAAACTAAAAAATCAAACCTTCATTATACTAGCGGTATTACGCCGAAGCGTGTAACGAGTTGCGGGGCCCATCTCCGCTTCTTAGCGTCTTTGGGCAACATAGCTCCGAAGAAACGTGGCAACGGCGGCGAGTCGTTGGCGACACTGTGTCTGGTTCAGCCGGCTCTGGAATCGAACCCGGCTCGCAAGTTTAATTTTTGTGTGCATGCAAATTTAAAGTTTCTAATATGTTTAATCAAATCAAAAATTTGTAAATCTTTGGCTAGCTTTACTACAAAAAAATGAAGAATTACCTTAGTTTTTAACGCGTAATCGAGTTAATTTAAAAATACCAAATTTTGTGAAGATTATACCATATATCTACCATTTTATGCACTCATAAGTCGAAAAGTTTCCGTTGAGTTAACTAAATCGAATGAGTTTTTACTTAGACCATAGCCAAAATTTTTAAAAACAACCAAAGAATTCCCTCAACAGGTTATTGACCCATAAAAAAAATTTAGGGGAGCCGATGCTCCTCCCAACTCTCGCACGTCCTACGCCTATTTTGCCTTTGTAGCAATGTCTCTCGCGATTATCTTGATGAAGTGTCAACTGTCAAGCAACAATGTTATTTGTTGCGCGTCAATTGACGACCGAGATGCATAATTATTGCGGCAATTCACTCTGCCACCGCCACATGCCTGTAAGCTGGTTCACCAAGAAGGAAACGCATCATCGTTCCAGCTAAAGCGCGCATTGGAAGCAAAGCAGGCGCATAATGATAAAGCTCAGTACAGTAGTTTTGTGTGAGAAAGAATTTGTCTACAATGAGAAGTCTGAAAATGTTGAGAAAAGTAATATGATCTTTTTGAATTTAACCACAGGCTTCATTTCATTTTTTGTTGTTAACATAGCATGGTTTAAGTGCAACACTTTGACTATGGTATATTTTGTTGTGATAATGCACCTTATTAGTAGTGTGGCTGCAGCGACATTCCGACTAAAGCTCACTTCTCTTTTTGAAATATATTCTGTTAATTCAACCGCTGTTTTGAAATGTAGACTGGATGAGATAACAAACCACTTTGATCCATATTCCTGGAGTTATAACAATGTAAGAACTTGAATTACTGTATATCATTGCTGTATAAATATTAGCATATTTTTTTTGAGCGTAATTGTCAGTTAGTGATGCGATTGTCATGTTGGGCGACCAGTGTTTTTTAAGGTTTGGCTAGAGGAATTACTGAGCAATTTTGAAAGACCCCCAGTTTTCAAATTTGCAAACGAAACTGCAGTCCTCAATTACTTCAATAGAAATTTGTAGACTTTGAGCCCGCAAGACAATTTTGAAAGAAAATTTCGATTCCTCAAAACACCTTGAAAAAAAAAATAAAACACTGTGAGTGACCAATGACCATATTTTATCATCAAAAAAGAGAATATACTGTAACATTTAACAACTCTCAGAAAAATGATTGGAAAAAATGCTGTATTTGGCATTGAGTGATCGTACCACGTATACCCAATAATATGTTTTGTGATATACGTTTAAAAATTGAAGTATGTTCTTATTTTATCAATGCATGGGGCGATGGCTGCTTCCTTCCTGTATGTGGGCGTTTTGCCCTCGGCTGGTGATGGGCGTTTTACCCCAATCCCTAAAATTGACTTTGACTGCCAGCAGCCAAGCGCTTGCAGTGGCCCTTGCAGTATGTCAATTTTTAAAACTGTTCCGGAAAAGCATGCCCCCCCTCCTAGAGCAGTTGGAGCAGTTTGGGTTTCTCAACTTGCTTCGAATTATAGCCTATCCGCCTAAAAAAACTTCCTCAAATTGCTTAATGAATGTCAGAATTTGCTGCCTTTCCGCCTAAAAAAATCTGAATCTTCTTCTGGCATGGACAGTGGACACATTAGGGCTTTCATCAGTGTGCGAAGTAGGGGGGACATGTTCTCCCTAGTAAAAATTGTCGTCGTCCCCAGCAAAGAAAAAAAATTGTCCTGGAGGAAATGTCAAAACGTCCCCCCAGTGATAAGTATCGCAAACAGTGAAATGTTTATACCGGTATACGTCTAGCCTGAGCGTACGGACTGTGGCGACATTTTCCTGCGTATCTTGTAGCCATTATGACTTCCTTCACAAACCAAACAAGAACAATCTTTTCAGTGCGCCTATTACACTGCCCAAATTCAGGACAGTTTATTTTTCATCAACATTAAAACACGTCAGCAGTTTTTTATCAGCATTAGTGAAAGCATGGTGAAAGCACTAAGAATATGTCAAGGCAGCGGTTTTCAAACTTTCCTTAGATCATATTTGAGAATGAGACTATGAATTAAGAAAATGCTATAGCTTCCGGGTTTCCGCCCCTAACCCCGCTGGGGTAGCTTACGGCTTTCCCCCTAAATCCGTTGCTTCATTTATAAAACAAAAACCTGCCTAAAACAAAGCTAATAAAGTTTTCTAGATTCTACCGTTGTTAATTTTTGTTCATCATGCTGGTGGTATGCAAACACGCAGTACGCCCTTTTCGTCATTGACCAATGACCGACGTTCCATTAACAATAAATATGATACCATTTTTGCAATATTGTCTTGTTATTTGAGTTCAGAATTTAGGCAAAATTGTCTAGACAAAAACGTCCCCCCAGTAAAAATTTTCTACTTCGCACACTGGCTTTCATACAATTAACTGCTTTAAAAGTTGCTTTTGTATTAATTGCACCTTCAGATTTTCAAATTATGGCTTGATCATACCAAGAGCGATGGAAAACAAATCAACACTTACGTGTTATTTTTTGTTTTTGTTATTACGCTTTTTATTCTTACTTTTCGCCCAACTAAGCCACGCAAGCATAATGCTATCTAGCAAACATTTCGCTTGCAAAACGCATATTACGTATGACCAATCTGCTGAGCAATGGTAGGTTCAGATACGACGTATTAATTTAACAATATCAATGGCAGTTAACAAAATGCCGAAATTTTGCGAAGTAATAGTCATGATCAGTTAAGCGAAAAAGTTGCACGGTAGTGTTTCAAATACCAGCGACAAGAAAAAGTTTCTTAGAAATCCTAGAAGTGTAACAGATATGATAACCAATGGTGATCAGTGGTTCAGTTTATATAGGCGCTCGATTCGCTTATAGCCCACAACGGTGATGAAAGTTGCATTAAAGCATGCTACTTTAAATTAAAAAATAAATTCGTGGACTTTTAAATTTTAAAGAACGACTTACCACTTCAGGTTTTGGGAAACGTGGTAAACTGATTTCCTTGATTTCCTGCTCCGTCTTACCGATCGTCACTGATGATAACACGAGATGTTATAGCTCGCTAAGCCTAACTCAGTACTATTGTTAAGAAATGTGCCTAAAAATTTATTTCAAAACGCTTCACAATATAATAGCAGCTTTAGCCTATGTATTCGATGTTGTTGCTCAACCTGCAGCAAATTACTGCAACGTAACAAAACTGTGTGATCTACCCAAGATTCTATTGCATTATAAAGTGCCACTGGATGGTATCGCATTTGATTATAACAGTTTTCGTCAAAAATAACGTTACAGTTTACCAATTAATATTGATTGTTATAAAATGGCAATTAACTGTTTTTTGTTGAAAAACAGTCTAACGTCATGTACTGTAGGATGTAGGATTCGGGTCTAACGTGAAGTAGGATTTGACCGGAATGGTATTCTAACTAGTTAGGTACCTCAAAAGTTAAATTTCTTATGGCGTATGCACATCCGGAGGGGTTTGAATGATCAAGGTCAAGCATTCTAAAAGATAAGTGTACCTTTACCTGAGTGCGGCTGATGAGGGCTAATGGCCTGAAACAGCGCTGATCGCTCTATGGTACCCTAGGTAACTGTTTTTTTTTCAAAATAAGCAATTAATTGTTTGTTTGCTCTAGCAATTAAATTGAACACCCTACGACACATTTTTGAAAAAAAGGTTTATTTATGCTCTTTTCGTATCTAACGTCATGCGATAAGTAAACATTCAACCTATTTCAAAACTGCATCACCCACCAAAACATTCTGGATCCGCTTTACTGCCACAAGCACAGACAGTTTAAGTTTACAGCTGCTGCAACTAGGTGCAATACTAAGCAGCTCACAGTTTCTTTTTTGCTGGAATGAATCAACTGTATTTCGCTGCCCCAAACTTAAAGTTTTGATAATGTTATGATTTTGCGAGCTAAAGCGAAGTTTATGATTTTGAAAATTAACTATCCAACATCTTGTAGCATAATTTCTGCAACTTTTCGATAAGTTCAATGTAGGTTTTCCATTCAATTTCTACAACTTTTAATGTAGGTTTTCCATTCCGTTGCAGAAACAGCTAGTGGGCAATCTGGGCATCTTACACCAGTCTACCGTATTCACACTGTTTACCCAATAATTTTACAAAAGCAATGCAATAGTATATTTTTCTATTATTTTGCATCTAAGGGTTAAGGATGCGTTTAAGGTTACGCACTGTTGTAGCCTACATCGTATACTCGTTTCAAACAAGCAAAAAAAAGATGTGTGATAATTAAGTTCATTTACTTCGGGCAAGAAAAAAATTTTTGACTTTATTTTTGATGAAGCTTGACTTTATTTATTTGTTTTGGCTTACGGTGTTTCGTCTTGGCGTAATTCTTTGGTGTACGAATTTTAATTAATCATGCAACTAAGCGGTGCGCGGCAACAAAACATTGAATAAAAAAAAAAACAAATCTTCCTTATACTTGCGTTATTATTATTTTTTTTTCAAGCCACTTAATTGCAGCTTAGTACTTTTGTAGTAGTGAAGTACATGCATCATGGAGATGACCTAGTTGAGCATCGAACCAGCGAAACCAGCTTCGGAGCCCAATGCACCAACCACTCGGCCAACTCCATGTGCTATCGAAGCGTGTTGCGAGTGGCGGGGCTCATCTCCGCGGCTTTAGCGTCTGGGCTACACAGCTTCGAAGTAATAACGCAACGGTGGCAAGCCATTGGCGACACTGTGTTCGATTTGACCAGCCCGGGAATCCGAAGCCAGACCTACCTCACCGATAGCGTGTATTTAACAATGGAGCTAATAACCAAACATAGTCTAGAAAAAAAGAGCTGTCCTACCAACTGTGTGCGCGTATAAAAACTGTCAAATCAAGTTTACACATATAGTTGCTTTTACGATTTTTTAATAAAAGTTACATAATACCATTGCCATTGGCCAGAATTATTTTTGCGATTCAGCAACATGCATTTTTGACATCAAATCGTCTGTAATTTTGCTGTAGCCCGATAAGCATTGCGGGAAACCGCAGCGGAGGTTAGTTGAGTTATTGCAACAATGTGTATATTGTTGGAGTAATAGCCAAGTTGGTACAGATTAGCCCAGAGGTTCCCAACCGCTAAGTCGCGACCCACTACTGATTCGCGAAAAGGTAGCAATTGGGTCGCGAAAACGCTCAATCATAATGGCGGCGAATTGCATGAGTTAACATGCAAACTTATAGCCACAGCACATATTGATTGCAAAATAAGAAATGCGACAGTTTCATGCATTCATTTGAAAAATTTTGTTTACAAGCAAATAACCAACACCTTACGTGTCTCTTTATCAAAGATTGCCCCTCGTTGGAATAAACTTATTGCAAACAAACAACCCCAGGATTCTCATTGATAAAATGATAACGACCTTTTTATCGTGTTTTTGCCGAGTGTAGGACTTACCGGCCGTTAGCTCAGTTTTTTAACGCACACGTTATCTATGCGAGAGGTCTGGGATTCAAATCCCGGGCCGGTCAAATCAGCACAGTGTCGCCAACGGCTCGCCATTGCTGCGACGTTTCTTCGGAGTTGTGTTGCCCAGGCGCTAAGCGGCGGAGATGGGCCCCGCCACTCGTTACACGCTTCGGCGTAAAACTGCTAGTAGGTATATAATGTAGATTTGATTTAAATTACTTGAGATGCCTTTTGACGAATAAATGATTTATTATTTTGGCGTGTGCTAAAAGCGAGATCAACAAGCTACTTGAAGAGAAAGACGTGTTTTAATCGTAATTGAAAAGTTAGACTTTAAGCCTAGGCATCAAAACGATAAACTTTTGTTTTTGTGTTGTGGGTTGCAACCGGTCCGCAAGACTGTTTTCATTCCGGTCCGCGAAATAAAAAAGGTTGGGGGCCGCTGGATTAGCCTATTATTGTTTCTAATTCGGAGCTGAGTTGTCGTTTTTTCATGCTTGAATTAATAGGGATCATCCAGAAAATGTAATTTTTTATTGAAATATCGTTTTTTTATTTTTTCACGCTTTTGCGTGTTACGTGCTTTTACATAAAAAAAGTTTTTTGTGCTTTTGCGTGTGCGCAATTGTATTTCTACTGTACCTTTGATTGCAAAAATTTTGGTAAATTCAACGTTGCTTTGAGTTGAGGAACTTCCTCTTAAATCGTATAAAATAGCGCATAATATACTGCATGTTTGCTGCTCAAAAATCAAGAAAAAGTTAATTTGTTGCTTTTATTTTCTGCAAGTTTTTGGTGAGTGAGGATTTCAACCTTATTGAAAAATTTTAACCTACAGTACAAACCCTGTCAAAAAAACTCTTTAGCTACCAAAACCAATTTTAGTACAAGTTTGATGATGTAACAAAGCTCTGAAAAATTTTTACTTTGTTATCTTCAGTGGGTCCTAATTAATTATAATATTACTGTATAACAATACACATGTGAATGACGAAGGAGATGCTGATAGTACCATAACAAATTAGGCCATTTATTTGCATAATGCATTTATTTGAATAATGCAGAAGGTTGACATCGGTCTATCAGACTATTTATTGCGTTTGTTGGAGTTCGGGTTTGTTTTACGTCGTAGCGCGATACTGAGTCTCGATTTCAAGTTAGCACACCGATGTAAGAGCCAGAAAGAGAGTGGTATATTTTTAGCAAGCACGCGAATTTATATTTCTTGCAAAAAAACAACAACAAAATACAAGCATTGCCACGTTGGATTGCTGGAAATCACACCTTCTATTTCGGAAAAACCTGCTTGTTCCAGGACGGAGGAGGAGATGATAAACAAATAACGGAAAACGCGTGAAAGGATTGGAAAAAGATAAAAAATTATACTATCAATGAAACATGTTGAGAAACAGCCATATTTCGTATGGGAAATAGATTGCACGACGTCCAGCAACGTCCAACGAGCACGTAATCGCCACAAGTTCACTGTCACCTGCAGTGAACGCTATAAATAGTCTGATAGACCGATGTCAACCTTCTGCATTATTCATTGTAGTTCAAATTGTTTAGGCAGGTGTAGCTTCATTTAATGGAAAAGGGCGATATGCTTGGTACGAAGCTGCAAATCGCCATCGTTTCAACGTAAGGTAAGATATTAATGGTTTTCTTGAATTTATCTTTATTAATAAGGGAGGAACTATCAACTAGTTCTATTAACAAAGTCTCGTTATTTTTTTATATGTCTGGTCCAGCATGGTCTAACTTTTTTTCAACTTTTTCTTATTTTTTGCCCTTCATAAATAAGCCTATTTTTTATGAATCATCATATCGATACGACCATTAATTATGGAAAAATCGATATTTAAATAAAAGTGTTGTAATTAAATGGCCCGAAACACCTTGGTAATCTCGTATCAAACAAACCCTCATTATACTCGTGATATTAAACCGAAGTTGCAATAAGTGGCGTTGACCATCTCCACGGTTTAGCAAAATGAGCGACACAACTTTGACCTCCAAGCAAGAAACGCCGTTCGTGACATTGTGTCCAATTTGACCTGACCGGGAATCGAACCCCAGACGTCCGAACCGATAGCGATATCTTTGACCATGCGCCAACCGATTGGTTTATGCTTTCTGGAATTTTTTTAGTAGGCTACCATGGAGCATAATCTTGCAACCGAAAAATAGTGTTGCAAATACGTTGTGTTATTTGTAACATAAGTCTAAATTTTTTAGCATCCGACAACTTTCTCCAACTTCTTTGGTCTCGTATTTGCACATCAAGCAATTACAAATTGATGATGATAAAGCTGAAGTTGCTGTTCATCCTATTTCAGGCGAACGGGTGCGATTTTTTCTGAGAATACAAAGTAAGGGGTTTGCAAAAACTTCGCTACGATAATCTTTCACATTTTCAATATGCAGTAGTGAAGACCATTATGAACGTGCAAAAATCAATCTATAGGGATTATTATTTTGCCTGTTTTCAAACTTTTACAAGTCGGCAGAATGCAATTGCATTTTGAGGTAAAGTGGTGGTCTAAAAAATCTTGCCACCTCTGCAGCATTGTGTGATTTCATAAATTTTTCAGTTTGGCAAAAAATGTTTTTGTTCACATTTCTTTGGTGAATCAATGTTTTTTTCACGCTGTCATTATTGTTTACTATTTGTTTATTTTATAGAGTCTTTTATTTAAATTTGTTTTATTAACAAGTTACTGTACTCGGTTTCGTAATGACCCAGATTTACAAGACGAAACACCCCCTCCATTTTAATCATTTTATGGAAAATGATACTTGACATTATTGACGAGCTCCGTAGGAGTCCTTATACTGATAAAGTATGAGCTTGTTTCTCTCACTTCAATTACTGTATTACGATCTACGTCCGCAGTCTACTTAGAATTCTTCAGTCATGAATAGACCTATAGTTATAGGCCATAACTATAGGCCTATTCATGACTGAAGAAATAGGCCTATAGTTATAGGCCTATAGTGGTGAAAAATTTATAGCAGTCGATATGTAGTTTCTCACATTGAATGTCTTGAAAATAATCATTTTACAGATTGCAATTATTCGCTGTCTTACAACGTCACCTTGATTTCCACGAACCCCTCGTACAATCAACCTGGACAATTTTTATGTCCCGAACATGGAAAGTTGTTTAACGCAAATACCAACCAAAGAGTCAGTAAAGACACCGTGTGTCTTGCTTCAGCGAAATGGTACAACGAAGACAGCTTACAGTGCTGGTTTGGTATGTGCAGCGTTGTGAGTAGAACAATATTTCCTATTCACTATATGAGATTAGAGTCGAAATTTTTAAAACACGAATAACTTCTACATATTTTTCATTTTAAGTAAATACTGTAATCGCAAGCTGCTTTTTCGTGAAGCGGTTCTTTAAATTTTGCGGGATCATTTTGTCTACACTTAACGTTGAATGACTGACCAAAAACACGCAAAAGTGCAGGAGTAAAGATCAATGGTAAAACTACTGAATTTTGTAAGTTTAAAGTAATTGTGATATTCAAAATTTAAGCTCCAGCTTGCGAGTCCAGTATTGCCGCAAGTCAGGTTGCAAAAAAGATTAGAAGAAAAGTTAGATTACCACAGCATAAGAATAACGATTTGAATGATTGATTGGCGATACAAAACTTAAGAATAGCTTTGAAAAAGCTGTTTTCGTGTTAGGCTTTTAATCACGCTCTGTCATAACTCTTTTGTGTAGCTTTGAAACACACAGGCTCTTAAGCGTGTGAGTACAACCTGACCAAGCGTGAAAGCGAAAGCAAACCACCCGCGAATGTGAATCGGCAATTGGACCACGCATATTAGAAACCGACCAATGTGCTACCAATTACAATGAAGATCAATTTTTTATTCTGTACCCGACGCGCAGTCCCTTTCATCTCAGTCTGCTCGAAGCCAGCTGTAATCGGAGTACGGCGACCTATTCTATGCAAGCAGAAAGAGTTTGTCAATACTCCACTGTTTCGAATAGAATTTAGATTCGCATGACTTGTCCAATCGCGTGACTTTCCCGCGTTCGATTGGATTGGCCAATGTAACAACCGCTTCGCAGACGTCCGAAACTGATCTTCATCAATCCTTGCTTCTCGTTTTCACTTTGATGCGATTACCCACCGACTTATGATTCAGATTCAGATTTTATTTATTCGCTGCCGTCACTCGCAATGACTACATCAAGCAATAACAAAGCAATGAACAGAAACAAACATACAAGTTGACATAATCACAAAAGCGAAACAAAAAATAATATTATACTGTAGACCGCAGAATGACAGCAACAAGGTGGCCGCGAAGGGACCAAGGGGTCATCGAGTCAGCAGCTATGTGTCAAGAAAAACTTCTAGGTCAAACAGTTTTTTTTCACAGCTACACAAATAGTTATGACCAAAAGCGTTGGAAGGTGGGGGGTGAGGGGGGCTGAAGACCCCCTATATTTTTTTAGCCCCCCCATAGAAATTTTGAGCTTCCCTTTCAAAAATTTATAACTACAGTATACCCTTTTGCACTTCAACGATGGTTTACGGCGTCACTTGTAATTCGTTTCTTTTCTTCATTGATACCATCGCACTAACTTCTGTAATTCTGTGACAAAGGTGAACAAAATCGCAAAAACAGTTGGATTTCCGGGTAACTTCGAGTACAAAGCTCTTAGAGCTTTATTATGATGTCACAGTTAAATTTTCTCCAATTTTAAAAGAAACTTTTCGGCAAATAACAGCGAAACAACTAAATATCAAATTAGAACTAGCTAGCTTATCCTAGGACTTAGACTGGGAGCTTGTGAGCGGATAATAAGGTCATTTAAAGGAGGTTAACACGTTTACAAAAATCTATCTGGCTACTGTATTTATGCTAGATTGATTTAATTGATTTCTTCGTGTTTATCCTCCTATCACGAGAAAGCGGCGGAGGCGCTATGTGTTGGACGAATTCAGACTCGCTTAGGAGTTGCCTTTGCTTCCAAGTTTTCCAGTTGAATTTTCTTCTGAGTTTACTTCTTTAAGTTGCTGCCTGCCGATACCAGATTCCACCAAGCAGAGATAATTAATCATCGTAAAGCATCTTATCCACGGACGCAACAACAAGTCTCGGTTGGGAGCTGAACCACTAACCTTGCGATCATGGTCGTCGTACAAACTAGAGGAAAGCTTGAGTTCATCAAGCAGGCTCCAAGTGACTTTTACTGAAAGAAAGTGCATGATACGTATCGCATGATGTATGTTGTGATAACCAGTATGGTAACACACATTTCAGCCCCCCCTACTTAAAAGCACTTCCAACGCCACTGGTTATGATAGAGCGTGGCTTGAAGCTTAACGCGAAAACAGCTTTTTTCAAAGCAATTCATTGATGCGAGTTCAAATCTTCCCACCTATAAAGCGCATTATACGGAATACGCTATTCATTTGCTTTCAACGAGATTAGAACTGAATCAGTTGTCGAATGATTATGTGGCATAAGAACAAATTCTATACTGTGTCGAAGTGGATTGACAAACAAACACTTCGGCCTAAACTTTTTGCTTATGTTGACAAACGTTATTATCTAGTCCAAAGTTGTCGAATGATTATGTGGCATAAGAACAAATTTTATACTGTGTCGAGGTGGATTTACTAAAAAACACTTGGGCCTAAATTTTTTGCTTGTGTTGACAAACGTTACTATAGAGTCGAAGTCGATTTTGCGTATAGGAAAGTCAGTACAGTAGAGTAAGTATACCGTAATCTCTAGTACACGGCTTTGGATGTCATACTAGTTGTACTTTGCGGCGTTAGAAAACAGTTTTTGATCATGCAGGAGAATGCTTTTA
Source organism: Trididemnum miniatum (assembly GCA_964006365.1). Taxonomy (NCBI): domain Eukaryota; kingdom Metazoa; phylum Chordata; class Ascidiacea; order Aplousobranchia; family Didemnidae; genus Trididemnum; species Trididemnum miniatum. The sequence continues at coordinate 19,900,002 of OZ023242.1, read as the reverse complement.
AAGTTTTTTTGGTTTGTTGTGTTCTACTAATGCTGCATGTTTTGCGTATGAGCGTTGAAATTTGCAGATGCAGCAACAGCTAGTCATTGGCAGTACTAAGTACGAGTATAGGCCTGCTGTTGTTTAAGCCTTTAGTCTCAACTCATTTGAGTGGCGGACCCGTCCTTTTACCGACAAGCTGACGTTCTTTGCTACTTGCAGAAGCAGATAATCTTTTGAATGAATTATAATGAACTGTGTTTGTTGTTTCAGTACCTTCAGCAAATATTGAAGGAAATTTTACGTCAACGCAGAACCAAACAGTTGCTCTTACCTGTAGTTACAACGATGTATTTCCTGAGGGAGAGAATACTTTATTTTATTTCAGAAATTCGGGTTTTGTTGTGAAAAAGGTTGGAATCAACTGTATCTATATCAATTATGAAAATTGATATACAAAAATATCTTTAGGTTTTGTTTGCCTGAAACAGATTTTTACTTAAAATTTTGCATTAACTTTTGCGACATTAATTTTTGTCTGCAACGATTTAATTTGACTACATGAAGACGAAAATTAGATTGATCTTTACGCTTATCCTATAACAACAGAAAGTTTTTTATTGACGGCAGCACGAGTTGCGTTCGCTCAACTTTAATTAAATTTCGTTTGTTAGCTTCTAGGGTGCAAACAGTTTTTCCGTGTGTTAGGAGTGCGTAGAGTTCCGGGCATAGAGTAATGTAGGTGTGTGTGCTACGCAACATCTTGTGATGTATTTCAGGGTTTACAGTTCATATCCCCTCCACTTGTTGCTAAAGACAACAATCAACCGATATCGTGTCAAGCTCTTACTCCCGCCACCACTGCCATGAATAACACTGGTAGATCTCGGATCGTTTACTTGAATGTTTATTGTAAGTAAAAATATGGAAAAATATTTTGGAAAATAAATTTTTTGCATTTGCTTTTAAAATTCGTGTTAATGGTACTTTGAAAATTTGCCAGTAGCGTGGCCTAATTCTGCAGAATATGCACAGTAGGTGAACGCAATCAGCAACTGCGTAAAACCTGTTCTGCATGATACGTTTTTTTCTGTAATGTATTCAATGCTCGAGTTGTTAAAACACTTATGGGGGAATGTTGCAAGCTTTTCGCGCAGACGTAGAGAAAAGATGGTCATTATTTATGGGAGAATGGTTTACGATAAAATGTTTAATGTAGAGATTGCATCTCTCTTCAACTAGAGTATACTAGGATATATCGATGAATTTACCTGTTACTTTTAGACCATCCTTACCAAAACAACGTACAAACGTGTGAATGGATAGCCCACACATCACAAACATGCTATGTGGTTTTCTTTTCAAATCCTCCAGTGACTTTTGCAACGTTGTTGAAAAATGGTAGGTGTGCCATAATAGGTGCATTGACAAGTTGATTGCATAATTACAAAGATCACAAGTTAATACTGTAAAAAAAATATCTATTCCAGTAAGCAGTTGCATAACTTAATGTTTTGAGAATTTGTGGTCAGATTCAGATTCGTTTATTTCATCGCATTACAGTACATTAAATAACTTTTCACATAACAATAACAAAAATCAGGATTGACAAATAAAAAATGCAAGTGTTGAATAGACTAACAAAATCAAAAATAGTTATACCGGTACAGTAAACAGTAAATTTGACGGAAAAAATTGTTGACAATCTATGCGACAGGGAAGCTGCGAAGTGACCGTCTGAGGGTTTTCAAGTCAAGCAGCCACTCTCATTCTTAAGTTTATTCAGTGTTTACATTTTTTGAATTTAGCTAGCAATGGGTTTAATATGGGGCAGATCAGTAGTCATCTATGAAAAAAAGGGCAGGAAAAAATTTTAATTGTTTAGCAGATCCAATTTTAGTTGTTTAATAAAATGACTGTAGGTGTTTAATTTGATTGAATCAGATATTTTGTTTCATATTTTTACACCAACATATTTTATAGAACGCTGGAGTCTGTTTGTTTTATACTGTGGAATGTAATATTTTAGTCCAGTGGTGCTACTTCTTGTAATAACTGAATGAATTTCAGCGACTCGTACAAAATATCTCGAAAAAGAGAGCGCTAGTTTAGTATTATGGAATTTATGCATAAAAATCGCAGTTTCATTGACATTAAGATCATGAACTTGCAAAACTCCTAGATTTTTGTAAACAGGCCCACATTTATCAGCGCGTTTTGAGTTACTAATTCTGTTTTACTGCTTTGTTTTGGAGTCCAGTTATTTCACTCGTATATGCATTTTGTAGAGTAGAGTACACGTTTTGTAGAACATAAACTATATTAGTTTAATATTTGACCATGTTTCTTTTTCTTTGTTTTCATAATATTTACTCATTAAAAGCGACTTTTCTACCTCTTAAAGTTTTACATCATTGTGTTGTTGGTTATTTTTTTGAAACACTTTGGTTATTTTTGCAGGCTGTAACCTACACTACTCTTTCTGCTGCGTGCTTATTGCAATGATAAAACAACTCTCTTTACATTTTTGTACAGTCAGGTCTACATTGAGGTGATTATGATATTACAGGTAGAGTTCTCACAAAGGATGTTTCAATTGCAGTAACGAATTCAAATGATCGTCACATTTTTTATTTCTACGGAAACAACGTAAGTGTGATTCCGTATTAACTCAAAATATTATTATTTCTAGGATCTACTGAAGAGCTACGTCTATTTTGATAGGGCCTATTGATTAATTACTTTTTGTGCGTGACCGTATTTGCTAGTAACGTGAATGCGAACAACAACCGACATGTTATACTTACGATACTGCAGTATTTTTAAAGAGATATGCACGCATAAAAGGATAATACCCAAACAGATCTTCTTTAACGTCGCTATTGTTCAGGTAACGCAGAAAGCAAGCGGCACATACATACTTAGGGTCAACTCTTCTATGTTTCGACACTATGACATTGAGTTCACTATCAAAGTGGTTGAACCAGCATCTTCCACTAACACAGTAGCTATTGTCGGAGGATTTTTAGCTTCTTTATTGATGCTCACATGGATTGCAATCGTCACGGTCTGGAAGGTGAAGAAACAAAGAGAAAGACGATGCTTTAACCGTAAGTTTTTCTTGACCTTTTTACTGTATTTAAACAGATGGTAGGTGGTAAAGGGCATCAATACACCGGTAACCAGAAGAAGTCTCTGTGTTTTCTATAATAGATACACGTCTAAAACTTTATATTAGGTTTATTATCAGCTACTTTTCGCAGTAAAAGTGGCTTGCACGGCTTGTCAAGACTGCAGACTTACGTTGGAAGTACTGTATTTCAATTATAAAAAGAATGTACCGGTATTGCATGGACCCTCATGTGCCATCAGTTCCACTTTTCCCAGAAATAATAGCAAATGTCAAAGCTCAATTATGAGTATATTGTTTTCCTTTATGATTATTTCTTGGCAATATTTCCAGGCATCAGGACTTTTTCTTGCCAATGTTACATCCCAAATACGCTCAAAAGAAATGTTTATACGAAGTAATGCCTTTTGTTACAAAAATAAAAATTTATTGATTCGGTATAAGGAAAAGGTAAAAGCAACGAACGTTGTAACATATAGTCTACTAACTAAAAGGAATTGAAAAATTAAGAAAAGTAGGAGGAGACATGGTTTCATCAAACGCAAAGATTATCAGCTTTGTTTGGTCAGTAATATTGCCATATACGAGTAAAAACATGTTTCTTTGGTGGCTTGATGGGTTATAATAGTGTAATTTTACATCAGTAACTTTTTTTATTATTTAAAAGAATATGAATACATCATAGCAGACGGGAAATTGAAATTAGCGAAAAAGCAGGTAAACTTGAAAATATGATTTGAATTTCAACCGCAATTTGTGTATAAATATTATGATTAAACGTTTAAGCAGCCTAAGGGCTCTTAAACCCAACAAACATTTGCATTACGCAACCCCTTCCACAGCATCAATAAAATCCACAACACCTGGGCTTTACAATTGCAAAATTTATTTTGCAAAGCGGTGGGACTTCGAAAGTATAATTTTTTGCACTGTTCTGTTTTAGTTTCCCGGCTCATTCAATATGCATGGATACGATTATGCACAAGCAAGCTGCAGTGCATATAGTAAGTAGAGTTATTTCATTTCTATCAATTATATTGTTGAAATAAAATATTGTTCTGTGCAGGAGTTGCAAGATATTGTAGATCCAAATGCTTTTTTCATTCAAAATACCGTTTGGTAATTCTGTGCAAAGTTTGTTTAAACAATAGCTACCGTAAAGTCTTGTTGTAGGCAATATTATTGTGATCTTATGTGTTATTTTGTATTCATAGGCGGTGGATACCTGGCTATGAAATCGGTCAAAGCTTCTGCTGTAAGTATGTTTTTGATGATGTTTAAAAACGCATTTAAAAAATGTAAATGCTTTTTTTACATCTTCAACAATAAAACGGCAACATTACGAGATTGGATAGGTTATTATTGTTTTCATTTGTAATTTCTTCGATAAAAGTGCTTCTAAATTGCTTTTTATACGTAATTCATGACCTATCCAATCCAACAATGAAGCTAAAGATATCCCTACAATTATAAAATTATATGATATCTACACTTATGATAAATCTTGTGGTGCTGCTAGCCTTAACAGCGCTATGGGTAATAAAATGCACCTCTCTGGCACGATTGTATTACAGTCATGAAATTCTTTATGAATTTCAGTAAGCGCTAAGCAAAGATGAGTTAAGTTCCAGAGATTTTTTATATAGTGTAAGAAAATGTTTTTTTTGTTTATAAAAAATTAATGTTATTATTTTAGAAGAAACAGTGGAGAATGCCATTGTTTAACGTCTACAAAAACTATCGACCATCTGCGCCACAGAGTATCAACCAAAGTTTGTAATTTTGCTTGTATTATGAATGACTTGTTGAGTTTTTGTAAATGCTATCTACCGTTACGATTTCGGCCACAGTTAATAACTTGCGTTCTTGAGGGTATTAGAAAACTACGGTGTTGATAGAATTTCATTGTAAGACAAAAAGAAGTACTAAAAAATATTTAAAAGCAGTTGCCAAAATGCTTAACAAACACCAAGAGCAAAAAGATATTAAAAAAAAACATCATCATTGCAAAAATGTGTTGGGGCATAAAATCTGAAATGAAGCTTATATTGTCACTCAAAATTTTCAAATATCATTCGCTGGTATGAAATCTAGATTAATTTCCAAAATTATGTGACAACCGATTGGGGTTTAATTGGCTTGACGCAGCATGCCAAACTTTAGGTGTGTATATGAGATTCGTGAGGTGTATGAGATTTCGTGGGTATTCTTGCAAAGTAGACCTAACTGTCAATTATCCAAATTCCTGAAAGAGTGACTACACTTAAACTTGTAACAACGCTGCGTGAATTAGATGTGCAAACAAAATATAGGATAGTACTGCGTGACAAACCAAGCCAGTTGAAAAAAGTTTGCATCAATTTTTAAATTGATTCTTGGAAATTTATAAAGCTGTTGACAATTTTAAGCTGTGGATGATGCATATCTTTCTATGGCTAATCAGGATCAGCCATCTCAATTTCAATAAAAATGTACGTTTTGTTGAAATTTTTGTTGCATGTTAGGACATTAAGGTAGATGTGGTCTAACGCAATTACAAGATCTTGCAAATATTTAAGTTAAAGATGAGATTAGTGGAGAAAAAATAAAGCCGCTGTAATTCAACTGGACGTTTCAACAACATAGATTCACTGCTGATGATGACAGCTGAATCGATGTTGTCGAAACGTACAGTTTTGAAAATTACAGCGACTTTATTTTTCCTCCTTAAGCTATTTTTGTCCCATACTTATTGCATGAGATTAATTTGTCTTTTAATGAACTTATGTCGTTGCTGCACCGGCTGTTAGCTCATTTGCTAAGCGCACTCGCTGGCGGTGCGGGAGCCCTGGGATTCGATTTCCGGGTCGGTGAAAACGGCGCAGTGCCGCCACCGTTGCGACGTTTTCCAAGCTGAGTAGCCCACGTGCTAAGCCTCGGAGAAGGACCCCGCCACTAATTACACGTTTCGGCGTAATGCCGCGAGTAGGCTTAAAATAAGAATTAATTTCGATTTTTTGTTATGCTGTCGTTTAGGTTTATAATATAGGCATGCCAACATCTAGGCCTAAGCTGCATCTGCTTAGCAGTGCTTTTTACAGCTATGCATTGCAATATTTTAAAAAATAAGATAGCCGCCTATTTTGTCACAGGTAGGCCATTAATCAATTTTGGTATGACAATGGTGCTATAATTGAATTGATTACAGATTGATTCTTCAACAAAAGAACTATAACCCAAGAAGAAACGAATATCACGTAAAAAAGTCTACTTTTCAGTGCTTTGTAAACTTAGCAACAAATTTGTGTTAGATATTGCCTCACAATTTCTGTGTCTATGACTGCAACTTTGTCGCTGGCGAACTTTGTCTACAACGTTTGCTTGTAAATTTAGAGAAATTTGATGATTTTGAAGCGCACATCGTTAAATTTGGGCTTTTTCTAGTTATTCATGTACAAAAACTGAAACGAACTGATAACTGTAAAAAAGATTCGTTCAACTAGTATCAAAAGCGTTTGTATAACAATGCAAATAATATGATTGACCAATGTATCGTTTCCTGTTGTGGTGTGTGTGGTATTAAATGAGTTGAAAGTCATAGTTACAAAACTGCTGTTGCAATTTTAAACAATACTTAACGCGGAAAAGTGATTACCGAGCAATAATTGCTCCGGTAATTACTTATGATGTCACTTGAACTCTTCGTGTCACTGCTTAGATGTTTTTTTGGTTGAAACTTTTGCGTCAAACATACGAGTTGTAAACGCGAAAAAAATTGATCAAGCACACCCAATATATAAATGCCGTGTTTTTTGTTTGTATCAGATTACAATGATTTATTACATCGTAATATTATTCAGAAAAATGCTATAAATTTTCTGCACCATGTTGATTAATATAACAAATACATGTGCAACATTTCAATTACAAGCAAAACACCACATAACAATATGTTGTTAAGCTTGCAGCGAAAACTTTCCCCAAACATTCCTCGGTCAGCAGTTCCTTCGGTAATTCCATCGGTAGTTCCGTGGGCAGTTTCGTCGGCAATTTCGTCGAGGCATTCTAAAACGTGAACAAATATTTTGTTTTTATTGATCACTAAGGTTTATGCAATGCTCAAAACTGGCCGAACAACGTCAGTGCTGGTTTCTGATCCAGATTATGTAACAATTGTGCAAGTCAAGTTGAGACTGTTGTTTGCGCTTGGGTACAACACTACAATAGTAGTGTTGCAATATTACTTAAGACATATTATGTAGCAGCATAATCAGCTGATCACTGATTAAGTTTTCGATCAAACTTACTTTCAGTGTCGTTTTGTACTGACAAGCAAAGTGGCACCGCCAAAGCACACCTCATGCATACACTGAAGTTTGTTGTTGATAATGTCGACAAGTTCATCGCCAATGAAGTGTCGACCACATGAAGTTCATTTTTTTCTTCATAAGCACACTCTACATTAGCTTCAAACGAATTTGTTTCGTAGCAGCCGCCTTGAAGAGAACCAAAGAAAAGGATTCTTCTCCCGAAATACCAATCACAGTTAGTATCTATTGTTGCGGTAAACCCTGCGTCAAAAGTTATGTTTTTATCAAAGCATGATTTTCCAATGTTTTCGAAAAAATCTTTTGGATGGTATGCGATACTTTGGTCTTTCAACACTGTCGAAAACACAAAAACAGAATTAACTATCATCAAGAAGTGAGAACAGGCAATGCAAAAACGATTAGTGAAAACATCTTTAGGCAATTAATCACAGCCACTTCTTCAAAAACTGGAATTTTCGAGCGGTGAAAGTTGAACTGCATTTAGTTTTTGTTTTGCGGTCAAATTAAGCCCAGATGCTGGTCCCGTTGACACTATTGCTTTATAACTTTGTGCCAACCCTTATTAACTACAAAATTAATGTCTGCATTAAGCCAAATTCTGGGGTCCTGTGTCATGTTCTAGCTTGTGCAGTTTGTGGAATGAGCTGGCCTTTTGATTTTAGCTCCGTTGTGTTGGAGTTATTTTATTTTTTTGTAAACCTGTGTATTCAGTAACCAGATCAGCCACACGGTTTTCGTTCGTTAACTCAGTTTGCTGCCTGTTGAAATGAATAAGCACAGACGCAGCTGTCACAAACTTACTTTACCGAAAGAATTGGACAGAAATGTAGCGTACACTTATCTAGATTTTAGCTCCTGCGTGTAGTCATAAAAACCAATGAAGATGTCAATGTACCTGGAGTGCATACAAGGTTGGAGTTCAAGGAGGCATTAATACCACATTCTGCTGTGACTGGTGTTGGAATTGAAGGTAAGAAACCTTTTTTACATCCCATTTTAGCGTCACAACCAAATCCACAAGGAGTAGATGAAACATTGAAATTAACTCCAGTTGCATTAGTTGGGCAATCTACAAACAGCATAAAACCTTTAACAAATTATCTACTCTTGTATAGTGTGATGTATGTCATGATCAATTGGAGACTCGAGTCAACCCCATTATAATGTATAATTCGGGTGACAGCTGACTAGAAGAGCAAAATTTCTCTTTGTGGTTCCTCACTATCTTGTGATTTTTCAGTCAGCAGTATTTTTAACAAACTCAGCTACTACGGAAACTCGAATAGCGAGGTAGAGTTACGAACGTAGTAGAAGGCCTAGTAGTGTCTATTATTTTTAGCCTGTCAACACGATGAAAAGTTTTTCACTGACACTTTTCAGTAGAAACCGTCCAAGGCTTTTTGTCAGATTTTCCTGAACTGTGTACTTCGGACAGCATATTTTTACTAACTTTGTACTCGAATTCGAGGAGAACACTGAGTAGTTTCTTGAGGCGCAGAGCACTCGACACAAACATCCACGTCGTCAATGATTGAACTCGTATTCAAAACCAGTGTTGAAATGGCCATTGAAGTGTTAGTTTGATTGGAAATAATGCAGCTTATCACTGTATTGCCAAATGTGACGTTCTTACATCCTTCCGTTGAATCGTAAAAGCGGAAGTTGTAGTTTTGTTCGTTGTTAACCCAATCGCAAGAGCTTAAGTTTGCTAAAGGCACCGTTACTGAAAACGATAGATTTGGGTAACCAGCTGCCAGTACATTGTTTTCCACTAAAGGAAATCGTTCGATATCTTGAAAATGTGATTCTAAAACAAAAAAAGTACGGTAATTGCTCTTGTTACCAAAACTGGATTTGGGTGTTGTGAGCATGAACCAAACTCTTAATGGACCCACGTTTAATCGAGAAAACAAAATTTCTGATCTATTTTGAGTCGCTATACGGAAGTGTGTAACTTATATCAGCATAAAGTTGCTCAGTGGATTGAAACGTCCAGCGAAACTAAACCATAACGGTACTGCGCGCAGGTTACAGATTCTACGTGACGGGTGCAATTCATGGCTGGAGGTGATCAGTGATCACATTTGACATAATACTGGGTGGCTGCTGACTTGAGAAGCGCTAGCTCACTTTGCGATATCCCTCAATTACTGTTGATTGTTTAGTTTAATATAGTTTGAGAATAAGCTCAATTTTTTGTATTTGTTTGTTTGCCTATGGTATTTAACCGTTTCAAAGAAAAAAAAAAGTTTTCAAGGGCCTAAAACTTTAGCTCTGGCCCAGGTTGTCAAATCGTACGTTGTCTTACTATAGCATCAGATAATTGTTACATCATCGGTTAAGTTGAATCCAGGCCATAGGTATGCCCAGTTTTTCTTTAAGATTTGGCTTGACGAGCCATCAAGCAATTATGAAAGACGCAGATTTATTCTTCGTTACCCGGTATTGTGAAAGCAGATTAAACGCCTTAAAAATGCACTGGGTATGTTTACCGGTATGCCATCTATTGATCACCTTTTATTTTTAGCATTCCCAGCACAAATACAAATATAAACTGATTTTGTCCGAAGTTTGTTTCCATGATGAAACGAACAAACACAACAAAAAACTTCCTTGATTCTAGTAACTTTTCTTGATTCAAAATTTTATCAATTGGACTGATTGAAATAAATAGTTTGATTTGATTATATTACATACAGACCACCCCACATTTTCAAACCATAGTGATGGAAAGCCAAGTTTTCATCAAATGAATAAAGTGTTTGGTCAACTTTCACTTTTGCAATAGTCACAGTATTTCTCTTTTTCGTCATTTTTTTTAGATAGAATGTTGTAAACTATTGTGATGGAACAATAACTGTAGACAATCCAAATTAGTTTATTATTTTTTATCTACTTTACTCCCGGTATTACGACATTTTTTATTTACAATTTTTAGTCGCATGGAATGGATATGTTGAATCAGTAAAGGATCTCCAATTTTTCTGGGATCTCCTATACTTATCAGCAAAATCATAAATGATAAACAATTGGATTCCACAGTAGTTTATGAGGCTAGGAATTTTAGGGAGAATCTTCCTATCAAACGTTCTCCCACTTGTTTGTTTCCCTTTATTCCCTGTGGTTACCGGTACGTTTGATTAGAAGATTCTCCTAAAATCTCGAGCCTCATAAACTATAATCCAATTGTTTATCATTTTTTGTTGTTGCGTGTGCTTATTGTATTTAGGTGGTTGAGAACACCACTACGCAAAAACTTACTGCCCCGTTTTTGTTTATTTCATCACATTTTACGCTGGTGATCATATGATTTTACGCTGCTTAAATATGGGGTTCCTCAAGGTTCAGTTTTGGGGCCTTTACTCTTTCTTTTATACGTAAATGACCTTCCCAACGTGTCCAAATTCGAAACGACGCTTTTTGCCGATGATACAACTTTGCATTTAGCACATCATGATTTCAACATACTTCATCAACAAGTGAAGGAGGAAATTGATAAAATTGAAAATTGGGTTACCAGCAACAAATTAACTATCAATTACAATAAAAGCTGCAACATGATTATCTCGGGTAACAAAAAGAAAATTGACGCAAACGAATTTAACGTTAGTATTAGTGGCAATGTCATTGTAAAATCCGACTATGTCAAGTATCTTGGAGTATTTTTAGACGATCGTCAGTCATGGAAAATACATATTAATAAACTATCAAAAAAACTTTCCAGAGCTTGTGGTATGGTTTACAAACTAAGACACTACGTTCCCCTATCCTCACTCAAGTTAGTCTATTACAGTCTTTTTCACTCTCATCTTCAATATTCCTTATTAAACTGGGGTAGAGCCGCCTCTTCTCACTTACAAAAATTGATAATTCTCCAAAACAAATTCATAAGAGCAAGTCTTTTTTGTGCGAAAGAAAAACCGATTAACTTTCTTTACTCTACATTTAATACACTTATGCTAACTGACATGATTAATATAGAGTTCGCTAAATTTATGTTTAAATACAATAGCCATCTGTTACCACCCTCTTTCAACAATTATTTCACAAAACTTGATGTAATACATTATTATAACACTAGACAAAAAGGAACGTCTGAATTTTTTCAACCTTTTGTTGCTTCGGAAACTGGCAAAAAATCTCTTCAATACATTGGCCTGAAATATGGAAAAACATTCCCGAAGAATTTAAGCACTGCTCCTTTTCTTCTTTTAAAAAATACGTTAAATCTTCTGCCGACTCCAAATATGTATGAAATTACCTTCTCCACAATATTTCATCTTGCCTTTAGCAGATTATCAATTTTATACAAATGTCACCATCTAAATTGATATTGTAACTAAACAGTTGATATCTGTATCCCTTTAAATGTATTTTTACCTTCTCCAAAACCAAAGTTTTTGTTCTTTGTGCTTTGTGTACGTATTGTTTTCTGAAGATGTAATTTATGTTTTCTGAAGTTGTAATTTATGTTTTCTGAAGTTGTAATTTGTGTTTTCTGAAGTATTGTAGGATGTTGCTATTTTAGCTATTATTTTTTTACCCTATTTTTTAAACTTTACTGTATATTAGCTTTGAATCTCAAACTAACCCCCCCTTTCTGATTGTCGTAAAGTCATGCCTTCACTGACAACCTGCTCAACCTCTTATTATTATTACGTATGTGTGTGTATTTGCGTTTACTTTTTACTAATTAACGTCAGAGTAAGATATGGCAAAAAGGTGCAGTTGACCTAGATGACCGAGTAATGGTCTTTTCGCTGTTTCCTACCTGTGCTTTCTTGTGCGTTATGGTAAAACAAATAAATAAATAAAGATATGTTTGTTTCTTTTTTGTTTGTGGTAAAATGGTAGTGTAACCACCGGTATTTCGTGGCAATGGCTTTGTTCTACAATCAATGTGATGCTGGGAAATGAGTGCGCAAGGTGGTATTTAGAAGAAGGATATGGGAAAGTCATCCCCCCTCCCCGAAATATTTTGGGGTGTAGCCAGGGGTCAGAGAGGAAATTTTTTTTAGATTGACGGTGGAAAAATTTTATTTACCTGAAATGATTTTGTTTCCCTCTCCCTCCAAAATTTGCGTTGGCTACGCTTGCCAGCAGTGAATTTATTCATACCAACTCTCCTCAAAATATTTTTGTAGATACGGCTCTGTTTGAACGAATCACGTGCTTTGGCAAAATTCAGTTATTCTCACAGCAACTTTTTAACAAAGTTATATTGAATTAAATGTTAAACCTGACATCAGTAAAATAACAAAAGTCAGTAACAAAGTAATTAACAAAGTGAGTTACCGTAGAAGCAAAACGTATGTTTAGTTAAGATGCGAAGTGAAGTAAAAAACAGCTCAGTTTTTTTACGGTGAGGAGTTTCAGATTGTTTAAGATGCATGTCTAAACATTTGATTTCTTTTTGGGCCAAATTAAGTCACCGATGCAAAAGACTACTTACTGTTTTTGTGATCATAACTTGCCAAAGACAAGATGGTCATAAATTAAAATCCAATCAAAAAAAGGCAAATCTTCATTATACTCCCGGTATTACGACAAAGCGTTTAACCAGTAACGGGATCCATCTGCGCGGTTTAGCACGCGGACAGCACAGCTTTGAAGAAAAAACACAGAAGTGGCGAGCTGCTGGCTACACTGTATTCAGTTTCACCCGCCCGGGATTTGAACCCTAAACCTCCAATACCCATAGCAATACCTTATCAACTGAGCTAACTAGCGGATTTTGCAAAAAAGATTTACTGGGGTTGTGTTTATTTTGATAAAAATGAATGACGACGTTTGAGCACTTTAGAGCTATAATAAACGAATAAGCTGAACATGTTATATAGTAACGCGAAATAGTCAAAGTCTGTCAAAAAATAGCAACTGCAATCTGTAAACTCCTAATAGAATATTGTGCTGGAAAATCAAAAAACTGCTCTTCGGGCGGGTTTACAAATTGTCCAATCGAAATATTGATAAAATGATAAAAAACAACGTGCGTTTTTACACATGACTGACTAGAACTTTTCCAGGTTCTGTCACAGTTTCTTTTTTGCATCATGAGCAAAGACCCAGCATGACGTAAGCTTTCAGCGTTGACAATGGCACTACATATGATCTGAACGTCCGCCCCAAGCATTTTTAGCTGTTTCTGGGCTGAGTTGTTTATAATAACATCCTTACAGAACAAAAAAAAAAAAAAAGACTAATGCTCGCGCTTCCGATGTATCTTTATTCGTCAAAATCAAAAAGTTTTACAATCCAACAGACTGAGTAACGTCAACATTGGTATAGCATATTATTCTAACGCTTTAAACGCTGTAACGGATTTCAGGAAGATCTTCTGTTTCACAAACTTTGTAATAGTTTGTTCCATTCTACTTACTGTCGCAACTTATTAGATTGTTATAAGTATAGCGGCATTACGAAACATTGACTTGCACCCATTAGCCTAAATGTGTTTCTTTTTAAAACAATTTTAAAAAAGATTCGAGTTTCATCACAACACATACAATAGGCAACGTTGTCTAAACCACATTGATTAATAAAACAACAACACGTGCATTATTTCAATTAAAACCAAGCTGCCATACAGCAATATGATGTTAAACTTGCATCGAAAACTTTCCCCAAACATCCCTCGGCTGGCAGTTTCGTCGGTAATTCCCTCAGTTATGTTGTTGGCAGTTTTGTCGAGGCATTCTAAATTGTGAACAGTTTTTCGCCAATAGTTTTTTCCAAGGTTTATGCGATGCCGAATACTGGCCAAACAACGTCAGTACTAGCTTCTGATTCGGACTATTCAACAGCCTATAGGCATCAGGCGCGCAGCGCTTGTTAGAAAATTCGCCACTTGGAAAGCTTAGCCAGAGAAATTTTTAGTCCAATTTTTCACTTCAATCCTATATCAAATCTTCACCAAGCCCTCCAGCCCGAACCCTGAGCCTCAATGTTTTCCTCTTTTGAATATATTTTCGACCCAAATCTCCGAACGAAATTGACCGAAACCAAGCTGCGAAATTTGTGGCATTGAAGCGTCGCCACAGAAAAATTTCATCCAACCGTGTATTCAACTTTTATACCCAAAACTCGATTCTGAACCTCAATATAATTTTTTTATAACTCCGAAACCCAACATGGATCAACACGTACCCGAATCCGAACCCGAAATTTTTTCTTTGCGTTACCGTTTTTCGGTTACCGAATGTGTTCAACATCGACATTGGCGAAATTTGTGGTCGTGTGCTGGCAAGCATTCAATGAGGCGAATCTTCTGACAAACTAGTGCTTTTCGGATTTTGAAATGTTTAAACCAATTTTTGTTTAGCAAGTCAAGTTGAGACTTGCATTTGTGTTCGGGTCTAAAGCTGCAAATTGCGGCGTAGCAATATCACTTACGACAAATTATGCAGCAACATGATCATTCTGTAACTACAAGGTTTTAAATTGAACTTACTTTTAGTTTGGTTTTGTACTGACAAGCAAAACGGCACAGCAAATGCACACCTCATGCATATACTGAAATTTGAAGTTGACAATGTTGACAAGTTCATTGTCAGTGAAGTGTTGACCACATGAAGTTCATCTTTTTCTTCATAAGAACACTCTACAGTAGCTTCTAATGAATTTGTTTCGTAACAACCGCCTTGAAGAGAACGAAAAAAAGGGATTCCTGTTCCGAAATTCCATTCGCAGCCAGTATCTATTGTTGCGCTAAACTCTGTGGCAAAAGTTATGTTTTTATCAAAGCAAGATTTTCCAATATTGTCGAAATAACCTTCTGGACGGTATGCGATACTTCGGTCTTTCAACACTGTTAAAAACACAAAAACAGAATTAACTATTATCAAGAAGTGAGAGCAGGCAATTCTTAAACAATTAGTGAAAACATCATCAGGCAATTAATCATAGCTGCTTTTCCAAGAATCGAAATTTTTTGAGCAGTGAAGCTGAACTAGGCTATAGCTGTAGTTTATATTTTTTTGTCAAATCAAGCCCACGTACCGGTCCCGTTGACGCTATTGTTTTGATAACTTTGTGCAAGTTTCGAATTACAACAAATGATAAAACCAAAGTCTGGGGTCTTGGGTCATGTTCTATTTTATGCATTTTGTGGAATGAGTTACGTTAGCTTACTACTGTAGTATTTGCTCGATTTTTTTGAACTTCATCTATTTTTTTTTTTTTTTTGCTAACCTGTGTAATAAGTAATCACATCAGCCATATGCAGGGTTGGGAAAAATCGATTGTAACAGATATTCTTTACTTTTTGTTCATCGAATGCATTGGAGCCTTTACTTTTTTGAATGAGTATCGAATATGGCCTTGTCTTTATCGAATATAGTATCGAATATGTTAATATTCTTTGTCCAAAGCGGCCGTTAGCTCAGTTGCTAAGCGCACGCTCTCGGTGCGGGAGGTCTGCGGTTCGGTACCCGGAGCGGTCAAATCGGCACAGTGTCGCCAACGGCTCGCCACCGCTGCGACGTTTCTTCGGAGCTGTGTAGCCCAGGCGCTAAGCCGCGGAGATGGGCCCCGCCACTCGTTACACGCTTCGGCGTAATACCGCGAGTATAATGAAGATTTGATTTGATATTCTTTATCCTTTACTTTTTTAAACTACCATTGAAATCGATTATTTCTTTACTTTTTGGTGAACTATCGAGTATCGATTATTTCTTTACTTTTTTGAGTATCGATTACCAACCCTGGCCATATGGTTTTGTTGGATATTTAGTTTTGCTGTCTATCGAGAGAAATAGACAAAGAAACCGCTGTTACAAAACTAGTTCAGCAAAAGAATTGTAAAAAAGTCTGCACTTATCTAGATTTTTGCTCAATGTGTGTACAGCTTTAAATATAAATGTCATGATACCTGGAGTGCATACAAGGTTCGAGACCAAGTAGGCATCAGCACCACATTCTGCAATGACTGGTGTTGGAATTGAGGATAAGAAACCTTCTTTACATCCTATTTCAGCGACACAACCGAATCCACAAGGAGTAGATGAAACATTGAAATTAATTCCTGTTGCATCAATTAGGCAATCTACGAAAAACATAAAAACCGTTAACATAGTATTTGTGTGAGTGTGGGAAGTTCTGTATGACGAGAGATCAATTGAGTACTCGAGCCAACTCGATTAATGCATGCTTGATGACAGCTGATTAGAAGAGCAAAACTTCTCTTCGCGGTTCCTCACTACTTCGTGAGTTTTTCCGTTTTTTTAACAAACTCGTCTACTACAAAAACTAAAATAGCAAGGTAAAGTTATGAACTTAGTAGTAGTAGCAGTATTATTATTTCCACCCTGTCAATACAATGAAAAGTTTTTGACTGGCATTTTTCAGTAGAAACCGCCAAAAGTTTTTCTTCAGATTTTCCCGAGCTGTTTTTTTAAATAGTATATTTTTACTAACTTTGTACTCGAATTCGAGGAGAACACTGAGTAGTTTCTTGAGGCGCAGAGCACTCGACACAAACATCTACGTCGTCAATGATTGAACTCGTATTCAAAACCAGTGTTGAAATGGCCACTGAAGTGTTAGTTTGATTCGAAATAATGCAGCTTATCACCGTATTGCCAAATGTGACGTTCTTACATCCTTCCATTGAATCGTAAAAGCGGAAGTTGTAGTTTTGTTCGTTGTTAACCCAATTGCATGAACTTGTTAAAGGCACCGTTACAGAAAACGATAGATTGGGGTAACCTGCAACCAGTACATTGTTTTCCACTAAAGGAAATCGTTTGATATCTTGAAAATGTGATTCTAAAACAGAAAAAGTACGGTAATTGCTTTTGTTACCAACATTGGATTTGGGTGTTCTGGGCTTAAGACATAACTCTTAATAGGCCTAAGTTTAATTGAAAAAAAAAAAAGATTTATTTTGAGTCGCTACGACAGTGTGTAAGTAATCAAAAAATCAACATCAAATCTTCATTATACTCGCCGTATTACGCCGAAGCGTGTAACGAGTGGCGGGGCCCATCTCCGCGGCTTAGCGCCTGGGCTACACAGCTACGAAGAAACGTCGCAACGGTGGCGAGCTATTGGCGACACTGTGTCGATTTGACCGGCCCGGGAATCGAATCCCAGACCTCCCGCACCGATAGCGTGCGCTTAGCAACTGAGCTAACCGGCCTCGAACGTCCAGCGAAACTGAACTGTAGCGGTACCGCGCCCAGGTTGCAAATTCTACTTCACGGATTCGATTTATGGCTATAGCCGATCGAAATTGACTTGTGTACCGGGTGGCCACTGACTGGAAGAGCGCAAGCTCACTTTGCAGTCTCCCTCAGTTACTATTGAATACTTTGTTCAATGAAATTTGAAACTAACCTCAGTTATTTATTTCCTTTTTAACCGTTTTGAAGGACTGAAACTTATGCCCGCTCAGTTAGTTTTACGGATAATCCGGATTTGCTTGTCAAAAGTTACGTTTAGGGTGAAATTGGCTCAATTGCATCAGACGATTGCTGCATCATTGGTAAAATTGAATCCATGTCATAGGTATCTATTACCGTAATCACCTTTTACTTTTAGCATTTCCAGTACAAATACTAGCAAAAGCTGACTGTATCCGAAGTTTATTTTCATATTTGACTGAATTCAAAACTTTGATCAATCGGACTGATTGAATAAAAAAAAATTGTTTGTTTTGATTATATTACATACAGACCACTCCACGTTTTCAAATCATTGCGATGGAAAACCAAGTTTTCATCAGATGAATAAAGTGTTTGGTCAACTTTCACTTTAACAACTGTCACAGCATTCTCTTTTTCATCATTTTTTCAACATAAAATGTTACAAACTATTATGATGCAACAATAATTGTTGACAATCTAAATATTTAAGTATTTTTATTAACAATTTTTTGTTGCGTATTCATATTAAGTTTAGGTGGTCGAGAATGCTACTTACCGCAACAAAAACTTTAAAAAGTGTTTACTGTTCTGTTGTTAGTTAAATACCGCAGTTTACGCTGGTGTGGTATGTTTCCTTCTTAGGTTGGTGGAAAAATTGATGGTAGTGTATTCACCAGTATTTCGAGACAAAGGTTTTATTCTGCAATCACTGTGAAAGCCATTGTCGCGAAATACCGATGGATACACTACCGGTACCATTTTACCACAAACAAAAGAAGAAAGCAAACATTTACCACCCGCGTAAAATGTGGTATAATAAATATAAACAAAACTGTAAAGTTTTTGCGAAAAAGTGTTCTCGACCACCTGAATACAGTAAGCATACGCTACAAAAAATGTATCGGTACATAAAAAATATTAACCAATTTAGATTCTCTGCAATCGTTGTTGCATCATAATAGCTTGCAACATTTTTTATGCTAAGAAAAAGATGAAAAAGAGAATGTTGTAGAAGTGAAAGTTGACCAAACACTTTCTTCATCTGATGAAAACTTGGTTTTCCATCACTACGGCTTGAAAATGAAGAGTGGTCTGTAGTAATATGCTATAATCAAAACAAACAATTTTTTTTCTTGAATCAGTGCACGATTGATAAAATTTTGTTGGAACAAGGAAGTTTTTTTTGTTTGTTTGTTCGGTCAACTATGGAAACAAACTTCGGATACAGTCAGTTTGTGTTTGCATTTGTGTTGGGATTACTGAAAATAAAAGGTAATTAAGAAATGACTTAAGCAAACCGCTGGCCTGGATTCAATCTAAACTATGATGTAACAATTATCTGATGCAATTGAGCCAGTCTCAACCTAAGCGTAACATTTGACAAGCAAGGCTGGATTATCTGTAAAATTATGCAAACTGAAGATTTAGGTCATTGAAAACGTTTTTTGAAACGGTTGAAAAGTTTTAAAATGGTGTGGTTTTGGTCGAAGATCGAATCCAGTGAGCAAACTGAAGTTGATATAAGGTGCACACTTCCGAAGTGACTCAAAATAAATCGTGAATTTGTTTCCCAAGTAATCTTAGGCCCGTTAACAGTTATATGATTTAAGCTCACATCACTCAAATCTACAGTATCGTAGTTTTGGTTACAAGAGAAGATTTATTTTATTGTTTTAGAATCACATTTTCAAGATATCGAACGATTTCCTTTAGTGGAAAACAATGTACTGGCAGCTGGTTACCCCAATCTATCGTTTTCAGTAGCGGTGCCTTTGGCAAACTTAAGCTCTTGCGATTGGGTTAACAACGAACAAAACTACAACTTCCGCTTTTACGATTCAATGGAAGGATGTAACAACGTCACATTTGGCAATACAGAGATAAGCTGCTTTATTTCGAATCGAACTAACACTTCAATGGCCATTTCAACATTGGTTTTGAATACGAGTTCAATCATTGACGACGTGGATATTTGTGTCGAGTGCTCTGCGCCTCAAGAAACAACTCAGTGTTCTCCTCGAATTCGAATACAAAGTTAGTAAAAATATGCTATTGGAAGAACACAGTTTGGGAAAATCTGAAGAAAAACTTTTGGCGGTTTCTACTGAAAAATGCCAGTCAAAAACTTTTCATTGTATTGACAGGGTGGAAATAATGACACGACTACTACTACTACTAAGCTCATAGCTTTGCATTGCTATTAGTTTCCGTAGCATAGCTGAGTTTGTTAGAGCAGCTGCTGTTAACTGAAAATTCACAAGTCGGTGAGAAACTGCAAAGAGAAGTTTTGCTCTTCCAGTCAGCTGTCACCCAAAATGTACATTAATAGGGTTGGCTCGAGTATTCAATTGATCATGTCATACGTCATCCTGTTTTTTCTTCAAAATATTGTTTCGGTTATTTGACCTATTTTAGCTAATTTAGCGCAATTTTTTTCAGTCAATTCTATTCTTTTTCGGTCATATTTTAACTAAGTTTAATAACCATATTTCCCAACACTCTCTTGAGCCATGAAATTATTGAAGTTTTAAAACAAGATACGTTCGATCACTGCATTGAAAACTCGAAAGCGCGTTGCGGTAAAAACAAATAATTAATTGCTTTGGGTGGTAAAGACAGTTTAGGTCAATACCTGCAATAAAGACTAGGAGCGGATCTAGAAAATTTTGGTGGGAGACGAATGCAGTTTTGCATTAAGTTGAATGTTTACTAAACACGACCGGACCATTGGTGTAGAGTTTAAGTAGTCATTATTGGCGCGGTAGGTCTGAGGTTTGGTTCCCGGGCCCAATGAATCGAACACAGAGTCGCCAACGGCTAGCCATCGCAGCGATGTTTTTGTATTAGCCAGGTGCTATTGCCGCTGAGATGAGCTACACCACTAGTTATTGCAGCTTCTGCGTAATAGCGATAATGTCATGAACATTTTATACTTTTTTTTGTTAAACGTTTAAATCTGAAAAAAAGCGTAAATTAGCACTTAGAAATTCTTCAAGTCAGGGACTTATTTAAATTTTTTCTTAGGAAAGCGACAGCGAATTGTGAAACAAAAACGGCCTAAGAGGGGTCCTGTAGCATGCTCCCTCGAGAAATTTTTGAAAATTTGCTTAATCCAAAGGTCATTTTAGAGTTTTTTGAACAATTGTAGCGGCAAATTTTGTTCAATTTTTTTGTCCCAAGTTCTGATGTGCTTTACTAAAAAGGATGCGTTTTGTTCGCTTATTTCGATTCATGCGTTCTGGCGTATGGCTTATTGTTATCGACAAGGTTTGAAATTATGGAAACCTTCATTGTATTTACCAAAAACATGGTTGACCGACTGCAGAAAAAGGCATTTTTTCTCTAAAGCTCATGGAAAGACATTATTTTTATTCAACTGCAGTGCCACTTGAAATTGTTGCTAGGAAACAACTAAGGATTTTATTTACTTGTCTAGTTTAAGTGGCTCCAAAGACCCAAGGCCTTTCTTCATCACAATCAAATTCTTGGTGTCACAATTTTATGAAATTTTTGGAGTCCTAATTTACGTCATATACATTCTGAAGTTTTAAACACGATATAAAACAAAAAATGCTAAAAATATCACAATTTAAAATATCAGCAATTTTTTTCGGTCACTATGATCGAACTGGCCAAAAAAAATTCGGTCATTGCCAAAAATAATCGGTCAATGATCGGCAAATGACTGAAAAAAATAGAAATAAATTAATACGTCGTCACACTATACAAGAACAGATGCTTTTTTAAAGGTTCTTACGTTGCTTGTAGATTGCCCAACTAATGCAACTGGAGTTAATTTCAATGTTTCATCTACTCCTTGTGGATTTGGTTGTGTCGCTAAAATGAGATGTAAAAAAGGTTTCTTACCTTCAATCTCAACACCAGTCACCGAAGAATGTGGAATTAATGCCTCCTTAAACTCCAACCTCGTATGCACTCCAGGTATCTTAACATTTTGGTTGGTTTTCAACACTATGCATGAAATGAGTAAAAATCTAGATGCGTGCATATTTGTTTCCTACTCTTTCGTAAACTTAGTTTTGTAACAGCTGTATCTACGTTTATTTATTTCAAGAAACAGTAAAACTAAGGTAGCAAATGAAAAACAGATGGCTGATGTGGTTGCTTAATACACAGGTTCGCAAAAAATTGAATCAAGTCCAACAAAATGAAACTACAATTAAATTGCTGACCCATTCCACAAAATGCACACGCTAAAAACATGACCCAGACATGGTCTTAGGATTCTTTGTTGTAATTAAAAATTAGCATAAAGTTATCGAAACAATTTTGTAAACAACTCAGTATCTGGGCTTGAGTTGATAAAAAAATGAAAACAAAATCCAGTTTTACTTAACGTGGCATAAATCTATGTTTTTTAAACTAAAGTTGGCTTAAAATTCGTTCGTAAATTTTGTAATTGTTTATTTTTGGCTTAACTAGTTTTTTGCTCTTATTTTGTCGATAGGCTAATGCTACTTTTTTCAGTAGAGATCACATATCACTGTATTTATGTTGCCAGGGGTATCTTGACTTGAAAACTGTATAGTTCTTCGATGCTCCCTGACCTTAACCACTTGCTAAACTTGTTTGTCTTTCGTGGACAGAAGACCGTGGGTTTGCACCATAAAATTTAATCAGCTAAAAACCATTATGACAGAGTAGGCCTAGACAGTCGCCCGGCGATAAGACCCGCAGGCGTCAGTTCGCAAATGATGCTCTATGTTTTATTCTTTTTTCTTGAGCTCATCTCTTTTCTCGCGTGGGTAAGGCCAAATAAACATTACTTATAACTTTAACCGCTAAAAAATTCCAATTTTTCCAATAGTGGCTATGACTAATTGCCTAAAACTGTTTTCACTTATTGTTTAAACATTGCCTGCTCTCACTTCTTGATGTATTGATGACAGTTAATTCTGTTTTCGTCTTTTTGACAGTGTTGAAACACCAAAGTATCGCCTTCCGTCCCGTAGATTTTTTCGACAATATTGGAAAATCATGCTTTGATAAAAACATAACTTTCGACGCAAGGTTTAGCCCAACAACACATACTGACTGTAGTTGGAATTTTGGGACAAGAATTCCTTTCTTTGCTACTATTCGCGACGGTTGTTACAACACAAATTCATTTGAAGCTAATGAGTGTTCTTATGAAGAAAAAGATGAAGTTCGTGTGGTTGACACTTCATTGACAGTGAACTTGTCGACATTGTCAACATCAAATTTCAGTATATGCATGAGGTGTACATTTGCGGTGCCACTTTGCTTGTCAGTACAAAACGACACTGAAAGTAAGTTTGATCGAAAATCTTACCAGTGATCCACTGATCATGCTGCTACCTAATCTGACGTCAGTAATATTGCAACGCTGCATTTCGCTGCTTTGAACCATAGGCCTACTACAAAAGTAACATCCCAATCTGACGGGTAAATATTAGTTTAAACATTACCAAATACTAAATCCAAGAAATGTTGATGCTAATACAAAGCAGAAAAATTATTACATCTTCCAAGTCATTTTTAACCATTTTCAAAAGTGAGTCGCGATTTCGTGTAATTGAACTAGAACATTCACTTCGGATCAAGCGCAAAATGCAGTACTTAAAGGCCGAAGGCCTATCCTTTTACCACCTTAGGATCAATCGCGCAGTCAGGGAACAATAAGCACGTGAGCACTATTCTCTACCTACCTTTTTGACAGGTTGCCAGAGCATTCGCCACGTGAAAGATTCGCCACAAAAGATTTACCACAAGATCGGTGACATAATTAAAAGTCACAGAGTTTTAAAAATAAGCTTCGTACGAATTTAGTATCGACGTCACACACATTCGGTTACCGAAAAATGGTTACGCAGTGAAAAGATTTCGGGTTCGGGTACGTGTTAGTCCAGGTTGGGTTTTGGATTTGGGAAGAAAGTTTTTGCGGTTTGGGTTCGAGATTTGGGTATAAAAGTTGAACGTAGGGCAGCGATGCTTTCATGTGACGCATCTTCCCAACGCAAATTTCGAAGTTTGAGTTCGGTCATATTCGGTGACTGGGGTATAAATTAGATTCAATAAAGGAAAAATTTATAGCGTAGAATACGGGCTGGAGGGCTTAGTGAAAGTTCGATAAGGGGTTAGTGAAAGTTCGATAAGTTCGATAAGGTGAAAGTTCGATAAGGGGTTCGATAAGGATTAAAATTTGAGCTAGAATTTACTGTGGTTAATCTTTCTACGAGGGAATCCTGTAGCAAGCGCTACGCGCCTGCCTAGACCGTTGAACAATAAACAGTCCGAATCAGAAGCTGGCACTGACGTTGTTTCGCCAGTTCAGAGCATTGTATAAAGCTAAGTAAAACTGATGACAAAAAAAAGTTGTTCTCGTTCTAGAATGCCTCGACAAAATTGCGAACGAAATTGCTGACGTAACTACCGGCGGAATATCTGACGAAACTAACGACCGAGGGATGTCTGGGGAAAGTTTTCGACGCAAGTTTAACAACATATTGCTATATGGTGACTTGATTTTAGTTGAAATGTTGCACAAACTGTTGTTATAATAATCCACATGCTTTGGACAACATATATGTTGTGAAGAATTATTTCATGTGAAGCGTCATTTCATGTACAAGTATTTGCATAATAAACTGCCAATAGTTTTTAACGGATTGTTAGATAAAAACACAATCAGTGAAAAAACACATGATACGAGAAGCCAATCAAAGCTATTTCCCCTATACCGACGCATAGAGTTAACCAAGCAATCAATGAAATATAGAGGTCCACGTACTTGGAATGCTATCCCGATATCGGTTAGAGAAAGTAAATCACTCAAATCTTTCAACAAGCTGACTAAAGCTCATTTAATGTCTCTTAAGTAGCGACTATTGTTTCTAAAGCTCATGATACGTATGCAATCAAGGCCTCTCTCTGCTCTTTGCTTTTGTATACTGCAGATTAAGAAATTTCTGAAGGGTTGAAGAGCAGTGTCGAAGAAATCGGAACGTGATCAAAGTGTGAAGTATTCCAAATTGACGAAGCTACAATCTTAAAAGGAATGAAGCAAATCAACTGACTTTTTTAAACAAAAATCTGTTACACACTAGGCCTAATTGCATTGCGTTTGCAGTTTCTTGTTAGAGTAAAACGTGAATTATGAAATTTTGAAGTGCTGGCAGTTTGTCCTAGCCCATCCTCGCTTGGGAAATGTGTAAATTTGTCTCAAATGCTTGGCACGTGTTGCTTGCTTTCTCCAAATTTGTCTTTATTACACAATTTTGTTTGATTTCTTTTTGGCTCATAAGCTATATTATGCTTTAGGTGCAGTGACCATGCTTCTTTTAGTTTTTAAATTTATTGTAGGGTTGTATATTGCATGCTTTAACGGTTCGCGTTTTGTCGCTGTTACCTTTTTTTCGGCCGAATGTCGTGATATGCGTTGTTTCTATGTACTTTGATGGTCGTTGAATAAAACACACTACTACTACTACTAAGAAATTCGAATCTTTTTAAAAATTATTCTAGGAAAAAACGCACTCAATGGGTGCAAGTCAATGTATTGTAATGCCGCTCCTTATAAAACGGTAGTGTGTTTCTACAGTACAGTACAGTAAGTATTGTGGAAGAAAACTGCTACGAAGTTTGTGGGGCAGAAGTTTTCCCGAAATCGGTGAAAGCTTTTAAAGCGCTAGGATATTGTTACCAATGCTCACATTACTTGATATGCTTTTACCAAAATGATAAAATGAACAAACTTTTTAATTTTGAGGAATGAAAATCCATCTACACAATGCACGAGTTTAATTGTTTTTTATCTTGTTAATTTTTTTTTACCTTGTTCAAGGCTGTATTTAAAGAAGGATACGGGAGCGTCAAATCCCACCGAAATATTAAACCTTTACCCAGGGCCGTAACCAGGGGGGCAAATAGGATCTATAGTTGAAATTAATAATGAAAGAATTTATTTACCTGTTGTAATTTTGTTCCCCCAAGTCTGGCTGCCTACGCCTGCCAGAAGTGAATACTGTATATTGATCGCAGAATCCCCTACGAATTATTTTTCTACAGCCCTACGGCCTACGGCCCTGCTCGTACGAATCACGTGCTTAGGAAAACTGCAATATGCTCACAACAACTTTTTAACAAAATTATATTGAATCAAACATTAAGCTAACTTAAGTAAAATTACAAAAATCAGTAACAAAATAATTAGGAATAAAAATAACAGCAAAATCATAGAAAGATAAACCCAAAATATTTGTTTAGTTAAAGTACCAAATAAAAAACCAACTACACAAGCTTCTTCAACAACAATTATATTTTTCCCCATTATGGAGTTTCAGAGCGCTTAAGATGCACGTCCAAACTTTTGATTTCTTGATGGGTCAAAGTA
This sequence comes from Trididemnum miniatum, assembly GCA_964006365.1. NCBI lineage: Eukaryota > Metazoa > Chordata > Ascidiacea > Aplousobranchia > Didemnidae > Trididemnum > Trididemnum miniatum. Next base: position 19,873,845 of record OZ023242.1, on the reverse strand, counting down.
AATACCGCCAAGTCAGCGAAACGAAGGCCTACTTGCTGTTTTTGCGACCGTGACTTGCCAACGGCAAGGTGGTTTTTAACTCAAGTAAGACTTTTGAAACCAGAGGCGCATCTAAAGTGGGCGATGGGGGCACTTGCCCCCTAAAACGTCTCAAAGAACAGTTTTGAGCGTTGTTTATTTAACATTATGAATGTCCACTTGTCCATGCTTTTTTGCGTGGCATAATATTACAGAAGTAGAACGTCCTCAATCAGAAATCACGAGCCAATCCCAGTTTTAAGCTTGGTTCAACGGATTACGGTCCTTGAAAAATTGCAAACCTCCTCCTTTGTGCTCTGGTCCCGTCCTAAACGCTTTTACTGCCGCGCTAAACAAGCATGTCCTATATTTGAAGTGGGGCCCAGGAGCGGATCAAGAAATTTTGTAAGGGGGAAGAGGGCTTTGAGTCTACAAAATACTCGTACACTGTGTTACACTTTTGTAGGTGTGTTAGTATTGAAATACTAATGTAGACCTGTTGATATGTAGACCCTATAAAAATAATTTCAGAGGAAGATCGGGCCCCCTCAGGGGTCCGCCAATAGGATTATTGTAACGGAGCGCACACACATTACGTAACAATTAAGCTCAGTGATTGTAACATGTGAGATATAAAAAAAAAATGGAAAGCTTGTTGTACGATAGTTTGCTTCACAAGCGTAGGTTTTTGTTAATTCTACGCCACATACGAATTGCAATAGCTCAAACACTGTCATGTAAATAGGCTCGTCGTTTGTTTCACGTTTAAAATATCATTTCATCTCCGATTCTTTCTTCATGCGACGTAGATGCTTCCCAATGCACTGCTCTGTGGTTTCGAAGCGCAATACTCAGCAGAATGTCGAGGAGTTTGTTTGTTACCAGCAGCGCCTGTAAATGTAAGAGATTGGGATTTCTTAACTTTTTTTTTGGGGGGGAAGGGGGGGTTACGAACCCCAAGCATTCTGAAGAAACGCATTTACTACTACTAGATATTCATATCGTATTTGAGTACTTTGCGTACTTTTGAAGCACCTCAGCGTACTGCTTAGAGACGCATGGACCCCAGGTTTGAAATCCATCCATCAAAAAACTTTTGGAGGTGATCAATAATCATGGCTGCCTAATCATACTCATGAATGTGGTCAATACTTTGGGGGGCAAGGTCCTGCTTTACTGGTGCCCCAGGTCATGGCTGCAATGTTTTTAGGTGTTCGGCAGACATGATTATTGTCCTAAAATTGTTATGAATTTTGTCATCATTACGAACTTACCACTGCGCATGAATGTACCGACTGCTAGATTTACGTATTCTCCCGTAGCTGCGTTGGAATCTTTTCCTGTTTTAAAAAATTTATATTTTGTTCAACTTGCATTTTATGAGTTACATCTAAACACTGTTTTAGTTATGACCATGTTGAAAATGTTATGAACATTTCGGAACAGGCTGCCATACCCTTACTGTAATAATTAATAGTACAAAAAATCGGTTTTACCCAAGTAGCAAAAAAGTATTGGCAAACGCTTTGTCAAAAAAGTATTTTAATGCAAATATACTTACTAGCATCGTACTTGACCGACATGTCTACGTAAGATCTGTTCCATAGTGACGAAGATCTAGTTTCCGGTTGCATGAGCTAAGCAATAATATTGTATTGAAATGCTTACTCTTTAAAAGTTTTTCAATTTTGGCCGACACAAACTACTGGTATTTGGTTGTTTTTTCAACATCGGTGGCACTGGAAATAAACAATTGGGCATCGTCAATCTTCAAAACCCAGTCTTTACATTTGACTTTTTTGACTTCGAGAGGCAATCAGTTCACACTGGAAAGTTTTAGACAGCAAATCGTAAAAAAAAACAGTACAGTCATGACTTTGTAATTTTTAGTGACTTACATAATCACATTTTGACTGCAACTTTAGTTTCAAATTTACGCATTAATGACGTTTTTTTACGCGACAAAACTTACTGCACTTTGTCTATTTGTCGACGAAGGAGGTGGCATTGTTGTTTGTGACGTCACAGTTGGTACAGTTTGTAAGGTGCGGCTGCTGCCGGAACCTGAAACAACAACATTTCTGGTTTTTGTTTATTTTAAGAGTTTATTGATTAAGCACCAAAGACGAAAAATGTTTATGATTTGTGGGGCCAAAATTGTTCCAAAATTGTTCCTTGCCCAAAATATTTAACAGCAAAGGTCGTAGTGATCACACAATGTAAATGTACGTCGGGCGTTTTTATTTGATTAGCCATTTACTGCTTACTATTTTTGAATTGTTTCATTCTTCGCTTCCTAAACTGCTTTCGATTATTTGCTTGAAAAATATTTTTGATTATTTTAGATTTATAAACGTTTTTGGAGTACATTTACCCTATCTTCATGTCCAGTTTTAGTATTGTAGTTGCATATGTCTGCTGCTGCTCGGAAATTACTAGACAGTCTTTCTGAGATGGACGTCCGTGCAGCCGAGTGGACGAACACGAAATGGGACATGGAGTACTCTGCCAACGCATTGTCACTCCACGCTTTCATTCCCAAGGCTAGCTCCAGACCCTTAGGTATGGGTCTGCCCAGGGCAGCCTGGGTCAAGCTTAACCGTCTGCGTTCTGGTGTTGGACGTTTCTGTTCGTCCATGTACAAATGGGGTCTCGCTCCTCTAGCGAATTGTGAGTGTGGTGCCAGTGAACAAACCGCAGATCACATCATCTCACAGTGTCCCATACATCGAGCACTCCGAGGTATGTTTGGTCTGATGGTTTTGGATGACGAAACAAGATGCTGGCTGAAGTCCCTTACAGTCAGCATCTGACCCAAGCAGTTTGGTGGCCAGGGTGGTAAAAGGATAAACCCTCGGCCTTGGTCCTTTCATCTGTCTTGGAAGAGATGCCCCGCCAAACGACGACGACGACGCATATGTCTGCAGGGTTTTTGCCTCACAGTGAAACTTTTGACGTCATAATCACTGTTTTAGCTATGACATCATAAATTGGTTATGATGCAGAAAACAAGTGAGCTCTTGAAACTACTTGAACTGAACAAGGGACATGCAAATAGAACAAATGTCGCATTGTAAGCTTACCTACTACATTCGTTTTTCGTTGCTTGTTCCTTGCTTTGCAATAATAGTAAATAGCAACTGCAATAAGAACTTTGATGGCAACCAGGACTAAAATAAAAGCTGCAATAGCTAAACTCTCTGAACTAGAGGCTGTATTCTGGAGGGATGCTGAGTTGCTCACGATTATGTCGAAAACAATGGATAAAGGCTGTTTGTGAAAAGCTCTTCCACCATCAACAGTAAGGGTGTAAGTTCCGTTGTCCTGAAGTGTAACCTGCACGAAAATGTTAAACATTGAATCTCTTTGTAATATACGAAGACATGGTGAAGCATAAATAGAAATTAAACGATGAAATTAACGAAAAAAGAAAGATTTATAATAAGGTAAAAAAATTACATAGCAAGCAAAAAAGTTGATCTATTGTAATACTTGTACCCTAAAACATAAGGTTGTAAAAATCTTGTGGCACCTTTATACTCTTATGTAATTAGGCCTATATGGAAAACTATAACAATGGTGTCCGTAATTATCTATCTTGGGCTTAACATCAAAGGTTACGTCCGAAATGAATACTGATGGTAAAATATGTAACAGCTTTGATTGAAGAGCGCTGTCTCACTTTGCAGTATCTTCGGCGGTACTATTCAATTTTGAAATCATTGGTGTAAGCTTTACTCTGTTATTTTAACACAAGGTGACCCAAAATAAACCGAATCTATAAATTTGTGGTTTCTGCAGCTTTTTATGGTCACTCTGTATGTAGATTTAAACACACTTAAACTTACTTCGCAGAGATTCAATTTTTCTAAATTAGAACTATGTGTTTTGCAAGTTAACTTTTAAATTTTCTGCGTGTCCGATCGCTTTTTTTTCGATAAACTTACCTTATTTTTTTGAAACAAGAAAGTCTGCAAATCTCGAATGGCGTAAATATGTGGTTGGGCGTCGTTTGCGCTGATAATATCGACACCTGCAACATTACAACAAAAACTTAGCACTTGAAATACAACTTATTATTAGCTTAAACATATTCACCAGCACAAAAAATCGCTGTGTAAAATTTGAGGCTTCTGGGGTGAAACCTGTTTGCATGCAAAAATGAAAAACATGAAGTAACATGTCTTTGAATGGTAAAATTGTGTTCATATTCACCGCCTCGGCTATTGCGCCGTATGCAGCATAAAGTTTTTTTTTAAATCCTTTTACACCTGTTCTTCAAGTAATGATAACCATGTTTAAAAGCAACACTTTTATGGTCTTACAACACCAAACAAAAAGTTATCTAATTGCCAACCATCTTTTTCCAACACGACTCGCTGAGCTTGAGGATTCGATTGAAATTCAATTGCACATTGGTTGCTCTCTCCTTCCACCCAGCGGCAAAGGGTTTGTGAGAAGTTTGCTCGATACGGAGCATCTACAATATCAAAACTGGAATTAAATTCCCTGATTACGCACTTGTCAACCAATGGTGATGTCTCAGCGGCGCAGTAACGAAAAATTTTACCTGAAACACTTGAACTAAGGTGCTGCAAGTCTGAATGAGTCTGAATGCAAGTCTGAATGAACTAAAGTGATGGTTTGATACTGTCGGAGTCATTTTCTGTACTACAGTATATTCGCGCGCGTCGTTCAGCTTTAACGCCATTTTGAATTTTTTTTATATCTAGTCCGAGTATTAAACCCATAATCTTTGTACAGTGCATTTTTGCTTAAGATTTGCCAGCTGTCAGCTGCTCTTTTTCGAGTGAGCGCAGAATGCAACTCCGCGAAAAAAACAGGGTCAAATGAAAGAGGATGTTTGGTTTAGCATCGCTAGAAGCTTTTGTTTTGAGAAAGAGTTTGAGTTGCAATCACTAGTTGCCAGTTTGTTCACAGAGAAGACTACAAAGCTAGTAGTCAGCACAAAGCCCCACTGAACTAGGCTGCAAAGCTTGTAAAAGCCACTACTACTTGGTATTGCAAGTGTTTTGAAACTTTGATTATGAGTATCTACAACATTTTGTCCCAAAATTAATTGAGGATGAGGGCGTTCGTGCAAAGTTAAAAATTAAAATTTTACACGAACTAGCTTATTTTTACTTGAGGGTCTCATTTCGGCTTAATTATTGAGGCTAAGGAAGAGAAAAACATCAACGAATACGTGGTCAGCCTAAGTACAAACGCTTTATAACGACGAAAGTATAAAAGGATGTTGTTCTGTTATCAGGAAAAAAAATACTCACAATACACTGTCAAAAGCTTGGGCTTTGACCTTCCCGTGTCTGGATAAATTCTTGTGTATGGGTTTGACACTCTGCAGGATATGAAATCGTTGTTAAAATCTCGAGAAATGCTGCTTCGTATGTAAGAGTTGGACTGTCAAAAACAATGTTTATGTTAGATTAGTTTTGTTGTGTCCAAAAAAGCTAAAACAAAAAATCTCTTTAAATCAGATCGAATTCTAACTGGAGCTACAGTTTTACCTCTCAAAATTTGACTAAAAAGACAAATAGTGCATTAAAATCAGTTAGACGTACCTTATTAACCAAACTTACTACGAAAGTTCTGCGGAAATTAGTTCCTTCAAAAATGTAGGTGCCAGGGCCAGGATTTTGTTGCACGTTTTCGTGGCATGTTATGTACAGATCATCTCCTTCGTATAACGTGTCATTTGCAATTATTTCTACATAAGGTGCTGCAAACAAATGTGTGGTTAGATAAATTGTGTTTGAGTAGCAGCTATTATAAAATTATTGTTTGTTACAATTTCAGTGTGTGATGAAAGGGACTGTCCAAAAGTGAATGATAGTGTCAGTATTGCTTTTACGTTGAAGCTCTTGTCGGTAGTATGTATCGTATATGATACAATAATTGTTGTCACTAACATCAAAAACTGAGCGTAATGTATACGTAAAGAGTAACCCCTATGCTCTGTGCAGTGTCTGCTTATCTATTTTTTTCGTGTTCACCAGCTTGAACGTTTTTTTTTTGTCATAATTTGATCATAATTTTTACTTATGTTGTTGAAAATTTGATACAAAATGCATGGTCCACCGGCTTTTGGCCCAACAAAAACGAGCATTTGGACAACCAACGTGCGGGCAATAAGAATGCGTGACTGGGGTTTATTGGCTCTTACGTAGCTAATGTTGGGAGCAATTTTAGCTCTATACAAACCTGTCCAACATTGAACATTATCTTCTTGATCCCACGTTGCATTGTATAAGCAGGTTGTATTTATAGCTAAAGTTTCGTTTGGAAAAAATGCTCTTCCGCCATTAGAGCAGTCAAAAGATCCAGACGATGCATAGTTATAGGAATTTGCCCGTACAATCACGTTATTTCCAAAGCTGTTTCGACAATCTGCATCATTCAATTCCAATGTTAAAAAAATTGTTGCACTACGATAATACGGTAATTATCTACAGCAAGGATGGGCAACTGTGTTTACACGAGGGCCGCATTTGAAAAAATTTCGAAAAATTTTGAAGCCGAGGGCCGCACGTCCGCGGATGTCCAATTTTCCACTCAGATTCAAGTAAAGACCAAAAAAAAGATCGTCACGTCCGCCCGCAGATGTCCATATTTTCGTTGAAATTCAGCGCGGAATTGCAGTAAAAACAAAAAAACTGTCTTCGGGGCTTGATTCACGTTTGCTATTCAAATTTTTGTAAGTGTTCACGGGCCGCACGAAATAGTGTCGCCGGTCGCACTTTGCCCATCCTTGGTCTATAAACAATAAAAAATGATTTTCTCGCAAACTGTAATAACTTGCTTCTGAATAATTTGCTGAGTGTCAAGTATTTGAAAATACAGTAAATAAGGTTTGTCTGTAGTGTACAAAAGGGTTTTATACTTTTAACGGTATGGCTAGAAAGCAATGCATTTAGTGTTGATTATTATTATTAAAGTCAAGAACGCAATTTAGACTTTGACCTGCAATAGCCACTTAGTTGTGATAATTTCGGATCGAAACCGAATCTTTAAAATATGTGTCAGCAAAATGGAACCGAAGCAAGAAACAATACGCAATGTTAAGTTGAATTGAGCGTTGAAAGTTATGGTGATGCAAAAGACGAGTAGGTTTATCATACACATCAGAGACGAACATCTGGAATATACTTCTGCGTTAGCAAAAAAATCGACGACTTTTAGTCATTTAATTAAACAATCAATTCAATCGAATTTTGAACTTCGGTGGAAACTATTAATTGAATGAATGGAGGATGAAACTATTTGGAATTTTAATTACTAAGGTAGTAGAAAAGCCAACACAAAATTAGATATTATTCATTTCACATCGACTATTTTGTTCGTTACACCGATAGCGCTCGCTATCGGTGCGGGAAGTCTGGGGTTCGACTCCCGGGCCGGTCAAATCGACACAGTGTCGCCAACGACTCGCCACCGTCGAGATGTTTCTTCGGAGCTGTGTTGCCCAGGCGCTAAGCCACGGAGGTGGGCCCGGCAACTCGTTACACGCTTCGGCGTAATACGGCGATGTATAATGAAGATTTGATTTTTGAAGTCCTTGATTTGAAAAACAATACTCTCAACGTGTCGGCAATAGTTCAACACAAGCGTGAGAGAGCGGTAGTGAGTAGTATTCGATTTTATTTTTATTCGGAAAGTACTGTAGGCCTACGTAGGCTACGCAAATAACAATTCACAAAAAACAATCACTCACAGTCATTAAACATTCAAACTTACTCGTATGCGAGTCATAATAATCAAATGTGTGATATACTGTAGACAGTAAATACTGACGTAACAACAACGCAATGTGAACCGAATGAACTTCTATGAGACTACGCCATTTGCTGTACCATTTTATGAAAAGTAGCCGCCTACATTCAATTAACTACACCATTCGTCTCCTATAGATACATGTTCTGCCCACACCACCATCAGTTTCTTTCCTTATAAAGTAAATTAATATAACTTTCTTCATGAAGGAAAACATTTATAGAATAAAAATTTCCGAAATAACGCAACATGCATTGAAACTTTAAGCATACAGAAGTTGTTTTGCTGCAATTTAAGTTTTCTAGGCATGCAAAAAATTTTGAAAGTTTTTCATTTGGTTTTCCGCTCTTGCTACTTTTCTTGAAAAAAGATGACCACCACAGCAGACTTCAATATCGTGGTACAAATGAGTATCGCATTATGCAAAACCAAACATGCAGTGCAATTTGAAGTACTGTTACATCACAATATAATGTTGGCATCATGACCAAAACAGCTTACGCCACAATAAAAGTATTACGTATTAAGAACTACCTATAAGATTTAAAAACAATATAGGCCTACGTACTGAACTGTAATACCATAAAAATGGAACGGTAATAGTTTAAGAAGAAAAAGCGAAGCCACAGGTAAATTTCAAAACTGGACATTTCGGCAACATATAGATTCAGCTGTGATCATTAGCAGTGAGAGCAAAGAAGTACAAAACTGTGAGTTGGAACTGTAAGTAAGTGTTCTACAGTTTTGTACCGCCACTTACAGTTTTGTACTGTTGTGCAATGCATACACTGCTGATGATGACAGCTGAATCCACGTTGTCGAAACTTCCAGCTTTGAGATTTACTGCGACTACTTTTCTTCCTCAATATACTGTAACTAATCTTTAAACACTTTTTGAACAGAGGGTTTAGTAATTTTTTTTGCAACGTATTGTTTTAGGTTCTTACTTATTAAAATCCTGCTGCATTTACGTGCCTTACAGTCGGTGTGACGCCGCGTTCCGCTTTAAGTACGCATTTACAATTAACATTTTAATTTGACGAACGTTGAACAACCTCAACGTTGAACAACCTTCTTAGTAACATGGGATCAGCTATCTAGGCGAAAGGCAATGTGGTTTAATTAAATAACTTATACAGTGTTGCTTCATTTATGTTGTAGATGCTTACAAAATTTTATGACTTACCTTTTATTGTTTTGGTTGGCAAAGTTAAACGTGTACCAAAAGAACGTTCTTCAATTGCAGTTTGCAGCACACCCACATTCAATGGCCCAATATAAGTTAAATTTGTCAAGATTGTGTAGTATGCGCCAGAATAATCAAACGTACAAGTTATGTTGACATCTTCATTGCGAAAAGGATAGCAACGAAAACTCAAACCAAGAGGGTTGAGGATATACCTGTATTGCTGCCTTTCTCCGTAATGCCAAATAACATCTCCGTAGTCAGTGCGCAACTGCGCAGTTACGGTTAAATAAGGATAACCGGTTGCTATTTCATTTCCCGGAGTTGGTGGAATTGTATCGATATAGTTCGAATCTGGAATAAAATTGATCGCTCTTAAAATCTATTCTAGCATAGATTCCCAATTTAAGTCAAAAACGGGTTTTACTAAACACCGCAAAGGACGACAAAGGACCTCAAATTGATGTAATAAACACCGCAAAGCACGACAAAGGACCTTAAAACCCTAACCCAAGCCCGAACCTAACTCTAACCCAATAAGACAGCGAAATTTTTTATGTTTGGGTAATTTTCAAAAATACCCCAAATTATTTTGTAAAGTATAAAAAAATACCCAATAGTGAAAAAGTTGCTATTGTTTAAAAAGTGTGTTTACCCCCAAAAAATTGGGTAAAAATTATATTTGCCCACAAAATTTCACATTTACCCCAAAACTTTTTTAACCAAAAAAATTATCCTAGTTATATTCTGGGCATATCGGTTCATGCCTAAAATAATTTAAGTAAAGCGTGTTTTACCCAAATATGAATTGAGTTAAGTGGAGTTTTACGAAAAGCTCTACCCGATTTTATTTGCAGTGTAGCCTAAGCCTAGCCCTAACCCTAACATAACCTTAATTTAAAGTCCTTTGTCGTTCTTTGTTATGGTGTGATTCCAAGTCCTTTGTTGTTCTTAGCGGTGTTTAGTAGATCAATTTAAGGTTCTTTGCCGTTCTTTGCGGTGTTTAGTACATTAATTTGAGGTCCTTTGTCGTACTTTGCGGTGTTTCAGTCCTTTGAAACTATTGGTTTCGTTAAAAACACTCCTGCTGACTGATTATTTGTTTGTGTTAATTTTGTTTTAAGAACTCGTATGTTTTAAACAGAAGAGCGTGGGACGCTTTTCGGTGGTGTTCGAAAGCAAGAATTTCTCGCTAATCCAATTGTTTTCAGCGCATAAACGCGCGATATTAGGCGCTGTAAAAAGAAGGAAGACTGACCAATTTGTCATAGACCTGCTGCTGGGGTATCTATTCAGCAAGTAGAAAATCATGAATATACCGTAGTTCCTTGAAAGTACAGATAACTGTAAACCATTTCAATATCAAACCCATACCATTATTATGACCTGAGGTTTGCGAACCTCCATGAAGACATTGAAGATGGTTCCCCGTAAGCCAAAATAAAAACACCGCATGATTTATCATTGACTATGATGCGCGTCATGAGAAAGGGTTCTATAGGTTACTATGCTGGAAAGTTTCGGATGGACAGTGTAAAAGTACCAGACGACAAGAAGCAGAATAGCTTTTAAATCACTTTGTTACTACATTACTCAGTTCTGAGAAAACTAAAACAGACCAGAACAGGTTTATTTCGTTGTGCAAAATGCACGAACACATATAAGAGATTGGCAATAAATAAAATAGAGGCAACAGGCAGCTGCGAAGGGACCGAAAGTCTTCGACTCGAACAGCAGCCCATTCGAAACATGTTTTTGAGATTTAGCCTAACGTTTATCTTTCAGTATAATTTCAAAACAATCATCTGAGCATAGATTGTGCAAACTGATTATAGGAAGTATATGTGTGAGCAGAAGATCTCTTAATCAGTGGCTAATCATAATTGGTCGTGTTTTGGTGATAATTGCAAATGCATTTGCCAAAAAAAAAAAAAAAAAAAACGAGTGCTTAAAGCTTGCGTGTAAATTCCACAAATGACTTCAATGTGCAGTTGGGTTGTACGTAGGCCTATTTAACAAAAATTTTTTGTAACAGAGCTTAAATTTAGAGTATATTAATTTTTTGACGTCATGCGGGATATTGTTCCATATCTAAGTTCCAATGAATTTAATAGAACTTACTTAACTTACCTTGACTACCTAAACTTACCTTGACTTTGAGTTGCTGCGAAAAATAATGTAAAAATAAAGAAGTGTAGCCATATTCCTTTTAACATTATTATTAATGAAAAAAATTGCTTTCTAAGCGAAAAGTTGCTTGCTAAAGAAAATTAAAACAAAACAGTAAAAAGTGGAAGACAGTCTTCTAAAGTAATTAAAGGCCTATTCTGAACTTTCCAGCCAAGAGGCGAACCCAGATTTCTGTTTAGGGAGCGATTTAGTTTAAGACCCTTAATAATTCATAGACATTGGACATCTCAACTTATTATGCTTAGTTTGCTATCACAAATGTTTTAGGGGAGTAGGGGCGTTAGCCCCAATTTCGCTTCAAGCAAAATCGAGCTTATAAAAGATATGCAATGTATCTATGCTGTTGTGTCGCAAAATTTCTAAAAAAATAACAATTGTTTTTATGAAGGCAATCTTAAGACATTCTTAAAACAAAAGAGACGGTTTGTATATCCACAAAAAGGTGGAGTGCTTTAGCTCGCAAAGTCTGAAGTTTCCTTCAATTCCAGTAGATTAGTGGTTCTCAACCTTTTACGGTTTGTGCCCTCTTCTGAAGACTTTCAACACCAGTGGCTCTCTATTCAGCAATAACATTTTTCTGCCGGTATTTCATTTATAGTAGCTGTATAGCCATCTGCTGACTTTAAGTGGTTACATACCATTAATAAATTTTGTACTTGTGGCCCCTAATTAATGTCCTGTGGCCTCCTAGGGGAGCCAATGGTCCCCGGTCGAGAACCCCTGTTCTAGAATATTATCTCTCTATAATATGTCCTGTAACTTCTGAGATGACATTCCTATTATAGCTGCTTGTTATTAACTGTTGCTCTGTCTTAATGCGCATAACTCGAATAACTATATATTTAAAATGTAAAAGAATGGAATATTTTTTCCATTTAACTGAGCAATAACAACAAATCTTGGGTAAGAATTCCCGATATAGTTGCACAAGGAAGTATACCTACACAAAATTCCCTATTTAAATCGAACAATGCATGTAGGTATTTAATACTTAATTGAAATCAATGCGTAGAGAAAATAATTGTGTTTTACTTTTGCACTCTTACGTATTCTGACGTCATATTCCAGAAATGATGTATTGGTAGTCAATTTGTAACGTAGGTGGACATTAAAAAAGACTTTATTAGAGTAATTGTTTCTTGCTTACCACTTCTGAATTGAGTTTATGCTAAGGTGTACCGTTTGCACACGGGTCACTGCGTGTCTTGCCTATGCTTGTCATGCCTTATTGCGTATAAGCGTGTCATGCCTTATTGCGTATAACTAGAAGCTGAATGTATATCAATATGTCACAGGTATGCGATTGTTACCGTGTTTTTTAATGATTTGCATTTTTAATTTGTTCGTACGAAGCTATTGAATCAAAAAATCAAACCTTCATTATACTCGCGGTTGCGGTATTATGCCGAAGCGTGTAACGAGTGGCGGGTCCGTCTCCGCGGTTAAGCGCCTTGGCAATACTGCTCCGAAGATACGTCACATCAGACGCGACAAGCCGTTGCCGATACTGTTCAATTTGACCGGTCGAGGAATCGGACCCCAAGCCTTCTGCACCTACAGTATGTGTTTAATAACTGAGAAAACCGGCCAGTTATAACCTTTCTAATATTTTTTGTACTGAAGAAGCCAGATGTAAGCCAAAAATGTTTCAATTTCAATTAAACATGTTGAATGTTTGAGGGATAAAATAAAGTTTTAGGTCATAAAGAAAGAACAAAACAGGTGACAATTATGGCAATTATGAGGTAGCTACAACCTAACAATGTTTTTTGCAATGAAATTCCCATAATTGTCGCTTGATTTATGTTTTTTTTTGTGAGCTATCCGCCAAACACTCAACATTATTGCTCTCTTCAATACAAAAGAAATATTATAGAGGTTAGTAACGCGGTGCCGCTTTACAGTTGCATTGTCGGTCATGCCGTATTTCCAATACTATTATTGATGTCATTGATTGTCAGTTGGTACGTTTTACAAGCTAAAAATTTTTGGAATACAATAAATATGGGACGAAAATAATTAAGGAGGAAAAATAAAGCCGCTGGAATTTTCTAAACTGGACGTTTCGACAACATAAATTCAGCTGTCATCATCTTGATCAGCAATGTATGCAAGGCACTACAAAAATGTAACTTTTCCATTGAATTCCCTGACTTTTCCTGATTTTCCCTGACCATCTCGAAAAAGATATGTTTTCCCCTGATTTTCCCTGACCGTATAAACCCTGCATCAGCAGCGTATGCAAGGCAGTACAAAACTGTAAGAACTAGAATTTACAATTCTAACTACAAGTAATAGCATAACCCAGGCAACGGGTCAAAATAAGTAGTATAATTATAACGTCATAAATCAAAAGCTAATAAAAAGACTAACGGAGTGAAATTAACAACTAAATAAGTAAAGAGGAGCGGATTTGGAGTCAACGTTAAGCAATGGCTCATATTTTTGAATAAAAAGTGACTCAAGAATTAATAAGCGTGCAGAATCACCAGAGCTACTAAGAATGTTCGGTTTGGCAAAGTCCACTTTATGGTCAGGATTGTCCATTAAATGTCGGCACACCTCGGATTTATCCGAACTGGAGTGCTCCTTAAGTCTGTCAATAAGATTACGTCTAGTCTGTCCTATATAGCTAGAACCACAGGAACATTATTCTACGGATTATCGATATCATCTGGAACATGGGACACAACTTTCGTCTGAAAGATAAGCAAAAGACCTTGCTGAAATATGGGGTTGTATATAAATTAACGTGTTCTTGTGGTTCTAGCTATATAGGACAGACTAGATGCAATCTTATTGACAGACTTAAGGAGCACTCCAGTTCGGATAAATCCGAGGTGTGCCGACATTTAATGGACAATCCTGACCGTAAAGTGGACTTTGCCAAACCGAACATTTTTAGTAGCTCTGGTGATTCTGCACGCTTTTTATTCAAAAATATGAGCCATTGCTTAACGTTGACTCCAAATCCGCTCCTCTTTACTTATTTAGTTGTTAATTTCACTCAGTCAGTCTTTTTATTAGCTTTTGGTTTATGACGTTATAATTATACTACTTATTTTGACCCGTTGCCGGGGTTATGCTATTACTTGTAGTTAGAATTGTAAATTCTAGTTCTTACAGTTTTGTACTGCCTTGCATACGCTGCTGATGATGACTGCTGAATTTATGTTGTGGAAACGTCCAGTTTTGAGATTTACAGCGGCTTTATTTTTCCTCCTAAAATTTTTGTTTGCACGTTTATAAGAAAATGTAGTTAAAAAGATACGTTTTACAAGCTAAAAATTTTTGTTTGCTCGTTTATAAGAAAATGTAGTTCGGTCTTAGCTCAATTGTAATTGCCATAATTGTAAATCGTTTTTTTTTTTTTTTTTTCTTCATGAGCAAAACATTTACCTAATCTTGGAACATTTAACCCGATTAATTAAAACTGAAACGGTTTCAACTTAGGTCTACTCTACATTCTGCCCTCTTCAGCATCAAAAAGAAAAATTAACGAGGCTAGCAGCTAACTTGAAGTACAAATCGGTAAAAATAACAGCTAATAAATCGTAGCAAGCTAAACTTTGAACACACTTCACACAGCACTAACGATTGCTCTACCGCAGGTTTACAAAATATTGTAGAGCTTAAAACAGGGGTGTCCAACCCGCGGCCAAAGCATTTAAAGTGGCCCGTTAAACTTTCTACATTGCTTAGCTATATCGTCCTCACACGCTGACACGATATTTTGAGTAACAGATTCGATTCCTTAAATAGCATGTGCGAAGGTGTCCCACTCATGATATAGAAAATACAGCGAGTGCATGTACGCACTCTGTACTGTTTCGATTGCTTTGTTGTTTAATTAAAGTTACACTTGTTATGCCGTCATAATGAAACATGCTGTCACATCATAGACTACTAGGCCTGCAATGCATTGGAAACTAGACACAATGAGCCTTTTAGTAGTCTATAATCACCCGTAAGTGGTTACGCGTTCTTATTTCAGCGCGCTTTTTTTTTGTATTTTGTTGCATACAGTATTTATCCTCCTATCACGAGAAAGCAATCAATGCGCTATGCTTAGAAGTTGCCAGCCACCTGTCTACCACACCAAGATGGGGAGTCTCACTAAGTGCCTTTCCCAACGTCACGACAAGTAAACTTGCCGGCTTGTTCTCCACACTGTCCCTTAATATTTAATGCTAAGCGTCAAGCAGAAAAGTTGTTATGCCATTGGTTTGACCCGACTCGGAATCAAACCCGTGTCTATAGCTTCCGAGGCGGATGCTCTTACCCCCCGGCCATCTAAGCTGTTTGAAAACGTGCTATCACATTTTCCTTTCATTTTAAATTTACGTTTTCGCCTATTTCATTATGACAGCCTAAATAAGCTAACAAATAGTCATAAAGCTTGTTTGTAAGATTATAGCCTGCGCGAGCAACTTGCATTTACAAAAATTAAAAAATCTACGCTGTTGGATTTAGGCAGGAAAACATTAGTTTTAGTGAAAAGAGTTCGCTTTTTAACGAAAGGTAATTGTTCATCGAAGAACCGCGTTAAAACTATACGCCAGATTCAACATGCAACATTATTTAACAGGAACAGAAAGTCCCGCAGAAAATTGTATTCGTTTTACAGCGTGAGAGCCGAACTTCCGTTTTCGTGATGTCCACATGTCCAGTTTAATCCGACTGAAAGCCCACCAGCATCTTAATCAAAATTTTGATGTCTAATATGAAAAACGTGATTGTGACATCACAAACTTAGTTTTGATGCAAAAACTCGTGGGCCTTCGGTCGACTTGAAATGGGCTTGTCACTTTTTTCCCATGGATAACGTCAGTCAACTTCTACGTCAGTATGACATGGAATTTTCCCTATTTTTATTACAACAACAAGAGGCACTAATATTTGGTTTATTTGAGAAAGATTGACAATAGTTTATAGGTATAAATGGAAACACCTCGAAATTATTCAAGTCTTTCAAATATTATTGGCTCTTATTTTTGTAAACATTTTGTACCAAGTTATTTTTGTATTGGCCTAAGTTATATCCCGCGAAACGCAGTTTGAGAAACGTTTCTGTACAAACTCAACTTTAAGCGATTTTATGTGTACCTATCTAGGCTACATCATGCGCATTTGAAGTCGAAGCAAGACTCAATCTTGCCTATTTATCTGCACATTTGTACATTCACAATTGTAACGAAAACATGCCATTGGACATTAGGATAACCGACAGGATTTAAAATTGATTTAAATTCATGCGTAGAAACGATCTCTTCAACATATCTTCGTCTGAATTACAGGTTTCCCAACGCGCTGCTCTCTTATTTTAAAGTACAGTATTCACCAAATTCTCGAAAAGGTTGCATGTTCCCAACAGTATCTGAAAAACAACCAAATCAAACAAAACGTTATACTCATTATGCTCATTACAGAGCTTATTCGACTGCACCAAGGTTATCCACAGTCCAGTCGTCAATGAGACTTCTATCAATGATATTTCAGCTAGATGTCATTAATAAATCTGAAAACAAAGACACAAAATGGAGCTGCAAGGATTTAGAATACAACAACATGCATTTTTTCCCTATATTTTTATGTAGAAACTAAATTTTCATTATGCATTATTATTTCAATATTTCTAGGTGTATTAAACTGCAAACAAGCCTTTATTAGATTTGTAGTCTCTCTACCACAAAAAAAGGTTATTGGACCCCTCTGTCGATTGTTTTCACGGGTTACAGACTTAAATTTTTGTTCCAAAGTAATAAGTAATGTCGTTTTTGATTACTCGTTTACTTACCACTGGATTGGGATTTACCGACAGCAAGATTTACGTAAACTTCGGTGGATTCATCTGATTCTTTTTCTGTTTTAATACAAGTATCTATCCAGTATTTGCAAAACCTTGTCGCAACAACATCCAAACCGTAGTTCAGGTCATGGCAATGCTACAAATCTTGAAATATTCTGTGATTGGCTGCCATACAACCATGTAACTATAGCTGGAAACAGCTGGTTGGTAGTACAGAATTTGAAAGTAGCCTCAGAGAGGCGTTTCATGTTCCCGAAGTAAACTATTCTAATGTTATTTCGACGATTCCTTGACTAGTGTCAGTTGAAAAGTTTTGGGCATTATTTCCTTGGCATGTAGTTTTACTAAAACTAGTTTTATTTAGGAATATGTTCGGTGCCCTCATTGAACTTGTAGGTAATCAATTAAACCAACTGTCGTTTTCCTTCATAACTTTTCTCTTTTTAACGACCCGACCATTATATTTTCTGGAACCAAAGCGTCTTGAAAATGCCAGATAAAGTTGTTACAAATCAGAAAAGCTACTCTTTGCTACTATTTGAAAAAAATAACATTTCTCCAAAATAAAATTCTAGCACTTACTAGCGTCGTACTTTACGGACGCATTTGCATGAGATTGATTCCACTGTGAAGATTTCCATTTTTTACGCATGGGCTAAGCAAAAAAAATTTGTATTAGTGTCATTACTTCGTAAGGAAAAGGCCCAAATTCATCGATGTAGCAAACTTTGTCAAACTTGGCCGCTCAAGGCATTGGCAGTTGTTGGTATTTCAAACGACCATGAGAATGGGCATTTTGCATGAGCTTGTTTTGATATCATTGACGTATCCATGCGATCTAAGGGAACAAGGCCCTATTTTTTTGTTGCACTCATGATTAGACTGTACTTCGATTTTTAACATACAAAACTGCAAGGTAAATGTTTGGTCAAACCCTGGCCCACTACCTCTTGGAAAAAGCCAAGATCTCGCGCTGGTCAAGCGTGACAGTTGAGTTTTCCACATGGCAACGTCTACATGATTGAATTAATACCCATGGATTGCAAAAAACGTCTTCAGCAGTATTTTATAGTTACGGAATTACTAGTATAAATACTTGTAAGTTGTGACACAACTCAGCTTACTTCGCTTTGCTTGTTTGTTGGTGAAAGAGTTGTACTTTGTGATGTCACTACGGGTACAGTTGGTGGGTGGTTGCTGCTGCCCGAGGCCTGAAACAAAACACAAACATTTTTGGTAGCAGTAGTGTTTTTTGTCTACACACGATCAATATCATAAAAGACACAAAATGTGTTTTTTATTGAGTCGCATATTTATCTTCCTTATCACGAGAAAGCGATCAAAGCGCTATACGAGCTCGCTTAGGCGTTGCCGACCATCTGTCTACCACACCAAAATGGGGGAATCCCGTTAAGTGCCTTTCCCAACGGCACAACAAGTAAACTTGCCGGCTTGTTCTCCACACTGACCCTGTTGATGCTGAGCGTCAAGCAGGGAAGCTGTGAATACCAATTTTAGAGTCATTGGTTTGACCCGACTCGGAATCAAACCCGAGTCTACATCTCAAGAGACAGACGCTTCATACCACTCGGCCATCTAAGCTGTTAATCGGCCATCTAAGCTGTTAAGTACTGCTAAAAAATGCTAAAAAACGCACTGAAATAGCACCAGAAAAGGGAAGAGACAATAAAACGATGAACATTACAACATGGAGGTAGCCAAAAGAAGTTGAAAAGACATGAGTTGGCAACTAGGCATGGTTACTCGGATTACTCCCAAATCAAGTTAAGTTATTGTTGCTGCATAAAAGCGACAAATACATGGTGGCATAAACCACACTAAGGAATGCAATGCGCGAAACATCACCCACTGTTTTCATTTTTTTTGCTTCCTTCTTTCATTATTGGTTACGTTTTTGCCAGATAAGTTTTTAAAGAGATTATTTTAGATTTAAATCCTAGTAGGTTAGTGACACACTGCCAGCAAAAATACTAACTTACCTACTGAGACAAAATTTTGAAGATTAATGTTCTTTGCTTTGCAACAATACGATATAACAATTGTAATCAGAGCTAAAGTGGTGATCATTGCAAAAATGAAAGCTGCGACTGTTAAACTAGAGACCGAGTTTTGTAGCGGATCTGAACGGCTCACAATTATGTCAAAAGCAATAGTTAAACTTTGACCAGGGAAAGCACTTCCACCATGAACAGTCAGCGTATAAGTGCCGTTATCTTGAAGTGCAACCTGAAAAACACCAAGTTAAGGCTATGGTTACTCTGGAAAGTGTTAACCTAAGTTGTAATATTTACTTGACATTTTGAATTTGGGAAGAAAGTTTTTGCGGTTTGGGTTCGAGATTTGGGTATAAAAGTTGAACGAAGGGCAGCGATGCTTTCATGTGACGCATCTTCCCGAAGCAAATTTCGAAGTTTGAGTTCGGTCTATTTCGGTGATTGGGGTATAAATTAGATTCAAAAAAGGAAAAATTTATAACTTAGAGTACGGGCTGGAGGGCTTAGTGATAGTTCGATAGGGGATTCAAATTAAAGTTTGAGCTAGAATTTACTGTGGTTAATCTTTCTACGAGGGAATTCTGTAGCAAGCGCTACCCGCCTGCCTAGACCGTTGAACAATGAACAGTCCGAATCAGAAGCTGGCACTGACGTTGTTTCGCCAGTTCAGAGCATTGTATAAAGCTAAGTAAAACTGATGACAAAAAAAAGTTGTTCTCGTTCTAGAATGCCTCGACAAAATTGCGAACGAAATGGCTGACGTAACTACCGACGGAATATCTGACAAAACTACCGACCGAGGGATGTCTGGGGAAAGTTTTCGACGCACGTTTAACAACACATTGCTGTATGATAGCTTGATTTTAGTTGAAATATTGCACAAACTGTTGTTATAATAATCCACATGCTTTGGACAACATATATGTTGTGAAGAAATTCGAATCTTTTTTAAAATTATTCTAGGAAAAAACGCATTCAATGGGTGCAAGTCATTGTATTGTAATGCCGCTCCTTATAAAACGGTAGTGTGTTTCTACAGTACAGTAAGTACAGTGGAAGAAAACTGCTACGAAGTTTGTGGGGCAGAAGATATCCTGAAATCGGTGAAAGCTTTTAAAGCGCTAGGATATTGTTACCAATGCTCACATTACTTGATATGTTTTATGAAAATGATAAAATTGACAAACTTATTAATTTTGAAGAATGAAAATCCATCTGAAGCACGAGTTTAATTGTTTTTTATCTTGTTAATTTTTTACCTTGTTCAAGGCTGTATTTAAAGATGGATGCGGGAGCGTCAAATCCCACCGAAATATTAAACCTTTACCCAGGGCCGTAACCAGGGGGGCAAATAGGATCTATAGTTGAAATTAATAATGAAAGAATTTATTTACCTGTTGTAATTTTGTTCCCCCAAGTCTGGCTGCCTACGCCTGCCAGAAGTGAATACTGTATATTGATCGCAGAATCCCCTACGAATTATTTTTCTAGGTAGGCCTACGACCCTGCTCGTACGAATCACGTGCTTAGGAAAACTGCAATATGCTCACAACAACTTTTTAACAAAATTATATTGAATCAAACATTAAGCTAACATAAGTAAAATTACAAAAATCAGTAACAAAATAATTAGGAATAAAAATAACAACAAAATCATAGAAAGATAAACCCAAAATATTAGTTTAGTAAAGATTCAAAATAAAAAACCAACTACACAAGCTTCTTCAACAACAATTATATTTTTCCCCAGTATGGAGTTTCAGAGCGCTTAAGATGCACGTCCAAACTTTTGATTTCTTGATGGGTCAAAGTAAATACCGCCAAGTCAGCGAAACGAAGGCCTACTTGCTGTTTTTGCGACCGTGACTTGCCAACGGCAAGGTGGTTTTTAACTCAAGTAAGACTTTTGAAACCAGGGGCGCATCTAAAGTGGGCGATGGGGGCACTTGCCCCCTAAAACGTCTCAAAGAACAGTTTTGAGCGTTGTTTATTTAACGTTATGAATGTCCACTTATCCATGCTTTTTTGCGAGACATAATATTATAAAAGTAAAACGTCCTCAATCAGAAATCACGAGCCAATCCCAGTTTTAAACTTGGTTTAACGGTTTACGGTCTTTGAAAAATTGCAAACCTCCTCCTTTGTGCTCTGGTCCCGTCCTAAACGCTTTTACTGTCGCGCTAAACAAGCATGTGCTATATTTGAAGTGGGGCCCAGGAGCGGATCAAGAAATTTTGTAAGGGGGAAGAGGGCTTGGAGTCTACAAAATACTCGTACACTGTGTTACACTTTTGTAGGTGTGTAAGTATTGAAATACTAATGTAGACCTATTGATATGTAGACCCTATAAAAATAATTTCAGAGGAAGATCGGGCCCCCTCAGGGGTCCGCCAATAGGATTATTGTAACGGAGCGCACACACATTACGTAACAATTAAGCTCAGTGATTGTGACATGTGAGATATAAAAAAAAATGGAAAGCTTGTTGTACGATAGTTTGCTTCACAAGCGTAGGTTTTTGTTAATTCTACGCCACATACGAATTGCAATAGCTCAAACACTGTCATGTAAATAGGCTTAGCGTTTGTTTCACTTTTAAAATATCATTTCATCTCCGATTCTTTCTTCATGCGACGTAGATATTTCTCAATGCACTGCTCTGTGGTTTCGAAGCGCAATACTCAGCAGAATGTCGAGGAGTTTGTTTGTTACCAGCAGCGCCTGTAAATGTAAGAGATTCGGATTTCTTAACTTTTTTTGGGGGGGGGGGGTAAAGGGGGGGTTACGAACCCAAAGCATTCTGAAGAAACACATTTACCTCATTATAAAAAATTAACAAAAAAACTGTACTACTAGATATTCATATCGTACTTGAGTACTTTGCGTACTTTTGAAGCACCTCAGCGTACTGCTTAGAGACGCATGGACCCCAGGTTTGAAATCCATCCATCAAAAAACTTTTGGAGGTGATCAATAATCATGGCTGCCTAATCATACTCATGAATGTGGTCAATACTTTGGGGGGCAAGGTCCTGTTCTACTGGTGCCCCAGGTCATGGCTGCAATGTTTTTAGATGTTTGGCAGACATGATTATTGTCCTAAAATTGTTATGAATTTTGTCATCATTACGAACTTACCACTGCGCATGAATGTACCGACTGCTAGATTTACGTATTCTCCGGTGGCTGCGTTGGAACCTTTACCTGTTTTAAAAAATTTATATTTTGTTCAACTTGCATTTTATGAGTTACATCTAAACACTGTTTTAGTTATGACCATGTTGAAAATGTTATGAACATTTCGGAACAGGCTGCCATACCCTTACTGTAATAATTATTAGTACAAAAAAATCGGTTTTACCCAAGTAGCAAAAAAGTATTGGCAAACGCTTTGTCAAAAAAGTATTTTAATGCAAATATACTTACTAGCATCGTACTTGACCGACATGTCTACGTAAGATCTGTTCCATAGTGACGAAGATCTAGTTTCTGGTGGCATGAGCTAAGCAATAATATTGTATTAAAATGCTTACTCTTGAAAATTTTTTTCAATTTTGGCCGACACAAAATGTTGGTGTTTGGTTGTTTTTTCAACATCGGTGGCACTGGAAATAAACAATTGGGCATCGTCAATCTTCAAAACCCAGTATTTACATTTGACTTTTTTGACTTCGAGAGGCAATAAGCCTACACTGGAAAGTTTTAGACTGCAAACTGTAAAAAAACAGTGCAGTCATGACTTTGTAATTTTTAGTGACTTACATAACTACATTTTGACTGCAACTTTAGTTTCAAATTTACGCAATGATCGCGATTTTTTACGCGACAAAACTTACTGCACTTTGTCTATTTGTCGATGAAGGAGGTGGCATTGTTGTTTGTGACGTCACAGTTGGTACAGTTTGTAAGGTGCCGCTGCTGCCGGAACCTAAAACAACAACATTTCTGGTTTTTGTTTATTTTAAGAGTTTATTGATTAAGTACCAAAGATGAAAAATGTTTATGATTTGTGAGGTGTGTCTTTGCCCAAAATAATTAACTGTCGCGAAATAGGAAATGGTATTACTTCGCTGACAGGACGATTGATAAGAATTGTATGACAAACCGTAGGAATTAATTCGTGCTTAGATCTGATCTCACGAAAAAACCAAGACCTTCTTCACCAAACGAATATAATCATCGACACAACTTCACTCACTCAGCTACGGTACTCACCGTACTACTTTTCAATAAACACAAGCACCACTGCTCACTTCAGTAACACCATACAACAAGGGCTACACCCTTCAACATACAACAATATTGCTTACTCTACGCACACTAAATCTACACTCGAATAACTACGCTTTAAAGTTCACGCCTATTTATACTCTAAATGCAAGCTCGAGAACGTTCTACAACATTCTCAAAAAGAAACAAGAAGAGAAAGCACATGACATGCAAAAACTCACACCGAACCACAGTAAGCTAAACACGATTGTAACGTCCCCCCCCTCCCCCCAGTTCCGCCACCTATGCTTTCTGCCTCACAGTGAAACTTTTGATGTCATAATCATTGTTTTAGCAATGACATCATAAATTGATTATGATGCAGAAAACAAGTGAGCTCTTGAAACTACTTGAACTGGACACGGGACATGCAAATAGAACAAATGTCGCATTATAAACTTACCTACTATATTCGTTTTTCGTTGCTTGTTCCTTGCTTTGCAATAATAGCAAATAGCAACTGTAATTACAACTTTAATGGCAACCAGGGATAAAATAAAAGCTGCAATAGTTAAACTCTCTGAACTAGAGGCAGTGTTCTGGAGGGATGCTGAGTTGCTCACGATTATGTCAAAAACAATGGATAAAGGCTGTTTGTGAAAAGCTCTTCCACCATCAACAGTAAGGGTGTAAGTTCCGTTGTCTTGAAGTGTAACCTGCACGAAAACGTTAAACATTGAATCTCTTTGTAATATACGAATATATGATGAAGTATAATCAGAAATTAAACGATGAAATTAACGAAAAAAGAAAGATTTATAATTAAGTAAAAAAAATTGCCCAGCAAGCAAAAAAGCTGATGTATTGTGATACTTGTACCCTAAATCATAAGATTGTAAAAATCATGTCTTCTGGCACCTTTATACTCTTACGTAATTAAATCTATATGAAACAATATAATGATGATATCCATGATTATCCATTTTGGGCTTAACATCAAAGGTTACTTTCGAAATCATGATGGTAAAATATGTAGCAGGTTTGATTCGAGAGCGCTGTCTCACTTTGCAATCTCTTGGGCGGTACTATTCAATTTTGAAGTCATTGGTGTAAGCTTTACTCTGTTATTTTAACGCAAGGTGACCCAAAATAAACCGAATCCATAAATTTGTGGTTTCTGTTGTTTTTCTGGTTACCCTGTATGTAGAGTTAAACACACTTAAACTTACTTCACTGAGATTCAATTTTCTGAATTAGAGCTATGTGTCTTGCAAGTTAACTTTTAAATTTTCTGCGTGCTCGATCGCTTTAAACTTGCCTTATTTTTTTGGAACAAGAAAGTCTGCAAATCTCGAATGGCGTAAATATGTGGTTGGGCGTCGTTTGCACTGATAATACCGACACCTGCAACATCATAAAAATTTAGCACTTGAAATAAAACTCAGTATCAGCTATTTACAAGCTTAAAAAATCGCTGCCTAAAAAATCTGAGGCTTCTGGGGTGAAACTTTTTTGCATCCAAAAATGAAAAACATGAAGTAATATGTTTTTGGTTCGTAAAATTGTGTTCATATTCACTGCCTCGGCTATTGCTCTGTGTGCAGCATAAAGTTTTTTTTTTTAAATCCTTTTACACCTGTTTTTCAAGTAATGGTAACCATGTTTCAAAGCAACACTTTTTATGGTCTTACAACACTAAACAAAAAGTTATTCAATTGCAAACCATCTTTTTCCAACACGACTCGCTGAGCTTGAGGATTCGATTGAAATTCAATTGCACATTGGTTGCTCTCTCCTTCCACCCAGCGGCAAAGGATTTGTGAGAAGTTTGCTCGATACGGAGCATCTACAATATCAAAACTGGAATTAAATTCCCTGATTACGCACTTGTCAACCAATGGTGATGTCTCAGCGGCGCAGTAACAAAAAATTTTACCTGAACACTTGAACTAAGGTGTTGCAAGTCTGAATGCAAGTCTGAATGAACTAAGGTGTTGGCTTGACACTGTCGGAGTCATTTTCTGTACTACAGTATATTCGCGCGCGTCGTTCAGCTTTAACGCCATTTTGAATTTTTTTATGTCTAGTCTGAGTATTAAATCCATAATCTTTGTACAGTGCTTTTTTGCTAAAGATTTGCCAGCTGTCAGCTGCTCTTTTGCGAGTGAGTGCAGAATTCAACAGCGCGAAAAAAACAGGGTCAAATGTAAGAGGATTTTTGGTTTAGCATCCCTGGAAGCTTTTGTTTTGAGAAAGAGTTTGAGTAGCAGTGACTAGTTGCCAGTTTGTTCACAGAGAAGACTACAAAGCTAGTAGTCAGCACAAAGCCTCACTGAGCTAGACTGCAAAGCTTGTAAAAGCCACTATACTACTTGGTATTGCAAGTGTTTTGAAAGTTTGATTATAAGTATCTAAAACATTTTGTCCCAAAATTAATTGAGGATGAGGGCGTTCATGCAAAGTTAAAAATTAAAATTTTACACGAACTAGCTTAATTTTTACGTGAGGGTCTCATTTCGGCTTAATTATTGAGGCTAAGAAAGAGAAAAACATCAACGAATACGTGGTCAGCCTAAGTACAAACGCTTTATAAAGACGAAAGTATAAAAAGCTGTTGTTCTGTTATCAGGAAAAAAAAACACTCACAATACACTGTCAAAAGCTTGGGCTTTGACCTTCCCGTGTCTGGATAAATTCTTGTGTATGGGTTTGACACTCCGCAGGATATGAAATCGTTGTTAAAATCTCGAGAAATGCTGCTTCGTATGTAGAAGTTGGACTGTCAAAAACAATGTTTATGTTAGATTAGTTTTGTTGTGTACAAAAAAGCTAAAACTAAAAATCTCTTAAAATCAGATCAAATTTTAACTGGAGCTACAGTTTTACCTCTCAAAATTTGACGAAGACAGGTAGTGCATAAAAATCAGTTAGATGTACCTTATTAACCAAACTTACAGTGGAAGTTCTGCGGAAATTAGTTCCTTCAAAAATGTAAGTGCCAGGGCCAGGATTTTGTTGCAAGTTTTCGTGGCATGTTATGTACAGATCATCTCCTTCGTATAGCGTGTCATTTGCAGTTATTTCTACATAAGGTGCTGCAAACAAATGTGTGGTTAGACAAAGTGTTTTGAGTAGCAGCTATTATAAATTTATTGTTTGTTACAATTTCAGTGTGTGATCAAAGGGACTGTCCAAAAGTGAATGATAGTGTCAGAATTGCTTTTACGTTGAAGCTCTTGTCGGTAGTATGTATCGTTTATGATACAATAATTGTTGTTACTAACATCAAAAACTGAGCGTAATATATACGTGAAGAGTAACCTTTATGCTCTGTGCAGTGTCTGCTTATCTATTTTTTTCGTGTTCACCAGCTTGAACGTTTTTTTTTTGTCATAATTTGATCATAATTTTTATTTTTGTTAATGAAAATTTGATACAAAATGCATGGTCCACCGACTTTTGGCACAACAAAAAACGAGCATTTGGACAACCAACATGCGGGCAATAAGAATGCGTGATTGAGGTTCATTGGCTCTTACGTAGCTAATGTTGGGAGCAATTTTAGCTCTATACAAACCTGTCCAACATTGAACATTATCTTCTTGATCCCACGTTGCATTGTACAAGCAGGTTGTATTTGTAGCTAAGGTTTTGTTTGGAAAAAATGCTCTTCCGCCATTAGAGCAGTCAAAAGATCCAGACGATGCATAGTTATAGGAATTTGCCCGTACAATCACGTTATTTCCGAAACTGTTTCGACAATCTGCATCATTTAGTTCCAATGTTAAAAAAATTGTTGAAGTACGTTAATACGGTAATTATCTATAGCAGGGATGGGCAACTGTGTTTACACGAGGGCCGCATTTGAAAAAATTTCGAAAAATTTTGAAGCCGAGGGCCGCACGTCCGAGAATGTTCAATTTTCCACTCAAATTCAAGTAAAGACCAAAAAAAAAAAAAAAGCCGTCACGGCCGCAGATGTCCATATTTTCGCTGAAATTCAGCGCAGAACTGAAGTAAAAACAAAACAATCGTCTTCGGTGCTTGATCACGTTAGGTGCTAAAATTTTTGTAAGTGCTCGCGGGCCGCACGAAATAGTATCGCCAGTCGCTCTTTGCCCATCCTTGGTCTACAGTACGAAATGATTTTCTCGCAAACTGTAATAACTTGCTTCTGAATAATTTGCTAAATGTCAAGTATTTGAAAATACAGTAAATAAGTTTTGTCTGTAGTGTACAAAAGGGTTTTATACTTTTAACGGTATGGCTACAAAGCAATGCATTTAGTGTTAATTATTATTATTAAAGTCAAGAACGCAATTTAGACTTTGACCTGCAATAGCCACTTAGTTGTGATAATTTCGGATCGAAACCGAATCTTTAAAATATGTGTCAGCAAAATGAAACCGAAGCAAGAAACAATGCGCAATGTTAAGTTGAATTGAGCGTTGAAATTTATGGTGATGTAAAAAACGATTAGGTTAGTCATCCACATCAGAGACGAACATCTGGGAATAACCTTTGCGTTAGGAAAACGTTGACGACTTTTTGTGATTTGATTAAACAATCAATTCGGTCGAATTTTGAATTTCATTGGAAACAAGAAATCAAATCACTGGTGGATAAAACAATTTGGAATTTTAATTACTGCAGTAGTAAAAAAGCCAACACAAAATTAAATATGATTCATTTCGCAACGATTATTTTGTTTGTATTACAGCAATATGAATTTTACTGGTAAAAGTCCTTGATTTGGAAAACAATACACTCGACGTGTCAGCAGTGGTTCAACACAAGCACGAGTGAGCGCACTGAAGCGGTAGCGAGTAGTATTGGATTTTATTTTTGTTCGGAAAGTACTGTACGTACAGTGGTGTGCAAATTAATCGACTCACCCCAAAAAAACACATTTTTTCAATTTATTTCAATTTCAAAGCAACTACAAGTATTTTCAATGGGAGATAATGCCACCTCTTTCTGTAATCAACTCTATTTTTCGTTTTGGCATTGATTCTACGAGTTTTTTGCAGTTCTGAGTGATTTCTTGGTCACGTACCACACGTCAGTTATAGCATCAATAAGCTTAGTTTAGGTTGTGCAATCCCTTTTTACGAGCCGAATTTTTACTATACTCCATAAATTTTCAATCAGGTTAAGGGAGGGAGAATTCCCTGGCCAGTCAAGGACCTTGATGTGATTTTTTTCAAAAGTTGTTTTCACTTTTTTGCAGTATCGTAGGGAGCCAAATCTTGCTGAAAAATTCCTCCTGCATTGGGAAAAACAACTCTGCTGTTTCTGCACCATAAAATAGCTTTAAGGGTATTTGCTCTCTTTTCCCTACTTCAGGGATGATGAATGCCGACAAATATGCTGAAGTAATTCAATGTAAAGTGGTGAAAGACATGAAAAAAGCATTTCCCAACGAAGGAGGAATTTTTCAGCAAGATTTGGCTCCCTACCATACTACAAAAAAGTGAAAACAACTTTTGAAAAAAATCACGTCAAGGTTCTTGACTAGTCAGGGAATTCGCCCTCCCTTAACCTAATTGAAAATTTATGGAGTATTGTAAAAATTCGGCTCTTAAAAAAGGATTGCACATCCAAAACGAAGCTTATTGATGCTATAATTGACGTGAGGTACTGTAACCTGGAAATCACTCAGAACTGCGAAAAACTCGTAAAATCAATGCCAACACGAGTTATGGAGTTGATTACAGCTAGAGGTGACCATATCTCCTATTGAAAATAGTTGTTGTTGCTTTAAAATGAAAATAAATTGAAAAAATGCATTTTTTTGTGTTTTTTTGTAGTGAGTCAATTAATTAGCACACTACTGTAGGCTACGCAAATAACAATTAACAAAAAACAATCACTCACAGTCATTAAACATTCAAACTTACTCGTATGCGAGTCATAATAATCAAACGTGTGATATAGACAGTAAATACTGACGTAACAACAAAGCAATGTGAACCGAATGAACTTCTATGAGACTGCGCTGATTGCTGTACCATTTTGTGAAAAGTAGCCGCCTACATTTAAATAAAGGTACAACACCATTCATCTATAGATACATGTTCTGCCTACACCACTATCAGTTTCTTTCCTGATAAAGTAACCAAATAAAACCTTCTTCGTGAAGAAAACATTTATAGAATATTAAACTCCCGAAATGACACAAGTATTGAAACTTCAAGCACGCAGAAGTTCTTTTGCTGCAATTTAAGTTTTCAAAGCATTTGAAAGACTTTAAAAGTTTGCTATTGAGTTTTCCGCTCTCGTTACCTTTCTTGAAAAAGGTTGACCACCACAGCAGACTTCAATATCGTTACAAATGAATATCGTGCTTATGCAAAATCAAACATACAATTGAAGTACTGTTACATCACAATATGTTATTGGCATTATAATTAAAACAACTTACGCTACAATTATGCTTTCATTATTGCGTAAGTTGTTTTAGTAATAATTTTAGAGGTACTTCTATTTTAGAGGTAATAATTTTAGAGGTATTTTAGAGGTAATAATTTTAGAGGAGGAATAATCAAGCTGCTGTAGGTCTCAAAACTGGACGTTTCGACAACATAAATTCAACTGTCATCATCAGCAGGGTAAGCAAGGCAGTACAAAACTGAAAGTCTGTGTCTTTCAAACGTCCAATTTCGAGATTTACTGTGGATTTACTTTTCCTCTCCTCAATATACTGTAACTAATCTTTAAACATTTTCTGAAGAGAGCGTTTAATAAAATTTTTTTCGCGACTTGTTTTATGTTCTTATATTTATTAGAATCCTCCTGCATTTGACGTACATTACAGTCGGTGTGGCGCCACGTCCCGGTATGAGTACGCATTTACAATTAACATTTTGATTTGACGAACAACCTCAACCACTGCAAAGCCCTTTTAGTAACACGTAACCAGCTCATCTAGGCAAAAGGCGATGAGGTTTAATTAAATATAGCTTAAACAGTGTTGCTCCGGTTATGTAAATGCTAACGAAATTTTTTGACTTACCTCTTATTGTTTTGGTCGGCAAAGTCAAACGTGCATAAAAGTCATCCTCTTCAATTGCAGTTTGCAGCACACCCTCACTCAATGGTCCAATGTAAGTTAAATTTGTCAAGATTATGCGGTATGCGCCAGAATAATCACGCATACAAGTTATGTTGACATCGTTACTGTATAAAGGTAAGCAAACACCAAAATAGCTGACGGTATATGTATATTGCTGCCTTTCTCCGTAATACCAAACAACTGTGTAGTCAGTGCGCAACTGCGCAGTTACAGTGAAATAAGGATAACCGGTTGCTATTTCATTTCCCGGAGTTGGTGGAATTGTGTCGATATAGTTCGGATCTGAAATAAAATTGATCGCTCTTGAAACATAGATTCCCAATTTAAGTCCAAAACTAAACTATTGGTTTCGTTGAAAACACTCCTGGCTGATCATTGGTTTTTATAGATTTTGCTTTTAAGAACTCGCATGATTTAAACAGAAGAGCGTAGAACGCATTGCGGTGGTGTTAAAAATTCGTCGACAGCGTGGAGTAGTGGTTCGGAGCGTCGTTTTCACGACGGTCATGATCGCAAGGTTAATGGTTCAACTCCCACCCAAGTTACGTTGTTGCGTCCTTGGATAGGATGCTTCTCGATAGTTATCTCTGCTTGGTGGAATCTAACAAGCAGCAAATTGAAGAAGACAGAAGTAAAACTCAAGCGGAAAACTCGGAAACAAGGACAGCTCCAAAGCAAGTCTGGATTTGTCCTATGTACAGCGCCTCCGTCGCTTTCTCATGGCAGGAGAATAAAAATGAAGAAATTTCTCACTGATTCTAATGGATAACAACCTGTCGTAATATAATTTCTTTCAGTGCATAAACACACGATAGTGGGCGCTATAAAAAAGGGAAGATTGACCAAATTGTTATAGACCTGCTGGTGGGTATCTATTCAGAAAGTAGAAAGTCACGAGTATACCGTAGTTCCTTGAAAATACACAGATAACTACAGGGGCGTGCCAAGGAATTTGAAAGGAGGGGGGCGCTATTTAAAACTGTCCGTTTTCCGCCCCAAGTCAAGTGAAGAGCAAGAAATAAAGAAAAGGTCAACACGTCCGCATATGTCCAATTTTCACGCTCTCCGATTGTCCATTTATACGTGTCTTGTATCACCTTGACACCACGAAAGTTTTGTGCATTTGTCTGCGGGGGTGGGTGGGGCGGCTCTAGCGGCTCCTTTTCTGGATATGCCCTTAAACTATAAACCATTCAATATCAGACCATTTTCATGACCTGAGGTTTGCCAATCTTCAAGAAGACATTGAGGATGGTTCCAGGGGCCCGTAAGCCGAAATAAAAACATCGTATGATTTGTATGATTTATCATTGACTGCTATGATGCGTGTCATGAGAAAGGTTTCTTCAGGTTACAGTACTAGAAAGTTTTAGTTGGATAGTGTAAAAGTACCAGGCGACAGGAAACAGACAAGCTTTTAAAACATTAATTTTATTACTAGATTACTCAGTTGTGAGAAAAATAAACTTACTTTGACTTTGAGTTGCTGCGAGAAATAATGCAAAAATAAAAAAGTGTCGCCAGATTGTTTTTAACATTTTATTGGTGAAAAAAATTACTTTTTTAACAAAAAGTTGTTTGCTAAAGAAAATTAAAACAAAGCTGTGTAAAAGATGGAAAACAGTCTAAATAGAGTAATAAGGGCTATTCTGAACTTTCCAACCTAGGAGTAGGCCCAGATTTCTGTTTAGAGAGCGATGTGATTTAGGGTCCTTAATAATGCATGGACATTGGATTTCTCTACTTTTGTGTTGAGTTTGCTATTAAAAATGTTTTAGGAAGGTGGGGATGTTAGCCCCAATTGCGCTTCAAGCAAAATCGTGCTTAAAAAAGGTATGCAGCTTCAGAGTTGGATGCGGGCGGGTTTTCTCGGCCCGATCCCAACATCCACTGTCCGTACCCGACCCGAAAAGCCCGGCGCGAGTCCAACTGTGTGCAGCTCAGAGGTGTACTTAGTCGCCTTTTTTGAACTCCTGCTCCTACTCCTGTTTTGACCAATCAGACTCCTAATCCTGCTCCTGCTCCTGGTCAATGACTACTTTTTATACTCCTGCTCCTGTTCGACTCCTGTTTTTACGCAAAAGTGTCTGTTCAGGAAGGGTCAAAATTCTGCACTAACCCAATTACTTCAAAATCGTGAGGCATTTAATAAAAATAACAATAACTAAGGAGTCATGATAAAAAACTGAACTTGAAAGAACAGATCAACGAGGAAGACTAGGTATTATATGAGCTTGCGCTCTTCAAGTCAACAGCCACACAATCATGTGTGAAATGTGGTCGGCCAAGTCGTGATTTGAACCCGTGATGTGGTTTCAAAACCCAACGCCAATTCCGCTCAGCCATGTCACTTGATGATGGCTCAGTACATAAAAATCAAACTAACAAAATACTGGCAATTACTTTTCCAATCATTAGCATAACATGGTCATTTCAAAAACTATTGGCTATACAAACAAAGCAATTTACCGTAACTCTAGCAGCAACAAAAAATTTTATACAATTACCCAGTAACTTTCAAAATTTCTGGCAAACTTGTGGGTTGTGCAAAACTTGAAATTAGAACTTTTAGCCTATGTACAGTGAAGAAATGCTGGTTCAGTAGCTGCTGGACTAAGTCGGCCTATCTGCAATCCACAAAGGCTTACCGCAAGACTGCTTTGTCTGGTTGTAGTCTGCATTGAAACACTACACAAATAATTCCACATCGCCCTAGCTGACTACCCCTAGCACTAGTACCCCTTACCTAAACCATACACAGTCATAATTAGTCGGTTAGATTAAGCCTGCCGCGTGTGGTCTATCGTTTGGTACTACCCGCATCTAAATTTTTAATTCAGTTTATGAGTTTTTTGCCAAGTGATTGCATTATGCTGCTAACATCAGAAGAACTTGTTTTACTAAACTTGTGTTGTTTTTAGGTAATGCTATGGCTGCTCTGCAAGATGCAAAATATGGGCTGTAATTATCTGTTAATACCGATATGTTGGTAGAATTAAACTGCACAAAACAAGCAAATTATCAGAATCAAATTATGGCAAATTTTGAACAAATATCACAAGAATGCGGTAACTTTTCACTCCGGATCCTGCTCCTGCAACAATTGGAAACTAATGACTCCGGCTGAAACATTGAAACTCCTTCCGGAGTCGACTCCGGTACTCCGGTTTGTGTTCATCTCTGGTGCAGCTATGTTGTCGTATCGCAAATTTTTCAAAAAATTAAACTTTTTTCTGAAAACAGCCTTAAGATCATCATCAAATACAAGAAACGGTTTGTATCTACAAAAAGATAGAGTGCTTTAGCTGGCAAAGTCTAAACTTTCCGGTAATTCTTGTAAAACAGGGGTTTTCAACCTTATATGGTTTGCTGCTCCCATCTAAAGACTTTTAACACCAGTGGCCCCTTGCTCAGCATTAAAATTTTTTGTCGGTATTTCATTTATAGTTGCTATGTAGTCGTCTGCTGGCCTTAGTGGTTACCTATCATTAATAAATCTTGTACTTAATTGTGGCTGTTAATTGATGTCCGGTGGCCTTCTAGGGGAGCCAATGATCCCCGGTCGAGAACCCCTGTTCTAGAATATTATTTCTCTATATGCCCTATAACTTTCGTGCTGTTAATTGTCTTAAGAGCTCTTGCTATGCAGTACCTTAATACCGAGATCAGTGTTTTTTAAGGTTTGGCCTGAGGAAACGTTGAGCAATTTTGAAATACCGTTATTTTTTTTTAACGTAAAGCACGGTCTGCTTTCTACACTGTTGTAGAAGCAGATTTTGTTGAGAGACCGCTGGACAATTTTGAGAGACAGCTTAGGTTCCTCAAAACGCCTAAAAACAACACTGATCGAAATGACATTTCTATTATAGCTGCTTGTTATTAACTGTTGCACTGCGCATAACTTGAATAACTATATGTTTAAAATGTAAAAGAATGGAATATTTTTTCCATTTAACTGAGCTACAACAATAAATCTGAGGTAAGAATTCCCGACATAGTTGTACAAGGAAGTATACCAACACAAAATTCCCGATTTAAATTGAACAATGCATGTAGGTATTTAATACTTAACTGAAATCAATGCGTAGAGAAAGTAATTGTGTTTTACTTTTGCACTCCTACGTATTCTGACGTCATATTCAGGAAATGATGTGTTGGGAGTCAATTTGTAATGTAGGTGGACATGAAAAAAGACTTTACTAGAGTAATTGTTTCTTGCTTACCACTTCTGAATTGAGTTTATGCTAAGGTGTTGCACACGGGTCACTGTGTATCATGCCCACGCTTATTGCGTATAACTAGAAGCTGAATGTATATCAATATGTCACAGGTATGAGATCGTCACCGTGTTTTTTAATGATTTGCATTTTTAATTAGTTCGTACGAAGCTATTGAATCAAAAAATCAAACCTTCATTATACTCGCGGTTGCGGTGTTATGCCGAAGCGTGTAACGAGTGGCGGGTTCGTCTCCGCGGCTAAGCGCCTTGGCAATACTGCTCCGAAGATACGTCACATCAGACGCGACAAGCCGTTGCCGACACCGTTCAATTTGACCGGTCGAGGAATCGGACCCCAAACCTTCTGCACCTACAGTATGTGTTTAATAACTGAGAAAACCGGCCAGTTATAACGTTTTTAAAATTTTTTGTACTGAAGAAGCCAGATGTAATCCAAAAATGTTTCAATTTCATTAAACATGTTGAATGTTTGAGGGATAAAAAAAGTTTTAGGTCGTAACGAAAGAACAAAACAGGTGACAATTATGGCAATTATGAGGTAGCTATAAGCTAACAATGTTTTTTGCAATGAAATTCCAGAGCTGGGCACAGCGGCGCTACTCAGCAGCGGCGCTACTAGCGCCGCTACTTTTTCGCTAGCGGTAGCGGCAGCGCCGCTGTTTTTTTCGGCCACCAGCGACAAGCGGCAGCGCCGCTGTTATTTTAGCCGAGTAGCGGCAGCGCTTCTGCGCCCCATTTAATGTAAATAGTCTCCCGCTGGCGCTGATTAAACTCGTTCGAAGACAGCAACTAAAAGTTTTGTTTCTCACAATCTCACTTTAAATTTTTTAAACTGAAATTGTGAAAACAAACTTCTTGGTAAATCTCTGAGAATTAGCTTCTCAGCGGGAGATATGTGAGGTAGTCAGGAAAAAAATTCCAGCAGAATGATGGAAGAGAGAGCTGCTGGATAGTTTTCTTTAAAGTTTCAAATTTTCTTTGTTATTTGCTTATAGGCCTATAAGGTGTGACGTAAAACAGTCTGGGGATGAGAATACCGCGCCTGCAATGTTATTTGATGCTTATCTTTGTTAGAGGCGCTAATTACAGCTGTCTACTTTCTTGCTTTGATGACAGGCGATGCTCTAAATTTTTCGTTGGGGGCTTTTACTTGTGGATTGAGCTTGAGGTGTAGCATGACAGTACGATAAGCTTTTGGAATGGGAGTCAATCAGGCCAGACTCAGGGTGATTGTTTTTAGTCCTTGCTTTCCGCGATTGTAGAAGGAATTAAACGGAGGTTTAAATCATTTAAACTTACTTGGCTCTCCTTTCTGGTTCATGCTGGAATGGACAATAAGGGCATTGAATTGGTGCGAAACAAAAACAAATGGTGCGTTTAGTCACAGGCGAACGCAGGGGAGGCATGGTGCCATGTCCCCCTACTTTGGCCCTGTAATAAGTGCTAAAATTTAGTTTTCGGTCTATAATTTCTCAGACTGATAATGGGTGAAGCCTCGATCCTTTCATCTATTTTAGCCAAGCTTCTACTTCTAGACACAAACTGCGAAATGATTTTTATATTGTCCCTAGTGACTGCGGAGACCCATTTTTTTCAAGAGCTTACACGTAATTTCGAACCCCAAAGTCAGGCTTCAGTTAGGCATTTGGTGGAAGAGTTTTTGAATGAAGCTGCATTCCATCGTGAACGACTTTCGCCGGAACTTTTTAAAAACAAACTATTGAGGGACTTGTTCAATGTTCATTGACTCAAATACCCCGATTCTGTCAAGCGCGGCGGTTGAACGACTTTTTTCCGTGGGAAAAGACGTGCTAAAGCCTAAGCGCAGTGGTTTAACGGACCAGAATTTCGAAATGCTAATTTTTTTAAAAGGAGCATGCAACCAATCAATGGAGTTTTAATTTTTTAACGCCGGTTGCGACCTGCCTTTATTTTTTAACTTGTTTCTATTGAATTTTCAATCTGTGTTTTATTTTCAACATGTTCTGATTATTCTTTTCAACCTGTTTTTTGTTATTCACTGAAAACCAAACCTGACCATTCACTGAAAACTTGAGGTATTAAAATGCATCGTATTGCAATATTTCCGGCCTAAATTGCAGTTAATCATGATTAAGCTATATAATGCCATAACTAAGGAAACAACAAAAATATTTCATGCTCACTTTTGCTTAAAGCTGTGCGTTTAATTTAAGAAGAGAAAAGGTTTCACAGGAACTCAAGCTGTCAGGCCGTGGTTAAAAATTTTCTGAAAAAATTTTAGTTGAAATCATTTTTGGGCCATAGGAAGGTTAATTGGCTAAGTAGGCTGGCTAGCTGTCGCAACGTCACAAACAGGGTGCACCCAGGGGGTAAAACAAGCAATTCCTTCTCCCAAAAAAAAATTTTCAAGAACCAACATTAATATAAACAACGCATATAGGCTAAACCTTGTTATAAACAGTCAATATACGGCACACTCATTATAAAGGGGGCAGTTTCTCGCTTGAAATTTGAAAAGTGGAGATATCGGAGCATAAGAAAAAACTGCCCTCCCACCAAAACGTTTTTAAACCAAAAATAAATTACGCGCGAGATGAATCCCTAATCATCTGATTAAAGTCAAAAACAGCGTCGATATTATCTAAGCATTTTTCTGCCAAATCACAGCGTCGATATCAGATGCTTTCAAACACATAATCGGGGTGTCTATGGGAAACGAAGTACTCTAGCTCCCGAGATAGTCAGCTTACGGTACGAAAAAACAATGTTGTCTCTCCCCTCGTTCCGCCCCTAGTCCTCTTCAAATCTTTCGTTGGTCTATGGTCGTCTTTGGCAGTATTTTTATCTTATTTTTGGCACTTAGAGCACTGTCAATTTACTTTTTTATATTTCAATAAAATTTCTCAAAAAACCGAGCGATTATAGCGTAGTGTCAAAAGATTTCGCTATCGATGCGAAAGGTTTGGGACTCAATTCCCAGGCCGGTCAAGTCGGACTCAGTGTAGCCAACGGCTCGCAACAGCTGCAACGTTTTTTTAGAGCTGCGTTGCCCAGGCGCTAAGCCGCGGGTCGGGCCCTGCCACTCGCTGCCACGTTTCGGTACAACAACGAATTTAATGAAATGAGTATAATCAAGATTTGATTTGATTTGAAAAAAAAATTTTGTGTGCAGCTATAGTTACTGCAGATACACCGCATTTAAGGAAACTTCTACTTAATTGTTTCACAGCAACATCAATGACAAAAATGTACTTCAAGCAAAACACAACAGAAAAGTTGGACTACCGGGTACCAGTATTGTAGCACTGCATCGTAATCAGTGCTCGAGTTGTAAAAACACTTATGGGGGGATGGTACAACTGTTGACGCAGACGTAAGGAGTGATGATCATTGTATTTGTAAGGTAATGGTTTACGCTAAAATGTTTTGTTGTTGGGGATGAAAATATGTTGTTGTTCGGGATGAAAACATGATAGCAATTTCGGCAAGCTCCGCATGAAGAAAAGTCGGTTCGTTTAAAAAAAAAGGTTTCATTTTTTCTGCAATTGTCGAGGGGAAGGGGATTGCTGACTCCCGACCCCTGCGAACGTCACTGGGGCCCATCTCTGAGCGCTTGGGTAACACAGAAACGTCGCAGCTGTGGCGAGCCGTTGGCGACAATGTGCCGATTTGACTATCCCGGGAATCGAACCCCAGACCTTCCGCACCGATAACCTGTGCGCTAAACGACTGAACTAACGGCCAGTACTGGCCCAAAAATCGAACCCAAAACCTCCTGCGCCGATAGCGATGTGTTTAAGCTTTACGCAAACTGGTGGCCGGTTTGGCTCAAAATTATGACATCGCATGCGTAATATCTGCATGCGTTGCATCCGTTCTCTTCCAACCATGCCTTCTGCGCTGAAACGCTGTCTTGTGCAGCCATAGCTGTTGAGAACAATGTGTTTATGACATCGCAACACGACACCAGCTTTAGTGCCCAGCATTGACCTTGTCCAGGCCTGCATTTTGAGCCAGCCATTGGTTCAAGCGCTACACACCAGAAAAGTTTGACTACCGGTACTATTGCATCACAATGAAAGTTTCTCGAGTTATATAGGCAATTTGACACAGCACAGAAAAACACAATCTCTGTACGAAAAAAGGCTAATCGGTCCAAAAAAAGCGGTTTTTAATTTTTTCCAATCGTCAATGCTGGGGGGGGGGGTTTGACCCCCAAAACCCCCCTCCCCCGTGCGTACGCCACTAACTAGGATATTGTTACCAATGCTGACATTACTTGATATGTTTTTATCAAAATGATAAAATTAACAAATTTATTAACTTTGAGGAATGAAAATCCATCTAAAGCACGAGTTTAATTGTTTTTATCTTGTTAATTTTTTTTCTTTGTTCAAGGCTGTATTTAAAGATGGGTACGGGAGCGTCAAATCCCTCCGAAATATTAAACCTTTACCCAGGGCCGTAACCAGGGGAGCAAATAGGATCTAGTTGAGATTTATAATGGAAGAATTTATTTACCTGTAGTAATTTTGTTCCTTTAAGTCTGGCTGCCTACGTCTGCCAGAAGTGAATACTGTATATTGATCGCAGAATCCCCTACGAAATATTTTTCTAGGTAGGCCTACGGCCCTGCTCGTACGAATCACGTGCTTAGGAAAACTGCAATATGCTCACAACAACTTTTTAACAAAATTATATTGAATCAAACATTAAGCTAACATAAGTAAAATTACAAAAATCAGTAACAAAATAATTAGGAATAAAAATAACAACAAATCATAGAAAGATAAACCCAAAATATTTGTTTAGTAAAGATTCAAAATAAAAAACCAACTACACAAGCTTCTTCAACAACAATTATATTTTTCCCCAGTATGGAGTTTCAGAGCGCTTAAGATGCACGTCCAAACTTTTGATTTCTTGATGGGTCAAAGTAAATACCGCCAAGTCAGCGAAACGAAGGCCTACTTGCTGTTTTTGCGACCGTGACTTGCCAACGGCAAGGTGGTTTTTAACTCAAGTAACACTTTTGAAACCAGGGGCGCATCTAAAGTGGGCGATGGGGAACTTGCCCCCTAAAACGTCTCAAAGAACAGTTTTGAGCGTTGTTTATTTAACGTTATGAATGTCCACTTATCCATGCTTTTTTGCGTGACATAATATTATAAAAGTAAAACGTCCTCAATCAGAAATCACGAGCCAATCCCAGTTTTAAACTTGGTTTAACGGTTTACGGTCTTTGAAAAATTGCAAACCTCCTCCTTTGTGCTCTGGTCCCGTCCTAAACGCTTTTACTGTTGCGCTAAACAAGCATGTCCTATATTTGAAGTGGGGCCCAGGAGCGGATCAAGAAATTTTGTAAGCGGAAAGAGGGCTTGGAGTCTACAAAATACTCGTACACTGTGTTACACTTTTGTAGGTGTGTAAGTATTGAAATACTAATGTAGACCTATTGATATGTAGACCCTATAAAAATAATTTCAGAGGAAGATCGGGCCCCCTCAGGGGTCCGCCAATAGGATTATTGTAACGGAACGCACACACATTACGTAACAATTAAGCTCAGTGATTGTGACATGTGAGATATAAAAAAAAATAGAAAGCTTGTTGTACGATAGTTTGCTTCACAAGCGTAGGTTTTTGTTAATTCTACGCCACATACGAATTGCAATAGCTCAAACACTGTCATGTAAATAGGCTTAGCGTTTGTTTCACTTTTAAAATATCATTTCATCTCCGATTCTTTCTTCATGCGACGTAGATGTTTCTCAATGCACTGCTCTGTGGTTTCGAAGCGCAATACTCAGCAGAATGTCGAGGAGTTTGTTTGTTACCAGCAGCGCCTGTAAATGTAAGAGATTCGGATTTCTTAACTTTTTTTGGGGGGGAGGGGTAAAGGGGGGGTTACGAACCCAAAGCATTCTGAAGAAACACATTTACCTCATTATAAAAAATTAACAAAAAAACTGTACTACTAGATATTCATATCGTACTTGAGTACTTTGCGTACTTTTGAAGCACCTCAGCGTACTGCTTAGAGACGCATGGACCCCAGGTTTGAAATCCATCCATCAAAAAACTTTTGGAGGTGATCAATAATCATGGCTGCCTAATCATACTCATGAATGTGGTCAATACTTTGGGGGGCAAGGTCCTGTTCTACTGGTGCCCCAGGTCATGGCTGCAATGTTTTTAGGTGTTTGGCAGACATGATTATTGTCCTAAAATTGTTATGAATTTTGTCATCATTACGAACTTACCACTGCGCATGAGTGTACCGACTGCTAGATTTACGTATTCTCCGGTGGCTGCGTTGGAACCTTTACCTGTTTTAAAAAAATTTATATTTTGTTCAACTTGCATTTTATGAGTTACATCTAAACACTGTTTTAGTTATGACCATGTTGAAAATGTTATCAACATTTCGGAACAGGCTGCCATACCTTTACTGTAATAATTATTAGTACAAAAAAATCGGTTTTACCCAAGTAGCAAAAAAGTATTGGCAAACGCTGCGTCAAAAAAGTGTTTTAATGCAAATATACTTACTAGCATCGTACTTGACCGACATGTCTACGTAAGATCTGTTCCATAGTGACGAAGATCTAGTTTCTGCTGCCATGAGCTAAGCAATAATATTGTATTAAAATGCTTACTCTTGAAAATTTTTTTCAATTTTGGCCGACACA
Organism: Trididemnum miniatum; assembly: GCA_964006365.1. Classification (NCBI taxonomy): domain Eukaryota; kingdom Metazoa; phylum Chordata; class Ascidiacea; order Aplousobranchia; family Didemnidae; genus Trididemnum; species Trididemnum miniatum. The sequence goes on along the minus strand of OZ023242.1, from coordinate 19,832,638 downwards.
AAATGTTGGTGTTTGGTTGTTTTTTCAACATCGGTGGCACTGGAAATAAACAATTGGGCATCGTCAATCTTCAAAACCCAGTATTTACATTTGACTTTTTTGACTTCGAGAGGCAATAAGCCTACACTGGAAAGTTTTAGACTGCAAACTGTAAAAAAACAGTGCAGTCATGACTTTGTAATTTTTAGTGACTTACATAACTACATTTTGACTGCAACTTTAGTTTCAAATTTACGCAATGATCGCGATTTTTTACGCGACAAAACTTACTGCACTTTGTCTATTTGTCGATGAAGGAGGTGGCATTGTTGTTTGTGACGTCACAGTTGGTACAGTTTGTAAGGTGCCGCTGCTGCCGGAACCTGAAACAACAACATTTCTGGTTTTTGTTTATTTTAAGAGTTTATTGATTAAGTACCAAAGATGAAAAATGTTTATGATTTGTGGGATGTGTTCTTTGCCCAAAATAATTAACTGTCGCGAAATAGGAAATGGCATTACTTCGCTGACAGGACGATTGATAAGAATTGTATGACAAACCGTAGGAATTAATTCGTTCTTAGATCTGATCTCACGAAAAAACCAAGACCTTCTTCACCAAACGAATATAATCATCGACACAACTTCACTCACTCAGCTACGGTACTCACCGTACTACTTTTCAATAAACACAAGCACCATTGCTCACTACAGTAACACCATACAACAAGGGCTACACCCTTCAACATACAACAATATTGCTTACTCTACGCACACTAAATCTACACTCGAATAACTACGCTCCAAAGTTCACGCCTATTTATACTCTAAATGCAAGCTCGAGAACGTTCTACAACATTCTCAAAAAGAAACAAGAAGAGAAAGCACATGACATGCAAAAACTCACACCGAACCACAGTAGGCTAAACACGATTGTAACGTCCCCCCCCTCCCCCCAGTTCCGCCACCTATGCTTTCTGCCTCACAGTGAAACTTTTGATGTCATAATCATTGTTTTAGCAATGACATCATAAATTGGTTATGATGCAGAAAACAAGTGAGCTCTTGAAACTACTTGAACTGGACACGGGACATGCAAATAGAACAAATGTCGCATTATAAACTTACCTACTATATTCGTTTTTCGTTGCTTGTTCCTTGCTTTGCAATAATAGCAAATAGCAACTGTAATTAGAACTTTAATGGCAACCAGGGATAAAATAAAAGCTGCAATAGTTAAACTCTCTGAACTAGAGGCAGTGTTCTGGAGGGATGCTGAGTTGCTCACGATTATGTCAAAAACAATGGATAAAGGCTGTTTGTGAAAAGCTCGTCCACCATCAACAGTAAGGGTGTAAGTTCCGTTGTCTTGAAGTGCAACCTGCACGAAAACGTTAAACATTGAATCTCTTTGTAATATACGAATACATGATGAAGCATAATTAGAAATTAAACGATGAAATTAACGAAAAAAGAAAGATTTGTAATAAAGTAAAAAAAAATTGCCCAGCAAGCAAAAAAAGTTGATGTATTGTGATACTTGTACCCTAGATTGTAAAAATCATGTCTTCTGGCACCTTTATACTCTTATGTAATTAAATCTACAGGGTGACCCAAAAAAAACGGGACCCAATTCTAATTATTCTAAATACACGGGGCCCGTTTTTTTTGGGTCACCCTGTATATGAAACAATATAATGATGATATCCATGATTATCCATTTTGGGCTTAACATCAAAGGTTACTTTCGAAATCATGATGGTAAAATATGTAGCAGGTTTGATTCGAGAGCGCTGTCTCACTTTGCAATCTCTTCGACGGTACTATTCAATTTTGAAGTCATTGGTGCAAACTTTACTCTGTTATTCTAACACAAGGTGACCCAAAATAAACCGAATCCATAAATTTGTGGTTTCTGTTGTTTTTCTGGTTACCCTGTATGTAGATTTAAACACACTTAAACTTACTTCACCGAGATTCAATTTTTCTGAATCAGAGCTATGTGTCTTGCGAGTTAACTTTCAAATTTTCTGCGTGCTCGATCGCTTTAAACTTACCTTATTTTTTTGGAACAAGAAAGTCTGCAAATCTCGAATGGCGTAAATTTGTGGTTGGGCGTCGTTTGCACTGATAATACCGACACCTGCAACATCATAAAAATTTAGCACTTGAAATGAAACTCAGTATCAGCTATTTACAAGCTTAACAAATCGCTGCATAAAAATTTGAGGCTTCTGGGGTGACACTTTTTTGCATCCAAAAATGAAAAACATGAAGTAATATGTTTTTGGATCATAAAATTGTGTTCATATTCACTGCCTCGGCTATTGCGCCGTGTGCTGCATAAAGTTTTTTTTTTTAATCCTTTTACACCTGTTCTTCAAGTATTGATAACCATGATTAAAAGCAACACTTTTATGGTCTTACAACACTAAACAAAAAGTTATTCAATTGCAAACCATCTTTTTCCAACACGACTCGCTGAGCTTGAGGATTCGATTGAAATTCAATTGCGCATTGGTTGCTTTCTCCTTTCACCCAGCGGCAAAGGGTTTGTGAGAAGTTTGCTCGATACGGAGCATCTACAATATCAAAACTGGAATTAAATTCCCTGATTACGCACTTGTCAACCAATGGTGATGTTACAGCGGCGCAGTAACGAAAAATTTTACCTGAAACACTTGAACTAAGGTGTTGGTTTGATGGTGTTGTAGTCTTTTTTCGTACTACTAATCGCCCGCGTTGTTAAGCTTTAACACCATTTTGAAATTTTTTTATGATTAGTCTGCGTATTCAACCCAGAATCTTTGTACAGCGCTTTTTTGCTTAAGATTTACCAGCCGTCAGCTGCTCTTTTGCGAGTGAGTGCAGAATTCAACTCCGAGAAAAAAACAGGGTCAAATGTAAGAGGATTTTTGGTTTAGTTTCGCTAGAAGTTTTTGTTTTCAGAAAGAGTTTGAGTTGCAGGTACAAGTTACCAGTTTGTTCACAGAGAAAGCTTCAAAACTAGTAGTCGGTAAAAAGCTAGTAGTCAGCACAAAGCTAGTAAAACAGTAAAAAGGTACTGAGCTAGACTGCAAGCTTGTAAAAGCTACTAGTACTTGGTATTGCAAGTGTTTTGAAAGTTTGATTATAAGTATCTAAAACGTTTTGTCCCAAAATAATTGAGGGTAAGGGCATTTATGCAAAATTAAAAAGTAATATTTTTTACGAACAAGCTAATTTTTAAGTGAGGGTCTCATTTCGGCTTAATTATTGAGGTTAAGAGAGAAAAAAAACATCAACGAATACGTGGTCAGCTTAAGCACAAACGCTTTATAAAGACGAAAGTATAAAAGGATGTTGTTCTGTTATCAGGAAAAAAAAATACTCACAATACACTGTTAAAAGCTTGGGCTTTGACCGTCCCGTGTCTGGATAAATTCTCGTGTATGGGTTTGACACTCCGCAGGATATAAAATCATTGTTAAAATCTCGAGAAATGCTGCTTCGTATGTAGGAGTTGGACTGTCAAAAACAATGTTTATGTTAGATTAAGTTCGCCGTGTCCAAAAAAGCTAAAAAAAAACTTTAAATCAGATCAATCTCTAACTGGAGCTACAGTTTTACCTTTCAAAATTTGACTAAGAAAACAGGTAGTGCATTAAAATCAGTCAGATGTACCTCATTAACCAAACTTACAGTGGAAGTTACGCGGAAATTAGTTCCTTCAAAAATGTAAATGCCAGGGCCAGGATTTTGTTGCAAGTTTTGGTGGCACGTGATATGCAGATCATCTCCTTCGTATAAAGTGTCGTTCGCAGTTATTTCTACATAAGGTGCTGCAAAGAAAATAAAGTGCCAGCAATAGAAAGTATATGGTTAGTTAATGTGTTTTCAGTAGCAGCTGTTTTTATATAAAAAGTTGTTATATTAGGTTTGAAATGCTGTTGAGCATTGTGTTCGTTGCCGCAGTTATTAAGCTCCTCCACGTGCATTTTTTAACGATTTGAGTGTATGAAGTAAGCGCTACTGTCCATAAGTGAATAACAGTGTCAGTACTGCTCTCACACGTTGAAGCCCATGTCGGTATTATGTAACGCTTAAGATACAATAAACATTGTCATTAACATCAAAATCGGAGCATATTGTACGCGTAAAGAGTAACCTCTCCTTCGCTCCTCCGTGCAGCGGCTGTTTGTATGTTTTTTTTTCTTAGCATTAAACTTAAATATTTGCTTTGTCACAATCAAATTTAGTTGTAATGATCTTAATTTTCAATTTTGATGTGAAAATGTGATACAAGAAATAAGGATACAGAGACTCCACAAGCTTTTGGCCCTAGAAAAACGGATGACTGAGAGTCTGATCGATTTGGGAGTAACTAATTTTTACAGCAGTGATAGCTCTGTACATACCTGTCCAACATTGAACATTATCTTCTTGATCCCACGTTGCATCGTATAAACAGGTCGTGTTCGTGGTTAAGGTTTCGTTTGGGTAAAATGCTCTTCCGCCATTAGAGCAGTCAAAAGATCCAGATGATGCATAATTGTAGGAGTTTGCTCGTACGATCACGTTATTTCCGAAGCTGCTTCGACAATCTGCATCATTCAATTCGAATGTTAAGAAAAATTGTTAAACTACGATAACAAATGTCTTAGTAAGAAATGATTTTGCTCAAAAAAGTATGACTTGTTTCTTTATGCTTTGATAAATTCAAGTATTTAGAAGCTTGTAATTATTATGAGCGTTTACTGGCAATCGACAACGTTATTTATTTTGATTATTGGGCTGTGATATTTGCTTTTACGCAGTGCGAAATTTTGCTGCAAGCGAGCAAAACAATTGTAAGCACCTCCAGACAGCAATTCTTTTGTTTCAACCAGTAATATGCAAAAGGATTTTAACGGCATGAATAAAAAACAATGCGTTTAGCACTGATCGTTCAACTCAAGAACTTAGTTTAAATCTTGAATCCACAATAAGCGCTTGGTTTCGATCCAGGCCGTTTAAAATATTTGTTTAATATTGTTCTGGAAACGCTGGAGGCCGATTCTGTAGCGATTTCCTCCTGATTGTCAGCGATTGCTAGGGTAAGACAATCGTAAAACAATTTGTCTCTTGTGCAACCGTACCATAAACCCAAACCCAATCAGATTAAAATCGTGCGCAATGCCTATTGGCACTGAACGTTGAAATTTCTGGTGCAAAAAAACGCCAACGGATTGGCATCCACCAAGGTGGGGATTTTGAAATTGACGCTCCATCACCAAAAATCCTCAACTTTAGTCATTTGAACAAATCAATTTGATCGAAGATATAAATCATTAAAAGTTGGATTTTACATGTGTTTTAAAATGCAATTAATGTAAAGTGTAACTTCGGTAAAGAGGTCGAGTTTTGCGCCATAAAGTTACAAGGTACAACAACCAAAAAAAAAATGTATTTTAAACACGAATAATTTCTTATTGACCCAATTTACAACATAATGTTGACACGAACGTTTTTGGCACAACGTTGGCTCTCATCAGGTGTATTTAAAACAGCTAAGATTAACTTAGCTAGGTTAAGTATGGTGAAAACTGGTTGAAAAAATAATATCCTGCAATAAAGCATTGTAATAGGTTAACTCTTTTTTTAAAAAGAGTTTTCCGCTGCAGTACCTAGATTGAGATCAGTAATTGTGACAGAAATCCATAAATAAGACAATCCATGTGAATGTTTCTTTTTTAAATTCCGAGAGTTGTAAAAAGAGTTTGATTTGGAAAACAATATACAGTACTTCACGTGTCAGCAGTGCTTCAACACAAGCACGGTGGAAACTAGCTACAGTGATAGTGAGTAGGTTGACTTAAGTGAGTTGCAAATCAGTTATTGAAACGTGTACGTGTATCTCCCACAAAATGATATTCTGCCGTCACTACCCGTAGTTTTTTCATGAGTAAATTGAATGACCAAAAATTTTTCCAACACACTCTCACTAGTTTTCCGCTCGACGTTGCGCTATATGCAGCGATCACACGGACCCGAATTGGTGGCACGCATTGTCATGTACTGTGTCGTGTCATAGCGCACCAATCTGCAAGTTTTTTTCAACTATCCTTCACGCCGTGTTGGCGAATAGTTTACGCGCAGTTTACGACAAATTGCGCTTATGGCACGCAATGACATGCAAAACATGGAAAGATTACGAACCGTTCGCGCCTTGCCACGAAAAGATGACGCTTTGTTCACGAATACGTTACGAATACTTTACGCAGTGCTAGCGCATACGCAATTCACTACAAACTTTTTTGCAAAAAAGATTGCCGTTTTTATTATAAAAGTTACTGGTGAGAATACTGATACTGTAAAAACGAAACTAAATGATGTTGGACTCTCGGGATTTGGCTGTTGCTGCCGAGAAGCAGAAAAGGGTTATGCATTTAGCAGCTTCTTTACTTCTGATTGATGAGAAAGAGGACAGAGTTTAAACAAGATGTTGAAAAGCAACATGCTCCCAAAAAGAAAAGAACAAGAACAATATGGGTGAAGGACTGCCTATCAAGAAGAGAAATTTTTGGACACTACGATCAATTATTGACAGAATTACATAGGGAGGATCCAAAAAGCTTCAGAAATCACTAAGATTTATACCCGAGCTGTTCCATGAGATGGTTGAGAAGTTAACTCCTCACTAGAAAAAGAAAACAACATGCATGAGATTACCACTTGAAATCGGCCTCAAATTAGCTGTCGCTCTTCTATTTCTAGTTGTTAAGTATTGTATAATTATTCACTGTATGTACTTATGTTGTATGGAAGCCGTTCACGATTGTACGCCTGCAACGTAATTTTGTTCACTTGAGTCTCGAACCCGTGTAACCGGTATCTATTTTCCCTAAAAACTAGATCACGTGATGATCAAACCGACAAACTCACAGTTCGACTAAGCAATGCTCCTAGCAAAATAATTTGCTTCTAGCAAAATAATTTGCTCCTAGCAAAATAATCTCGCAGACGTCGTAAATTCAAGCGTATATGTTGATTTTTTCACTGCTTGTTAGGACCATCCGGTTTTTACATTAAGAAGGAATATATTTATTGAGGATCCATAAAAATAGAAGACATCTTATGTAATCACAATACCTCTATGTGCTAACAATTGGCAACAATTCTGTCTGCTTTTTACCCGTATTCAAAATTTCTTTTAAGCCTTGAGTATGTCAAGGAGAAGGTTAGCTTTGAGATATATTGTTCTATAAAGGTGTAAAGCTGGAGATTTAGCGATTATTCTGAGTTTTATTTAGGGGGTGGGGTATGCTATGCTGCACTGATGAGACCTAATAAGGTCGAAACGCGTCTGCAGCTGCAAAAAACTGGTTAGTGAAAGTACAGAAACTGATTGGGAGATTAGCTATAGGTTGGGTCAAAAGGGTTTTCATGGCGTGGAGTTGCTATTTCCCCGCGGAGTAATTTCATTTTCTAAGTTTTACCATAGGTCATCAGATCAAGCTTATAGTCAGTCCTAAACTTTAGACTTTAGTCCTTGACTTTAGACTCATAGTCAGTCCTAGCCATCAGATCAAGCTTATTGTCAGTCTTAGACTTGAGAGCAGTCCCATACTTTATAGCCATCACGGGGGTGTAGTGTGTAGTAGCACCTAATATGTCTTTGCTACCTCTGTTGTGTGTATGCACACCGTCATTGCCATGCAGGACCATTAACATCATGTCTCCCAATGAAATCGAGAAACAAGAAACGCGAATTAACCTTTATAAGTATTAGGTAGAATAAAGGTTATCTGGAAGAATGCATTGTAGGTTGATGGATGTACTTCATGGATTTGAAGCTCATAGCACCACTGAAGAGACTTAATTTAATAGTCGAATTGTTTACTTGTTCACCGTGTGTAATTTGTTGATTTTCACACAACTCGTGATTTCTACTGTAGCTCACTTCACCTTAGCAATGCAGCAGCTGTTTGCAGGCCGCTCGTCAGAGCAGTGATTTTACGAAGATTAAACTTTAATGCAGAATTTAAGATTATTTTTGAGCATTTTATTTTTGAGCATTTCATTTTTGAGCATATTATTTTTGAGCATCTATTTGTTTAGCTTTTAGAATTTTAACGTAAGTGTACAGGTGTTTTTAAAGTGACAAAGTGTATGTAATATCCCCAAGCTGAATCAATCGTTAACCGTTGAAGTGACCTATGAACGCTAGTGAAAAACAGTTAAGGTAAAGTTTTCTTTGTAAGTCTCTGCAGCGCAATTGAATATTATTTTTATATCTGGTTTATTTTAGAAAGCGTTCCCGTTTCCGTTACTGTTTTCATTTTTTGATCTACGTTTACATCTATGATTACATCACGTTTACACCTAAAGTGTGAGGTGCGAGACCGGCGAGACCCAAATTAAATAGCCAGTATCATGTCGATTCGACGTTACCGAATAAGTTAATAAGAGTCGGAAGGTATTTGATCAGGGAAGAACGAAAAACGCGTTTTAACTGGAAGGTAGAAACTTAAAGACATCAAAGGACGTTCCGTGTTGAAGTCAAAGGAGACAAAAAAGCGTTTATAAGATAGCGCTGAAGTTAGTTAGTTATTTACATATTTATTCTCCTATCACGAGAAAGCGATCAAAGCGCTATACGAGCTCGCTTAGGAGTTGCCAGCCATCTGTCTACCACACCAAGATGGAGGAATCCCGCTAAGTGTCTTTCCCAACGGCACAACAAGTAAACTTGCCGGCTTGTTCTCCACACTGTCCCTTCAATGCTGAGCGTCAAGCAGGGAAGCTGTGAATACCAATTTTAAAGTCATTGGTTTGACCCGACTCGGAATCAAACCCGAGTCTACAGCTCAAGAGACAGACGCTCCATACCACTCGGCCATCTGAGCTGTAACTGACGAGTGTGGAGAGTGCTTCGACTTGCTATTGTAGATTTGCTAAGACGATTGGATTTGGATTCAAGGTACTGTTTTGCGTTCGAACACTGTTTTTTCGTTATATCTGTTGTTCAAGCTTTAAGTTGCTGTTTATTTACCGGTACCATAAGGGTAGCCGTGAAACGTATATTATTAAACTTTAGAAGTTACTCGCGTGTGCTAAATTGTGAATTTGTATTGAACTGCGTTTTGCGTTTGCAACATGGGTTCGAATCACGATAATGCTGCTAGTGGAAATAATCTTGATAATCTAAGCGAACCTTTACAATCATTACAAAGAAAGTGCTTATGCGCCGAAGGGTTCATGTTAAGCCGCAAAAATAAGTTAATTTTACGAGATAGGCTATAATGAAAGAGATAAATGCTGCGTACGATTTTCTAATGTTGGATGTGTGTTGCTCGCTGACAATGATCTTTTACCTGGCACTGGGGATACTAAGTCTAAAGTCATTGAAGCTAAGCAGGAGTTTGATGTTAAAATGGGGGAGTGGTTTGCACACGTTGAATGTACCAAAGGTGGGACATCTCCTCAAGCACGCACATCTAGATTGCTTTCAGAAAATGACTTTAGGGATGACCGATCTGGGTATTCAAGACGTACTACTCGATCCAACACTTCCTGTGCAAGTTTCAAAATTCAAATATAAGGAGAGCATGGTGAAGCTGAGGTTGGCAGCTTATGCTAAAGACTTAAAGTAGAAAGAGGTCGTTAAGCTGAAGAAGAAACTAGGAGGCTCAAAGATGCGGAGCAAAAGCTAGAAGAAACTAGGAGACTCGAGCAACAGCTAGAGATAATCAAACGAGAATCTTCGCAAAGATCAGCTGAACGAGAAAAGGCTTGGGAGGCTAAGATGGCTACTCTGGAAGCGGAAGCCTGAGCTGAAGTGGCATCTGAGCTCGATGTTCATCGCGAACGTACCCGTTCGCATTATCTGCCTAGGACAAAGTTTCCTTCCTTGCGTTGTTGCGGGGGTAGTGCAGAAACACAGTAGTATCGTGTCGATTCGACTTTACCGAATAAGTTAATAAGAGTCGGAAGGTATTTGATCAGGGAAGAACGAAAAACGCGTTTCAACTGGAAGGTAGAAACTAAGACGTCAGAGGACGTTCCGTATTGAAGTCAAAGGAGACAAAAAAGCGTTTATAAGATAGCGCTGAAGTTGGCTGCGCAACAAATTGTAATTAATCTATGCACTATGCAATATCTTATAATCATAAACAAGGCAAGATTTCGATTCCCAGCCATTTAAAGCACTAACATTTCAAACGTGCAGAGCGCGTACGTATCTGAAATTTTTACAGCATGTGCCCTTCAAAAGAGTAGTGTATTGTTACAGAACTACTGCAGCCTACTTTTGCTTTGCGTGCAGAGTGTATAGTGCTAAAAAATCAGCCCACATGTCCATCACTTGGCGCAATATTGGAAACTGGAAAACAACCCACCCCCAATCGGCATGATATATTTCACTGTGAAACGAGTAGGTAGCAGCTGCTAATATCATGAGAGTATAATCACGTCATTAGTCGCGTTCGTGAAGGCTATGGTAGCAGAAACAAAAATCATTTTCGCATAATACTTTACAAACTGTTCAAAAAACTTCTACCAATTCATTGTTTGATAAATTGTTTAAATACAAAGGCAAAATTTTTTCACAAGATTGATATCGCTGCATGCTGACAGCAAATTGAACACAGTATTCATTAGGCCTACTGTTACCAATATGGAGTACAACACGAAAACCAAAAAACTCGTTAGCAAATTTTTTTTAATTGTAGTTTTAAAAAAGTAAGAGATGCCTACTTCAGCATCAATTAGTGGGAAGTTGCTGAGACAGTATAAGTCTGCGTAACGTTACTTTTTTGTATGCACTTCATCTTGCGGGTCCAGACTTTCTGGTCGACCTTGGTTTAATTTTTACCTGCGGTAAAGCAATCGACTTGCTTGCTTACGACCAGAGACACTAAAAATAAAAAAGATGGAGTTGCTTAAGCGCTGAAAATGTTCATAACGTGGACAGAAGATGGTGCTTAAGTTTGCTTAGAAATTTGCTTTATAAGGTATCAATGTCTTTCAGTATTCAACGATCACACAGTATTAGGTCGCTTGTTAACGATAGTAGGCCTAACACCACTAGTGCCCTAAGTAGGATAAAACGACTAGACAAGCAGAATCTTTGAACCAAAAGTCTGCATTATCAATATAATGTGAATTGAAATGTTTTACCTCTTATCTGTATCGCGGGTGCAAGAGTTAAATGTCTGTAGTCCGGACGATCCCGAAGTTGAGCTTGAAATCTTCCTTCTGTTAGAGGCGGGACATAAGTCAAATTTGTAGAAATGTAATAATCGCGTTCATAGTTTAAGCTACAAGTTATTATTACATCAGCACCGACGGGAGGTCTACAATCGTAATTGCTGTAGATATCGTACGAATATCGTGAATTTTCTCCGTAGAACCACGTAACCCTTTCAGCAGGGTCGTGATAATAGATCCTCATTCGAGCTGTTACAACCAACGCGGAGTAACCAGTGGCCAAAACATTTCCAGGTGTTCTTGGAATTGAGTCTATAAATTCTGAAAAGTAATAGTAATAACGTGAATTCCGTCAGATATTGCAGTATATTTTTTCTCAAATATTTTTTGTTCAGTTGCTTTTTAAATCAAACTTTTTTTGGTCATTGTAATTTGAAGCAAAAGTTTGAAGATGGTGAGAAACAAAAGTTTGTTGAGTAAGTTTTCAACACTAAAACATGTAACGTATCGAATAAAAAAGCGATAACCAAGAGCAGTGCGTGGTAACCGGGAGGCATATTTCGGAATGGTTGCACAGAAAATATCCACGTTGCTCTTACTGTGCTCTCCAGCGATCTGATTGGCTAGAGCATTTGCTAGGAGAACGATAGGGCTCGACCGAGTTGACTACCAGCAGAAAAATTGTACACGATTGTGGCAACAGCAATATTTCGGAACGGTTGCATAGAAAATTTCCACTCGGCTTTTCAGCGATCTGACTGGCTACAGCATTTGCGAGAAGAGCAAGCAGTTCTCGCCTCTCGAAATCAACGAAGCAGAACTTCTCAATTCATTTAATGACATATATTTACTTGCAGCATAGCCGACTCGCGCAGTTGCTCTATAGCCAATCATATCGTAGGAGAGCAAAGTAAAAATTTTCTATGCAACTATTCCGAAATATGCTACTTGTATAATACAGTAATTTGGGCCGTTGAAGCATGGTACTGTGAATATCGTCAAAAATTCTTGGAAATGGTTATTAACTCTCCACGTCTGTAGTACGGGAAATTAAGATAAACCTAAGCGGACTGAGGGAATTTTTTAGGGGGCTCAGAATCTAAAAAGTCTAAAAATTAGCGTCCAGAAATATTAAAGCACTAATGTATAAATGCGTTTACGCAAAAGCCAGGAGAGGAGGAACCTGACCGAGTAACGAACCAAATCCATTAACAGCCTTGCAGTGCACTCTGTTGTCCCTAAAACACAAAAACCTAAAGCACACAATGAAATTTAAATCTTACCTTGACTTTGAGTTGCAGTAAAACACAACATAAAAATGAACGAGTGTTGCCACATTTTTGATAAAAACTGTTTGGCATTAATAAAGAATTAAGTTTTTTCTGTAAAATTAAAGCTTAGCAGATTTAAGTAAAAAAATATAAACTTAAATGGAACGCATGCTTACGAAATCAATTATTGCTTCTATGTAGTACCCTGATCTATGGATATTAACGATGTTCTGAACTATCGCAATGTCTGGCTATCCAACTAGATTCCAATTGATATGCAAAAAATATCATACCACAAAGTTTCCTTTTCAGTAAATCTAATTATTGTCTTTTACAAACAACTTTTACCCAGTCAAAGTTTAATGGGTTTTGGTTCTAGTTCTACCTCAATATTAATTATGATGCAGAAACTAGAACCTAGACCTGCGATCTAACGCACACGAAAATTGGACACTTGGGGCGGTATACTGCTCGACTTCTGTTGCACTTAATGCAATGCGTTAACTTAGTTTGTTTATTAAGTTAACGCATTGCGTGAAGTGCACAATAGTTGAGCAGTACCACCCTTGGACAGGGCGTTAGTATCAAATTATGTAGTCGGTGATAGTCCAGCCACGTCATTCTGTAGGTATATTTTTCACTAAAAACTACATTTTTTATATCTTATTCATAACTTTTCACTAAAAACCGAAATATCGATCTGTTAAACACTTAACAAGTAAACACTTTTTCGGTCATGATTAAAATCTTACTGTTCCGGCAATGGACTGCTTTAAACCTAAGATTAAAAACGGTATCATTTTTGCTACTTTTTGAAGCAACTGTTGCAACCGCAAGAACTTATTATGAAAATCTAAAGAATATAACTGACGTAGAAAAATATATCGCAGTTCCGGAAACGCTGTCACCTCGGCGTAAGGAAATATACCAGCACAAAACTACCTATTTAAATCAAACAATGCATGTAGGCGTACTTATTTCAAACCATTGCGGAGTAAAAATAATTGTGTTTTACTTTAGTACTCCTACATATTTTGACGTCATAGTCGGGAAATGATGTTGTAGTTGGGAGTTCGTTTGTATTGTACGTGGACATTAAAACAGACCTATAATTGTTTCTTGCTTACCATTTCTGAATTGAGTTTGTGATAAGGCGTACTGCTTTCACACGGGTCGCGGCATTTGTGTCATGCCTACGCTTATTGAATAAAAACTAGAAGCTGAATGTGGGCTATATTAATGTGTCAAAGATGCGTGATCATTGCGTTTTATAAGCTGTGTTGCTTAATGAATTGCAGTTTTGCCTTGGTCTTACAAAGCTATCAAATCAAAAAATCAAAACTTTATTACACTCGCGGTATTACGCATAAGCGTGTAACGAGTGTGGAGTTCGTGCCATGGCTTATCGCCTGGGCAACACAGCTTCGAAGAAACGTCACAGCAGTGACGAGCCGTTAGCGACACTGTGTCCGATTTGACCGGCGTGGGAATCGAACCCCAGACCTCCCGCACCGCTAACGTGTGCTTAACAACTGAACAAACTGGCCAGTTATAACCTCTTTAATTTTTTTATACTGAAGAGGGCTAGATGTGACCGCGAAATGTTTCAATTTCTAGTACACATACTGAATGTTAGGCGGATAAGATAAAGTTTTAGGTCATAAAGAAAGAACAAAACAGGTGACAATTATGGCAATTAAAAGGTAGCTATGACGTAGCAATGCAATAAGGAACCATCGTTACTTCGTAGTTGCATTGAAATTCCTTATCTCTTGTTTAATTTTTTTTTCTTTGTGAGCTGAAAACTTTTTCCGCCAAACATTCAACATTATTGCTCTGTTCAATAGCCTACAAAAAAATAATAAAAAGGTTAGTAACGCCATGCAGTTAATATAATTGCATTGTCGGTCATGCCGTATTCTCAATACTATTATTGATGTCATTGGTATGTATTTGTTAGTTGTTGCGTTTTACAAGCTAACAACGTTTTTTGCACGTTAATGAGAAAACGTAGTTCGGTCTTAGCTCAATTGCAACCGTCACAATTGTTAATCGTTTTTTTTTTTTGTTTTTTCATGAGCAAAAACAGTTACCTAATCCTGGAACATTTAGCTCGAGTAATTGCAACTGATACGCTTTCAACTTACGTCTACATTTAGCCCTCTTCAGTATAAAAAAGAAGAAATAACTAGGCTTATGACAATGTAACAGCAAACTTGAAGCACAAATGATTAAAAACAAACTTGAAGTACAAATGATTAAAAATCACAGCTAATAAACCGTAGCAAGTTAAACTTAGAACATACTTCACACAGAACTAACGATTGCTCTACAGTAGGTTTACAAAATATTATAGAGCTTGAAAGAGGGGCGTCCAACCCGCGGCCAAAGCATTTAAAGTGGCCCGTTACACTTTCTACATTGCTAAGCTAATTCGTCCTCACGCGCTGACACAATAGTTTAAGTTACAGATTCGAGTCCTTAAATAGTATGTGCTAAGGTGTCCCACCAATGATCTAGAAAATGCAGTGGCTACGCGTACGCACACTGCACAGTTTCGATTATTTTGTTGTTTAATTAAAGTTGCACTTGTTATGTCGTCATAATGAAGCATACTGTCACACCATAGACTACTATAATGGACTGGAAACTAGACACAATGCGCATTATTATATAGGGGCCTAGTAGTCTATAGTCACACGCAAGTGACGTTCCTATTCCTGCGCGTTTATTTTTTGTATTTTGTTGCACACAATATTTATTCTCCTATAACGAGAAAGCGATCAATGCGCTGTGCGAGCTCGCTTAAAAGTTGCCAGCCATCTGTCTACCCCACCAAGATGGAGGAATCCGGCTAAGTGCCTTTGCCAATGGCACGACAAGTAAACTTGCCAACTTGTTCTCCACACTGTCCCTTTAATGCTGAGCTTCAAGCAGGGAAGCTGTTTTAATGCCATTGGTTTGACCCGATCTGGAATGTAATCCGAGTCTATAGCTCCCGAGGCGGACGCTCTTACCCTTCGCCATCTGAGCTATTTAAAAACGTACTACCACATTTTGCTTTCATTTTAAATTTATTTTTATATTTAGTTGCATATTTATTCTCCTATCACGAGAAAGCGATCAATGCGCTATACGAGCTCGCTTAGGAGTTGCCAGCCATCTGTCTATACCACACCAAGATAGGGGAATCCCGCTAAGCGTTTTTCCCAACGGCCCAACAAGTAAACTTGCCGGCTTGTTCTCCTCACTGTCCCTTTAATGCTGAGCGTCAAGCAGGGAAGCTGTGAATACTAATTATAAAGTCATTGGTTTGACCCGACTCGGAATCAAACTCGAGTCTACAGCTCAAGAGACGGACGCTCTATAGGCCTACCACTTGGCCATCTGAATTTACCATTTTCACCTATTTCACTATGAAAGCCTAAATAAGCTTACAAATAGTTATAAAGCTTGTTTTGGTGGTAAGTTATAGCCTGCGCGAGCAACTTGCATTAACAAAAATAAAAAAATCTACGCTGTTTGGCTTAGACAGGAAAACAGTTCTTTTATTGAAAAAAGTTTTATCGAGCGGTAATTGTTCATCGAAGAACCGTGCAAAAACTATACGCCAGATTCAACTTGCTACATTATTCTTCACCTGCAACAGGAAGTACCGTAGAAAATTGTCTTTGTTTTACAGCGTGAGGGCCGAACTTCCGTATTTGTAATGACCACTTGCTCACATGCCCAGTTTAATCCGACTAAAAGCTCTACGGCTTCCTGCATCTTAATCAAAATTTTGATGTCATTTATGAAAAAGTGATTATGACATCAAAAACTTAGTTTTGATGCAAAAGTCCATGAGCCTTGGGCCTTCGTTCATGTGGACAAGATAATCATTGACTTCGTCACTTTTTTCCCATAGATATTACTACGTCAGTATGACATATAATACAGTATTAGCATAAGCGCTCAAAATTGTTTAGTCGAAAACGTCATCACAATAATGTTTTCTGAAAAGTTTCAATTCTGCTATAATACTTTAGAACACAATTTATGGAATTTTTTCCTATTTTTATTACAACAAGAGGCACTAATATTTGGTTTATTTGAGGAAAATTGACAGTGGTTTATAGGTATAAATGGAAACACCTCGAAATTATTCAAATCTTTCAAATATTATTGGCTCTTAGTTTTGCAAACATTTTATACCAAGTTATTTTTGTACTAAGTTATTTCCCGCGAAACGCAGTTTGAGAAACGTTTCTGTACAAACTCAACTTTTGTTTAAAAAAATCTATCCACATCATGCGCATTTGAAGTCGAAGTAAGACTCAATCTTGTGTATTTATCTGTACATTTGCACATTCACAATTGTAACGAAAATATGCCATTGGGCATTTGGACAACCGCCGGAATTTAAAATTGATCTAAATTCATGCGTAGAAACGACCTCTTCAACATATCTTCGTCTGAATTACAGGTTTCCCAACGCGCTGCTCTCTGACTTTAAAGTACAGTATTCACCAAATTCTCGAAAAGTTTGCGTGTTCCCAACAGTATCTGAAAAACAACCAAATCAAACAAAAGGTTATACTCATTATGCTCCTTGCAGAGCTTATTCGACTGCACCAAGGTTATCCAAAGTCCTGAAAACGAAGACCCAAAATGGAGCTGCAAGGATTTAGAATACAACAAAATGCTCTTTTTCCCTATATTTTTATGTAGAAACTTAATTTTCATTATGCATTAATGTTTCAATACTTCTAGGTGTATTAAACTGCAAACAAGCCTTTATTAGATTTGTAGTCTTTCTCCCTCATAAAAAGATTATTGGACCCCCTCTGTCGATTTTTTTCACGGGTTGCAGACTTAAATTTTGCCCCAAAGTAATAAGTAATGTCGTTTTTGATTACTCGTTTACTTACCACTGGATTGGGATTTACCGACAGCAATATTTACGTAAACTTGGGTGGAATCATCTGATTCTTTTTCTGTTTTAAAACAAGTATCTATCCAGTATTTGCAAAACCTTGTCGCAACAACATCCAAACCGTAGTTCAAGTCATGGAAATGCTACAAATCTTAAAATATTACGTAATTTGCTGCCATACAGCCATGTCACTAGCTGGAAACAGTTGGTTGGTAGCACAGAACTTGAAGATAGCCCAGAGAGGCGTTTCATGTTCCCGAAGTAAACTATTCTAATGTTATTTCGACGATTCCTTGACTAGTGTCAGTTGAAACGTTTTGAACATTATTTCCTTGGCATGCAGCTTTACTAAAACTAGTTTTATTTAGGAATATGTTCAGTGCTCACGATAATCCTGTAGGCAACCAATTGAACCAAATTGTCGTTTTTTTTCATAACGGTTCTCCTCCTTCTAACGACCCGACCATTATTTGCAGGAACAAACACGGCTTAAAAATGTGAGATAAAGTTGTTACAAACCAGCAAAACTACTCTTTGCTACGATGTGGAAAAAATAACATTTCTTCAAAATAAAATTCCAGCAATGTACAAGTAAATCCTGACACACTTACTAGAGTCGTACTTTACGGACGCATTTGCATGAGATTGATTCCACTGTGAAGAAGATTTCTTTCCTTTAGGCATGGGCTGAAGCAAAAATATTTGAATTACCGGTCATTACTTCATAAGAAAAGGCCCAAATTCATCGACGTAGCAAACTTTGTCAAACTTGGCCGCTCAAGGCATTGGCAGTTTGTATTTCAAGCGACCACGACATTCAGAATAGGCGGTTTAACATAAGCTTTGTTGTGGTATCATTGACGCACCAAATGATTGAATCAATAGGCTACCCATGACTTGCAAAAAAACGTCATCACACCAATATTTTACTTTGGAGTTACGAATGTAAATACTTGTGACACAACTCAACTTACTTCGCTTTGCTTGTTTGTGGGTGAAAGAGTTGCATTTTGTGACGTCACTGCAGGCACAGTTTGTGATTGGCTGCTGCTGCCAGAACCTGAAACAAAACAAAAGCATTGCTGGTAGCACTCGACGTCTTTTGTCCACACACGATCAATACGATAAGAAACACAAAAGGCAGTGTCTAGAACACCGGCCCGGTTTCCATAACCAAAAAGCTGCATCATCGGCAGCTTGGTATCTTTATCACGTCGCTGTCATTATGACGTCATTATCTTTATGACGCCATAATGACAGCGCTGTCACGTGGTGTCCGGTTTTCCCGCGCTGCAGCGAACTGCTTGGTTGTTTCTATAAAAGTCTGCCGGTGCTCTAGAGACTTCCAACACAAAATGCTAAAAAACATACCGGTACTGAAATAGTAGACTACCAGAAAAAGCAAACGGCAATAAAACAACAAACGTTAAAACATGCAGACAACAAAAAAGAGTTGAAAAGACAGGAGTAGGCATCTCACTCCCAAATGAAATTAAGTTATTGTTGCTGCAAAAAAACGACAAATACAGGGTGGCACAAAGCACGCAAAGAAATATAACACGCAAGACATAGTTCACTTTCTTCATCTTTTTTGCTTCCTTCTTTCATCATTAGTTATCTTTTTGCCTGATAACTTTTTTTAAAATATTGTTTCAGATTTACTTCCTTGTAGGTTAGTGACACACTGCCAGTCTAATACAAACTAACCTAATGAGATAAATTTTTGAAGGTTAATGTTCCTTGATTTGCAACAATACCATGTAACAATTGCAATCAAAACTGCAGTGATAATCATCGCAAAAATGAAAGCTGCAACTGTTAAACCAGACGCTGAGTTTTGCAGCGGTTCTGATTCTGAACGGCTCACAACTATGTCAAAAGCAATAGTTAAACTTTGACCGGGGAAAGCACTTCCACCATAAATAGTCAGTGTATAAGTGCCATTGTCCTGAAGAGCAACCTGAAAAAAAAAAGTTTATGATTACCCTGGAAAGTGTTAATCTTAGTTGTAATGATTGCTCCACAAATGGGGATCCCCTCATACCCAATGGGAGCGATCAGCTGTGATTGGGGATGCGAAAATCCTTCAACATACGCAAAATCATAAAGATGTTACATTATACAGAATAAAAACTAAGGTGCAAAAGTATGTACATATTTCTTAACCAAAAGTGCTTATATCTTTGGTATATCTAATAAGCGATATGGCAAAGCGAATCGATAATGTTAAAGTGACTGGTTCGACTCAATACATACACAAATGAGGTCGATTATATTTTGCACAAGAGCAATGGCGCACAACTCAAATGAGAGTACGTGCCAAAGTTTTCAAAATCATCTTGTCGTGCGCCTCGTCACTTTCAAAGATTGCTAGAATCATAAACAAACTTCCGTAAAACTCGCATCAGTAACATTTAACATCGAAATTAAAGGTGGGGTTCGGTGCAAAACAATACGCTAACATTAGTTTTGTTATGCCTTGAATTACTCAAAAGCTTTGGTCGTATGTTAAAATTCGATTTCGTTAAAAAGTCATCAGCAAAACAAAGTAAAAAAAATACTGGCTTCTGATTGGCCAGTTTCATTCGTGACGCCATTGTAGGGCAAGCAGATGCAGTTTCTTCAATCAGCAGTCTAAACTTTACCACTTGTTGATGATTGCATTGCCCTGGCTGAGTTTTCGAAAAATATATGGTTAGTTTTTGCATGGCTCCTGGCTGCAGCAACAGGGTAACAAAGAGCATAAGCTATTATGGTATTTATTGTAGGGGAAATGTACTGTACAGTTAGCAATTAGCATAGAATCGATGTTTGATATTGTTATTTGTGATATCGGTATCAAACAATGTGAAGAGCTGAATTTTTGTGGTGTGATAGAGGTATGTATTTAATAGGTAGATTGAAAGTAGGAGTAAGATCCTTTTTACTTCTGTTTGGAGACTTCAGTGAAATAGGTTACTTAACCAACTATCACATTAATCTGTTTAGGGATCTAATAAATATCAGGACGTGCTTTTGCTTCTGTGTGTGTATTTATGTAGATTCACCTGTGGTGTAAAAAGTATTTTAAAATTGTACTTGGGTAAAAGTATTGTTACTGACAGCAGGGCTGGTGAGAGAAGAACAGGGGGGTACAAAGTACCCAGGGCCAGTCATGTTTTGAGGGGCTCGTCACAGGTTTTGAGGGACGCCGCTCTCATAAAACTTTTTTTAGAGCGAGACACACGCGAAGAAATGTTGGAAAAATTACGTCTTCGATATGAGACTTTTTTTTTGAAGACAAACAAAAAAATAAGAGTTAACTTTTGATACCGGGAGCAGAGATGGAAACCCGTCGGGTCGAGATTCTTCGACCGGCCGGTCGAATTCTCGTTTCTTGCTACTAAAATACACCTAAACACCAACTGAAATATGCACACCGATATGTGCTTTTAAATAGTTTATGAAAAACGGCATTAACAAATCACACCTTCTGAAAACAAAAGTTTGTTTTCTGTTTACTTTTATTGAAATACTCTTTTTTTTAGATGAAATTTTGACGTGTTCAATACATCTAGTGACAAAGTTAGCGCAAACTACAATTTGTTATTAGGTTTATTGAAGACTGAACTCAAAACTTCAGTAAAAAAAAAAAACGGCCGACCGGGCCGGTCAGAGACCGGTCAACCGGCAAAGATTTTGAAATTTACCGGTTGGGTCGAGAAAATCCTGACCGGTTCCATCTCTGACCGGGGGGGAGGGGGCGAATCATATTTCTGCTCCGGAGCCCGGATTTTCTCTCAACGGCTCTGACTGACGGCAAAATGCTCGAAGTAACGTAAAAAGTATTGTCTAAATAAAGCACTTCAGTAAAATTAAAAAAGTAGTTATTTAAAACTACTCAAGTAAAAGTATAGCGTTCTCAATCATTGAAGCGTCAACTGCACACTTGCCGATGATGACTTGCAACTCTGAAGGTGCAAAATGGTAAACCAAAAGAAATTATTACGAATCGATAGAACTTCTGCTTCTAGAACGGTAGACTCCTGGTTCGGTTCAAAGTAAGGATTAAACCAATGGCTTAAAAGTTGGTATTTATAGCTTTTCTGCATGACGCTTAGCATCAAAGGTCACAGCGTGAAGAACAAGCCAGCAAGTTCAATTATTGTGCCAATCTTTTAGCGAGATTTCCTTATCTCAAAGTGGCAGACAGGTGACTCGAAACTCTTAAGCGAGCTTGTCATAGCTCCTCTATCGCAAAGAAGGATAAACATAGCCTATGAATAAATTAGCTTTAACTTAGGAGTAGAAACCTGCTTATTTCTGTTAACACTTCAAGTTTAGCGTTGGAGTTTGCTTTTTTCCATAATTAATTAAGGTTGAAAGAGAAATACGTAGTTTCACTGCTTGGCCTTCAGATTTATGGATTGAATATATTGTTGTAATTGCAACGTGAACCGAACCCGAGATTTGCAATTTATCAATTCAATTAATGATCGCCGGAGCAATCGCTGTACTTTTGGCGTCTGCGCGCGTGATGGCGAGATACTGCTTCGTAACTTGTGAAGCGTGCTTTATTGATTCGATTTTCAAGAATGACTTGCTCGTAGTGTTAGTTAGGATTGCAGCTAGTGCTGTGCTGCGTTAGCAGAGAAGAGAAATAGACATTAGCAGAGAAATAACCATACAGTGTAAATTATAATGTATTAGATTTTAGGTGCAACGAGGGATTTTAAGAGAAATAGACATCAGCAGAGAAATAACCATACAGTGTAAATTATAATGCATTAGATTTTAGGTGTAACTTAAGGTCTACTTTGTCTAACATAAAAACTACCAAAGTAGTGTTACTTTATGCTAAAAGTACTTCAGTAAACGTAAAAGTGGCCAAAAAACTACTGGTTACCGAAGAAAGTTACTCAAGTAATATAATCTATCAACTCAAGTAAAAGTATTTCGTTACTTTAGACCGCTGAGGTTCACAAAAATATTGAGAAAGAAATTGCTGCTGAACATGTAATGGATCAAACAAAATTTCCTTCTCTTTGTTTACCTTCCATATGTACCGTAATGTGTTTGTTTCCTTTGACCAGAGTACGCAGTTGAGACACGTTCTACAACCTATCTATGCGTGCTGCAGCTATGGAAATACTCAGCACAATTCAGCTTGCCCTCCAATGACGTCATCGTTGTATGGCGCCACTTATCGATATAATTTTAATAGCCTAATAGGCTTTTAACAAAATCTTTTTCAGTTCGTCAATATTGACAAAAGAATTCGGTGTAAAAAATCCTTTCGTATAAGTTTTTGTTTGTTGTCACCGAAGCTCCCCCTTTAAAGAATATATACTTACGGAAACAGTTTAACAACCAGAAATGTGTGAATAAACATGGTGGTTTACAGTAAGTTTAATATTATACAAAAATTGTTTTTTACAAATTTTTCGCGTGCCACGTTTGAGCTTACGGCGTGCTACATTTGGCACGCGCTCCCTGTTTTGTGTACCCTGATTAAGAGGTTACATTTGGCACGCGCTCCCTGTTTTGTGCACCGTGATTGAGAGGTTATTGACTTGAGAAGCTTGCAGTTTTAAAAGGTGCATTTCCCCATTTTCAATTTGTTAGCTTTTTTGCATTCAAATTTTCATTTTTTTGGAGTTTTTAAAGTTTATTCAATGTTAAATTTAGTATTATTAGTTTGGCTCTAGTATTAACCTCCAAAAAAGTCGGGTTTCATTTTACACTAATATGTTTTTTAAGTTAATCTTGGACTTGTCCTGTCTTAATTGCTTCGTTACTTAATGAACTTACCTTGCTTTTTTGGAACAAGTAAGTTTGTGTATTTCCGAAGGCGTACATATGCGGTTGGGCGTCGTTTGCATTGACAGTACCGACACCTGCAACATCATAAAAATTTAAAACTTGAAAGAAGACCGATAAGTGGAAATTGAAACGTCTTAAGCCCACAATAAAAATAGTAAAATGTTTTCTTTGGTAATTCTTTTTCACGCAAAAATAAACAGAGGGTACAAAATATCAATAAATTTCTAATCACTGTATAATGCGATTTCGAATATAAATTGACAGCACATTCGGAGTTTTTTGACTGGGTCACGAATCCCTAGGGCAGGGGTGGCCAACTTCAGATCGTTCAAGATCGACTACAAAATTTCTTACAAGCGCGCGATCGACCGGTCAATGATGCGTTGCAAAAAAGTCAAACCTTTCTTTTGACTTTTTCGATACAACCTCATATCTTTAATGCATATTAGTGCTGTCAACAAATATGAGTTACAGTCGCTATATTTTTTTTCACCTGTCGCGCCTTCGCGGAATTTTTTTCAGTGCTATTTTTTACAGTGATTCCTGATTAGCTAGTAAATATTCATTAAATGCTTTGTAAATATTGCTTTACAACACCGTTATTTAAACTATTATAGTTATAAGAAAACGTTAATATTTTTTTCTTAAACACGTTTTGGGTTTATTTTTTGATTCATTCTGCAGTGCAGTACAGTGCAGTAGCTTATCGCATTGTAAAATAACAGTAAAAAATAAAGCTGACTAATTCGCGAATTTCACCTATCGCGGGTTATTTTTGGAACGCATCCCCCGCGATAAACGAGGGTTCACTGTACGACCAACACACCGTAGCTGAAGCAATGAATTAATACTTTGTTACTGACTGTTAGGGCTAAGCAGCAAACATTCTTTCTGTTTTTACATAACACCTCACAAATTATGTCTATTATACGTCACATTCTAACACGTCACAAATTAACGATATTTTTGCGATCTATCACTTGATAGCTGGGGATCGATCACGTGATATCTCGCGATCGACCGGTCGATCGCCGATCGCGATCGACTTGTTGGCCACTCCTGCCCTAGGGTATCCAACAAAACCTCCGGCTCCTTTTAAATAATAAAAAAATAACATTTACCTCGTTCACATGTCCAACTAATGCGGGCCAAAAGCCTTTTCCGCATCATAATCAAATATTTGATGTCAAAATCACTTTTTTAATTATGACATCACAAATCTTATCATGAAGCCAAAAGCAGCCTACTTTAATTGGACACAGTGTTGCCAACTTAGCTACGTTGTATCTAGATATAGATACTTTTTTTGTCCCCTTAGATACCAATTTTTTCGTCTAGATCCTAGCTACTAATCTAGATACTTTTATGACTATTCAGTTTGCTTATTGTTTTATCCCTTCGCGGAAGAGTGCTAGAAATTATCGCTTTAATTTTGTGAGCCGTTCTTCCGAGTATTCAGCTCAGTATCGGTAGCTTTCAATGGCCTAAACTTTGCTTCTAATGGCCTAAATTTTACACTGAACTGAGTGAGCAACACAACAATCGGATTAACTGCGGTACATAATGCACAAGTTAGTTTTTCTGGTGTGCATAAAATCCAATCGTATATTAAAATCCTGCGAGTAGCCTGCCGGTGCTTCAGTTATTGTATTTTTAAGGTGAGTTAATCTTAACATTTTTTTGAGGGCTATGTTCTAAAATGATGATAAATGAAGAGAGCATTTGCTAATTCTAGGAGGTTCAAAAATTCTGTTGCAAACTTAAGTGTTTCAGGCTTCGCCTCTACGCAGTACACAATACACATTCGTCTTGTAGACTTTGGGAATATTGTGGTGTTTTGTTGAAAAACTTTGATTGAGCACATGAGCAGTTAATTTTTGAGATTGTTTTGTGTAAAGTTGCAGTGGTGTAAGCCTACAGTATTGAAAAGGATAGTGTGCTGTGCACAAGATTCACAGATGCTCATGCTAATACAGGGATGTCCAACACGTGGCACGCGTGCCAAATGTGGCACGCGACAACATTGAAAGTGGCACGCGATCTCTTGCCATATTTTATAAACATGCTACATTGCAATTTTAAGTATCGTTATGTAGTACATTCGACTTCAGGAAATACTCTATCATAACTCTTTTGAGTTAGCTATGTCAGTAGGTAGCTATGAACAAAGCGGTTTATCCCATAAGCTTTTCGTGATGCACTCATCAGTATACTACAGCTTGCTCTCGAGTTCTTACTTGGACGCGATTATTCACTAGTGAGAGCGTCACGAAAAGCTTATGGGATAAACAGCTTTTTTCAAAGCTATCTATAACTCAAAAGAGTTATGAAAGAGTATTTCCTCAAGCCGAATGTAAAAACAGCTTTATTCAAAGTTATTTTGAAATGCTGTACCACCGATCAATTATCGTTATCTAATTTATTGCTGCGGTATCGCACTAATAAAATTAGTCTCCGATTGTCACAGTTTTTGCTCGTCTATCCTGATTCAAGACGTATGAGGTGTGAAGCTGCCAGACCACAGACTGTCAGCAATATGATCTACTGTAAAACAACTTTTTTTAACCGATGAGCCGCGGCCCATTAATGGGCCGCGATGGTCCTTCAGGTGGGCCGCGAATGTTTTGCCATAAATATAATATTTTTGTGCGAAAAAATTTGAATTACGAAAGTTTAAAATGTATTATGAAGGTTAAACTGCTCGAAAGTTTCCACCCATTTTCTAGATTGATTCTGCATCATCTTTAATTTTCAGCAGCAGGAAGAAACATGTCCAGTCCTTCAGAAGCGCTCGTTTCTGGTCATCTTAATTTGGAAACCCAAACCTGTGTGAGCAGGGATTTTCTGTCATGAAACTTAATAATTCTAAATTGTGAAGTCAGCTAACCTACTGGCACTAAATAGGTGCAATAATGCGTATTGCTGTGTGGCGTTGATGCTCAATTTTGCCAGTTAGCTCAGAACAAATGCTTGCAAAAAAAGGTTTTCGTTAATCGTGGTGGTGACAAAAAATTCAAACAACTGCAGCCGTTTTTTTCGTATTTTTGAAAATGTTTAGTTCTTTGTGAGCAACATAGTTTTAAAAATAGAAAAAACTATTAGTAGAAAATATTATTAAATTGATGACAGGTCACCAAGCGTTGGCACGCGAAAAAATTATAAACAAAATATGGCACGTTAGAGGGTTTGAGTTGGACAACCCTGTGCTATATGGCCTACACTGTTAGTGCGTAAATTTACCAGGAAGTTCATGAAACTGCTGAATTCAAAGTTCACTCCATTTAAAACCATTACAGAGCCAATTGCTGAAAGCTGATGATATGACTTGACTAGCAGATTCATGATATTTTTCTGTTGTGTTTATTTTCATTTATTTTTTTTTTTGAACGTGTGGCTATGATGTGTTTAAAGGTGTTTCGATGTCACTGCGACTAAAATGTGTCTTCATTAGGCAGAATATTTCTCGAAAAACTGAATGTGTGCTATTATTGAATGCTGCATATAAGTTACTTGACTCCATAATATTGCTTGATTTTTGTCGTATTAACGCACTTTTTGTAGTTAAATACTAATCGAGATACTTCTGTTGTTTAGATTTAATTTAATCAAAAATCTAGCTACTTTCTAGATACTTTTGGTAACCAATCTAGATACTTGAGTAAATTGAGATCTGGCAACACTGATTGGACATGTGGACAGGGTAAATGTAACGACCAATGCTAAGTAATCGTTAAAGTTGATACCGCAGTTGTTTTGGAGCTTACGAGCCGCTTGTAGCATCTGTTCATATCCCACAGGGATTCATGGGCTCCAAATCAGGAACTATAGTTCAGTTTTTATGATAATAGGCAATAATTAAACATGTATTTTTTCAGTCATAGTCTGACCTTAACCGGCGTAAACTCACTTAACCTTACCGTCTTTTTCCAAAACAACTCTTTCAGCAGGAGGATTCGATTGAAATTCTACCGAACATATGCTGCTTTCTTCTTCCACCCAGCGGCAAAGGGTCTTAGGCAGATTTGCTCGATACGGGGCGTCTAAAATAGTGTAGAGGATGACGAATTACCTTGTCCACTTGTTCAGTCGAATTGAACCAAAAAGACCAAGAGTTTTCTATATTGCAATTAAACTTTTCTATGACTTCAATCAGGGCGAGTGTAAAGCTATTTGATGCCCTAGACAAGCTTTAATTTTGATTCCCCCTTGCATACATATTTACCTTTAATAAGTGAGCAATAAAAGCGACAATGTTTTGACAAAGACATTTTAATGCCCCCAAAAAGGCATTTTGATGCCCCTAAAGCATGCCTGGAAGAATGATGCCCTAGGCGGCTGCCTATGTCCGCCTAATGGACGCCCCCACCCTGGCTTCAACCTATAGCGATATGAAAAAAAAATCGTGTCAATAGCACTTAGAAATCTTACTCACAATACACAGTCAAAAGCTTTGGCTTTGATCTTCCTGTGTCTGGATAAATTCTTGTGTATGGGTTTGACACTCCGCAGGATATGAAATCGTTGTTATTATCTCGAGAAATGTTACGTCGTATGTAGACATTAGACTGTAAACACAATGTTTATGCATGTTGTATTAGATTATTTATGCGACACCGGTAATTGTGCGCTGTGCGCTACCCAGCTATCTTATTTATATCGAAAAGAGTAATAAGTTTTATTGCACCAATAAGAAAGACTTTTAAAGATGCGCGAGCTTAAAGCATTCAACAAAGGTTAATTTTTGAATTCATTTTAGTTCGTTGGAATATCAATGAAAAGCATACGAGTACCTAAAAGGCACAACTTGGGTTGTTGAAATGTTGTGTGGTTTTATGGCGCTTCATAGCTACTAAGATCTTTTAGTGCCAGGACCAAGTTTTTGTCAAGAATTCACTGACATATTTTTAGTCTCTGTTCATTTCATTCTCCGCGCTACACTTAGGTGCTGAGCGTTTAGCAAGTGCAACAACAGATACCAATTTTAAAGTCTTTGGTTTGACCCAACTGAGAATAGAACCCAGTCTACCAACTTCCAAGGCAAACGCTCTAACCACTAGGCCATGGCCTGTGTGGTGGAGAGCTTAACGGGTTCCACTCAAAAAAGAATTTCCAAACGAAGTGCCAAGGGGAATCCAATCCAATATGTTTACGAATACGGCCTGTTAGCTATGTCGTTACGACATTGGAGTTGGTGCGGAAGGTCTGGGGTTTAATTCCCGGGTCGGTCAAATTGGACACAGTGTCGCTTACGACTCCTCACCGCTGCAACGTTTCTTTGGAGTTGTGTTGCCCATGCGTTAAGCCGTAAAGATGGGCCCCGCCACTCGTTACACGCTTCGGGCGTAATACCGCGAGTATAATGAAGATTTGATTTTTTTGATTTGGTATGGTTCCAAGGAGTTGGAAAGGTTGAGAACTACGGACGTGTAAACTCAGATGGTTTGCAATTTTCCGTCCTAGTGTCTTGATTCATATAGAGTGTAATGAGCAAATGCGGAGAAGCCGCAAATCAGTTTTGCCCTTTACAAACTGGGCTGAGAAGTTTATCTTGGAAGTTGTTTAAACTTACCACATGGTAAAGTGAGCTTACCCTGGACAATTCACGAAAACCAGTTCCATCAAAATAGTAAGTGCCAGGGTTAGGATTTTGCTGCACGTTTTGGTGGCACGTTATATACCAATCATCTCCTTCGTATAAAGAGTCGTTTGCAGTTACTTCAACATAAGGAGCTGCAAAAACAACAACAAAAAGTATCCAAATTTGACTTTTGTTGGTTTGCTTTGGTATCAAGATAGTGCACAGTATAACTGCTGGTCAGCTACTCATCAAACACAAAATCTGATCCGTGTTTCCGGGTACAAAGCCTAATTTGGCCGTTTTGTTAATCTACCACATTGATTCTCAATCTTCTCTGAGTCGTGGCTCTTTTGACTGCAGTGGCGTTGAGAGAGGGCAGGGGGTACAACGTTACGGGGCCCGTCATGTTTTGAGGGCCCGGAAACAAAAAAGTTGACTTGCAGTTTGGCCAGACAAAGCGCTATTGCAAGACGAAAACCTGTTTTGCTCTCCACTAGATTTTGAGTGGAAAATAGGACATCTACGGACGTGATGACATTTTTTATGGAGACCATGAAAATATGGGGCCAAAATCTCAACGGCCTTAAACCCCTGGTTTACAAATATCCAAAACCGGTCTATTAACTTGTATCAGTAAAAGTTTGGGTGCTTAGCCTTCTTGGGTCCCCTGCTCAGGTTCTGACAATGGGTCAGGATTGTTCAGAGCATAAGCCTGATTGTTAAGTTTATTAGTGAAGAAAAATCGCTTTTCTGAATAAGTATTTTTTGCAATAGATAACCGACGATTCTACATTGTAGTTAACATCCAATGTAAAAACGCGATTTAACTTGAAAAACCTCTAAATAGCCAGGCTGACATAATGGGCCACGAAAACAGAAAAATAAGGCAAAATGGTGAATAAATTACCTACTGTTTTGTTATCTAACTACTGTAGTGTACACTGTGCACCCAACTTTGTCCGTACTAACCTGTCCAACATTTTACATCATCTTCTTGATCCCACTTTGCGTTGTATAAGCAGGTCGTATTTTCAGTGGCTAAAGTTTCGTTTCGATAAAATGCTCTTCCACCATTGGAACAATCAAATGATCCAGAAGATGAATAGTTGTAAAAACTAGCCCGTACGATCACGTAATTTCCGACGTCATTTTCACAATCTGCAACAAATCTAATTGTCATGTTCACCAATTTTACTCCAACATTTAGATCGCCTAGCGTAAGACCACTTACAACAATGTTTCCCATCAAGGGGTCCACGACCCATATGAGACAGTTACCGGGCCCATTAGCAGATCAAGGTAGCTCTAACATTTAGAGAAGCTAAGGGGCTCAAACACCTGTACCACCAAATTTTTGTGATACGTACTGTAGATATTATTTTCAGACGTACAAACTCAAAAGATAAATATTTGTTATTCCTTATTTGCCACCAAACAAATTTCTTAGTCCGTGAAGGGGGTTCGCAAGTACATAGTAAATTGACCGAATTAAGTAACTATGCAGAATAATGTTTCACCTTGGATCTAAGGTTTCTTGTAAATGCAAAAATCATGTAGGCCTAACGCCATCGACTGCTTCCGTATCTGAGTATTGGGTTACCGAAGGGACGTGCCTTGGGGAAGACACTCGCCTTGGCACACTCCTGTCTACGGTTTCATTAACCAAGAGGAGTAGTACTTTCAATTGTGATTGTCTGCCAATACAGGGATGGGCAAACTTTTCACACTAAAAGCCACATTTGAAAAATTTTTGCAGCCGAGGGCCGCACTAATTGGAAGAGAAAAAAAAGGTCAGCACTTCCTTAGGTGTCTTATTTTTCATTAAAAATCAGTGATGAGCAAAAAAAGGTCAACACGTCGCCAGATGACCTATTTTCCACCAAAAATCAGTGATGAGCAAAAAAAAATCTTTGGCTTGATTCACGGTGGAAGTTTATATTTCTGTAAGTGCCCAAGTGCCGCATAAAATGGTCTCGAGGGCTCAGTTGGCCCAGCTCTGTGTCAAAACATTATGATTTTAATTTGATTGTAAAACAATTGTGATTGTAAATTGATTAAGCAATTGATTAAGAAGTAAGCTTTTTAACAATTTGGGCGTCCGTAAGCTTGATGAATTTTTGAATTAGATTTGCGGTTAAAAAAGGTTGTCAACTACAGGCTTAGAAGGTAGACCAACTACCACACAAAAATTTACTCTTTATTTGCAATTTCAATATTTGCTTACTTGTGAAACTTTGCGGAGGCGAGCGATAGATATCAACTAACAGGGCGTTTTTCGTCTTTGTCAAGTTCATGAGGAACTACAAAGTTGCTCAATCAATTTCTTGCATTTCCCTGCAATGTTGTTTACAAGTGTCTTTGTTGAAGAAGCGCACGAACGCTCTTTGGCGTAGTGTCCGCTACTCTTGCCAAAGCTTTGTCTCGAGCTTTACTTCCGCATGCGCAGCGCGATCACTGTCAGGCCGAAGTGCGATTGTGTAACTTATCAGGTGCCTATATGCGCAGAAATCATTTAAAAAAAGCAAGGGGTGCGCTGATATGCCAAACACGTATTTCGCTTTTCAAGTGTCCAAACGTATATATTTATATTGGGAGGGTCAAAAGCATGGCAAATTCTGCGAAATTTATTCATTGCATGATATAGCTTTCGTATAACCTTGTAGTATTTGTTACAACTATTTAGGTACCAATTGTCACTGCTCAAGATGATTTTCGAAAGCATGTTAAGGCGCGGCTATCAAAAGGTTCAAAATATTTGCAAAACTTGCGCTCGATTTTACCGCTGTTAAAATACTTTTATATAATCATCATACGCTTGTTTGAAATTTATAAATTTGGTCACAGCTTGTATGTCGAAAAGTTTATTAATTTTAGGCTACCAGTACCTAACATATTTAAACTTTACAATTATTGAAAAATTATTCTATGCCTACCTTTTACAGTTTTGTTTGGTAAAGTTAATAAAGTTGAGTAATCGTACTCTGTGATTCTAGCTCGCAGAACACCCGTGCTCAATGGCTCGTTAAACGTCAAGTTTGTCGAGAGTGTGCTATACGGGCCAGGAAAATTAAAGGCACAAGTAATATTGACATCTTCCTCATGCCTAGAATGGCAATCAGCTCCAAAAAAGCTGCTGACCGCCAACCGATGCTGAAAACTTTCTCCATAATACCACCTCACTCTGCGTGATGTCGTCTGCAATTGTGCAGTTACGGTTAAATAAGGAAAACCGGTTGCTAATTCATTTTCCGGAGTTGGTGGAATTGTGTCGATATAGTTCAAATCTGAAATAAAATGGATCTCTTAGAGTTGATTTGGTTGCTGGATACTCACTTCTAAAACAAGATAAAATCGTAGTGTTCGGTTTTTGAACAGTTACTTTGAGTTTTTACGGGCCCATTTTTTAAGGTCAAGTCTCACTTAAATTTGGGAGACCTAAGTAACTGCAGACCTGAAGAATATATTTTTGACTTTCTTCTATTTCGCAAAAATGAGTTGGGATTTTTGGCCGTTTCGCGATTGCGTAGTCTTATTTCGACGACTCTCATCGTTTTTCTTTCCTCTTCGTCGTGCTTTTACTTTAGTTTTATAGGCATACGTGAATTGAGAGTTTATTTTTTGGCCTAAAAAAAAAGTGCATCCATCCGTCTCACGTCGACCTTTTCTACGTTGAAATTTCTGTTTTTAGCTTTGGCAGCAAGAAAAGTTTCCAAAGGCAAAGTTTTCTAACAAGGTTGACTAAAACGTTTTTTTGATCCAGTTGTAGTGATCGTCGATGTAACGCAATTTTAAAACTGCATAGAAACCTTAATGGACTTAAAAAGCTATTTTTGCTACTCAGACGACTGAGTGGTAAGAGCGTCCGCGTCAGGAGCTGTAGACTCCGGTTTCATTCCGAGTCCGCTCAAACCAATCACTATAAAACTAATATTCACAGCTTCCTTGCTTGACGTTCAGCATTAAAGGAACAATGTGGAGAACAAGCCGGCAAGTTTACTTGTTGCGCCGTTGGGAAAAGCATATAGCGAGATTCCCCCATCTTGGTACTCCATATTGATGATCAGAAACTCCGTCTCTCAGTCTTTGCAGTCGCAAAAATGATTCCTAAAATATTTTTTTGTATTATCGTAATTAAAAATAAAACTATTCTTACCTTGACTTTGAGCAGCGACAAAAACCATTGTAAAAATAACCAAGTGTTGCCGTTTATTTTTCAACATATTTTTTATACTTTCCAGAAACATTAGCTAATCATGAGAACAAGTTTGATAATTCCATAAATAGATAACTAACATCTGCTGAAGTTTCTCCAGTTCCAGCGGCTGAAATGATGAGAGACAGTCTCTCTTAGTGTCGTATTTCAAGGGAAAACCCCCAGCATTTCAACACCCCCCCAAGATATAAGCAGCAATTATGTCCCTACATTTTTTTCTTATTGAATTTTTCCTTTTTAAGACTACCTTATATAATTTGTTGAAAAAATATATAGGCCCTACGTTGATTTTTTTCTAATAAGATTTTTGCTAATAGTTATAAAAACCATCAGTTCTGAAACTGAAAACTTACGACAGTACTGAACTTATAAAGAAATGTTGTTCAAAAATAGTTGTTGTTCAGAAAAAATTTAGAAAAAGCTCAAAAAAAAGTTGGTATAAAGAAATGTTCAAAAAAAGGTATAAGGAAATGTTGATCAAAAGCTATGACTAATATTGGTTGCTAATGTTTTGAAAGGAGTGAATTCCATGTCCTCGATTAATTTTCCAAGCACGTTTGACGTAACCATCGGGACCATCAGTCACATGTTAGAAGTAACTGGCTTTGTTCTCTTGTGTTTTACGTGAGGTTGGGCTACGCTTCGCATGATGCTTTTTCGTGCGCTGTTGCTTCTGTCTATAGCCGTAGCGGGATATTTCAGTCGTCGTAGAATTCACCAGGAAGCACCTTGACTAGATAACTTCAGGGTTCTTCGGTGCTTTCTAATCTGGCTGTATATGGTTTTGCAGTTTTGTGTGTGTGCTTATTGTACCTTGTATTTGAGTCGGCAGCGTGGCACAGTGGTTCAGAGCGTCGTTTTTACGACGACCATGATCGCAAGGTTAACGGTTCAATTCCCAACCTAGTCTCGTTGTTGCGTCCTTGGATAAGACGCTTCACGATGATTATCTCTGCTTGGTGGAGTCTGGCAAGCAGCAAATTAAAGAAGTCAGAAGAAAATTCAACCGGAAAACTTGGAAGCATAGGCAACTCCTAAGCGAGTCTGGATTCGTCCTACGCATAGCGCCTCCGCCGCTTTCTCGTGATAGGAGGATAAAGATAAAGAAATCAATCAATCAATCATCTATTTACTTTTCTGTGTTTTGTTTACCGTATAATTTTATAGCCTGACAAAATAAACGTATCTGCAATTCTGCATCTTGAACAACTATACTATAATTAACTGATAATAACTCAAGTATATAATCAGGACCAGATTTACCAATAGGCTAGGCAGGCTGAAACCTAGAGCCTTGGAGAAAATGGGGGTTTCATCAAGAGCAACGAAGACCTTTTTTGTTATTTTTGGTCTTCACCAATATTTTCAGTAAAAACACGACATCTCCGGACAAAAGAACCTTTTTTTGTCTTCACCGAATCTTAATGAAAAAAATAGAACTATAGCCTAGGGCCTCTCATTGTCTAAATCCGGCCCTGTATATAATGTTGTACTTTTTACAACAACAACAAGTTTATTTTTTCTGACTATATCTACAGTGTTTCTCTGCTTAAAACTCGAGCCAAATGCATTTGAATACCGACAGTCGGTGAGCGTTTTATACTTATGTGCAATAAGACATCGCGGAAATGTTTATCTTCACTAATTAAGGCATACGGAAATATGAAACGCAAAACCAATAATAGATTGGAATAATACAGCTATGTCTAACAGCTATGTCTAATCAAAGTCGTTGAACGTACAATGCTTCCTCGAGTATCGTCCAATTGTTCAAAAAATTTGGAAGCAACAAAGAAGTACTTGTTGACAAGTTCCGCTCAAGACTTGCAGTGAGGAATTAAGAAGCTACTCTACACCAGAAATGCACCTTTACCAGCAGATACAATTTTAAGGCTAACACAGCTCTTTTTTATCCTTTTTTGCCGACAACTCTCATCAGAATTCTGATTCTACTTCAGAATGAAATCGTCTGTAGGAAATGCAATATTTCGAAGACAAAATGCACGAAACTCTTTCTCTGTGTTTTGCTGGCTGCGATGAGGACTTAGCCTTAATGCTGAGTGCCGGAACAAAGCAGAAAGTAGCAAAAATTTGTTTTATTCTTTTTAGAGTTCTACAATCTCCAATAAAACCCTTTCAAAGTGACTTTTTTGTTTTTTTCTTACTTTTTCGTATTGCAGAGATGGTAAGAGTGTTTAGTAACTGTGCAGTAGGCTATCATCTAGATTTTTTTGGGAAGGAAAGGATCAAAAAATACTATCTTGTACTTTTGTTCGTCTTTGTGCATCAAAGCACCAATTTATAAATGTGTAAAACTAATTTTTTTTTATTGGGAAGGGGGGGCTCGAGCAAACAGCTTCCTGAATCCGTTAAAGCAAAAAGCCTCAGATATCAAGCAAACTCCTGTCCTGTACCTGGGTAACGCGTTTTTTCTCGTTGCAGATATAACAACTGTACTGTAATGTTTGATACCTACAGTTGTGACACCATTATGGCAAACTGGTGATCACCATAAATTGTTCACGAGTTGCTGGAACAAACATTCGTTAATCTTGCGGCAAACGAATTCATTAAGAGCTGAAGATTTTCATGAAGTACTCACAGTAATTTACTATACCGGGCGTGTGACGAACCAAAAAAATCAAAAAGACTGACGGAAAAAAGTAGACTGTAAAGACTGACGCACTAGGTATGACTTCGAGAATTTATTGAGTAGATAAGTTTGTCATATCTTAAGTTATGAATGGTATCGCATGCATAACCTCAGCAAGTAGTGGTTCGGGGCTTAGTTTTTACGACGGCCATGATTGCAAGGTTGATGGTTCAACTCCCACCCTAGTCTCGTTGCTGCGTTCTTGCGTAAGACGCTTCACCACAATTATCCGTGCTTGGTGGAATCTATAACAAGCAGGGACTTAAAGAAGTCAGAAGCAAAACTCAACCGAAAAATTCGGAAACATAAACAACTCCTAAGCGAGTCTGGATTCGTCCCATATACAGTAGGCTATAACGCCTCAGTCGCTTTCTCGTGACAGGAGGATAAAAATGAAGAAATCAATCAACAAGTCGTCATCATACGGTTCTTAAAATTTTCGCTAAGTTATATTTACTGTAGGCCTAAACTTAAAAGTTCACATTTTGGCAAACTGCGAAATCGGCAATAATTCGAGACTTTGAATTTTGCTTATGCTGTTGGGCATTACACTTAGCGGGATTTTCCCATCTTAATGAGATATAGATACCTTTTTTTTTATTATTATTAGGTGAGGAACTTCCTAAAGTGCCTTTATTCCGTAACCGTTGAAAAAATCCGTACATCTTTTTCATTTTTACATTGTCTTTTAGTCTGTTAACGATCACAATCTTGGTGATGTATACATTCATTCACGAAGACCATCTGTGCGCTTTCAAAATTATATCCATGAGGATGATGAATTTGATTGACGGCTGGAGCCGAACTCATCTGACGTGGTGGTCGTCGCGCTGACTCGAAGATGAAAATCTCATGTTACAGTGTCCTTCAATTGCGTTGAAGTTTCTGCTAATTACAAATTTATTCTTGTGCGATGAGAGATGTATTCATTCCATCCCAAAAAAGAAGGTTGTTTGCAGGTAGAGAACAAATCATGAAGCTTCTGTTCTATACGTTATATTTTTTTTAGAGTTCTACGATTCACCTACTGATGCAAATGGCTAAACAACTTATGAGGAAAAGAAGCCGAACAAAACAATTCATGAAAGAAGGTAGAAATCTAGATCGTTGTATTGCTGCTTCTAAATGTTTTGCTTGAAATCTTAAGTGTGTGCGCCTGTTACATTCATTCCGAGTCCACGAACGCCTCTGGAGCTGTAGACTCTGGTTTGATTCCGATTCGCGTCAAACCAATGCTTTAAAATTGATATTCACAGCTTCCCTGCTTGACGCTCAGCGTTGAAGGGACAGTGTTAAGAACAAGCCGGTAAGTTTACTTGTTGTGCTGTTGGGACAGGAAGCGGGATTCCGCCATGTTAGTGTGGTAGTGAGATGGTGGGCAATTTCTAAGTCAGCTTGTTACAGCGCATTGACCGCCTTCTCGTGATGATAAGATAGATATGAATCTAAATACAAAATATACAATACAAAAACTCATACTACCACTAAGAGCATCGCTGCATCCACTCTCTCCCTAGATCCACCTCTGATTCCATTATTCAGTAAATCTTACATTCACAAGAACAATTTACTTAGACAGCAAAGGTATTAGTTTAGCAATCACCACTCTGGTGCAAAAACCATGGGAAATTGAAAAGCGCAACAGTTGGACCTGGCAAAAAGTCAAAGGCACTAACTACTTCATGTATTTTGGATTTTTTAATACTTCGAAAAGGTGCTTTTACTGATACGCGACGCACGACATGCGACAAAATTATAACGGAAGTGAATGTAGGTTTTCGTGTGATTGCTAAACAGTAAATCAAACAAACATGATGCGATAAAAAATGTCGCGTGTCGCTTTGTCGTCTGTCGCGTATCCGTAAATGCACTGCCTGTCTGTATAGGCTCGATAAAAATTCTATTCTGGCGGTTTTGTGAATTGGTATCACTTCAACAGTTACGGTTTTTTGAAATTTTTGAGTGCATGAGTAATTAAATTTTGCATTTTGGAGACTTTTGTAAAATCAGTATAAATTCAATAGTTCGGAATTTTTGATCAATCTATAGGCCCACTGTAGGCTTGATAAAAATTTATGAATGCAATAATAAATTTCCTCCTCGCTGTCTTCTCAGATTTCATTCTTTCGCAACATCAGACATCTACCCAGTTTGCTATTTTTATTTCGACTTACTCGATAAACTTTTCTTTTTGAAGCAATGACGGAGCCTGGGAACAATCAAATTGAATAAAAAAGCAATCAAATCTTCATTATGCTAGCGATAATACGCCGAAGCATTTAAGGAATGGCGGAACTCATTTCCGCAGCTTAGCGCCTAGGCTGCACAGCTTCGAATCGCAGCGGTGGCGAATTGAAGCAGATGATTCTGGATTTCTCTTGCATTTACATGAAGAGGAAACGTTGCCACATACATGAAGATGGAACGTGCTGTCTGCATAAGAACTCTCACATGCTCTGAATTGTTGCTTAAGTTGTGTTTTCCTGCAAGCAGCAGATGTTAGCGGTGTTTTGATAGTGGCGGATCCTGGAGGAACAAGGGAATTTAAGCATTTTCACTTCTTAAACATTGTTTTCCTTGATTTTCACTTACACATAACAATACACTAATACTTGTACACTTCTACCAGGTCCTGTGGACGTACCGATCGGCCACATAAATTTTTTTTCAGCCTCTTATTATCATCCACCCTAAAATATTTTTGAACCGAACTTGGTTTGAAACACAATTGCCGCATAATATATTTCAATTTAAGTAATTTTATCACATTGTTTTTGTTGTTTGTGAGTATTTTTTGTTGTTGCGTTTCTACTCTCTTTACCATACTTCTTCTATCATTCTATAGTTTTCTGGTTGAATTTAAACACTAGCGAAACCATTTTTTAATAAACGTCTGAGTTTTTTAACGGTGCAATGTTTTGGCGTTAGTAGATTTGTGACATCGCTGTGCTAAATCGTTTGTTGTTGGTGATTTTTTTCACTGATGTGCAGCATTTTGTTGTCTCGTAAACTGGTAGCAGAAATGTCCAAGTAATTTTCAAATCCAAATTACAAAAAAATCCAGTATAACTTGCGTTTTTCTTTCGAAATTCGAATAACAATCATGCATCCAAAATCTGAATTCGGTCATATTTCCAAAACTTACAAAATCCGATTCGTTCTAAACCGAGGCCATATCTGCCAGTCGTATCATGTCAAAGCTGATGGGACCGATTAGTTCATCTCACTCGTGCATGTGATCCATGATGTTAGGGAGTAAACTTTCAATTTATGGGAGATGGTTGAACTGTGCTCGCACTTGTTAAGATAACTGGATTAACAATTCTTCTTTTCGAGAAAAGTTTTAGTG
Source organism: Trididemnum miniatum (assembly GCA_964006365.1). NCBI lineage: Eukaryota > Metazoa > Chordata > Ascidiacea > Aplousobranchia > Didemnidae > Trididemnum > Trididemnum miniatum. The sequence goes on along the minus strand of OZ023242.1, from coordinate 19,793,709 downwards.
CATACTGGTCTCTGAATACCCCAAAAAACGTTCTGTGTTCACGATTGGCAAATATTAATCGACAAATTTGATTTTGAAAACGAATATTGTTTTAAATTGGTGTAAAGTTTGGGTGACAAGATGATTTTGAGTCACTGGATGGCAGTGTTGCAGCTATCGAACATCTCTGCTTTGTTACCTAAAGCGATAAGCTCCAAATGTTTGCAGCGAATCTAACTTGACAATTTGATGGCAAAGTATTTCGTGATCACATAAATCGTTTGAAACTTAACATTAGTTTCGTTTCCACATTTTATAGTTGATCTGTTGTTACTAACGCTCCTTTCTCGCGAGCTTATTGCTGACGTTTGGGTAGAAACCTCGTTTACTGGTTCGAACCCTGCCTATTCCGTCTCAAAGTTTTACAAATTTGGTAAATAACCATGTTTTCATTTCCAAATATAGTTTATCGATTGTAACGTTATTCAAACAGTGTGCGTTACAATAGACCCCACGCTGGGCATTCAGTTTGCGCGAAAAACTATTTAGTATCAAAACGCTGTGCAACTCAATCGAGTCCTCCAAACTAACACAAGCGCAGTTCAGCCACCTTGTATAAACTGGAAGATGGTCGCTAACAGCGCTAGTCAATGCATGAGTGAGATAAGCAAGTCTCGTTCATCAATCCCAAATGATGTGGCCAGTTTGGGAGACGTATATGCGTCACATTCACCTGCAAAAATATCAATTATTTTGCATCATTTTTATGTTGTTTTGAAAAATTTTTGTTAAAAGAGTTAAATTATTTTTAAAATCTTTCCTGAATTTTAAACCCAGTTGTATAGTATTGTATAGTGAACAAATTTTGAAATTTGTGCAGGGTTTTTACGTTGCAGAGCTAAAATATCATTTTGAAACCAGCAAAAAATATGAAAAAAATTCTGCAAAAGTTTTAAAAAATTTGTCAGAAGGCTTGCATTATTTTGCTGTCGAAAAATTGCAGTTAAATGTCACAAAATGAGTTAACAATGTCTTAAATTTAATTTTTTTACCCAGTTTCCACCCTCTCTGAATCGTCTTTTTTTTTAAGTTCGATGTTTTAGCTTTGTGTTTATTAGTGGCACCACTGCTTTGCATTGTTTTTGTCGTATATTTTTGCTATTTTTGCTGCATCGTCTGTCTCACAATCTTGGTCGCATCGGTTGAGGTTAATGGAGCTATGAAGCTAGTAGCTTGCTTATCTCACTAACGTATTGACTTGCGCTGTTAGTAACTAATTTCCAGTTTACAGGAGATGTTGAGTTGCGCTTGTACTAGTTGGATGACTGCATTTAGCTGCTTTGTCATCTGGAGTCTGGAATGGTGGCTTGTGTAGAAAGTGATCTCTGGATACCTCTAAGTGTGTTCCAGTGAACAGGTTGGTGTACGTCTTCATTTGTTGATGAGTCTATGATTTGGAAACAAACGTTTGACAAATAACTGGTGTAAAAATTTTCGAGACGGGTTGAGTTTCGGTCACTGGGTGACGTTGTTTTGACTGGATGTCTCTGCATTTGTTACTTAAAGCGATAAACTCCCATGTGGAGATAGCGGCGAAGGTAGCATGAAGTTTTGGTGGTTGTTACGTCATCACAGAATCGTTCAGGAACTTAAATGTGATTCAGAACTCAGAATTGGCTGGTTTTCGCAGTTTTAAAAATAGATCTCGATCCTTGGCAATTAGGCCCCAAAATAAAAGTGACACTTATAAATTTGTATCGAGGTGGTGTTCCAAAATTAAAAATCAAAATAGTTTGGGGATAACCAGTCTGTAATAACCAGCAGCGTAACGAGAATTTTTTAAAGGAGGAAAGCCATGAATAGCCAAAGTCATCAAAAGAGCCAAGCATATTTCAGTCCATCAACAACATTTGTTCATCACTGAAAAAGCAAGGTCAAAGGGAGGGCATGGCACAAATGCTTCCGCCCTTTAAAAACTCTCTTAGTAATAAGCACAAAAAAGCAAATTTTTACTCCATTCAAAGTGGGCGATATGATATCAAAATGACTTCATAACAAAAACAAAAAAATAAGGCAATAAAACATAGTAATTTAAGCCCCGTTCACAGCGAAATAATGTAAGATCCAAATCTTTAAAACAACTTTAACTTACAGCTAGAACTTTTAAAATTTAATAGTTAAACGGACAAGACTACCATGCATCAAAATGTGAGAATCCATTTCTGGTAACTTTTTTTTTATCTCTCAAAATATTTGTGGTTTATGCATTTTTCTTGTCGCGCTTCAGTTACCACAAAATTAGTAAACCGAAGCCCTGCTGAAAAAAAAGAACGAATTTCTGGCATTGCCTCGTACTTACTTCGGTAAACCGTTTTAATAGTACTGGCAAATAAGCAACAATCATGTTTTTGTTGATATTTCAAAAATATGGTAGGCCTACTCCTGTTCACTCTCTTCCTTAAACTAAGCGAAGAGTCCGATCTTGCCGAGTGGTGGAAGCGTCTGCCTCTGAGGCACTCGGGTTTGATTACGAGGGAGATCACAGCAATGGTTTAAAATTAAAAATCAGTATTCACAGCTTCCCTGCTTGACGCTCAACATCAAGTGGACAGCATGGAGAACAATGCGACTGGTTTTGGCTATTTTGGAAAAGGCACCTAACGGGATTTCTTCAATTTAGAGTGGCAAACAGGTCGCCGGCAATTCATAATAATCGTTGCTATATCGGTTTCTCGTAATAGGAAGATAAAATATCAACTTAAAAAGTAATTAAAGCATTTTTGTCCCTCTCTTTACAAATCCGCCTTAAATAGCTCTGTAAGCTTTTGGTTAATTGTCCCTGTAGGTTAATCGCGCCTTCTAGCCTACTTACTCGGCTTATCTTTCAAATTGAATTTGGTTTTACAAAATGCAAATAGTAAGTGCTTTTTGCCAAAGAAATCTTCGCACAGAATAACCCCCCTTCACTGCAACGATTTTTAATTTGAGACGTTTTGTTGATCAGCAGGCCCCAAGGTAGAAACACCTAGGCCATTAAAATTAAGCATAAAGGTCTGTTTACAGTAAATACGATTTTAGTCCGATTTGCTGTCTTACGAAATTTCATATGATTTTTGACGTAAGAAGATGACGAAAATATATTCCTTACAATGCAAACTAAACAAATTTTGCTTCCTACCAGTTGTTTGGGAAGCACATAACGATTGTATTCTAGAATGCCGTGCAAAGTGACGTAGCTTCAAATCATAACCTGACTATAGGTGTGTTTACGCAGAATACGATGAAATTTTTCGTACGTACAGTGACGTAGGCTACGAAACAATTAGAAGTTATGACGTAGAGCTACGTCACTTTGCGCGGCATTCTAGAATAGAATCGTAAGGTGCTTCGCAAAACAACCGGTAGAAAGCAAAATAGTTTGGGTTCGAATTGTGTGGAAGATCTTTTCGTCAACTGCTTACGTCAAAAATCTTAGAAAAATTTCGTACGACTACAAATCGGACTAATATCGCATTTAGTGTAAACAGACCTTATTTCGTAGCGTACGTCACTGTACATACGAAAAATCTCATCGCATTCTGTGTAAACACACCACGATGATAATTCGCAAATATGTAATAAAAATTCTTAAAACTGGACGTTTCGACAACATAGATTTAACTGTCATCATCAGCAGTGCACTGCCTTGCTTACACTGCTGGTGATGAATGATAGCTGCAAAATTTCCATTGTCGAAACGTTTAGTATTAAGGAAACTGTGGCTTTAAGTTTCCTCCATAATTTTCGTCCCTAATTTCAATTTAAACTTACTTACATGTCCCGTAAATTTTTTTGACATAAAAAATTCATAGCCACGCTATATTCTGTTTTCTGAAATCACATTTTTGCATCCTGAGATTTTGTCGTTCACGAACTTTCCATTTTAATCTGTTGTTACTAACGCTGCTTTCTCGTGAGTTTATTGCTGGAGTTCAGGAAGAAACCTCGCCACATGGTTGGGTTCTTGCTCATTCTGTCTCGAAGTTTTACGCCAATTTGACCGCGTTAGTTTTTCAAATCAGACTTATCAATAAATGAAGTCGTCTATTGACTTGTGCACGAACACACTACGAGACATCCAGAGTTCACTTCCCACGTAAGCCACCACTCTTGACTCCAGATATGCGAAACAGCTGAATGCTCGGCCATCTGCTATAAACTGGAAGTTAGTTACCAACAGGGCAAGACAAAGCATGAGTGGGATAAGCAAGCTCCATCAACCTCGAGCGATGCAATTAACATCGTGAGATATTTTTTTAATAAAAATTTTGAAGTTCAAGTTCAATGTCAAATCGAAGCTCTAGCCAGTAAAGCGCTGATCCAACAAGACAGCCGATAATTTCTTTTATTTTAAGAGATATAAAAATGCGACAGTCGCAAACAGCAGAACCAGCTAAATAAATTATTTTCGTCCTTTGGACTTCATTCTTTTCATTGCGAGTGATTTTTTTCTTTTCTTCTGACTTCTTTCTTTCGCATCTTGGTATTTCATTTTATTTTTCTCACGTACTTTCCTTTGTTTCAAGATATCCAGGGGATTTTTCAATTCACTTTTCACTCTCGATTTATTTCGTGGTTTACCGGCAAATCTGCTCCGGTAGCCAACTGTAAAAAAGGTAATTTCTGGTCATTTTCAGATAATCAAATCTTCATTATACTCTATTACGCCGAAGCATGTAACGAGTGGCGGGGTCCGTCTCCGCGGCTTAACGCCTGAGCAACACAGCTCCGAAGAAACGTCGCAGCAGTGGCGTCAATTACCCTGCCCAGTGTCCACATGATATCCAGTTAAAGCAGTTTCAAAAGCCCGTGAGCTTTCAAATCAAAAAATCACATCTTCATTATTCTCGCCGTATTACGCCGAAGCGTGTAACGAGTGGCGGGGTCCATCTCCGCGGCTTCAGCGCCTGGGCTACACAGCTTCGAAGAAACGTCGCAACGGTGGCGAGGCGTTGGCGACACTGTGCCGATTTGACCGGCCCGGCAATCGAACCCCAGACCTCCCGCACCGATAGCGTGCGCTTAGCAACTGAGCTAACCGGCCGGTGCCCGTGAGCTTTCTGGATCACAATCAATTTCTTGATATCATAATTAGAACAAGTGATTATGAGAACGAAAAACTTATCATGATACAGAATGCTCGTGGGTCTTTGGGACTACTTTAACCGCACATGTGGATATGCATTGCGATGAATTGACCACTATGCCAGCCTGTCGATCACGCATAGTTTTCGTGTTCTTATCCAATAAGCCAAGCAAAACGAACGCAATGGAAAAAGCAAGAAAACGAGGTCCAAAAATTGAGTCAAGTAGATTTATGTAACTAACATTTTCAAGAAAGCAGAGTTTACAAATAAAATTTCCAATATAGGTATATATTTACTCAGCACAAACCAAATGCACCAACATAAACAATATCTACTTAACGCATTTTACCCTCATTGGGAATCATCAGAAATGGGAGTAATTGAAACTATTTACAATCTAGCTACATTTTTTAAAACCAATAAATTCAACTAACAATTTATTTGAAGGAGACGCGTCGATTTAAACTAAAATTATTCCAATCCCATTTAAATAAAATAATATGATGAGTTTATTTTACGTCTAATATCACCCAGTCCACATGTCCATTTTCAGTGGTCCAAAACTCACGGCCTTGCTACAGTATATCAGAATTTTTATTTTTTGTTTATTTATTATTTATCCTCCTATCACGAGAAAGCGATCAATGCGCTATACGAGGCAACGGCGCAAAAAGTAAACTTGCCGGCTTTTCCTAGGCAGTGTTCCATTAATGCCGGGCGTCAAGCAGGGAAGCTGTGAATACCAATTTTAAAGTCATTGGTTTGACCCGACTTGGAATCAAACCAAAGTCTACACCTCCCGAGACGGACGCTCTTACCACTCGGCCATCTGAGCAGTTAATCAAACATTTGATGCCATAATTAATCATTTTTCTATTATAACATCAGACATTTGATTATGATGCAAAAAGCACATGTGCATGCGGACAAAGTAAATGCGGCTCTTCATGCTGTCAAGTCGTGGACATCAGGAAACATCTACAAAAGAATCCAACTTACCTCTCCATGTTCTGCTGATGCCATCATTGCCCTCCTGATCGCTGTCTCTTTCATCAATTTTCGATTTCTTCTTCCACTGATCGTACAAGTTCTTTTTGTACGAAGCGGATATCACTGCTCCGCTTTCCGTACGGATTTTTTTCTTTCCTAATTCCTTATGGACACTTTCAGCTCCCACAAATTTCTTCCTTTTGCGATCCCAAACTTTCCGTTGTGCTTTTTGTCGACGCAACTAAAACATGATGAATCAGCATTATTAAAAGTCGAACCAAACGTTCGTTGAACTTGCTTCATAAGCTGAAGCCCAGCATTAAAGGGACAGTGTGGAGAACAAGCCAGCAAGTCTTTATTTGCTTTCAGAAAGGCACTTAACAGGGTTTTCTCGTCTTAGAGTGCTATACAGGGTGACCCAAAAAAAACGGGCCCCAATTCTAATTATTCTAAATACATGGGGCCCGTTTTTTTTGGGTCACCCTGTATAATTGGGCGACAACTCCAAAGCAAGCTCGTTACACATCTGTATTCTGTAGCTCCCCAACAAAAATGAATAAATCGCCAGTAGGGCAATGCAGTCAACCCGCCGTGGTAACCCAATCTAACGACGACTGGCAAATAGAGTTAGCAGCTCACACGAAAAAAGCTGATGTGATACTGACGCAAAAAAGATCGCCATACGACTAGAAAACACAATTTAACCATTGACAAACAGTATAATTTGAAGTAAGTTAGCAATTCAATTGCAAGTAACGCAGCCAAGAAACACAAGAATCTTCAGCCATAGTGCAAAATTGGCATTAGATCAACCTCAACGTGGACCTGGGCCTGCATAGCGTTGACAATGGCACTAGAAGTGACCTGAAACGGCCGCCCAGCGTGTTTAGCTGTTTTATTTAAAATTAAATTACAATTAAAACCATTTTGGTGATTTTTGTTCTTACATCCTTAAATCATTTTAACAACTCACACGGCAAGATTATACGGTGTTAACGCCTTGTATGGGATTTTACAAAAATCCTTCATATCTAAACTGATTTTCTAACAAAAACGACATCTCAACCGCTCACCTTATCGTCTTCATCAGCCATCAAGTCAAACGAAACAGAAGCTGCTTCTTTCGAGAAATTTTTCTCTCCAGCGCCAAGACTTAACCTGAAAATATACCACAGAAGCTGAAACCAAAATGAAAAATAATCACGCTAACGAACAGTTACGCTTGCAGTGTTTTTGGGACCTAACCCCCTGTCCACATGTCCCGTGCAAGCTGACGAACGCCCACAGACTTGGTGCATCATAATCGCATTCTTTAGTCATAAACGAAAAAAGTGATTGTGATAAAAAAAAATTGACTATGGCGCACAAAGCCAGTGGACTTTAGGCCTATTTAAATTGGACATAGGGACCGGGTAAATGAAAATCCCCATTTAAATCTGACGGTATCGGCCCCTAAAAAACTGATTACTGCCGTAATAAATATAAATAACAAAGAAACAACTGAGGCTATTTTAAAATTATATTGAACTGATAATTCGATTGTAACTAAGAAAACTGCGAAGAGAGCTCCGCTTTTCGAGTCAGCAGCCACCCGCTATATATGTCAAATGCGATCGGCTCCAGCCGTGAATCGAACCCGTCATGCAGGATCTGTAACCTGGGCGAGGTGCCGCTGGCTCACCCCGCTTCACTGTGGTAATCTTTAGGTTTGTAATCGATATAAAATTCTTCATCTTTGAACGAAGTTTGTTCTCTCTTTTTTAATTTCGATGATTTTGCACCAAAAGTTGATGATGATTGTACGACTGTGCGAAAAGCACTCTAGAAAAATAAATATAAATCAAGTTGCAGCGAATATCACAGGAAAATATATCACTTGTACCGGCCGGTTAGCTTACTTGTTACGACATTGCTAAGGGTGCGGCAGATTAGGTGTTCGTATCCCGGGTCGGTCAAATCTGACACAAAATCGCCAACAACTCGCCATCGCTGTGAGATTTCTTCACAGCTGGTTGCCCAGACGCTAAGCCGCGGGGATGGACCCCGTCATTCCTCACACGCTTCGACGCAATACCGCGAGAATAACGAAGATTTGATTTGATAAAACCTTGGTTCTTAACGAAGTCTCTTATAACAAAACGTATTTGTTCCGTCAACATGCACAAGTTGCACCTCCTTTGCATGTGCGCAAGAAAAAGTTCAAAATCAATAGTTTGAAGAGTCTTTGACGTCAGAAAGGTTTCGTAGAAAACGTCTTGATAGCGTGCCGTTATTTTGGTAGCGGAAAGCATTTGTATTTCCGCAGCAACTGAAATACTTTTTTTTTTCTTTATTGCATAAAAAAAAGCAATTCTTTCCAGTCTAACCAGGGACTTTAAACTCGAAGATTTTTGTCTCGCTTCGCAGCTCCCTGTAGGTCTGAGTGCCTTTGTATTTAATGTGTTTGTCGCATTATTAACAATGTACCGACATTTGCAATAAATTTTGATTGAGCACATGCAAAACTGTTGCAATTAAACCACATCAAGATCTCGCCAACAGCTCGACTTTAACTGATTAAAACTGTTAATAAAATAGTAATACCTGTAAATCTGTTGTATCATTCACATTGGATTCTTGTTTGGCTTGAGAATTTTGTAATCTAGAAAAACAATCCTCAAACTTAAAAACCAAAATATAAGCCTACAGCTATTCATGAAAGGTATGGCAAAACTGTTTTCCAAGAGAGAACATTTTAATAAAAAGAATTTTTCACATCATAATTGAACAATGTGGCATAAACTACATCAGGGACAAGATTATTTGATGCGGCACATCTTCGCATTGGGACTTCAGAGTTGAGAAAAATCACTTCAGGGAGTGACAAGCACAATTAGAAGCTGATATAATAAGTAATTAATCATTACATTTTAACCGTGTTGCCAGTCGGAGCAGGGCACAGTGGCGATCATTTGGAGTCACTGTTACACCAAGTCATCCCGTGCTAAGCCAGTCACGTCCAACAATTGCGCAGTTAGATGACCAAGTGCAATATCGTCCACCTCTGGAGGTGCAACTTGGATTTACTTCCAAGTCGGATCAAACCAATGAAATTGGTTTTCACGGCTACACTGCTTTTCGCTCAGCATTAAGGGGACAGTGTGGAGAGCATGCCGGCAAGTTTACTTGTTGTACCTCAGGAAAAGGCACTTCGCGGGATTTCCCATTTGAAAGTGGTAGACAGGTGGCCGGTAACTTCTAAGCGAGCTCGTTATATCGCTTTGAACGCTTTCTCGTGATAGGAGAATAAATAAATACGCATTTAAATGCAAAAAAATGCACGTCTTCTACAAAATCACAACAAATGTTTTGCGACAAAACACCAGCCTATAAACCAACATTCAAACCTCATGCGCAACAACTCAGGAGCTCATAGACTTACTTTTCCAACGCAATTTCTTTCTTCTTGACTAAATTTTCATTAAATTTTGACACAAAACTCGCGTTTTTTTTTCTTCTAGCTCTCATCACAACTGCCCCTGTTGTTTTAGCGGTTGCTCCAATTTCAAAAATAGTCTAAACAAGACAATAAAATAAATAATAACAATTAAAAATCAAACCTTCCCACACGTTGCAAAGCCAACTTTTGAGTAGAACGAATTTTACAAAACATGAAAATTTGAAGTTTTTGTTGTTCTATAAAAAAGACGTTTCGCAATGCAAACCTTAATGTCAAAATCATCATCAACGATATTTGGCAGTGTTTCAGTGTTAATTAGATTTTTTGAGGTTAAAAATGCTCCATAAAATAGCTGTTTGAGGTGCAGAAAATTTAAACTTAAACAAGAACAAGTTCTCACCGCGTTTGGTTTGTAATTTTTTACAGAATTAAGAAGTTGAAGCCGCAATTTTTCAGAGTTATCCATACGGTCGTCTGCAACATACTTAAGTAATTGGATAGGCTGAACAGTGAACAACCACACCTCTAAAATAGTGTCTTTTTTTGTATTTAATCGTATATGTATCCTCCTATCACGAGAAAGCGATCAAAGCGTCATAACGAGTTCGCTTAGGAGTTGCCGACCATCTGTATACCACTTCAAGATAGAAAATCTTGTTAAGTGCCTTTTTCAACAACACAACAAGCAAACTTGCCGGCTTGTTCTCCACACTGTCCCTTTAATGCTGAATGTCAAGCAGAGAAGCGGTGAATCCCAACTCGGAATAAAACCTGAGTCTACAGCTCTACAGGCAAACGCTCTTACCACTCGGCCATCTGAGCTGACCTGTCAAATTCAAAACAAAACCTATCGTTTTGTTAAACAGATACGGCTCGGAACGAGTTACCCACGAGACAAGAATTACACACAGCTAGCGACTATTCGGCATAAAGACACTCAAATCAGACGAAGAACAACACAAAACCGAGTCATAAACCAAATCCTAGCTAAACGAACCCCAGAACCAAGTCTCCAAGAAGTCCTCCCCGCATTATACAACCAGTGCCGCGGATTTACCAATAGGCTTTGCAGTCTGCAAGCTAAAGCCGGGGGCCTCCTCACCAACAAAAAAGCTCAACACGATTACGGAGACTATTTGCGGAGATCAACCATGAAGACGGGGTATTTATTTAGAGCTGAGCCCACTGCAAACTTGAAATCAACATAGCCTAAGGTACCTCATTGTTTAAATCCAGACTGTGCATAACTCACCGAAAATAGGATGCACAATAAATTGTGTTGTTTGTAAAATTTCTTTTGATCGTTTTATGGACTCGGGCGAAGCCACAGGTCGAGATCGAATGTATTGTCTGAAAAATAAGCCCAAACTTCATTATACTCGAGGTGTGCGCGGAAGCGTGTAACGAGTGGCCTGGCCAATCTCCGCAGCTTAGCGCCAGGGCAAAACAGCTTCAAAGAAACGTCGCAGCGGTGACGAGTCGCAGGCGACGCTGAGTCCGATTTGATCAGCGCGGGAATCCAACCCAAGACCTCCTGCACCACCAGCGGTGTCTCTCACCACTGCACCAACCGGCCGACAAAAACCTAAAACATTCTCAAGGTCCGCGAAAACCAGGCGGATAACCCTAAGTCTACAATCTATGAAATAAAACACCTTTTCAAAAAATAATAGAAAACCTTTGATCAAAAAGAAAAACGGATAGAAATTTAGACCGAGAATGATGAGATAAAGCCAGAACCCACTGTAGAGTGAAAAAGTAAACCAGGGTGCTGGAAACTCAGACGTTCTAAATTCAAATGAAGAAAAATTGAGGCTTATCAATACTAACTTATAAGCATTTTCCGAGACTTTTTGTAGAGCCGTGAATTCCGATTTGTGGATAAAAGTTTGCAAGCTTGTATGTTCTTCGTCAATTGCGACTTGAGAAACTGATCCGTACAAATCATCCCAGGCTGAACAAAAAACAAACACTACCAGAAGCAGCCAAATGAAATCTTTATCATATTTGCGGAATTACACCGAAGCGTTAACGAGTGATGGGGTCTATCTCCGCGTCTTACCAACACAGCAACAAAAAAACGTCGCAGCGGTGGAAGCACCATGTCCGAATTGACCGGATGAGGAATCGAACCCTTTGCCTTACGCGTCGATAGTAAAGTTTATTATCACTATCCAACTGACGGATATTTAAAACCACGCTGAGTCACAGCAATTTTCCAAAATATTAGATAGGAAATATACCAGCAGGTGATACTGTTGTTATTGACCATATCTATCTGCTCTACGCTTATTTAAGTGAAGCTTGTAAGGCAGACTTTTTGACACAGTTTAGCGAGTAAATCATCTTTACTGGGCAAGCAGTTAACGATGACAAATAATAAGACGAGCTGCTTGATCGCTTAAAATATGCAATCGGCAATGTAAACAGCGCTGATACCAACTAATTATGAATTAAACTGTTCATGCCGTAACTGTCCAAACTACTTGTGCTTGCAGTAGTCGGGTTCTCAAGCACGAAATAATCTTGGAGATTCAAGTGACCAACGTAACCACACGCACATTGGAGTATCTTTCTCCGTCAAATGAGAACAAAACAAAAAATCAAATCTTCTCAAATCTGTAACGAGTGGCGGGGCCCATCTCCGCGGCTTAGCACCTCGGCAACTCAGCTCAGAAGAAACGTGGCAGCGGTGGCGCGCCGTGAGCGACACTGCGCCCGATTAAACCGAGCTAAGAATCGAACCCAAGACCTCCCAACCAAGAAAACATGATTCTTGTTGTACAAACTAACATTGACAAAATTATGTCATGTATGCGTAATTCACGTCCTTAAAAAGCCTGAGTGTACGAAAAAGATTAGGCGTTAGGTTCGAGAACAAATTATTAAATCGGTAAAAAATAAAAAGGCAGCAACGGCCAGGTGGCTAAAAAAACACGAAGGAAGAAAGTAAAAGAAAAGCTTGTCAAGCTGGCATAATTTAAAGAAGGCATGAGCTATTTTAGTGACTTTAACTTGGCCACCTACACTAAATTGTAACAACACCGGGTAATTAATTCATCAAATCAAAGTGAACAGATTGAGAAAGGCACATGCCAGCAGCCACCTGGTGTGTCAAATGCGATCGGCTCCAGCCAAAAATCGAACCCATCACGTAGGATCTGTAACCTGCTCGCGGTATTGCTAAGTCACATCACAAACATTGTAGGAGTTCAAACAAGTTTCTTGTAAGCTTAATAAAGCGTTTTACTCACAATTATATTTTCGATTCGGCTGAACAAATTCAAGTGGTCGGCCCAAAAACAGATGGAGATCAAGAGCATAGGGAAGTTCCTCGGCGGAAACAAGAGAATATGCGGAGCCTGTGCGTCCAGCGCGAGCAACTCTGCCTGAAAATAATAACCACCGGTATCAGGTCTGACTTCTGTAGCGTCATAATGGCTACGAACATACGACTTAGCGCAACAAAACTTCATCATTAATCCTATATTTGACTATCGGGGAGCATCTAGGTTCAAAAACCTCACGGTTGGTAGATGCTTTCTGGCCTTTGACACTCAATTCAGGCTAATTTTCATCGTGGTATTTATTACTATTGCTTCAATTTTACTGTTATTCAAGAACTTTTGCAGGGCCGGATTAAGCAATGTGCAAACTGGGAAGTTGCCCCGGACCCCGCCTTTGGACGAGATGATCTTTTTTTTTGGTCTTCACTTGATTTTGGGAGGAAAATTTTTCACACTTATCTGCCCCGGGCCCCGCGATTTCTTAATTCGCCCCTGCACTTTTGTATTTAATGATATTTCATTAAAGGCAAAATAAAATGAATCTCTCTAAAACATAAAATCTCAGCGTTACCGCGAAAATCATTATGAAAAATGACGAAAAATGAGTTTTCAGCAAAAATGCATTTTGAAACAGTGAATTAATCAATTATTCAACTGCCTTTTACAATAATTTCAGTTGCTCCTACGAAAAATTATCGTTTATAAATACGAAAAACGATTTCTACAAACACTTGAAGACAACAAGTTGACGTTAAAGCCACCATCGTAGCATGAAAATTTGAAACTGCGAACATTTCTAACTTTGGTACACCAAGTTAGGGTATTGGTAATAAGTTCCGTTCAAACGGTATCACAACTAGACACCGAAACGCGTAACTCTGCCCCTAACCCGAACATTGAACCTTAAGTTCAACCTTAACTCTAAATCTAATTTGAGTCCCTAAACCTAAACCCCGTCTTAACGCAGAGGCAGTCATGCCAGTTCGTTCTTAAATACCCAGGATTTTCACTCACCGACTCTGTGCACAAAGAGCTTGGATTTGGCTGGAAAGTTGAAATTAATAACATTATCCAGCACAGGAATATCCAATCCTCGAGCAGCTAAGTCCGTAACTATTAATAATTTGGTCGATTTCTTGCGAAATCTTTCGATGTTTAACCTCCTTGCAACTTGGTCTAAGCTGCTGTACACGGACGAACATTTAAATCCAGCAAAAGTCAAAATCTACAAAAAAAAAATTTCGCGCATTTAAAACAACATCAGCCCTTTTCATCATGCACAAGCAGTGGTCAAGTTCATAGTATTTCTGAATGGGCGACTATTTGGCGTGGAACAAATCGACCTTGAGACAACTAAATCTGGCTTTAAACCTTGCATTAACTTCGAGCTGCACAAGCAATAAGTCCTGTTTAAACTTTTCTCATGGAATTAATTCAGGCCATTGTGACAGGTGGTGGCTGAAAGATTGAAGTAAACGGCGTTTCAAGATGTCAAACCGAAAGCAAAATCATTATAACGTAGAACTTTCGTGATAGGCACAATAATAAAAAAAGCGTTTGCTTAATGTGAAAAACTTCACAAAAAAATTACCTCACACAGATATTCCACATGGTGCTTAGTTGCAGCGAATATAAGACTCTGCTCTTTCGGCTTGCAAACATTTCTTAATAAATACAGCAATGTTGCAAGCTTGTCTTGTGAAGTGACATGAAGGAAAGCCATCTGAAAGTTTAAAAATCAAATCTTCATTATACTCTCGGTATTAAGCCGAAGTGTGTAACTAGTGGCGGAGCCCATCACCTCGGCCTAGCCCGGCAATACAGTTCCGAAGAAACATCGTTGCGGTGGCGAGTGTAGGCGGCGCTGTGTCCGATTTGACCGGCCCGGAAATCGAACCACAAATAAAAAACCCTTAAACCGCGATAACTTTAGAAAGTTATTGTACTTGACGTTTCGCCATCAATGTTCGACTGTCATCATCAGCAATGCATGCAAAGCAAAGTAAATCTGTACCACTAAACCTTACATACATGCAATATTGCACTTACTACTTTGGATCTGTTAACCGAGTAATTAATTGTCGTATTTTATTGACTTAAATTCAAGGAATACTGGAGTTTTGTGCACATCGCGTGGTTACTGCATTAAAAATTGTAAATTTGGCATTTACAATCTCATTGCCTAATGATTTTGCGTGTTATTTATGCAAAAAAATCTTACCTTTAGTTGGTCACTGAGTTTTGAATCAACATCTAACCGAACAAGAGTGGGATCATTCAAGCCTGCTTTAGCAAATTCAACGACTTGTCGGGGTAAAGTAGCGGAAAATAACATTGTCTGACGATCTGAGGGCAGCCGGCGAAGTATTTCTGATAGCTGCTCTTGGAAACCAAGTTCAAAAAGTCTGTAACGAAACCGGATAAAAAATTGCTTTGACAGTGAAAAAAATGCAACTGTAACTGAGGGACACTATGATATAAGCTCGCACTTTTTCAGTTAAAGCATAGAGCGTTATCATAAATGCGATCAGTTCCAGACGTAAATAGAACCAGACACATAGGATCAATAACTTGCGCGCAGTATCGCTAGGTCATGTCACTACTGTTGAGCGTCTCATCCCCTCAATAAGTCCAGCTTTCTCTATCCAAAGTAACTAGCAACCTAGGTTAATTTTTTCAAAATTTGACTTCGGTCAATTGACCTAACTGTTTACAAAAACTTTGATCATTTCAATTATTTTTCGGTCATGTTTGAAGTAACAAGACGTGGAACGAAATATACACCCACTCCTTTGTAACCGCAACACAAATAAAACTTCTTGGATCAGTTTGATGTTTGTTAAACCTGACACTGTGACACGGTAGTCCGTTTGTAATTGTTGCTTGCATATTGGCAAGACATTTACCTCAGTAAATTGACCGAAATGGCCTTAATTTTTTCGGTTTTTACGAATTAAATTTAGACTATGACCGAAAAAATAAACCCAGCTAACAACAGACTTTGGAGTACTATAAACTAAATTAAAAAAATTGGCCACCACTTTTCTATGAGATTGACTTCGAAATACTGGTACGGAAAACAACAAAATAAAAGATCAAACAATCTAGGCTTGACACTTTGATATCATTATTTAGTCTGGATTATTTAGACTACTCGGGCTGATAGGAAAAGGTAACATTTTGCTTAAAACAAGAAAAAGAGCAAGTAATGCACATGATTTGCAAAACGCAAACAATGCAGCATTATGTTCCAATAGTGTCTAACATCAGCTTTCTTATTAACCTGTCAGCTTCGTCAAACACAACATATTGCACAGCTTTCAACTTCAATTCCATTTCAACTAAAACGTGAGTCAAACGACCAGGAGTTGCAATCAATATATCTGGGCTCTCGTGCAAAGCTGCAAATTGATCTTCCATCCTGTCTCCTCCCAAGACACAGGCAGTTTTTAAATCAGTCAAGCGACCAAGCTGTAATCAAAAACAGGCTACATAGCAGCAAAAAAATAAAAATAAATTAAAAAAACTTAACCAAAAATTATAATCTAACTAACCAACTCAAAGAGTTCAGTCCAAAGTTTGAACACAGATGTATTAACTTTCTAACGTACAGCCAGAAAAATACAGATTTGGCATCTCAATGAGGAAGAAAATGGGTAACTAAAATATTTCCAGTTAACTTTTCTACTGACAAACTTAATATCATTTCAAAACGTTGTTGAGCAAATATCAAGTGATTAACACAACAGCGTCTAGAATAAATATTAGACAAAATGGGACGTATCAAATGGACAAGTGGCTTAAGGAAGAAAAATAAATGCACCGCAATTCTTAAAACTGGACATTTCAACAACACAGACTCAGCTGCCATTATCAGCAGTGTAAGCAAGGTTCTACAAAACTGAAAAACAAATGCAAAAACGCAAGTCTGCATAGTTACGTAAAACTAACAGAGTTTTACATCTCCCTAAGTTTCAGATTTTACGTAAATGCATTGCCAGTCTGCAAAACTAATCTAATCTCACCTCTTTTAAAAACTGGTAGGTTTGTAGAGCAAGTTCTCTTGTGGGCGATAACACCAAAGCTCGTGCACCAATAACACTTTGTCGAGATTGCAGTTTTTCCAGAATAGGAATCAAAAAAGCAGCTGTTTTACCACTACCAGTACGAGCCATTGCAACAAGATCCTTGCCTTGCAAGATTAACGGAATACACTGTGAAAAATAACAGTCTTTGTTAGGTTATTCTACCTTTTAGTATAGAACACAATATTGGTTGTTTGATTGGCTACACAAAATGATATATCATATACATCAGACTAAGTTCATTGTTCAGTAGAATGAACTCTTAAATGTGCAAGAAAATTCAAAGCTATAACGTTAGTATCCAAGAGTAGCGTAAAAATATAAATGTACAGTAGTGGCAATGAAACGCTAGTCAGAATAATGCACCATCCATTTCAATCTTGAAATCTTTATTATAGGCCTACTCGCAGTAATATGCTGAAGCATGTGACAAGCGACTAGGCCCATCTCTGCATCTTAGCACCTGGGCAACACAGCTCCAAAGAAACGATGCAGAGGTGGCAAGCCATTAGCAACACCGCATGCGAATTGATCAGCTTGGGAATTGAACCCAGGACCTCCTGCACCATTAGCGATAGCTTTAACAACTACGGCAACTGGTTAGTCCACTTTTATCTTTTCTGTGGCAAACATTCTGCTCACTAAATAAACTAATGCAGTTTCAGCATTTGCTAGTATTTCATACAACTTCATTTTAAAATTTTGATTAATTATGGGGTCTGACTAAAAAAAATAAGTTAAACATAATACCAGCCGACTGATGTAGTGGTTCAAGACACCTGCTACTGGTGTGGGAGATTTGATTTCTACTCTGGTCAAATTGGGCACAGTGTAGCCAGCAGCTTGCCACTGCTGCGAAGCTTCTTCAGATTTGTGTTACCCTGACGCTAAGCACTAAGCAGTGGAGATGGGTCCGGCCACTGATAATACACTGATGCATTTCAGTGTGATTCTGTTAGCATAATGAAGATATTTTTAAATTCTGCATAAAAAATGTTACCTTTCGCTGAATTGGAGTGGGAACTTTGTAACCTTTTTTCATCACACCCCCAAAAACTTTGTATGTCAGTCCTGCAAATTGAACATGTTCACCAAATGTTCAAGGCAGTGTCTATTGTGCTGTTAATGGCTAGATCCTGATTGGCTTGTGCCTATACGCATGACTATTGATTGGCTTGCACCTATACACATGACTGGCTTTGATAACCATGGGAATCAGTGTTTCAAAAAGTGTTAGATACCTGAGCTCAATTAGAGCAAATATACGAACTTTTTAAACTGTGGTAAATTTGTTCATGACTGGTTTTGAGTAAATAAGCCAATCAGGATCCACTGCCTGCAAAATAATAGCAGCAAAATAGACACTACCAATGTTTAAATAGCAACTTTGAAGGTGATGTTGAATTGTTGATTAGCATCAGTTACCGTATTAAATCAGTTTTGAATTACTTGGCATCAACTTTCAAATGAGCTTAAATAATACAGTAACTACGCTTACTTAAATACTATGATAATTGAATTGCTCAAACAAGCAATTCAAAATAATCAAACATTACCAAGCTGATGTAAAACAGTTTAATTTGTATTTGTAAAAATAACTACTCCCAACTCTCAAAGCAAACACTATTTCTTTGATCTTAAACCAGGAATCAAAATGCAAAATAACTTGCTATTCAAAAAGCTAAAGGTGCACATAATATCGCAAATTATATTCAACCAAAAATTCAACAGTAATTGAGGGAGACTGCAAACTGAGCTTGCATTCTTCAAGTCAGCAGCCACTTGTTAAATTAGTCAAATGCCATCCACTCCAGCTGCGAATAGAAGCCGTCACATAGGACCTGTCACCTGCAATCCGTACCGCTAGGCCATGTTGCTGACAATACAAAAAACGCATTGCATGAATGAGATTATGAAAGTTAAACCAACATTAAGCACAAAATTATTCACAAACCCATTGATTGAAATCCACCAGACTTTTTTTTCTTGCGATTCATTTCAGAAACAAGTTGCCTAGTATCAACTTCTTGCTCTGAGGTATAACCATCATCAACAATGGAGTATAATTCATTAATATCAGTCTTGGCCATCTTTTTCTAAAAAAATATCAAAAGTCAATTGCACTTTTGGGTGAACAGGTGAAGTGAGCAATCCGCTCTCAGAGAACAATCAACTAGCCAACTTACAATTTTTTTTGCTTCACGTTCTTTTTTAGTCTATAGTGTTATAGGTTAGGGTTAACCCTAACTCTTAGTTGCTCAACGTCACACGCCAGATGAACAGCAAACACAAAAGTTTAAAATATTTTCCTGTTAAAACTAATATATTATACAGTTATACACAGTAGCCTATTTTCAGATTTTGGAAAAGATTACCGTACAACCTAACTACAATCCTTTAGACCAGGGGTCGGCAACTTTTTGCATTTAAAGAGCCAAATTAGTCCATTTGTTACAAAAGGAAACCCAGCGGGAGCCGCAAAACTACCCGTCAGCTCCAAAAACTTCAGTTAGCCTATTCCGAAAATGGTTCCTAAAAAACGATCTTTGTTTATCTTTAAAAGAAGCCTAAACTGGGAGTTTAAAGAGCCGCAGGTTGCCGACCCCTGCTTTAGACCTACCAGTTGGCATTTTTTAAAAATCTACCGGTAACTTGTACAAATTTAAAACAAGACCTGCCCCCCCCAATCAACATGTTTGTCCTCTTAATTTAACAAGCCTGAGCTTACTCTTTTGAAGAAAGCTACATTTGTGCTTAATTTCAAACTTTGGCCCCCCTCGGCCCCTGTTAAATGCTTGGCCAGTTAGCCTTAAAAGTCAATTGCTCCGGCGCCGACTCTGAATGACCTGACACATGCGGGTGTCTCTATTTATGGAATAGTATGGAATAGTATGGTATAGTATGGAATAGTATGAAATAGTATGGTATAATATGGAATAGTATGGTGTAGTATGGAATAGTAAGTAAGGCACTGTGGTATAGTATAGCAGAAATGGGTGATAGGACGTTTGGGGCACTAGAGTAAAGGGGCCCATATAAAGAGTCAAATTGAGGGTGAATGGCCCTTAGCCCTTACCCAGAGCCTGGATCAAGGCTGCTATGAGGTTTTATCGGTCAGATAGTCTAGACTGCTGGTAATGGGTAGGTTGCTGGTGTGTATCTAAATTAACATCCTATTCCTAGGCCTAAATTAACATCCTATTTATTGCTTCAACCATCCTATCCTGAGGACCTTTGACTCCTTTTGCCCCAATTTAGGCCTGAAGCACATTTAACCCTGAGGGCCATTCACCCTCAATTTGACTCTTTATATGGGCCCCTTTACTCTAGTGCCCCAAACGTCCTGTCACCCATTTCTGCTATACTATACCACAGTGCCTTACTTACTATTCCATACTATACTATACTATTCCATACTATTCCATACTATACCATACTATTCCATACTATTCCATACTATTCCATACTATACCATACTATTCCATACTATTCCATACTATTCCATAATTAGAATGTTCTCTATTTATGGAATAGTATGGCATACTATTCCATACTATTCCATACTATACCATACTATTCCATACTATTCCATACTATTCCATAATTAGAGAAACCGGACACATGCAACCTAAAAGTCCTGAATCAAAGTACCATAATTTCGTTACCAGAGGATTCGCCACATGGAAGATTCGCCACAAAGAAGATTCGCCACACAACGGGTGAGACATACGAATGTGACCGAGAATCTGAGCGTAAGGGTCGGACAAACGTCTGCAACAGTGCCGATGTGGAAGATTCGCCACACAACGATGGTAGGTTGGGGTTAGGAGGGTTGAGGTCAGGAGGGTTGGGTCGGGGGGGGGGGGGGGTTGGAGAGAGTTAGGAAGTTGGGAACCCCCCAACCTAACTCCCCCGATCTCAACCCCCCGACGTCAACCCCCTGACCCTAACCCCCCGACCCCCCAACTCCACCGACCCCAACCCCCCCGACCCCAACCCCCCCGACCTCAACCCTCCTAACCCCACCCCCCCAGCCCCCCCGACCCAACCCCTCCGACCCCAACCTATCACCGTTGTGTGGCGAATCTTCCACATCGGCACTGTTGCAAACGTTTGTCCGACGCTTACGCTCAAATTCTCGGTCACATTCGTTGTGTGGCGAATCTTCTTTGTGGCGAATCTTCTGCGGCGAATCTTCTGGCAACCACCCTCGCTGAGGGGGTTTACACTGTTACAGGTACTACACCTAGCCCAAGGGTGACCTGGAGGGAGTTGTGATAAGGTACCCTCATTAATCCGATCCATTAACGATGGGAGCTCATAACCGGATGCAGTTTGAGCTCATACCCAAGAGCGATCGATTCTACACAATTCTTAACAGAAACTTGTCACTGACAACGGGTACAAACTATTACCAGTCTACCCCTTGACCACCAAGAGATAACCGATTCAATCAACTATGGATAGTCCGGTACGGAGCCGTATTACCCTAAAATACCGCAAACGAAGAAATGGACAAAGCAAACGAAAATGATGTTTTGTGTTTTTGGGAAACTATTTATTTTTCTTCCAATTTTTTCGAGTAAAAGTATTTGAAAATACAGTAAAAATAGGCTTTGCGCGGCACGCTTCAACTAAACGGTAGATGTTTTGGAAAGACTGCGCCGCAACTACGCCTACGCTGCAAAAAAACCGGTCAAAGCGGCAGCGCAAGCGGATGACATCTCCAGTCCGTTACTACCACAGACTCAGTACGGACTTTGATTAATATTTAATTTAGAGATGGCTCGGGCTTGTCGGGCAGACTTTTTTGAAGCCCGGACAGCCCACAGCCCAGAACCTTTAGCCCAGTAACCGACCCGGCAATTCATATCAAGAATAAAACCCAGCCCGCCAAAAGCTCATTCTCTTTATGAACCTTTAATCACAAAATCTAACTTAAAGGGAGTTCAAAAATTGTTAGCGGCCCAGTAAAAACAACAGATAGAACTGGGCCGTTCGCGGACCAATAAAAAGATCTCTAATTAATTGTAAAATTTTTTCAAAAATCCGCAATTTTGAAAAAGTCTACCAACACTTTAGAGATGGCATGGGCCGCTAAGAGACCCGCCAACGAGCCGTTAAGCGGTCTTTTTACTGGTCCGTTAACGGCGCGGTTCTATCTTTGTTTATTACTGGGCCGCTAACTCTGTTTTGAAATCTCTTTAAAGTTTGATTAATGATAAACGCTGTAAAAAACAACTCTACGACTAGTTTCACGTAGAGATGGTACGTACGGGCCAGTGGCGAACGCAGAATTTTCCAATGGGGCTACGGAACAAAACAGCGAGTTCACAATCAATTTGCAATTGCTACTGTACAAACAATTACACAATCAATCTTCCGTTTATGCGATCACTCCAATTTTCACTACGGAACAGCCCAGCGAGTTTACAATCAATTTGCAATTGCTACTGCACAAACAATTACATAATCAATCTTCCGTTTATACTATCAGTCCAATTTTCTTGAGTCATGAAATTACCTTTTTAATCAAACTGTTCTGAATTAATGACATTATAATGGTGTAGTAGGTACTACATAGCATCACTCAGATATTTACAACTGAAAAAGCGCTATTCTTTGTAGATACATTTATTTTATGCCAGAAATGCAATAATGAATAGAAACAAATTCAATAACAAAGGGAATCAGTGTTTCAAAAAGTCCTCGATAACTGAGTTCAGTTAGAGCAAATATACAAATTCCCTCACCACAGTCTAATAAAATCTATTTAAAACCAGGCAGTATGTTTCACCCAAGAGGGATCATCAGGGGTATCTTATTCAAGTACAACCGATTCTATTTGAATAACATAAGGTGAAACAAACTGTAGGGTTTTAAATAGATGTTTCTAAACTGTTGGTGAATT
The DNA here is from genome assembly GCA_964006365.1 of Trididemnum miniatum. Taxonomy (NCBI): domain Eukaryota; kingdom Metazoa; phylum Chordata; class Ascidiacea; order Aplousobranchia; family Didemnidae; genus Trididemnum; species Trididemnum miniatum. The sequence continues at coordinate 19,770,892 of OZ023242.1, read as the reverse complement.
TGTAGAATTGTAAATTCAGAATTATGAGAACATATTTAATAATCTTTCAAAAACTTTTACAAATGTGTTGCAAATAACAAAATTTTATAGAAATTATAAAAAAAATTCCCCAACGCCATAACTGGGCAAACTGTGGGCCGCATGCAGATCTTTTTTTGCTCTTTACCAATTATCAGTGGAAAAATAGTAGATCTGCGGAGTGCGGACTGCAAACCTTTTATTTATATTTTTGCTCATCAAAGCTTTGTGGGGACATTTATGACTCACACTTTTCAAAAAGGGGGGATTGCGTAAAAAATGTTGAAGACGGCTGGTTTAGACTATATGGAAAAATTTATTTCTGTGTCATCAAAACTGCAGTCCTGCAAATTCTGAGAAAAATTAATGTGGATTTTGATTCATCTAAAAGTTCTGAGTATGCTGCTACTGATACACCAACCTCTACTGAAAGTGGCATTAAAAATGAAAACATTCTCCCTCAATGCAATGATGAAGTTCGCATAGCTACAGTAAAATCTTTGCAACATTTTTTCGTTCTGTATATAGGCCATTAGCTCTTTTACGTCCTTAGTAGGCCCTATTGTTAGAATATAGCAACATCGCCAGATAAACAAGGGTGTGACAAACTTTTCTGCTCTCCAAGGCGAGTTTCTGATAATGGTACTCTTTATTCCTATTCTCATAACTAATGCAGATCAACAGATTATACTGTACATATTGCGATACATGAGAATGCACGCAGTATTAAGTATCGCGCGCGACTACAACTCAGATCTTGCACTAGCACCAGATGCGACAAAAAGCTTAATGTAGTTTCAATTTTGTTGCTTTGCAAGAAGTAAACTAAAACAAAAATTAATTTTTAAGAAAAAATTTGTTTGAAAAGTACCGAAAATTGGTACCGCATAACGACATCGTCGTGACTTTTCTAAAAATGTACAGTTATCGGTACCGACGGTACTTTTTTAGCAAAGTATCGGTACCAATATTGTCGTTACTTTTATAGTAGCCTACCGAGTTCCCAGCTCTGGCTAAAATTGCATTGAAAACACTGTGAGGTTGATGGCCGAGTAGTTAGGGAGGTAAACTCTCAATCACAAGGTCCTGGGTTCGAACCTGAGTCTACCGGATATGCGGTCAAACCGCGAAACTAGTCGTAGAATTGGTTAAACAGCATTTATTTATTGCGTCTTCTGGCCTACCATAACATCTATTGATATTTCAAATGTAGACTTACATCAGCTCCAGATATTTCAATACTAGTAAAATCAGGCTTGTTTTTTTAACTGCAAGGTAAAGTCAAGGGGCGGTTCCTCCTACAACCGCTTAACAGTTACTTCTGTTTCCGAGTTTGCTGAATAAGTCAAAAGAACGATCGTTCGTATGCAAAGCGCTTTTGGCGCCCGGGCGTTATTTGCTCAACTTTCCGATTGATAGACAAGTCATTAGTTGTAGCAAAATTTTAAATTTGTAGTACATAAGATGCTGGTTGCCACAAGTTTGCTTCCAGACTTCTTTTTATTTGCTGCTTATCAGATTCCACCAAGCAGGGATAATTACCGCGATGCGTCTTATCCAAGGACGCAAAGAGACGTGGGTGGGAGTTGAACCATCAACGCTGTATTCACGGCCATATTAAGACTTTGGGAGTCCCAGAAGCTAAAATATGGGAGAGCAGCAGACCCTTTCTTAAAAAGCGCGACTCATCGGGGGTCCCCCTAATTCTTGCAATCAAGGGCGTCTTAAAAAACGACGCTCCAAATCACTTGGACACGCTGCTGTCGTCAGTCCAGTTTTGTTTGTACAAAAATCGCATCGTATTTGGTGCAGAAGCACAGCTTAATCCTTCTCCACATATATGGATTATGGATCGACAAAACCCAGATTTTTTTTCATGTTGAATGCTATTCACCCGCCTATATCGTGTTGACAGTGGGCGTAAAAAACTCACCGGCAGTCAATTTAAAAAAAATGAAAATGTTGAAGAGAAGAGCTAATAATAGAGCTCATAGCTATGAAGGTTATTGCAGCTCTCTTAGCCGGGAATGACGCTATGTAAACTTCGTGAAGCACCCTCAATCTTATTTCAAAAAACATGTATTCAAATTTGATTAAGGAACAGCGAGGGAATAAGAACAAAAACATTATACGCTTAATAATGCAGTTTTCCGAAATGACGAGAAAGAGAGTTAAGTTCAACGGGATGAGAGCGTCATCAAATTTGGAACCTCTAAAAACACAGGGTCAATGAGCGTAACTAGAATTAATAAGACTATAAAAAGATATAGGCCTAGAAGAAAACAAATCAAAAGCATAGGAATTCTTCTACAAGCCAAACTTCGGCAATTTACTGATACATTTTAGGAAAAGAACTTTGATCTTCAAACGCACTCTGATGAATTTGCGTTATCAGGTTCGAGTAGGAAAAAAAATGCAGAAAAAAAAACAACAGCATAAAGAATAACACAGTGCAACATATTGGAATACTGAGAAAAAGCATGAATTAGTGATTAGTGATAAAAATGTTACAAGATATTAAAACTTCCAAATTACGATCACTAACACAATAATTTCACTGGAAAGGCATTCTACTGCTGCGTCAACTACGGCAGACTGTCGTTACAGTATTTAATAGGCCTTCTATTACTCTATTGATTCTAACCAGAAACGCTGGGCAAAATTAAAAAACAGGTATGAAGATGCAACTGGGTTTTTACTGCTTTTGGTAATACAGCAAAAAAAACAGTTTTAGTTTGTCTCATTCACAGCTGACGCCACAATGATGCGTCAATTCGAAAGCATAAATGCATTTTAACCGAACAATATCGGCGTATGGCATTTCAAAGAAAACAAAGCAATTAACATATACTTTCCTCACAGCATTTGTTTAAATGTTATTGCAACATAATTAAACGTTTCGATTTATACCTGAACCATTGTCTATCTTATTGAAACATAATCAATACAATAGAATCTTACTCAAAATGGCTGAAGTATTAATCGAAACGTCGCGAAAATATTCAAACGATTAGACGAGTTCCTTGCATATCGACTAATGACGATTTTTCTTAACTAAAACAACTTTAAAAAACCAAAACCAATCAACAATTTTAAATAAAGAGCAACAGCATGATTAACGTAACTTATTAAGAGAAAAGCAAAAAAATTTCACAACGCGGTATTCAGTCGAAAAAGCAAACTTTGTTTTGTTTCATCATGCCGGAAGTTTTTTTTTTTTCAAAACTACTATTTCGGAATGTTCAAATGGTGCGTTTGCTACAACACAGATGTATTCAAAACACCAATCTCGCGATCTTTGAAGTAATTGAAGTTTTTGACGAGCAACTTGAAAAACACAGATGTCGATACTTGGTTTTGCCAACAAAGACAGATGAAAAACTACTTTACTTTTGGTTTGCTTCATTAACAACTAACATGGAAAAATCGAAAACACATCTTTCAGATCTTCATATTCTCCAATAATGTTCCATTCATCTTCATCATCATCATATACTTCAATTTTGCCACTTCCACCACCGACTACAACTATTTGATCATTAATCACACAAGCTCCAGGGCGATATCTCGCAACATTTAAACTTGAAATTTCTGTCCATTTATTACTTAATGCATCAAATTTTTCAACATTTGAAATGGAGCTATTTTTGTCGACACGCTTACCACCAATAACATAGATTTCCCGCTTGAATATAACTGCAGCTAAACCATGTCGATAAATATTCATCCTAGGCAAATTTGTGATGTGGTCAGAATGCAAATCAAAACGTAACGCATTACAACGACTTGCGCCTCCAACAACAAAAATGCTTTTGGAAGCCGATACCATTGCATGGCCATATCGATTGATCTCCGACATGACATCCTCTGCTGAAAAATACGTATGTGAAAACACATGGCCTGATAAACGAGCGCTATCAGCCAACTGCTCAGTGTTGACTCTTCCAGTGAGATATAACTGGTCATCCACCACAACAGATGCGGCTGCATATGTTAATTTCCTGGAGATTCCACCATTTTCCAGTTTCATGTTGTTTACATCTACCCTTTCAATTCGCTTCGAATCACAACCACCCATGACATACACACCATCACAGCATTTTACTGCTGATCCTCCTCTATGGTTGTGCCACAAACGACGTTTTTCCAGGTTACCTTTTTTGTATTTTAAAACAGAAGTATCGTTCACTGCCAGAAATGTCATAACAGGCAAAGGATTCGGATAATTGATAATGGAGTTCATTACCATTCTGCTAGAGACAACCGAGTTTGCAATAAGTTCTTCACTAAAAACTACTTCCTTGAGAAAACCCAGTTGGATCTTTGAAAAGTTTACAGCGCCCAACAACTCAACAACATATTTTTCTCGATTACCAACGTCATGTTTGATCCATCCAATCACAGCTTTGTAAACTTCCTCTTCAGACTTCACTTCCCTATTTTCCAGACCAAGCAAATGTTTCAATTCCTCAGCGTCGAGTTCAACCAATTCTTCAGACTTCAACAAAGTATCAAACATTTCACACAACAATTCATCTATTTCGTCCAACAACTCCTTGTAATCATATCGTTTGGCATAAGCTCTTATGCTTGACCAATTACCAACATCGACTTGATTGCCAAGATACTCAGAACATGTTTCTTTCACATATGGCAAATCCATCAGATGAGCAGCTTCAATTACAGCAAACACATTTTCCATGCTCAGTGCCATCTCATCTGTGTAAATAAAATCAAGGATAAATTTTAACATTTCTTTACTCACGCCATTTATTTCCACTTTGTTTTCTCGTTTTTCTTTCATGTCAATGTGAAACATTTTGTCAAAAAATGTAGAAAGTACTCCCAACACAGTTTTGTGGACTGGAAATGGGTGATCATCAACCATCAAAGTAATATCACAATACTTCGCAGCCGCTTTTCGATCATTGTCCATTCTGAGCATAATATCCTGGCTATGACAGCTCCGTGTGCATTCCATGTCACACCAAATCTCCACAAAAAGCTAATTTAACGATTATGTCAACCTGCTAAAGTAACCAATTCATTTTAATGTGCAAACCTGAAAATTTTGCGCAAACACAGACTAAAATTAATATGAAAAAATGTTAGAAATACAGCAAAAATGAAATTTGATCAATATTCACAACATTTATTAAATAATCAAACGTTTAATAAATATTCAAACAATTTAATCTTTTTCAACAAGGAATCAAGAACGCTATGCAAGCTCATCAAGCAAATGACTACAGCATTTGCTGTGAAGAGGAATGAATGGGTTTGATACCAGGTCAAGTAATTAAAAAGACTTTCAAGTGGTATTTGCGCCTATCTAGCATCACAAGTAGTGTAAGGCATGAAGCTAACCTTGGGAAATTTAAGGCAAACGAAATTCAAGCAGTTGAGGCTCAGCAAAACTTCAGTTGCCACATAACACTATTATTATATATTTAATTATTTAGTTGGTTTGACGTTTATAATTATTTAGTTGCATATTTATCCTCTTATCACGAGAAAGCGATCAAAACGCTATACGAGCTTGCTTAGGAGTTGCCAGCCATCTGTCTATCACACTAAAATGGGGCAATCCTGCTAAGTGCCTTTCCCAACGGCACAACATGTTAACCTGCCGGCTTGATCTCCACAAGGTTCTTTTAATGCTGAGCGTCAAGCAGGCAAGCTGTGAATACCAATGTTAAAGTCATTGGTTCGACCCGACTAGGAATCAAATCCGAGTCTACAGCTCAAGAGACAGACGCTGTATACCACTCGGCCATCTGAGCACTAACTATTAGGGTGCAATGAAAACATATAAATTTTTGAATTTTACGACGGTCGCTCAGTGCATTGTTGTTATGAACAAAAAAAAAACAAACTACTAGGCCAAATTTTGAGTCGAAATGAGTTTATCTTCCCTACCGACTTTCTATGTTAATTTTTGGCTAATTTTGCCCACCTTGTGAAGTTCAAAGCGTAATAGTGCAACAAAATTTAGATTTTTAAAAAATTCAGCGATTTTAACAGCTTAATCTTATCAAAACCATTTTTTTGCGTCAGATCAGGTTTTTTAGATAAATTACAATTTCATTCTATTTTCGACTATAACCAAAGTCTCGTCAGCCTTGCTACGCACAGCCAATCCAGGCTAAACTCATTCCAGACTGCAAAGACTCTGTTTTTGCGTTGCTTTACCTGTACATCTCGACTTCACCTCTTTTCTAGGTTGTGCCCTATTTTTGGCAGGCGACTGGCCCCAAACAACGATACCCAATGAAAGAACCTATCACCACTAACCCACAACCAAGTTACCGGCAGCCTAACTAGTCCACATAACTAGAAGCCCCCATGGCAAGATACAAGATTTATTTCAAAGCTGGTAAAACAATGCAGGCTAATACGAATGAAAGTATTTCAGCACACACACTACCAGTCTAGGAAACACCGAAGAACCCGAAAGTTATCTAGTCAGGTGCTTCCTCTTCGTTTTGAGTAATTTGTAAAAGAGTCAAACTAGAAACAAACTCAGAACAAAAAAAAAAAACAAAAAAAAAAGACGAAAAGCAGCAAAAAAGTTGGAAAAGCTACGTACAAAATGAAGAAAATACAAAACAAATATGTTGTTTAGTTCCTTACAACGGTCAAGCGAAGGTACAATACTTTAAAATAATAATTCACGTCAAAAAAGTTGCATGAGAAACAAAAAAGACAAACAAATTATTCACAATAACATAAGCACTGAAGGTCACAGGCAAATACCAAGGTGAGCTTGCGAGCATCGCGCCGAAGGTGCTGAGCGCAGAAAATTTGATTTCCAAGGTTCGTTATCATGCTTATTTTTTTAAATAGTTTGAGTCTGAAATTTTCTATTGACTTAAATCAATTCGGTTGTGGAAGCTAATATTTGTCAATTAAAAAATTTTTGTAATACTTTTTGAAAGAAAACCAGCTGCAGTTTTTAATTGAATTATCAATTTCCTTCCATAAACTAGATCCCCTATGTAATATTAATTCTTTTCCTATCGTTTTCTTAACACGAGGCTTAAAGTACACAAGATTTTTTGTTTGTCTTGTCGAGTACTTATGAACAGCATTAATTTTTGCAAAGCGATCATAGAAGGATTTTGGAAGTTTTCCACCGTGGAGTTGATACATGATTTTTGCGAGTTCCAATTTGTAAACATCAGTCAATTTTAGAAGTTTTAGTTTTTTGTATAGGGGTGTTACCGAGCAAAACTTACTGCTAAAAGTAATTGTTCGAATAATATTGTTTAATCTGAGATTCAGTTCTTGCAGCCGGGTTTTGGCAGCATTTCCCCAGACAGCAATGCCGTATTGAACTTTAGACTGGACTAGACTGTGGTAAAGCATTCTGATTACGTCAGGTGGAACCAATTTTCTAAGTCGATAAAACAGACCAGAGTATCGTGCAAGCTGAAGTGACAATTGATGAATGTGGGTAGACCAATTCAAATTTTCATCAACAAAAATTCCCAGATATTTCACTGTTTGCTGCCGTTTTAGGACGTGGGAGTTTAAGGACAATTGTAGGTCAGCAGTACATGATACACTGGGCCGTTTATTGATGAGCATATAATGACTTTTTTGACGGTTTAAGGACAATTTATTTTTTTTTAACCAATGGTCAATGTTTTGAAGCTCTTCGTTAACCCCGCGCTCCAGATTTGCTAAATTTTTGTCCGCCAGCATTAAGTACGTGTCGTCAGCAAATAAAGTTGTTTCAAAGTTGCTAGCCGAGGGAAGATCATTTACGTAGAGTAGGAAGAGTAGCGGGCCTAGCGATGATCCTTGCGGCACTCCGTAAGTCAATTTGGCTAGTTTTGATTTATAGTGGGATAATTTAGTGTATTGTTTTCTATTAGTCAAATAATTTTCCAGTAGTTGAAGTGGTAGGCCTCGAATACCAAAGAAGTGATCGAGTTTATTTAGCAATATCGCATGATCTACAATATCAAAGGCTTTGGTCAAATCAAGAAATATGCAACAAGAATAAAGGCCATCATCTGCATTTTTGATTAACTGATCATAAATTGTACATAAAGTGTGAACAGTTGAGGAATTTTGTCTGAAACCGTATTGGTGGCGTGATAGCAGATCCGCCTTGTCGAGGTAAGAGTAAATACGATTATAGATTAACTTTTCTAATATTTTGTTGAACGGGGACAGGAGAGAAATTGGTCTGTAATTGGTTGCTTGTTGTGGATTATTTTTCTTAAATACGGGTACGACCTCGGCAATTTTTAAAGCGTCCGGATACTTTCCTTGGATTATGCAGGAATTAAACAAGTTACTGAGAATAGGAGAAACGATAAGATTACTAAATTTTAGGAATTTTGTGTCAACATCTTGTTCTCTCGTAGCTTTTTTGCCTTGAAGATTCCGTATAATTGAAGTAACTTCTTCAGATGTTGCTGGTGCAAAGAAGCATGAGTTTTTGACTTTAGATCGGTGCATGTTATAGTTGTAATCGTCAGTCTGGAAGGTATCAGCTAGATTTTTCCTACTTAAGTTTGTTGCAAATTTGTTGTGGGTCTTGAGTGATGCCATCATGAGTTTCTAATTCTGTTGGAAAAAGTTTTTTTTTGGGTTTTTGATTTACTATGTCATTAATTAGATTCCACACCTTAGCTGAGTTATTTTTGTTGGCTTGAAAAGTTCGTCGATAATAGGTTTCTTTGGCACTTTTAATTGTTCTGTTGAGAGTGTTGCGATAAAGTTTGTAATCATGGTGTGCTTGCTCACTAAATCTGGTATGGAGCTTAACATATAGATTGTTTTTATATTTGATGGAATTAAGTAGCCCTGTGATAAGCCTAGGTTTGGTTTGGAGGCGCTTTTCTTTTCTGGAAGCTTTCCTTAAAGGTGCGTGCTTGCACACAGTTTTGCTAAATATGTCATACAGATTGTCGAACTGTTTATTTACTGTTGCGTTGTTAATTGGATTGACTTCATTTAAGTTTGCACTTAGTTCATTTAGAAAAACCTCGAGATCGAAATTGCGCATGTCTCGAATGTAAGCGTTTTTCGATGTTTTTGTTATTATTTTCTTGGAGGAAGTAGCAATAAAAGTACCAAAGTGGTCACTCAAGTCCGAGATAATTACACCACTTATGCGGGGGTTACTAACATCGTTAAAGTAAATGTGATCAATCAGCGTTTTTGAGTGATCAATTACGCGTGTAGGCAAATCAATTGCACATTTGCAGGGTAAGCTTAGCACGCTGTTAACATATTTTCTAACGCTATTGTTAGTTTTAATTTTCATTAGGTCAATGTTATAATCTCCTAAAGAGAAGAAGGGATACTTTTTGTCGATGAGTTGTTGAAATATTTGTCCTAAGTTGGTGGAAAAGTTTTCATAATCTTCAGCTAAGGTAGTAGGATGTCGATATGTGACACCAACAACTATCGGGCCAGATTTCGTGCCAAGTTCTATCCACATATCTTCAGCAAATTGTAAATTAATGTTGATGCTTTTAATGATTTTGTAGTCAAGTGTTTCTTTAATGTAAAAACCAACCCCCCCAGAATTTCCAGTACTGTCGCTGTGAATAAAGTTGTAGCCTTGGATATCTAAATTCACATAGATATGATTGGGTTTAAGTTTAGTTTCAGATATTGCTATCACGTCTGGCAGCACTTTTAGAGTTGTCAAAAAAGTTGATAATTTATCTACGTTTTGTTGTATACTTCTAATGTTGAAATGCATTATATAAAGATCTCGCTCATTGAAAGCTACGTGGTTTAAGGATGTACGTCATAATAACTGCTTTTGTCAAAGAAATCAAAGTAGGTCGCTACGTCATCAGCGAGTTGACGATTATTCTTTGTTTCATTAGTTTGCATTGTTCTAGAGCAGCAAAGTAAACAATAAACTTCCTCGCGTTGATTAGATGTGGGTTTGCATGAATAGCACGTGGTACGCTCACACTCGGGACACGCATGGTATAGACCTGCGTGTGGTTTTAAGCAATCAATGCAAAGATCGTTTGAAGCCATTAAAGATTAAGCACAAAAAAAACATTTTGGTACTAACTTTAGCTGGATTAATTACGCTTCTGCTGATTCATCATCATCAGATCGATCAACATTTACGAACAAAGGTTTGTAGTCCAATTTTTCCAGGTCAACATCGATGTTGAGTTGAAACAGGTCTTCTGGAGAAGTTATGTAAATCCATTCACCAATACCCTCATCTTTCTCGTCATCTCCGATATCACCGTAAAGTTTCGCGGACCTCTTCATGCGAATTCTACCATTAAACGTGTGACAGAGCACAAGTTTTTCCTCGCATTCATTTTTTACGTAGTTCAATAGCTTTTGACGCAATGGAGTGAGATCTTCTACCATGAATGCCGCTTTGAACTCATCATTTTCTTTTAGTGTTGCTTTCTTTTTGAGAAACTGAGTTCGTTTTTTGTATGAAACAAAACGTGCAATGATTGGACGAGGTTTGCCACTTCTTTTCTTCTTACCTAGTCGGTGGGCTCTTTGCACGTCTTTTGCCTCAAGTTGAATGCCCAACGTTTTAGCAACATTTAGGATAACTGTTTCGCCATCATCTTTGTTAGAATTTGTTTCTTCGATTCCATAGATTCGAAGGTTTTCTCTCCTGGAGTATTGCTGCATGTCGTCGATTTGGGCTGTATTGAAATTCAGGGCTTGTTTAAGGTCGCCATTTTCTAATTTTAGCAGTTTTATTTCTTTACTTTGTTTCAGCTCAGCTTTCAGATCGTTAATTTCCTCTTTCAGGCTATTTACTTTTTTAAAATATCATTTAATGTGCTGCGGTCTGTTTCTGTAAAACTAGTTTTTGATGCGACAATTCTGTGGCGAAGTTGCACGTTTAGAAAATGCGTCCGTCCGCTAGCACGTCTAATGACCCACTCATTTGCAGATGGCAACCCACTCATTTGCAGCTGCAGACGCGTTTCGACCTTATTATGGTCGTTGTTTGGGGCCAGTTGCCTGCCAAAAATAGGGCACAACCTAGAAAAGAGATGAAGTCGAGATGTACAGGTAAAGCAACGCAAAAACAGAGTCTTTGCAGTCTGGAATGAGTTTAGCCTGGATTGGCTGTGCGTAGCAAGGCTGACGAGACTTTGGTTATAGTCGAAACATTAATTTGTCCCTTGCAAATTTCTCATCTAACTCGTAATTGATGACAGAAATGGATGGTTCAATTCCCACCTGTATGGGGGAGTACCATTTTCCATTCCATTAAAAGACTGTACTCTGATTGTTGGACCTATTCTTACCCTGACACTTTGAGCTTTGTTGTTGGCTGACTTTGGGGGTGTCTATCGGAGAAACGTAGGAAAGATAAATTCTATTTGACTGATATATCCTTCTTTGTATCATCTTGCTGGATCCTGTAACTGTACATGCGGTTCGACAAACGTACCGGAATATTGATATTTAAACCACCGATAAGCGCTGACGTTCACTGTGTTTTCTGGGCTGCATGCGCAGACACAGTGCCTGCCTTGTCCCCCGCTTTTTCACGGGCGAACGGGTTGGGCAGAGAGGTTTTTTGAAGGTTTTGGTAACTGGTATAGTTACAAACCGTAAACAAAATATTCCTTCTCAGATTACCGGGAAAATAGTGTTTAAACCAATCGGTCATTTCTATTCTTATCGATTGTTTACAGGGAATCTGTGACATCATAATCCAGCCTGTATTATTTTCTTGATGGTTTTATTTCAAATTTTCTACCTTGAGCAGAACGAGTAGAGGCTTAGATTTGGAGTGTGTAGTTATTTTGAAGGTTGGAATTTTTTTTTTTCAGGAAGGTGGGAGGTTGCTATGCTGCACTGATGAGACCATAATAAGGTCGAAACGCGTCTGCAGCTGCAAATGAGTGGGTTGCCATGGGGGCTTCTAGTTATGTGGACTAGTTAGGCTGCCGGTAACTTAGTTGTGGGTTAGTGGTGATAGGTTCTTTCATTGGGTATCGTTGTTTGGGGCCAGTCGCCTGCCAAAAATAGGGCACAACCTAGAAAAGAGATGAAGTCGAGATGTCCAGGTAAAGCAACGCAAAAACAGAGTCTTTGCAGTCTGGAATGAGTTTAGCCTGGATTGGCTGTGCGTAGCAAGGCTGACGAGACTTTGGTTATAGTCGAAACATTAATTTGTCTCTTGCAAATTTCTCATTCTATTTTATTCTACAACCAACAATTTTATTCTATTTCATTTACAACCAAACACCTTTGTTGTTTAACACTTGGTTTTGTCTAAACACAATGCATTAAAGGTTGTGACTTCGCTAAGTTTTTTTATGACGCCATAAAACTTCACTTAAGACAGTAATTTTTTATCAATCAAAACCAGCACATTGCGATTTTAACTGATAATAGTCAGTATAGAAACAACTCTTCGAACACCTTGGCAAATAAATACGACAGCTTGCAGCATCTATTTTGTCATAAACAAAGCATTTATCGAACACACGTTTAATGCGGCAACAATTTACTAAAAATTAAAATGTCGTGAAAAGCACAGATGGAAAACCAGCATCAAATCAAATCTTCATTATACTCGCCGTATTACGCCGAAGCGTGTAACGAGTTGCGGGGCCCATCTCCGCGGCTTAGCGCATGGGCTACACAGCTTCGAAGAAGCGTCGCAACGGTGGCGAGTCGTTGGCGACACTGTGTCGATTTGACCGGCCCGGGAGTCGAACCCCGGACCTCCCGCACCGATAGCGTGCGCTTAGCAACTGAGCTAACGGCCGGTAAGTAATAATGTACCGATTAATCGGAATCGGTGTTTTTGGGGATATCGGCATCGGATCGGTCAAAAATGCCTGTAATTACCGATCCGATTCTTTCAAAAACAGCTTTGGCAATGAAAATGGTAGTAACCAGCAATAAACATTCAAAAATAATTTAAAAAATTAGTAACACAAGACTATCTGCAAAATTTATTACTTGAAGTTTAGTGGTTAAAATTAACAATATTTGCCTAGTGGGATTACAAAACTTGAAGTTGCTTTTGCGTCAGCATTGTAGTAAGATTATCTGATATGCAAAAAAACATTCTGAAAAAGTGAGCCCATATAGCATGTGGTATTTAGGCCAACTTTTTCAGATCGGTTGCTTTGGCATATTACCAACCTGAAATTCAAAATTATGGGATTGGCAATAATATTGGTATATTTTGTGCTAATTCAAAAAATCAATGAAGCGAGTAGAAAGGGTTTGGTTTTAAAAATTGTATTTTATTGACTATACGATTTTGGGTATGGTAGGCTGAAGTTATAAACATGCTTGTACGCAGTATGGCCAAGAAATTATGGATATTATTACTATATAATATAAAATCTTTTATCCATGTCACACCCTTGTTGCATTAGTCTACCCTCAGCTAAATATTTTTATGACACCTATCTTTGCATGGTGAATTTTAACAAGCAGCAACATTGCGTGACAGTTTTCATAAATTCAGTATTACGTTAAGTACCGGTATTACATTAGATAGGAATCGGGAATCGGATAGGTATCGGTAATTTTTTTTGGTATCGGTATATCACTAATTTAAAGTGTCAATTTTTAATCCAAAAGTCGCATGGCAAAATCTAATTCTACTAGCCTAAAATTTCATGTGGGGCTTTCAAGTGACATGTACAACAATGCATCAAGCGACCACATTAATAAGAGATAAAAGTGCACCCTACTAACTAATAAAAAACGAATCGACACTTGTACAAAAGTTGCCATTATTATCGTTCTCAAGGAAACGCAGAAATGAAGCTCGCATTTTAAGTTACAGCAAATTAACTACAGTCAAACAACAGTGAACATAGAGGATGTGATTAAAATATTATAGAGTAAGTTCAAGCAAGTGTAACACAACGATATAAAGAGCGTAAATCGCAAAGACACAAGCGCCGAAGAGGTTAAGCAATCGACAAAACATGTACGATTTCTTCCATCCGGTTAATGCAAAAGGTATACACGACACAATGAAATCACAATACATCAAAGGTGAAGACGATTGGTTTAGCAAACTGAAATACTTTCGGAATGATCGATATAAATCTGCTCAAATTCATACATTAAGTCAACATCTTGGAAACGAAGTACATATTTACCCTGTCCACAAGCCCAATGTCAGAGGGCCAAAAGCCCACGGGTTTTCTGTATCATAATCAAATTTTTGATACAGAAAGCTCGTGGGTTTTGGTTCCCTAAACTTGGACATAAAGAGAGAGTAAGAGTACAGCACAGAAACGTGCAAAAGCATGGTCATCTAGCTCTTATAATATAAAGCCAGCCTTACTATCAAAAACAAGCAATAAAATTTATATCGCAAATCGTTGATTTCCACTGGTGTAGCGTTCTTCAACATCCATTATTGTGTTGCGAAAGTGCTATGTCAAGCAGAGACAAGCATCCTAAACTTGTTAACTTAAAATTGCGTATCACGCAGGTGTGTTTGTGTGCAATCGATTATTGCTTTTAACAAAATGTATTTCTAGCGTTACGAAATTGGGTATTGTCAAGAAAAATTTCCTTGACTTGTCTCATCTAACGTCGCACCAGGGCATAATTCTAAGATGACAACATCATCGATACACCACGCGCAATTATATAATTGCTCCACTATAATAAGTGTACTGTAATTACGTAGTACAGTCAATCTAAATCAGGGTTTTAAGTGAAAATCCATGATCCCCAGGGAGGAACGCAAAATTACTTCAACGGTCCGTTAAGCCAAATATTAATACTTATTCGTTAGAATGCTTCAGGGAACCGGAAATCGAAAAAAGAAATGAAGATCTAGATAACCTTCCACAAAAAAACTCAACAAACCCACTAAAATGAACAATAACAAGAGAAATCATATGCTCCTACAACAATAGCATGATTAATGCCACTAATTCACAGAATGGCAACTAACTTTCGGTAGTATTTAAACCAAAAAAAAAAAGAACTTTGTTTTTCTTTATAACATTAGAAAGCAACACTCTCTTGGAACAAACGTTGCGAAAATTTGTACACTATCGAGATTAGAAAAATTGGCATCGTACAGTGTGAAAATGATAGTGGGGAATTTGATTACGCCATTATAATATATGCAACACTGATTTCGATGGAACTATATAAAAAGTTTTATCCACTGATGACATTAAAATGCAAAACAATTCAACAACTATTGCAAATATTGTAAAATGTGTTTTTTTTATTCAGACAGTAATGTTGAGATTTCTATCTTTATCACCCCAAAACTAGTTCCAAAATAGCGATGCTGACGAAGTCAATCAAGCAAAAAACCACATTACATAATAATCAAACTACTGAATTTCAAAATGAAAAATCAAAAATGCAGTACATTATTTGTCAAAAACATTTATTTCAGCAACTGCCCCCTTTCCACCAAATGGGTTTAGCTACGCACAACCAGCCGCTGTACATACTTAACATAAACCACGCAAATATGTCAAAAATAAAAAAATAAAAAAAAAAACTGAGAGATAATTCCTCGCACAAAAATTACAGCGACATAACATTCGGCTTTTTAGAGTAGGCCTATATAAAACGTTCCACGGAATTTAACATGGAAAAATTGCAAACACATCTTTTAGCTCTTCACATTCTCCAATAATGTTCCATTCATCTTCAATATTGTCATATACTTCGATCTTGCCACTTCCACCACCGACTACAACTATTTGATCATTAATAACACAAGCTCCAGGACGATATCTGGCAACCCTCAAACTTGCAACTACTGTCCAACTACAAGTCAACCCGTTAAATTTTTCAACATCTGACTTGCAATCGTTGTCACCAATTCCTTTCCCACCGATGGCATAGATTTCTTGATTAAAAATAACTGCAGCTAAACCATGTCGATGAGATTTCATCTGCGGCAAATTTGTGGCCTGGTTTGATTGTAAATCAAAACGTAACTGATCGCGATAGTTAGAACCTCCAACAACATAAATGCTTTTGGAAACCGATACCATTGCATGGCCGTAATGCTTAATTTGCGACGTTATACTAGATGAATAATACTGATACTCAAAGACTTGGCCTGATAAATGCAATTCCTCAGCAGACTTCTCAGTATGGATTCCTCCAGTGAGATATAACTGGTCATCCACCACAACAGATGCGGCTGCATATGTTAATTTCCCGAAGATTCCACCACTTTCCAATTCCATACTTTTTACATCTATCCGTTCAATTTGCTTCGAATCACAACCACCCATAACATACACACCAGAGCCGTGTTTCACTGCTGATCCTCCCCTATGGTTGTGCCACAAACGACGTTTTTCCACGTTACCTCTTCTGTATTTTAAAACAGAAGTATCGTTCACTGCCAGAAATCTTTTAACAGGCAAAGGATTCGGATAATTGATAATGGAGTTCATTACCATTCTGCTAGAGACAACCGAGTTTGCAATAAGTTCTTCACTAAAAACTACTTCCTTGAGAAAACCCAGTTGGATCTTTGAAAAGTTTACAGCGCCCAACAACTCAACAACATATTTTTCTCGATTACCAACGTCATGTTTGATCCATCCAATCACAGCTTTGTAAACTTCCTCTTCAGACTTCACTTCCCTATTTTCCAGACCAAGCAAATGTTTCAATTCCTCAGCGTCGAGTTCAACCAATTCTTCAGACTTCAACAAAGTATCAAACATTTCACACAACAATTCATCTATTTCGTCCAACAACTCCTTGTAATCATATCGTTTGGCATAAGCTCTTATACTTGACCAATTACCAACATTAACTTGATTGCCAAGATACTTGGAACATGTTTCTTTCACATATGGCAAATCCAGCAGATGAGCAGCTTCAATTACAGCAAACACATTTTCCATGCTCAGTGCCATCTCACCTGTATAGACAAAATCAAGGATAACTTCCAACACTTCTTTACTCACTCCATTTATTTCGACTTTATTTTCTCGTTTTTCTTTCATGTCGATGTGAAACATTTTGTCAAAAAATGTAGAAAGTACTCCCAAAACATTTTGGTGGACTGGAAATTGGTGATTATCAACCATCAAAGTAATATCACAATATTTAGCAGAAGCTTTCCTGTCACTGTTCATTCTGAGCATGATATCCTGACTGTGATTGCTAAAGATTGTTTCCATGTTTCTTTGAGTTAGCACAAAAATAATCAAAATTACGATTATATACCTGTTTTCAAGTATGTGACAAGAAAAAAACGCAATTGATACATGTTCAGTTGCAACAAAACTTTTACGGTGTATGGTGCAAAACAAATGGTAAAATGCATTTTTAATAAATAAACTGTATTACCTACTACTATCGTTCAAATATCTTGTTGAGTTAAGGTATTATAACTTTCAAAACAGACAAAGCAAGATGGCTGTTCATTAGGGTGGTTCTTAAAAACTGTTTTTTGAATTTTCTATGGGCCAACCCTTTAAAGGGGTCCACTTGGATAAAAAAATAACCATTGCAAAATATTTCTCAAAAATTTTAATATTTAGAGGTAGCTCAAGCTTCTCACATTTTACGAGGTAGACTAAATGACGTCAATAGCATTTTTTCCCAATTTTAGATGCTAGAACACCATCTTAATACCAAACAATGTAGAATGTGTGATTTTCTATCAATGTTTGATAGGTGCCGTTGGCTTAGTGTGTGAAGGAAGTCAAAAAAATTTTAATTTTTGCCGAAATCAGACAAAAAATTGTAAAGTGAGGTAAAAGTGGTAGGTTAGGTTGGCTCATTATCAAATTTTGTATGAATGCAGTTAAGAAACACATAAAATAACATGGTATCAAATCGTTATATTTTGGTTGTCACACCAGCATGCAGTTGCTCCAAAAATTAATCGCAGAAAGCTATAAACAGCAACAACAATAGTAATTGTTATACAATAAATATGGGAGGAAAATAGCTTAAAAAGAAAAAATATAGCCGTTGTAATTCTCAAAACTGGACGCTTCGACAACATAGATTCAGCTGTCATCATCAGCAGTTTATGCAAGGCTGTACAGTTTTGAACTGCCTTGCCTACACTGCTGATTGTCGTCGTCGTGTGGTTGGGCATTCTCTTCCGACGGTTTAGATGTTGACGGCGTTGATTTTAAGCCAGCGTCGAGTGTCATCATCCAGGACCAACAGACCTTGTATTCCTTTAGGTGCACGATGTAGGGGGCATGTAGAAATGATGTGGTCAGCAGTTTGCTCGGAGGCACCACACTCACAATTCGGTGAAGGAGCAACACCCCATTTGTACATGGATGAATGGAATCGCCCTACGCCAGTCCGCAGACGATTCAGTTTTACCCAAGACGTTCTGGGCAAACCCATTCCAAGAGGCTTAGGACTGGCCCTGGGAATAAAAGCATGAAGCCTTGATGCATTTTTCAAATACTCCATGTTCCATACATAATCCATCCATTGCGCTGCACGAATGTCTGATTCGGTCAGACTGCTGATGATTACAGCTGAATCTATGTTGTCGAAACGTCCAGTTTTGAGAATTACAGCGGCTTAATTTTTTCTCCTTAATACAGTAGTAATTGTCTTAACAATGTTCAGGGCTCCAATTTTGAGCAATTATTGCTTTTAAGTTTTCTTCCTGCTGTCAGGATTTTCTTTTCGGTGTTCCTGAACAATTTTAAGTAAAAACTGCCGCTGTTGTTCATCCTTTGTCATTAGCCCGTTTTTCCACGTTACCTCTTCTTGAATAACAGCCACACTTTTTTCAGCATGGACGCAAACCACTTTCAATTCTGGCACAATTGATGAACCTGAATCGTTATCGTCGTTCCAAGTATCAGGATCTTTTTGTAGAAAACCGGAAAGAAATTTTAGTTTTTGGAATAGGGTCACAAAATCGTTCAGGTTGGAACCAGTTATTAGTTGCTGGTTGATTGACACTCGCTTCGGGACTCTTCATCACCTATTCTTTTCAATGACTGAATCATCTAGCGTTTCATAGAACATGGGGGATTACCGTCAAAGAAAGCCAAACCCACGAGTTCCTGCGACAAATACCACATTTGTGCTGCCATGTTAGTTGCTGCAGCAGCAGATACATCTTCATTAATCTGTTTGTGCTCTACCAGAGGTTGAACTCGACCAGAGAAACTCTACCAGAGATGTCTGGTAGATTACAAAAAGATTAATGACGACGTATCTGCTGCAATGGCAGCACATATGCGGTAGGCTAATTGTTGCAGGAGCTTGTGGCTTTTTTTTTTACCGTAATCTCCCATGTTCTATGAAACGCCAGATGATTCAGTCATTGAAAAGAAGATGAAGAGCCCCGAAGCGAGTATCAATCAAGCAGTATATGATAACTAGTTTCAACCTGAAAAATTTTGTGACCTCAACTTCCAAAGTTCATTTTTCAAAAACTAAAACTTCAAAAGATCCTGAAACTTAGAACGACGATAACGATATCCTCTGAGCTTCATCAATTGGGCCAGAATTGATAGTGGTTAACTACCAACATGCTGAAAGAGGTGTAGCTCTTACTAGTGTGTATTGTAGGCTAATGACAAAGGATAAACAACAACTGCAGTTTTTACTTCGAATTTCAGGAACACCGAAAAAATTTCCTGACAGCAAGAAAACTAGCAAAACTTGCTCAAAATTGAAACCTTAAATACTGTTGAGAAGACAATTACTATTGTTGTTACTGTTTATAGCTTTCTGCGATTAATTTTTGGAGTAACTGTATGCTGGTGTGACAACCAAAATATAACTATTTCATATCACGTTATTTTATGTGTTTCTTAACTGCGATTATACAAAATTTAATAATGAGCCAACCTAACCTACCATTTTTACCTCACTTACAATTTTTTGTCTGATTTCGCAAAAAATAACAATTTTTTTGACTTCCTTCAAACACTAAGCTGACTACACCTATCAAACATTGACAGAAAATCACACATTCTACATTGTTTGGTACTAAGATGGTGTTCTAGCGTTTAAAATTGGGAGAAAATGCTATTGACGTTATTTGGCCTCCCTCGTAAAGTGTAAAAGGCTTGAGCTACCTCTAAATATTAAAATTTTTGAGAAATATTTTGCATGGGTAATTTTTTATCCAAATGAACCCCTTTAAAGGGTTAGCATATAGAATATTCAAAAAACAGTTTTTAAGGGCCACCCTACTGTTCATGGACTGTTATTCAATGGCTAACATCATAAATGTGCGATCACACTGACTAAGACGTTGAGATCTTTGAGACATTGTACAGGTTTATCTTATTGTGATATGCTTTTGTGCGTATGTGATGTCATAAGATAAACCTGCACAATGTCCCAAAGGTCTTAACGTCTAAGTAAGTGTGATCAGACCTTAAGATGCCACGTAAAAAAGGAAGATAAATTTGTAACGTGTGCAAGAATTAACAAATCCAAATCTTCGAAAACTTATGAAGATTTTTAGTTCATAAGATCTAAAGCTATTTCGGCAAACACTTCGATCTACGCAGTAAGCGAAAAAAATTCTAAAAACTTATATCAAACGAAGATCATTATTCATTTTTATAATAGCAGGATCTTTCTGAGGATTGAAAATATGTCTTGCAGGTCTATGCAACAAACACATGATCATTTGGTATCTTTAAGAGTCTTACATTCGCTAAAAAAATATATATCAATCCGTAACGAAACAATGCTGTAATATATAAAACAGCAAATAATTAAGTGCTTAAAGCTGCTAGTGTTGCTAGCGGCATGAAGTATTTGATTGCAAAGATGTTACAATGCCCATTTTACGGAGAATAAATGAACACTGAACAGCAGGATCTCATTCTGCACAGACACTATAAAACCAGTACGCGACTATTTGGCGTGACTGATTCGACGTGAGACGACTCCATGTAGGTACCCTAACCCAAATCGTCCCACGTCGAATAGGTCACGCCGAATAGTCCTGCTTCGCTTTAAAACACGGGAGTAGTTATCCAGTTTCAAATCGTACGTATCTTCGTCGTAACCGAGGGTGGTCAGACGAACCTCCTTTCCTCAACGATCCCTCTCACATAATTATGTACAGTATATTATGCAAACAACTTCCATAACCGAAACACCTGTTTCATTTTAACCAAAACATTCTGTTGCATCTCCCCAGCATTTTTTCTAAGAACCTTACTTATCGCAAATTATGTTTACAATTATTTTTCCAAGTGATTCACTAGGAACCTATAATACTATACTAACTTGATACGCAAAAGCATTTTGCGATTGCCCTTTTCAATCTATAATAGGAACCTATAATAGGAACCTATAATATAATACTTGATACGCAAAAGCATTTGCGATTGCCCTTTTCAATGAAACAACAAATGTTAGCAGAAACAAGCTAATTGTACGATTAACAATCAAAACTACTATCAAGCGCAAAGGCTAATTTTTAACCAAAACTTGAACGCAAAAAATACAAATTAAAAAATTATATGCACACTAGTTTGATTTCGTAAAAGTTTTCAAAACAAACGACAAAATACATTAAACTCTACTACCCTATATAAATGTCACTGGTATAATTAAGATAAAATACCAAGATGAGTTTAGCGTAGTAAAAACCATAATATGTTGAACACGGCAAAAAAAACAAAAACGGAAAACTTTCAGTTTTGAAATTCCTTATAAAAAGAGTCATCTGGTAATCTTCCATCTAAATCCTTCGATAACTAGGAAATTCGATCCTGTTACTGTCAAAATTTTAGCCGGTTATGTCAAAAGAAATAAGTGGTGTAGGACACTAGTAGTTTTCACATTTCCTGCCAACTGCAGCCATCTAGTAATCTCACGTCTAGTACTAATCTAACACCAGAGAACTCGACACTCGATAAAAGTTTCAGTTGTTTGGGTAATATGCCTGGTCATCTAAATAAACTATCTGAAACAAAGTCAACCATTTGTTTTTGGACAATTAGTTATTAACTGGCCAACTTAGCCAAAACAAACTTAAAAAAACACAAAAAGAGTTGAACTGTTTAAACCACATTTACAGAATAACTTACATTTTACGATAATGCATGCTTTTGTGTACGTAATATAAGTAATATTAAATTCGGTACCTTCAACTGCAAGCCTTATTTTCAATCAGTAGATACAAAATCCTCGCCAATATACGCCAGATAAAATAGACAAGGAGTAACTGATAAAGCGAAAACAAAAATAAGCACAACCGATAAGCATAATGCTAAAGCGAACACACACAAGAAAAAGTTAGCACGGAAAAATTGCAAACACATCTTTCAAATCTTCACATTCTCCAACAATCTTCCATTTATCTTTATCATCATCATATACTTCAATCTTGCCGCTTCCACCACCAACTACAACTAGTTGATTATTAATCACACAAGCTCCAGGACGATATCTGGCAACATTTAAACTTGCAACCATAGACCATTGATTTTTTACTAGATGAAATTTTTCTACTGATGATGACAAACCCTCATGGCCTGGTGACCCACAAATAGCAAATATTTTCTCATCAAAAGCAACAGCTGCTAATCCAAAGCGTTTATTATTCATTGATGGCAATACTGTTACTAGAGCAAGAGATGGGTCTAATCGCCGCAATGATTGATTCATACTCCCGTTACCTCCCACAGCATAAATTGAGCCTACTGCAGATACTAAAGCATGACCATAACATCCAAAAGAAGGCATATTTGTACGTGAAACTGCAGAAAAATCACGAGAAGTGCAAGAAAAACCTTCAACAGTGTTTTGTGCATTAAATCCATCCGTGACATAAAGTGTGTTATTTAAAACAACACATGAAGCAATATATCTGTGTTTGCTCGTTGAACCACATTTTGATACTGTCATGCCGTTGATATCAATTTTTTCCATACTTTTTGTATCAAATCCGCCAACAACATACACATTGTTACGGTGCTTTGCAGATGATCCACCTTGATGTCTGCAGAAAAGCAAACATTTCCATACTTCACCAGAAGAAAACTTCACAACCGAACGATCATCTACAGCCACAAATGACAAGTCTAAACAATCTTCCGAGTGACTGGTGATGGCATGTAACACTGCTCTCGAGCAAGCCAGTGAGTTATCCATCAATTTTTCACTTGCCACTACTTCCTTAAGAAAACTTTTTGACAGTTTGGCAAAGTTTATGTAACTCAACAAACTTTCTGCGTATTTTTTTCTGCTATTGACATCACGATTAATCCACCGAATTACAGCTTTGTACACATCTTCTTCAGATTTTACTTCTTTAGTTTTCAATCCTAGCAGATGTTTCAACTCCTCAATATTTAATTCAATAAACTGTCCAGCTCGCACAAAGTCGTCAAATTGAAGCGCCAAAGCAACGTCTACTGCATCCAACAACTCTTTGTAATCATATCGTTGGGCATAAGCTCTTATACTTGACCAATTACCAACATTAACTTGATTGCCAAGATACTTGGAACATGTTTCTTTCACATATGGCAAATCCAGCAGATGAGCAGCTTCAATTACAGCAAACACATTTTCCATGCTCAGTGCCATCTCACCTGTGTAGACAAAATCAAGGATAACTTCTAACACTTCTTTACTCACGCCATTTATTTCGACTTTGTTTTCTCGTTTTTCTTTCATGTCGATGTGAAACATTTTGTCAAAAAATGTAGAAAGTACTCCCAACACAGTTTTGTGGACTGGAAATGGGTGATCATCCACCATCAATGTAATATCACAATACCTTGCAGCTGTTTTACGATCATTGTCCATTCTACGCATAATATCTTCACTGTGACTATGGTAACTAGCAAGTATTTCCATGCTTTCCCGAATTACAAAATTCTCCGCGGACGATTTCAGATGATAATCTTTCAGAATAACTTAATTGACACAATGGAGTGCAGTAATTTCTACTCTAGTTTAACGCTGCTGTCTAAATGCGAAAAAGATTAATACAGCAGTAACAACAGAAATCATTGCTGAAAAACGCAGTTAATACAAATAGCCAAAGCAATCATGATCTTTTTTTTTAAATCGTTGCTTTGAAAACACAGTACACATCTTATTCCACAAATGCAAAAGGCATCACTTCAGGTTAGCTCAACAACAACACAATCAAATAAGCAGCAAATTTCGCTGGAATTTTAAAAACTTTACAAACTCAAATCCACTAAAATTACAATTACAGGAAGTATACGATCTTACAAACTAGACTTCAGGGTTTGCAAAATGTAGGCTGTCAGAAAAAAAAAAAAAAAACCCAAGTTCTTGGTCCGATATAACAACATATTACAATGCACTGCATGAACAACAGGCAAAGCATTGTATTTGCAACAGCCAGTTTTACGACATAAGCAACAACAACCAATATTAGAAGCAAAAAACGTAGCAAAAACATGTTCAAGCAGAAGGTAAATTTCATCGCAATAAATCAAACAAAATACAAAGCATGGTAATTTATACAGTAGAAAATCAGACAATTGCCCAGGTTAGCAAAATAATATTCAAATGTCACCTTTGGAAAATTTTAGCTACAAAAAAAAATTTTTTGTGATACGAAAAGACTAAAGTAAAGCAAATTTAAGCAGTGCTTTGAATTTTAATTCGATGGAAAGTGTACGCATTTTTTATAATTTTACTTATATATCAGGGGCGTATTCTCCATGCATGCAAGGCATGCATTGCATGCCTTGCCAATTGTCATTCAATCAAAGAAAATTAATAATAATATTTTTGAAAAAATATCTAAAAAATTGTCTCGATTTTAATCTGAGAACTTTCACTGTGTCAGAAAAGCATTAACTTTGGAGATCATTTTGAATATTAATGTATGGCAACACTTAAAAGTAGCCGCGTATCACCGCGGACGACCGCATAGGCATGCAATTTTCGAAGTTGCTTTTTTGTTCTGCATCTAGTTGTATTGGCAGATTGGCGCTAAATACGCGACTAACTACGTAAGAAGGCATGCAATCGTCAAATTGCATGCCTATGCGGTCTACGCGGTAAGACGACGCAGTAACTAGTGAGCGCTGAATAATCATATACGGTATTCAACACGGTGAAGTATGGTAGAGACTAGGCTACTACAGATCTGCTGTGTATGGTAGACTTCTGGTAAATAAGCTAGACTAGTTTAAAAATGATAGGCTGTGAGATTGAGATCAAGCTGCAAAATATAAGTAAGCAGGAGTTTAGTTGTAATAGTTCTAGTTAAGGGTATCGGTATTGCATATATACCTTAGCTGGTTCAAAGGGGTTAGGTCTAGTATCAGCCCCCGGGTTCGGGTAAGGCTAGATTTGGTTAGGTTAAGGTTGGCAGACAGAAAAAGCGCGGGGGCTGTTAGTCTGCTGGACATGACCTGTGTGAAGTAAGTAGACTTACCAAACCAGGGGGTCTGAGATATCGGTACCGATAAGCATACCGTATAAAAGAACATCATCTTAATGAAATTAAGATTCATTGTACAGATACTGGATAGAATATTGGTGCCGATAGGTGCAGTGTTACAGCTTATAGTACTTTAGTGAAATTAATTTTCATCAATCTTAAAGGTAGTGTCTATTTTGCTGTCAACGGCAAAATGGCTTCAATGTCTATTTTGCTGTAAGTGACGTCGTGGGTTTTTAAGCGCCCTTTTGTGCTCAATTGCCACAACTTCTCGATAGCTCAGTGGATAGAGTGCCGCGATAAAAGGGTAGCACTGCACTAGTTTTGGGTTCAATTTTAGTCGCAGCTTTGATTCATTTCGCTTCGGTGGCTTGGGTTTGGATCACTTCGAATTCGTGTGATCTGGGGTTAACAATCGGGTTCGTGAAGACAGTAGAATAGAATAAGATGTAATCCCACGGATAACTTCATCTGACCTGGGGTGAATAATTGAATTCGGCTCGGCTTCGTGTGACCTGTAGTTAACTTGCGGCAAAATAGACACTGCCAATCTTTAAACTGAGACAATGAGCCAAGCCCAAGTCACAGCTTCAAGTTTGTCGACTAGTAATATTGTTGAAAAGTTGAAACAAAAAAGTTTTACAGCTCCAACATTTCAAGCTTGATTCTGGCAGAACTACCCCACAGATGAACGTAAGTGGGTCTCGTCTAGAGTAAGCCGTTCGTGTCTAGATTAACTCGTCCGTGTAAGGCAATAAAAGACATGGACGGCTTACTCTAGATGAGACCCAACATAAGTATCGGTAAACAAACCAAAACTAGCTTAAGAAATTTTAATTCAAGCATTTATTGCAGCGTTTATAAATATTGGGTCAGCGCAAGCTCAACATCAAACAAATTGTACTGCCGGCCTTGCTTATTATTTTTTAAAGACAACACTATGTGGCTTGCTGTATTTTTATTCCTGTTTAACTTATTTGCTTTGTATGATGTTACAAATTAGGTTTTGGCCCCTAAGTTGGTTGCTTACAATTTAAACATAAGTTTGCTCTGTGTGTTTTCATTTGCTGGTCACGCTGTGCTTGTGACTGGTTAAAATTCTGATTTCTTTAGTTATGGTAATTTGTTGCTGCTGCTGTATGGAGCAGTATATATAGAAATACTGTGACATTATTTTGATTAGCTTTGTTTCCATGCTTATTTCATTAGGTTGGTTAAAAGATTTGATGTAATTGAAGTTGCAATGCAGATATTAAAACCTTTATCTCATTTTTGAATGATCAGCTTCATTATGCTTCAGCAACTGTTACCCTTGGAATCATAACACAGGTTTAACATCTTGGTTTATCGTCAAAACTGCAGAAATTACATTGCTCATGTTAATAGTCCTTCTTTGTGGTTTTACACCAGTTAATAGAAAATTATCTTCCGCTTTTTAATTTAAACTTTTAACCACTAATTCCCCATGATCATTGTCAATTGTTGTTGGTTAGTGGTAATTGTCAGCAGTGAATTGAATGATTGACTTGTCAAAATTTAACCCTGAATGAAGTACTGTTGGACGTCGTATTGTTTATCTATAGCTTTTCATACATAGAGTGACTGTACGGTGTACGAGTTTTCTGGAACTTCCTATGTAAGTTCAGTTACAGGTGTTGTTGTAGTGTGTTTTGTTACCACTGCATAAAAGCTTCAGAATATTATTTATCAAGTACTGTAGTTTTAAATTATATTGCAGCCTATCGCCACATGTATGCTTCAACTTCACAGAGTCTTATAGATGTCCAGTGTTTTGTTTTTCCAATATTCTAAAAATATGTTTTTCAGGTACCATCCTGGGTAAGATTTTTTATTAAAGCCTAGTTAATGGAGCAGTGGAATTGATACTACTGCTGTGAAAAACTTCCAAGTTGTGCAAATGACTCAGCAATACCAGACTTATCTGAAGAAAGAAAAACCATGCTATTTGTGTAACAAAATATGTTCACTTAGTTTAAAAAAATGTGGATTGTCACTAGAAAGGCATTTGGTTTGATTGACAACTGATGGTAAACATTCGATGAATGGGATGAAAGTTGATATATATTTGCAATTACATTGTAGCGAGAAATTCTCAACGACATTCTCAGATTGATCGGAATAACGTGCGCAGAATTCCTTTCTGACTCAATAGAGTGGCTTCTGACTCAAAGACCTCATGGCCCCTTCGAAGTCACCCTGTCACTAATCCTTATGTTATTTATCTAATGCCTGTGTTTTTGTTTTATCCGTTGTGGTTGGTGACGAATAAACAAACTTGAGCTTAAACTTTTTGAAACCAGCCATTAATCTGAAAATTCAGGCCATCACGGGCATGAGAAATGCAAGCGCCATATCATTAACAAATACTGTCTAAATACTACACTGAGGGACATTTGACGCACGTACTGTTGTACCGGTATATTAAAGGATTAGGGTACCGGTATAAACAGCGTCAGACACTAAAAAGTTATCTATTTAGCTTCGTATTTAAAACGTTATTATTATTATTGTATCATTTACGATCTTCGATTTGTGGGCCTTAACAGCGCAGTTGTTTAGTTGCAACAACTGTATGACGTCATGGAGCCTTCTTGAAATGAGGCGATAAAGTAATGTAATAGATGGATTACCAAAGAATTGAATTCAGTTTTTTGACATACAGTGTACTTTATAAAATATAATCTGATGTTATGTGCGGTAATTTTTCGCCTGCCTAATACGCTTAAACGAATTCTAATGAGTACATTTTTGAAGTTGAATTGAATAAGAAAACTAATGACGTCATCGTAATTGCATGCCTCATCTGTCAGGTCACGCTACGCCACTGTTATATATAATAGTCAAAGTACTTCATTCCTGATAAAGTTCCATGCATTTTAAAGCTACTTGAAAATGTAATTAAAAATAAAAATATCTGCAAACAAATTTCTTCTAATTTATGAGTAGACAATGAAATTTTACTAACGTTAACACCCGAAGACAAATTATAATATTACGTTAATTAATTATCGAACTTTTCGCGCATCTTTTTTGCGTGGTTGCAAATTCAATCACCAAATTACAAAAACAGCACCTGTTTGTTTACATTCACATAATTCGAAAAACATGAAAAAATTTGGTCAAACAAAAACAACTTTTTTTGCTTGACATAACTTCTTCGTCGCCAGCTAATAGACAAATAAAAAGTAAAAATTGGTAAAACGTGCGTACCTAATCATTCTCATCAAAAAATCACATCCTCACTACCCTTCGGTTACATCGAACCGTGTAACAAGTGGCGGGGCATTTCTCCGCTGCAACTTTTCGTTTGCTATTACTCTCTTTAGGAAGTCCACCGACATTTTGGAAAAGTTTATCAAACTCAGTAACCTTTCGGCATATATTTCGTGTCCAATTAGGTCATGTTTGATCCATCCAATCACAGCTTTATACACTTCATCCTCCGACTTCACTCTTCTCTTTTGCAGTCCTAGCAGATGTTTCAAATCTTCTACATTCAATTCAATGAATTGTTCAGCTTTCACAAAAGCATCAAATTGAAGGGCAATCGCTTCATCAAACTTGTCCAACAACTCTTTGTAATCATATCGTTTGGCATGAGCTCTTATACTTGACCAATTACCAACATTAACTTGATTGCCAAGATACTTGGAACATGTTTCTTTCACATATGGCAAATCCAGCAGATGAGCAGCTTCAATTATAGCAAACACATTTTCCATGCTCAGTGCCATTTCACCTGTGTACATAAAATCAAGGATAACTTCCAACACTTCTTTACTCACTCCATTGATTTCCACTTTATTTTCTCGTTTTTCTTTCATGTCGATGTGAAACATTTTGTCAAAAAATGTAGAAACTACTCCCAAAACATTTCTGTGAACTGGAAATCGGTGATTATCAGCAACCAAAGTAAAATCACAATATTTTGCAGACCTTTTTCGATCACTGTTCATTCTGAGCAAGATATCCTGACTGTGATTGTCACGTACAGTGTCCATGTTTCTTAAAAGATAAGTGTGAGCAGATGAAATAGCTAAATATTACACAAATATGAATTTCAACTACCCAGGTTTGTAACAAAAAAATTAGCAGTTTCCTGAAACCTTTTCCATCTAAAATACGTTATGAACGTTAACAAAAAACAGTTAAAAGTGATATTAAAAACCATACGCCAAACAAAAAACCCAACATTAGCAGAATTTTTTAATGTAGACCACATATATATATACATCTAATCTGGACCTTAGAAATTATGGCATCGTGTTACTACTACATATGTATATATACAACAAAACCATCGCAAAAATATCGTTAGGTATCAGCTACAGTCACGTTATTATAAATTGTCAGAGTATGATTTTCCGCATTCATAAAATATCGCATTGACAATTTGATAATTAACCCACTCTTGCGAGCGGTTTTTGAAATTTAAAACTTGGTTAGTTTTAACACCACCTTTTAGTAAATTACGATATCACAGTTTATATCAACATTTAAAACTTCCAACATACTAATAGAAGCAAAGTAACATTTACTAAATTTTAAAACATATTGCGAGGCAGTGAGTGATGATCATAAAGCAGGACTATGACATGCAAAAGTAAAAAAACAAAACAATTGTCAACACAATAGAGCAAGTATTCTCACACTGCATTTACTGGTACGGTAACAGTCAAAATATCTGAAAATATGCTAATTTAAATCAAGACAAAATTTTCATCATACTCGTGGTGCTGCGCCAAAGCATGTAACGAGTGGAAGGACCAGATATGGATCCGGTCAGGATTTTTTGACCCGACCCGTAAAATTCAAAATCTACGTCGGTTGACCGGTCACTAACCAGTCCAGTCAACCGTTCTTTTTTCAATGAAGGTTTATGTTTAGTGTTCAATAAACATAATGATAAGCTGTAGCTTACACCAGTTTTGCCACTAGATGTATTGAACACGTAAAATTTCATCTAATAAAAACAGCAATTGAATGAAAGTAAACTTCGCCTGTTGATTTGTTTCAGTAGGATAAATAGTACGAAGCTAGCATTATTTCTCTTTTATTTGATTTGACATAGACATTTACATAAAATGTTACTCGTTATACATAAATTGCACCTGAATGATTAGCATAAATCGATAGGTGGTAAAATCTGTATATCATGAAAAGGGCCTTAATTTCTTTTTTCAAACCACTTTTAACAAATGCCACAACCAGCCTGGGCAGTTACGTCACATCAAAACCGGTCCACGCACATGGAAAGAAGCTAAAGCTTATAGGCTACGATGAAGCGGTACGGTAAATGACATCACAATAGTATCACAATCTTGCGAAAAAAAGAGAACGTCAACAACGCTAATAAGGTGAGCAAGTCTCACTGCTGAAAACAGACAAACGTTTTGTAGTTAGAAGGTGTGATTAGCTAACGGGGTTTTCATAAAACTGTTTTAATGAAAAAATACTTTTATATCGGTATGGCTAATGCTGTTAGTTTTAAAGCAATAAATTAAACTAAACTATAGCTCTGGCTTTGTGGTCATAGAGCACTTTCTGCAAGAAAAATTGACAAACTCAAGTACCAAATATCGGTATGAATATTACGGTTGGTGTTTTGGTGTATTTGAGTTGCAAGGAAGGAGAATTTGACCGGTTTTTCGACGGCCGGTCAAAAAAAAACTATACAAACGCAGGGTTCCCACATAATTTTGAATTTTGTTTTCCAGACCTTATCAAAACTTAATTTTCGACGAATACAACAAAAGTTCAGGTTGCAGCTACCTTAATCAATTATATACCTTATGTACCAACGCTTTCACCAAATTAACAACTACAATATTAATGGTTTTAACAAATTAATAAAAAGCATAGAACACAAAATCGCTTTGCAAAGAGTAAGATGCATACTTTTAGTACAAGCCTACTAAAATCCGTTGATGAACACACAGTTTAAACCCAATGACTTTTGATATATATACAGTTCCATGCACACATTATATGGAGTTAGCAGAAGTATGGCTGCATAAAGGAAGTATAGAGCCGTGCACATTTTTCCAAGAAACTTTGGTATAAAAAGTTGTGACACTTACGAAGTTGTTCGAAACTTTTTCAAATGTGAGGAGTACCCGACCGCCCAAATCTAGTGCAGACTGTAAATATTTCAACGTTTCTTACAAAACTTTTCAAATATTAACCTACTGCTCGCATAATAATCAAGCATTTTACTTCCGATTTCGTTTACTTCAGTAAGCCACAGCGGACCAAGCTGAGGCCTTGACATTTACGCGGGTATATTTTTCGTCAACAAAAATTTCTTGTGTTTATTTAATCTGTTTTACGTTCAGTTAATCCACATGTTTTGCTGCATGTAGATCAAAAAATGAAAATCAAAGTGCAGTCGCAGCGCTAATTAGTTGCTTGTTAAACGTGAAATTCTATTTCAAGTTATATGAAACGAAACCAAATATTAAACGTTTTAAAACAATTTTCTCACCACTTTTTGGTTAAACTTACGTCCAACAATTTTGAACTTTTTCAAAATAATAAGTCGCGAAACTTTTATAAAGCTGTAGATACAAAGTCGTTTATTGTTTACTTTAAGCACTTCTAAAACGTGATAATTATGTCTTTTCACACATTCTAGCGCGAAACGCGATAATTACGTCCGCTCACAAATCACACCTTTCCACGCCGAATCGTCTCAACGCCCCAACGTCGAATCGTCTCAATGTCGAGTGGTCTCAACGACAAGTCATCTCACGTCGAATCGGTCACGCCGAAAAGTCCTGTCCCGTATTCAGAATATCGACTCTCTATGACATGCTCAGATCAAACACTGAAGGGGAAAAACGCAAATCATTATCAAAATGCGGAATCAAGTCTGGAAAGATGTTTCATTTTCCATACCAATATGTAAAAAAAAAATTGTTTCAAACTTTTTCAGCCCGGAAAACGTAATATTATTTTTCCATACATTCAGACTAGCGTGGGAACCCTGCAAACGGTAAACATTGTAACACGCAAGCAGAGGGGTGTAAGCTGAAACAAACAGACATAAGAAACAAAATTTGGGAAATATATGCTAACATTCTGAAACACTTTTGTACCGGTACTTCATTACAGGTTATAAAAGAATAAACTTCAGATTCTTGAGCTATTAAAATATAGGGGGATCCAAGATTTACTTAAGGAGGCTAAGAATGGAGTAAATGCGTATATTACATCTTTGTGTGAGAGAAATATTGAAGTAACAATCTACTTACATTAATATGCAAAACTAAAATTTTAGGGGGAGGGGCCAAACCTTTTAGTTCCCTTGGTTTCATCAACAAAAATACCTATCACCATGAAACAATTTATAGTAACTCTTTTTCAGTAGTTTTAAACAAAATCTTAATACCATAATACTTGATATATTATAATAGCCTACTTCATCTGATCTGTGATAGCTCTTATTCATTGTCTTGAGCATCTTTTTCCAAAACTGGTTGCCTGAACAAATGTTAAGTGATAACAAGCATTTATGCTACATGAAAACACCTTGTGGTGCAACCAAGGGTGGAAACCTGGCTACTTGGCGTTAGAGTGTCAGTTTCAGTTTCGGTGTGTTGAAACCCAGATGTCAGGTTTCAGTTTTGGTTTGGTTTCACGGCTGTTGAAAAATCAGTTCCAGTTTCGATTTCAGTTTTGCTTACACTCAACTTCGGTTTCTGGGTTACAGTTTCGGTTTAAGTTTCATCCAAGAAAGTTATTTTACTGTGAATACAAATGATTTAAATCCTCTACTTCTTGGCGTTTTTGTTTCATTACGATGATAAGTACCAGCTCAGATGGTCGAGTGAGGAGAGCAATTGCTTCAGAAGTTGTCGACTTGGGTATGATTCCGAGTCCAGTGAAACCAAAGGCTCAAAAATTAGTATTAACAGCTTCACTATTCAACGCTCAGCGTTAAAAGAACCGTGCTGGTAAGGATGGTGATGACAATTTTTAAAACCTAAAATCTTAGAAAATTTTGAACAGGTTTTAGTTTCAGTTTCGGTTTTGACGTTTCAAGAAAAATCGGTTTTGGTTCAAGTTTAGGTTTTCAAAATTTTGGCCAAGTAGGTGTCAGTTTCAGTTGGGCTTCCAAAATTTCCTTTAAAACCGAGTTTTCAGGTTTTGGTTTAGGTTTGAGTTTCCACCCTTGGGTACAACAATACGGCCAAAAAATTAAGACAATGTCCTTTTCGGCCAGTTGAATGGGATGTCATCACTACTTACAGCACCCAGAATAGAACAGAACAGATTTATTTCGTCGCAAAAACATACCTTTAGTCAGTGAATACGGTAAAAGCAACTTAATACAACACAAAGTACAGGGTATGGCGACCGGGAAGTTGCGAATGGACCTTGCGGTCATCGAGTCAAGCAACCACCCAGTGTCAGTAATATATAAAAACGAATTTTGCTTTAATTATGAATTTCAGAAGTTCGTTCAAATGCGTGTGCGACCACGTCAGACGTAAAATGGAGACGCGAGCAGCGCCGATCACAGAAGTGCTACGTTACAATCAAGTCGTTGGATGCGACAATGTGCCTTACAATTGCATTAACAAACTCGATTAGTGTTAATCACTATTATAGTTTGAAATTATTAATTCTTTCAAACGGGTTTTGAAAGCTTTAAACTCTAAAGATTTCAATTCTTTTGGAATGGAGTTCCAAACCTTGACTCCCTGATACTTTATGCATCTCTGTAATCTATTAGTTTGATATCGTGGAATATATAAATTTAAGTTATCAATTGAATGTCTCGTGGTTCTATAAGCAACGTCGTTAATATTCAAAAAGTAGTTAGAAAAAGGCTTTGGAGCTTGTTTCGAAATGCAGGAGAAAACGAATTTGGCGGTTTCATATCTAAATAAATCCTCTATTTGCAATATTTTGAGATTCTTATAGATGGGGATAGCGTCATCTAGGTAGTCACATCCAGAGATGATTCTCATTGCTTTATTTTGCAATGTTTTTATTTTCTTTAGATATGAAGGATAAGTCACCCCCAGATTAGAATTCCATATGCTAAGATTGGATGTATAAGCGCATGGTACAGCTGTAGTAAATTTTTTTGGGGGAAAACATGTTTTAACTTGAACATGATGCCTATAGACCGAGCCACTTTGCTTTCCACTGTTTTGATATGGTCCTTAAAATTTAGCTGGTGATCTACATACACTCCTAGATATTTAACGCTGTTTACTATATCCATTGGGATGTTGTTACTTACTATATTTCTCGGCTGCAAGTTGTTGTTTCTGTTTAATTTTGGTGGCACTATAAGAATAGAGGTTTTGGAAAGGTTTATGGTAAATTTATTCACTGAACACCATATATGGAGCCTCTGCAACTCAGCGATTATTTTGTTTTGCACACTTGGTAAATTATCAGCAGAAATGACTAGACAAGTATCGTCTGCAAATAATCGTGGTTTACTTTCTAAGGCATTAGTCAAGTCATTAATATAAATGAGAAAGAACAGTGGACCTAGTGAGGACCCCTGTGGAACCCCGAATGTTAGGTTTTCAAGCTTAGATCGAGTTTTGTTGAGGGAGACAAATTGTTTTCTATTTAACAGATAAGATTGTATCAAATTGTACGCCACACCACGAACCCCATAATTATTTAATTTCGCTAAAAGTGTGCTATGGGATACCGTGTCGAATGCTTTCTTAAGGTCAATCAGTACTAATCCGGTAAATTGATTACTGTTAATATTATCATATGAAGTTGTTACTACATCCAGCAGGGCATGTACCGTAGAAATCTCGCTTTGAAAACCATACTGATTTTCATAGATAACTTTTTTTTTCTTAAAAAATTCCATAAGGCGAATATAAATGACTTTTTCTATAATTTTGGAGAAACACGTCAATATGGAAATAGGTCGATAGTTATTGGTTTCGTCTTTCGCTCCATTTTTAAATATGGGGGTTATTCTAGCGATTTTACAGCTGCTAGGGAAGTAGCCTTCAGAAAACATATAGTCAATAAATAATTGCAGAAATGGGGTAATCACGTGCTTGGCCGATTTTAGAAAAAACGAGGGAATATTATCGTACCCGACTGCTTTGTCTCTAAGAGCCATAATTTGATCATATACTTCAGTAAGCTTTGGTGGTTCAAGATACATCGAATCGTAAACGCTTTTGTCGTAGAAATCATCGGGCCGTTGGTCCGGGATTTCTTCAATTTTGTCAGCTAAATTTGATCCAATAGTACAAAAGAAGTTATTAAATTCATTAGCAATAGTAATTGGATCTTCCGAGGTTGTACCATTAACTTTAAGGGAACAAGGGGGCTCACGTTTCGATTTATTAGGCAATACCGATCTAATGATCTCCCAGGTTTTACGTGCATTCGTCTTATTTTTTGCGAATGCGGTATAAAAATGTTGCTTCTTTGAAAGAGATTTAATTTTAGTTAGAATATTGGAATAACAACGAAAAAGGTGTTTTTCAATAGGACTTTCGGTTATAAAATGAGTTTTAAACATAAAATTCTTTTTTTTAATTGAGATTAAGATTCCTTTAGTTATCCAGGGTTTTCTTGCAAGTTTGGCCTGCTTTCGGCTCAAGCGTTTCTGCGGTGCATGTCTGTCAATCGTGCCAGCAATCGTTTCAACAAACTGATCAAATACAGCATCGAAATTCTCGTGGGTAAGAGGTAAGTTACAAGACATCAGGTTTTCCAATTTACTAAATAAATCTTCGCTACAGAATTTACTTTTATCCCTGTAAACAGGCATATTAAAATGTTTACGAGAAACTGGAATCTTTGAGATTTTACAAGTGATCGGATAGTGATCTGTCATTGAATTACAGATGACACGGGGCACTATATCATGATTAACATCATTGGTGATGATATGATCAATTGTGGTTGCCGAATTATCTGTGACTCGTAGAGGTTTGGTAATTAGAGAAACAGCTCCGCTACTAGTTATTGCGTGTGTGTATTTTTTTACTAGCAGTGCTTCCTTGGAACTTTCGTTGATATTAATGTTAATATCTCCTAAGATGTAGAAGGTGGTATCTTCGCTTGCTAATTTTTCTAAACATTCGGAAAAATCTTCAATGAATTCATTCATATTTTCCTTAGGGTGTCTATAAACCGTACCAATTAATAAAGATTTGTTGTTTTTTGAAAGCCGAAGTTTTATCCAATTTGCTTCTGAACCACCCAATGGGACTAATTACATCTCAATATTGATGAAGACTTAATAGGCCGAAACAGTGCTGTCTTGCTCAAAGGCCCAACAACGCAATTTCAGCAAAGCAAACTGAGCAACTATTTTCGCATATTTGATGGAAAACACTCATACTCGCAATTTTAACGAAACAAACATCTGAAGTAGTGTTGAGTGCTGGATCTTGATGTTATTAGAACTGCATCAACATCTAAAGCAGGGGTTCTCAACCAGGGACCATTGGTCCCCTTACCAAGGGGGGCACAAAACATTAACCAGGGGGCCACAAGTGCAAAATTTATTAACCTGTTACCAGTAGCAATAATTGACCATGTAAGACCAGCAAACAGCGGTAGCCACTACAAATAAAATACCCGCTAAAAATTTTCTTGCCAAGCAGAGGGCCACAGGCATCGAGAGTATCTAGCAGGCCACAAGCCATAAAAGGTTGAGAACCATCGATCTAGAGCGCTTAACAAAACTTAGGATATTTGCTTTTTTAGCTTTTGAATGATGAACAATTCATAACATATGCATGTACCATAATTTTATACTGTTGATATCAATTAACTTCCTTAATTCTACCGTATGATAAAATAGAGTTTTGGCAGTGTCCAAGCACCGGCCTGCTTTCCATAATCGAAGCACTGCTGTTACTTGGGACCGGTTTCCACTATCAAAACGCTGCGGCACCAGACTGCTTGTTTATTTCTATAAAAGGTTTGCTGGTGCTCCACACACTTCCTACGAGTTTTTTGGTAACGTTTGAAATAATAGTATGTGTTTAGCATTCCTAGAGACAAGTTTTGGGCGGTGCTGTTGCAGTATGGCATTGATGGTCAGTTACTAACTGCCATTAAGTCGCTGTACGTGCATTCCGAGGTCTGTGTTCAAGTTAACAGTGCAACGAGTAAGTGTGGGACTACGGCAAGGCTGCTCTCTTTCACCTATTCTGTTCCTTATTTATATGGATAGAATAGTTAAGAAAAGTGAGTCTTGTGGCGGAGTAAAGATCGGTGAATGCACTGTACAACGTCTGTTATTTGCAGATGATCTTGTGCTACTCGACTCTACCCAAAATGGTCTCCAGCAAGCTCTTGACAAGTTTTCGGATGCATGCTCTGTTGCCGGAATGAAAATCAGTTCAACAAAAACAGAAACCATGTGCCTGTCCAGACAACCAAAGCAGTGCTCTCTCCAAATTGATGGAGTACCACAAAAACAGTCAGAGAAATTCAAGTACCTCGGCGTCTCATTCACAAGTGATGGCAGACAAAATAGCAAATTGGATATCCGCATCGGAAAAGCAAGTGCAGTAATGCGCCAGCTCCACCGATCTGTGGTACTGAAACGGGAGCTTTGCACCAAGGCAAAGCTGTCCATTTTCAGATCGGTCTATGTTCCTATTCTGACTTATGGCCATGAGTGTTGGATCATGAATGAGAAAGTGAGGTCTTGAGTTCAAGCAGCCGAAATGGGATTCTTGCAAAGAATTAGCGGTTTGACCTTGTTGGACAAGGTTAAAAGTGCAGATATTCATGAATCTCTAAACATCGAAGCGCTGCTTCTCCGATTAGAAAGATCGCAATTGCGTTGGTATAGACATGTGACACAAATGTCCCAGGGAAGAACAGCCAAAAAACTGCTCTGTTCAACACCAATTGGTCGAAGGCCTAGAGGCCATCCCAGAACTTGATGGCGAGATTACGTAGAAGATCTTAGTTGGTCTCGCCTTGGCATCCCAGCAGAGCTACTATCCTTTGTTGCAGAGGATCGAGATGCTTGGAGGCTTCAACTTGAGCTGCTGCCTCCGCGACCCCCCAAGGATAAGCGGGTCCAGAAAATTGATTGATTGATGTAATGTAGTGGCTATTATCTATAATGCATGTTTTCTAAACACATTTTTTTTTGCTTGAAAGCACTAAGCTAACAAATATTATCAAAAAACTTTATTGGTAGCGATCAGATTCGGGAGTTCATGGGCTTGTGGTAGAATTGCATGAATCGACAGTACACAAAGTTTTGTGACAGTTATGTGGATCTACAGATATTTAAAGAACATTAAGTTATTACTGTTCTAAGACCTAGGTTTCAGTACTGACAAAGCCCCTTCATTATCTATTCAAGCTACAAATAATTTGAAATGTCAAGTCGGCAATAGGCCTACATCTATCTACTTACAAGGGTAGCAGTTCAGAAACCGGCACACTTGGATGTGGCACCACAAGCTTTTCACAATCATCTTTTTTCTCAGTTAATTGAATCAAGTCAGGTACCATGGGTTTCAAGGAGTACGATTTACCTCCTATTAAAACATTTGATTCAAATGCTTTTGATTGTTCGGAAATGCTTGCTTTGCTTTGCTCCAAATCAACAATTTCTTTTACTGTTTCTCCTTGAGCAAGTCGAAATTGAAAATCATCCCACGCTTTTGCCATTGATTATTAAAAATTTACAAAGCTTACACAATACCTTAACTCAGCAAGTAGGCCTATCAACTAAGTCTACAACAAAACGAATGTTTATGTACAGTACAAAGGCTTTAGGCAAGGAATGGTTTTTATTTTGGTTAAGCCTAACTGGTACCTGGTATTGCTAAATATTCACATACTGTACTGGTAGCAAAGCCTAAAATGCTTTAAGTATTTACAGTGTTTTTTTGTTCACTGAAATGCAACCATACATTAGATTTAAAAGGATTTAATTGTTGTAGACTAGCCCAGCCAACATAGGCCTACCAATGCCCAAAAGAAACAATTGGCATGACCGTACACTATTCAGGCTGATTGCCACTATATTGCTATAACTAAGTTCACAATGTAATCAAACAAGATAAAGCAGTAGCTACAACATACGTTTACAACCTAGGATACACCCACGTATATATGATGTAACCGGTAGGAAAGATTTCATTAAGAAAGCTTTTATTTCACCGGAAAACAGCTACGCTGCTACAATTTTCAAACTACGGGAACAGGAAATTTTACCATATCATATATGGGCATAACTTTCGTTTACCATAGTCTGAGGTTTGCAGTAGAGGAACCGTCTCTCTGACTGCTTGAAACCTTCACCAAAAAGCGCAGTTCATCAGCTGCACCCCAGTGTAAGGTACACTCACTCTTCAGAATGCTTGACTTTGAATGGCCAATCACCCCTCTGGATTTATAAACCACAAAAAAATTAACCTCTTTGGTATTGGTACCTAACAACTTTTGGAACTTTTTTGAATTAAGCCGCATCTTATAACAGGCGAATACATCACAAGCACAAGGATTGCTAGAAAGTTATTAGTAGGGGTTAGAGCCTAACCCTAACCCTGAACATAACCGTGCTTTCGATTCCCCTACTTTGATTTTGAAACTTCGGGAACCATATCCATATCCCCTACTTTGATTTTCAAACTTCAGCAGGGTTCGAAATTAACGCTTGCCTGCTGGCTCGAGGCCAGTTGAAATCGTCCCGGGCAAGTTGATTTTGTTTTGCACTTGCTCGACGAGCCAGCAGACAAAAGAGACCTTTCCCTTGCTCAGAATATTGATGGTTCAAAACAAGCGCTTACATCCGGTGTTACTAAATAGTACATGTCCGCGATGTCAACGATGTCCGCGATGTCAACGATGTCCGCGATGTCCGCGATGTCCGCGATGTCCGCGATGTCTGCGATGTCAACGATGTCCGCGATGTCAACGATGTCCGCGATGTCAACGATGTCCGCGATGTCAACGATGTCCGCGATGTCAACGATGTCCGCGATGTCAACGATGTCCGCGATGTCCCAAATTGCGATGTCCGCGATGTCCCAAATTGCGATGTCCGCGATGTCCCAAATAGCGATGTCCAATCTGGTAGAGAACGCAGAGCTCACTAATTTACAGGTAGGCTATTTATTTAGAGCACTGAAGCACTGCAGTGAATGTAAAGCACAGCAAGAAAAAAGAATTTACGGTGGTTTACATTAAGGTTGACCCTAGTTAAGATTCAGAGAGGTTGGATTAGGCCAGTACCCAGGTATCAGAGTATATAGTGCATAGGCCTGGACGATTTGGCTGAATGGACTGAAGTCAATATACAGATTACATTCAAGTAAAAGGGAAGTTATCAAGTAATATTAAATGACAAAAATTGAATGCAATCTTCTTTTTACAAAGTTCAATATTGACAAATCTTAAACTCAGTTACTGAATTAAGCGACCTTTATCATAAATAATGCTGAGTATGTATATGACAAATCCAAAATATTATTTAAATGTTTAAAGGTTTCTTAGTTAGATTGTCAGTATTGAAGACCAGGAAGTAATGGCACTTATCTCTTTGTATTTTTGTAAACAGTATCTAAAAAAAAGAAAATTGCGTTTAATTCTCGTTTAGTATTACACAGGTAGGCCTACTGGGTACATTATATCAATTTTATCTTTTTAAAATTTTATCAAACTCTTCATCGAGCTGTGTCTGAGGCTTTTTTTTTTAATTTTACCCACTAAAGGTTTATTGCAGATAATTTTGATTAGTGTAAAACTCAAAGTGGTAAGTGATACATATCATTACCGGTACATTTTTCAGATGTCCTGGATGTGGTTTTCTAAGAATCAGAATTTGATCATTGTATTGCAATAGCCCAGCTGTACTGTAACTGTTAATGTTTTTTTAGCTTTGATTGGATATGTGTTGATATCATCAAAATAGCAAAGTACTTGTGGTACCGGTATGTTTTTTTTTCATTTTATGTTTACATGTATGCCACATTAATTACCCTGCAATAGTTTGCTGTTTTGTGACAGTGTGATCGCCCTATAACAGTATAATGCAGTATCAGATTGCAGAAGCATGTAAAACAGTTGTAAAACATTTATTATCACAGGATCACATCCTTAAACTCAAATACGTTACATTGGGGATTTATTTGTAAGCTTTTTCCTTAATCGCTGTACCAGTGTACCGGTACCCCATTTTATGACAAAATAATCTCTATAAAGAAGTTTAGCAAGCAAACAAGCGAATACCTGAATACCGGTTCTTGCTTGTGTATTACAACCCCTTACTTGCCAAAGTAGGTATTGTTGTGGTTAGAAAATGGTTTGTTGTTACACATAGTTGAAGTTGCAAATTATAATAGCTAATAAGTTCAGTTGTAGGCAATTGACAGATTAAGCAATTTTAATGTATCAAATTGTGGTTGCAATCCTTGAAAGAATTATGTTTTGGTTGCAGGTTAAAACTTAAAAAGTGTAATAGCAAGATTACAATGTGAAAATTTAAAGCGTGTTTCCACAGTTGCAAATTCAGAAATTAGTGACAATTTGCCCTCGTTGGCACTGGCAACTACTGACTTCTTTGGCTGGTAACGCAGTATATAATTACAAGTTGTAGAAAGAAGTGAATGCATCAAAACAAGCTAAAACAACACAATGTGCTTATGAAGCAATATCAAACACAAAAAACATTGTTGTAAAAAGATAATATATGTTCTTTTTAGTCTTATGCTTCACAAAAATTAGGAACGAAGTAATAAAACAGTTAACACTTAACATATTCAGACATTGGACTGGTGAATGCAAAAAGGCAGCTTGGATACAGTTTAGCTTTAGGTCATAGCAACATCATTAATCAGTATATATACTTTTTTGCACAATTTGAAACATTAGCACAACAAATGCTGTGATATATAGCAACTACTGACTGACTTTGTTGGCTGGAAATTGACAATTATTAGTTTTAGAAAGAAGTGAATATATCAAAGCAAGCTAAAACAATACAATGCGATTATGAAGCAATATCGAGCACAAAAAACATTGTTGTAAAAAGATAATATATACACGTTCTTTTTAGTCTTATGCTTCACAAAAATTAGGAACGAAAAAAAAAAAAGCTTTAATAAGGTTTTGCATTAGGTCATAACAACATCATTAATCAGTATGCTAGTCCAGCAACTCTCAACTGGAAGCAATTAGGATATGAGCCATCGGTTTTCCAGTGCAATATTGTTTAACAATAATTAGGAAGCACTTAAAATCCATCAGACTGATGTAGCCATTGCAAATGATGCGCTGAAAGAAAATGGTATTGTGGAGGAGAGGACCATTGGTTTTTAGAGTCTCTAGAAGGGGGCCAAAAACTAACCTTAATTAGTTGACAACTACTGGCGTATGTGCTTGAAAAAATTATTATGTAGTAAACAGTGAGTATTTCTGTACAAAATACACATTGCATAATAAAAATCACATGAAAGTTTTTCTAGTAGCACACAACACATACTGTGCAAATCCATTTGGTTTTGATAGCTAATATCATCCCACATACCAATAGGCTATATTAAACGAAAATTGAAGGGTAGCATTATTTTTTCATTGAAGGTGTTAAAAAGTACGTCAAATTCAAAACTGGCGTTTAAGATCTTAAATGAGCGATCACACTAGCTGAGACGCTGATACCTACAAGCCATTGTACAGGTTTATCTCGTTATGACATCACATCGGCAAAGTCATTTGAGTCGTGATAATATCCTAATAAGGTAAGCATGCACAATGTATCAAAGGTCTCAGCGTCTCAGTCAGTGTGATTCAGTTTTCACCAACATTCTTATGGACAATAACAATGAATACAAAACTTCCAATTTTGAATACGAATACAACCAGGATGAAATGTGATTCACAATTCAATATGGCAACAAGAATGTATACTTGATACAATAGCAGGAGCAACGAAGTGTTAAGTGGTGCTAGATTGCTTATATGTAATCAAAAGAGCAGCTGAGAAAGAAATTTAGGATCCCAGGTTAGGGTGAAAATACTGTTCAACTTGTTTTTTGTGCTGTGTTTTCATTACAAATTTTTATTCAAGAAATTGATGTGTTTAACCTGCATTAGAGGGTGCTCTGTTTGCTGCAAATCGACGTCTTTGTCCAATTTTTTTTCCAGCAGATTTAGCAGGTCTTCGAGTAATCAAATTGGAGTTGGTACTAATGCTTTGATAGTTGGTCAATCTTGATGTGACTGGCTTGAATGTCATGAAGTTTTCGATGTGTTTTGCCTGCTCAGAACCGGTTTTTGCTTTAAATTCGTCGAAACTGCTGACAAACTGTTTGTAGGCAGGACTTAGTTCATATGGACCAATAGATGCTACAGCTTTGTTCACATCAACGTACATAGACGTTACCAATTCAAAAATAATCGTGATAAGATCTGGCAGTTTTTTTAGTTTCCACTCTGTTTTGCATTTCAGAACATGATTCATGGACTCGCTATTGTTATTGGTCCATTCCGTACCGACCAAGGAAGAAACTTTC
Organism: Trididemnum miniatum; assembly: GCA_964006365.1. Classification (NCBI taxonomy): domain Eukaryota; kingdom Metazoa; phylum Chordata; class Ascidiacea; order Aplousobranchia; family Didemnidae; genus Trididemnum; species Trididemnum miniatum. The sequence continues at coordinate 19,727,002 of OZ023242.1, read as the reverse complement.
CAAACCTTATCTTTTAACAATGGAAAGAATCGACTATTCAAATAACTTGCTAATCCTGAAAATTCAATATCGCATTCCTTTACAATTTTTCGGCACAAAAGGTCAAAAGAAACTTCGTCAGTGGCATCAAGAACGGAAAAAATTTTTTCGCTGAGTAATTTTCTAGCTTTTTTTTCCAGGCCAACTTTGTTGATTAGATACTGTTTCAAATTTGTCTTTAAATGAGAAGTGCACAGTGCGTGCTTGCTGGAAGGGAAAGCCGATAAAGCTGCTTTGTGGAGAGCTTGTTCGTCGTCGGTTCCGAAAATCAATTTTTTGTGATCACCCAATACTGCACGCAAATGAATGAAAAAAAAGGAAAAAGTTTCATAATTAGAATTACAATGCAACAAAATTGGGCCTAAAAAAAGAGGGTGCTCACCAGTGCTGGATTTGACCACACTGAGGTTTTTGAATACCATAACTGTAGCATATACCTTTCCCAAGTTAAAAGTTTTATCGATTCCCAAAACGGTAGATCCGGAACAACAGAATCTTTTGATATCTAATATTTGTTGTGCAACATACAAAATTATTGAAGTGGGACAATTTTTACCATGGTTTACTCTCTGAACGAATTCGTGCGTTTGTGCCATATTAATAACTTGTAATATTTCGTCTCCATAAGTTTTGCCATATGTAAGTCTCTGCTTGGTGTGTAAGTCATTGAGTTTTTTTTTGGCTTGGTTGCCTTTGGCGTTGTATATTAATCTAAGATCACGTGGCTTGTCAAGTAAATTATTGTTATCGGTTTGCAGTGCATCATATAATTTTCTTCCTGTTGCAAATAAAACTTTGTCTTTGACAGATTCCATGGTCTTTTCGCTTGTGCGGATGTAAACATTTCTATTGTGTTTCGAATTACCATGAGGGGAGTGATGAGGGAACTTTCCAGTATATTCAACAAATGCACGTTTTTCAAATTCACTGGAAAAAGATTTTATCCAGGTAATTTTTCTCCGGTACTGAGTGTCGACTTTCAATTTTGAATAATATTTGCTCACAACTACAATCTTCTTTGCATCTGGTTGAGGATCAAGAGGTAAGTAACATTTTTCACGTGTTTTTCTTTTGCAGTACAAACCATCAATAAGATGAATTTCTTTATAAACTTCTTTGTCTGTTTCAAGGTATACAGTTGATGACGTTGTGTTGCATGTCCACGCACCACAATCATCGTAAAAGCGTTTGCAAATTTTTTGTTTACCCCTTTCGTAATTGTTGCTGTTATCAACTACATAGTATACATTTTCTTTCTTTCCTTTGGGTATTGTGTCTAGAATGCTTTTGCCACTTTTAAGCAAAAGAACAATCACCTGATTGGTGGTTAGAAATTCGCCAAACGGCAAAGAGTTTTGTTTTAAATCATGTTTCATGTAAGTCTCGTCATCATATGGTTCGCTTGTCATAGAGTCATTCGGAGGGTATTCATCATTTTGGGGGTTGATGCTTGATTTTTTTGGTTTTATAAAGTTTAACAATTCATCTTGTTTTATGTCAATGTCATCAACAAAATCACTGCTTCTTGAAAGAGATGTTTTCGATTTCTTTGCTTCTTTTAACAACTTATCTAGTTGGATTTCAATGTCATCAACAAAATCACTGCTACTTGAAAAAGATGTTAAAGCGGTTGCGATTTCTTTCGATTCTTGCGCAAGTGACGGAATCTTTGTAGGCCGGTTTAGTTTAGGAATTTTATCATCTATATAGGAAAAAATTGCGTTTTCGGGTTTGTTTGCTTCCACTACTGTCTGGTAATGAAGTTTTGCTTTTTTTATGCTCGTGGTAAATTCAATTACATCACTTTCATCCAAATCTGATGTTAGAATAGCTTCATCTGCAAACACGTTTTCCTGAAAGGATCGTTTACTAGCAATGAGTTCTGATTCTCGTTTTGGTTTTCTTTTTCTCAATGGTAATTTTTTATCGTTCTCCATTTTCATTTTTTCGGGGAAAATGTTTTCTATTTCGTCTTCTTCCATGTGCATTTGAGCGTAGTTGGGTTCTTTTTTCTTGATGTTACTAATGTCCGTTCTTTTGTATTTCTCAGGAGTGGAAGTGACCTTATTGTGGTAGGATGTCGTGGGGAAGCTGAAACTACATTGGTCCCCATCATCTATAATGACTTGTTGGTTGTTTCCCCTGATTGGTGATAAAGTGCTCTTAAAGTAGCCTGCAGTACTCTCTGAGTAGTCCGACTCTGAAATGGTGTAGCAGATGTCGTCTTGGTTTCGATTATCAACTGATTCATTATTCACAAGAGGTACGAAGTGATTGGGGGTCCAACATTTTTGGGAGGTAGGACCCATCCTCGTCCACATAATGTAAATAGGGTCGTCATTGGAGAAACTTCTCGCCGATATTGAGCAGCTTAAAATTTCTTTTGTCATATCGTCTGGGCCATTGCACGCTGGATAAACTGATATGATTCTTCTTTCAATCACCTGGGATAGTGCAAGGATTGTCCAGGCAGATGAAAACCCTCCGTTTTTGAAACAATCCCTGCAGCTGTCCCAGTAGTCGGGACTAACCAATTCAAAACCCCGTGCCAGTGAATGGTTGATATAGATGGACTGGTTGTTCACTATCTCAATACCGCATAGTACTTTAAGTGTTGTTGCCAGGCTTTCATCTCCGCAGAGAGCAATGGAAGTGGCGTTGAAGAGGCAGCTACCATCACCAGTAGTTTCGACTGCAGCTTTGTGTGTTATATTTGAACATTTCTTTAATATAGAATCGGAATACTGGTGAGTTCTTAATCGTTTACTGATCTGTTTTCGTGGTTCGCTCGTTTTAAAATTTCCAATTAATTTCTTCTCTCTAATGGCAATTTGTTTCAACACCTTCTCTTCCATGTTTGCAGCCTGTAACAACATTAATTTCTGTTATTATCGGTATTAGGAACGCATATCACAAATTTTATGAATAACGTATATCCCTTTTTCACCTCTAATCCTTCAATTTCTCTGATTTTGTTCACAACAGTCGCATTTTGGTGTTGTTTTGTTTGGAAATAACCGAAAACTTCTTTTCATATTTGATTACATAACTGAAAGTTCATTTTTTGGAAAATTCGAACCGTTTTCATAATGCGCCTACTTGGTGTACAATTATGCTCACGTGGGCTACTCCTACATAGAATATGAGCCTATATAAAAATTATAACCCGAAATGCCAGCAGCTTTTAAATTTAATCAGAAAATTTGTGTTGACATTTTAAAGTTTATTCCACCGCTATGATCTTAAATGTTTTTTTGCAGTTCCTCCCTAGTGATAAGAACTGACTGCACGACAATCACTGCCATAAAGCGATAAGCGTTTTACTGTTAAAACGTAAAACGTTTCCATTAAGCAGGTAAAATTTGTCCTATAGTCTAAATAAGTGCACTACAATATTTGCCCAATTCTTCAAGAACGAAGACGAATTTAAAGAAATTGTATGATAAGCTTCCTCTCGTTGTGACAAGTGTAAGCTCGATGACACTCAAGCAGGTTCCCCGCTGTGTGAAGAACAAGCCGGCAAGTTTACTTGTTGTGCCGTTGAGAAAAGCACTTAGCGGGATTCCCCCACATTGGCGTGTTAGACAGATGGCCGGCAACTCCTAAGCGAGCTCGTTATAGCGCTTTGATCGCTTTCTCGTGATGGGCAAGATAAATAATTTGATATGCAACTCTTGTTCTGTATGCAACGGTAAATTGTTCATAATACAAATTTTACAGCATTTGGTATAGACTAATTAAAAGCCAATGGCTTAACGGAATGGATTTCTAATTATACGTTCGTAATTGCTTTTCAATGCGCGTTTCTCAATGAATAACTGTAGTGTGATAATTTGAAAACAAGCATCACAGCACGAGCTGCTAGTGCTCAGCATTGGCGGCAATTACAGATGTTACAGTTTCAGCATTACAGCTCTTGCATTTACCAAAGCAATTCGATTACAAGCTCATTTATTTTTGAACTAATATCTTATTTACACGCAGGGTTACCATCTGCCTACACCAAGTAATAAACACGCTGCTTTGCGATGAAATTATGATGACGTAAATAGACATGCGATGACGTGATGACAAAGTGCGATGACAATTTTGTTTTAGAAGAATCTTATTTCTGTCACTTGGTATGAATCTCGGCTAGCGATTAACACATTGAAAAAACTTTAAAATAACGGTTCTCAAATTAACAGAAATTGAGTATTTTTATACGCGTAATATGTATACAAATTGACTGATGTCTGTATCTTAATACAGAGCTCAATAATTAAAATAACCAGAGCATACATTGCTAAAATTGCAAAAGCACTACACGGTGTTTAATGCCGCCACCACGTACGACAATCATCAGCTGCGAGCTTATTCAAATAGAATTCTATTTGTGATATCTATTTATTGATCAAAAAGCCAAAACAAAGTATGCAAATCCTAGATTTATTAACCCATTTTCTAAAAAAACTAATACGGCAATTGAAAATAAGTACATTTTTGCCCATAAGTGCATTTATGTTTTGCAAGACATTGTTCTTGAATATAAGCCCAAATCTTAGAAATAAGCACGATATGGCAACCTTGTTTATATCATGTTTAACGATACTTATAATTACATCAGTATGAAATAAGCTTGATAGCATCGACTAGATTTCTTTGTAGTACTGCCAACGTTTAGCAAAGGTGAAACGATGGGAGTCCGCAGAGGGGCAAGAAGAGCCACGTGCTTTCCCTTTAATTTCGCGTAAAAAGTGCACAACTATATTAATTTTAACGGATGGTTCCTGTGTTCACAAATCTTCACGCTTGTGTTAAGAGTTTCCCACCACGATAGAATAAAATGATACTAACTTAACAAACTTTAGTCGGGCGTTATCTCCGAAGATATGCCGGAAAGCTCTAAAGTGCGAATTTATTTTTTGAAGAATTCGAACCGTTTTCATAATGCGCCTACTTGGTGTACAATTATGCTCACGTGGGCTACTCCTATATAGAATATTAGCCTATATAAAAATGCATTGTCTTCAAACAGTCGAAATTGGGGCGAAAAAATATTACTCAAACATTGCCTTCAGAGTTGTTCGAAATGTATTAAAATCGCCACTAATAATTCAATTTTATCAAAATTTTTTCGATGAACCATACCCCCAAAATATCTTACTTTTAGGAGCGCTTTTTTTCGTTTTATATGTGATAAACTTTTGAAAGGTCTGAAAAGAACTGTGCTACAATGCTATGGCAAGCACACTTCGTTCAGCGCATTATTATAGAGAAGTATCAGAATAATTGCTCTCCTTCAGAATTATTGCGGACGCAATTTAGAGTTTTTTAATAACGACCGTGCATAGTTTTTGTTTTTACTATTAAAGATCTGCAGCTCTTTAACTAGACTATTTCCACAAAGGTGTTATAACCAAACGAATTGCAAATATTATCAGGCGATTGGTAGTTGCCTTTTACTTAACCATCTGGCATTGTTATCCGAAAAGATGTAAAAATTATTCGCCGTTAGATGGCTCGAAAAAATAGTATATTTCGTAGTTTTCACCCAAATAGAATTCGCTAAATTTGTGTTTACACTCAATTGAAGAGGAAGCTAGCGCCAACACATTTGAAAAAAATGTATTTTAATCAGTCCTAAAATTAAGCGCGCTCACGAATAATTTGAATTTTCATGCAGTACATCGCCACGCATCATCGCTCATAAATTATTATGCGCTTCAAGTATTCAAGCTCGTTTCATGTATGAAAATACAATTAAAACTGTTTTACCTGATTCAATCTTGAGGCACTTTTAAAGAAGTCGAATTCTTTGTCGCTGTTTTGGTAGCAAGCAGAACAAACGAACGAGATATCATTTAATAGTTTCCATTGATCCCACGTAGGTTGGGAGGCGGAGACACAATTTTGATGGTACCATGAATTACATGTTTCACATAGAATACAAGATGTATTGCATTCCAACTGACACATACCACATGGAAACATAGGCTTATCTTTTCTTTTTGTAGACATTTTATCGGAACGTTATCAATATATTTTCTAAAAGCCATAGTCCATTATTATGATTAGCATAGTTAATGAAATAATTTTTTTAATAATTGTAATAATTTTTTAAACAATGATCAATAATTAATTTTTTTTAATAATTAAAAATAATTTTTTCACAATTTATCACTGCAATAAATTGTTATGGAAACCTCGTTCTTCGCTATTTTTTCGCTGCTTGTTAGGAAAATAAATTTCCCGTGCTAAAAATTATTTTAAACATTTTATCGGAACGTTATCAAAATATTTTCTAAAAGCCATAGTCCATTATTATGATTAGCATAGTTTATGAAATAATTTCTTTACAATTTATCACTGCAATAAAGTGCTATGGAAACCTCATTCTTCGCTATTTTTTCGCTGCCTTTTGGGAAAATAAATTTCCCGTGCTAAAAATTACTGCCTTTCTACAATTACTGCCTTTCCTGTGAGAATATTTGGTTTAAACATCACATATTTTTATCTTATATCAATGACCAAAAACACCCGTCCAAGCTAGCTGGATTCAAGTCATTATCATTGTGAAATTAAACTTACCCACAGAATCACCTAGCTTTTTATATATCGAAGCTTTTTTATTAAAACATTTTTATTTCTTTCATGTTTCCCAAGAATGTGGAATCGGAAGTTGGAAGATGAAGTGGATTCGCCGACAAAGGTTTCCGACAGCCGGAAACTGGAACCGGATGCAGATAACTTTAGTAGAAGCGGCGGCATTCAAGCCAAAAAAAAATTCAGAGGGAACACCGCAATGTCTTGCAACTCCAAATATGGTAAAAATAAGTTTGGCCAATGGCCATGTGTAAGGGAAGTTCAGGAACCATTTTTAGATCTTTTTAGGTGTGTCTGCATCGATAAAGAAAACTTAAAAGTCGACTCCTAACTGGATCAACCGATAATTTACAACTTGGTCGACTATTCACAGTTTCCATATCGACGTTCAGCGTTCACCGCATAAGAGACAGTTTGAAGCCGAATAAAAAAGTCCACCGTCCAACAAATATCCTAGTCAATTCAACTGTAGTGGAAGTTACAATTACTTTTCTCCAACTCCTGCGCTGGCGTTACGCCAAACAATGTAAAATTGTATGATTTGACTAAGAAAAATGTGAATGTAGTGGCAGTTGTTGATGCCTCGCGGTAATCCAGCGTGTATTCTGCAAAATATTGGTTGTCAGCTAAAGTAGGGCATCTGCTTCTTTAGTCTTCCTGATTGCGTCCCAGTTTGTGATTTGGGGACATAAGATTCATGTTATCCCGCCTTCGCCAAAACTATAATTGGGCTTTAAGTAAAGAAAGGTTAGAATGAAACAGCTGAGCTTAATTGCATGTTATTTACCTATCTTGTTACAAGAAAGAGATCAAGCGCTAGTACGAACTAGCTTAGGAGTTTCCGGCTATCTGTACCATACTGACAGTGGCATAGCGAGAAGTTTCAAAGGGGAGGGGGCACGACCACATGCTCCAGCAGTTGCTTAATCTTCAACTGCCGTTCCTTCTGGACTTTGTGAAAATCCAATTAAGAGAGGCAAAAGGGGAGGAAGCATGGCATAAAACAATCCCCCGCTGAATACACTACTGGAAATCACGCTGAGGGAATCACGCTAAGTGATTGAAGTGAGGCTTACCCACGAAACCTGCAAGATAACTAGCTGCATTTAATATTTTGCTGGTTCTAGTTTTTGATGCTAAGCACATAACG